>OX244028.2:63831310-65051636 GCA_945859785.2 Tridacna gigas
GTTATTCTTGGTCTTAATCAGAAAGGGTCATCATCTAAAGCTGCTTTCGATATGTTTTGGTTTCCAGAAAGCCCCTACATAAAGCAGTATGCCACATTATGTAACAGAACAATATTCCTGAACACTAGATTTTCTGGCAAACAAATCCATCCACCAGTTCAATACACTGCACTTATTTTGTCTGTGGATACACTTGGTTGTTCTCAATGTAAGTTAATTGAGTTAAAAGAACTCAAAAATGTCCCTCACAAAGTGTATTTCCTTTCAAAAATTAACACACTTGCACATGCGTAACTATTACTGATTTGTTCGTTTTCTATTTAGCACTGCTAAAGTCACAAGTTTCTTCCCACTTCTTTCCAATCCATATAAAATGTAATGCCTTGAGCTAAAATTATGAGCTGTTAAAAATCCAGTTTTATTTCACAAAGCAGTGTTTCTTGTTCTGTGAATGCACAACACCATATAAAACTTTGTTTTGCACAAACTTGACATATGCCCCACAATTATTTGCATCAGTATGCCTTATCAGCCAACTATGGTTCAAGAGAGGCGGAGTCATAAGGGGGAAGGTGGAGTCCAAGGCATAACCTGCCTCTTTCCAGCCCACCCTTTGGGTAACCCGCCATAAACCAGTCTGTCCATGAAGGGAACTCAACCATCTTTACACTATTGTTTTAACTATTTCAACTTTCAAGAGAAATTTGCTGTCACAAATCACATATTTTCTTGATCTGGCCCATTGACTTCACACCCAGAATAGCACGTAGTTTGGCAGAAGCCACCCGTCTTTTTAAGCATTTTTGTAATAAAACCTTTTACTGCAACCTTCATTATTGTCAATTTTCACTGGTTTCTATAGTAACTGTCTCCATTGCCATTCCTGCTACCACCATCCACCTGGCTTGTTTGGATCTGGACACTAGAAGAAAAGAGATGTCATAAAACATCAAGTTAAGAGTCAATGACTGCTGTGTTACAACCAATCTGTACTACAATTATAAAATTCCATTATAAATAGGGTTGTGACTGTAAGAAATAGAATTATTATTTTTAAAAACTTTATTATCTTGTAACTGATTAAATATCCATGCAAAAACACCGATATTTATTTTTGATATATCATGGATATTTATAGAATAGCATGTGTTACCCATGTTTGAGATTAGGGTTGTGTGACACCAAATTTTACGTCAATTTACACTTCTTTCTGAGGATTGAATCAGGTTTCATTCATGAGTAATATGAAGTTTTCAAAAGCCCCATTCTTTAGGGTCATTAAATGGAAGACTCTTCCAAACTGAAGGCAACTGTAGGCAACAATTCAAATATGGCACAACTGATGGAAGGTGTACCAGAAACAACAGACAACACTGTGGGAAAAGGAGAAAATGCTTGTTACCAGCCTTTTCTCCTTTCCCCATAAAGTTTAATAAGAGGGCCATGATGGCCCTGGATTGCTCACCTGAGTCAATAGGCGAAATTTCACTCCAGGATCATAATGACCCAATTTAAAACTCATCTGAGATATTATTAAGACAAACAATGTGACCAAGTGTAAGCTCAACTGAGCTGAAAATGTGGCCTCTGGAGTGTCCAAAATGTATTTCTTCAATATGACCTAATGACCTAGTTTATGACCCTATGTGACCATATTTCAAACTCATCCAAGATATCAAAACAAACTTGTTGACCAAGGTTCAGGTGAATTGGGCAAGAATTGCTGCCTCTAGCGTGCCCACAAGGTATTTCTGCAATTTGACCTAGTGACCTAGATTATGAAACTATGTGACCCTTGTTTCAAACCCATTCAAGATATTATCAAGTCACACAGGCTGACAAATTTTCAAGTCAGTTGAGCAAAAATTGTGGCCTCTACAATGCCCACAATACATTTAATTTGACCTAGTGACCTGGTTTAGGACCCTATGAGACCCACTTTCTAACTGATCCGAGATATCATCAAGTCAAATATGTAGACCAATTTTCAGGTCAATTAAGTTAGAATTGTGGCCTCTAGAGTGCCCACAAGGTATTTCTTCAATGTGACCCAGTGACCTCGTTTATGACCCTATGTCACCCAATTTTAAGCTCATCCGAGATATCATCAAGACAAACATGCTGACCAATTTTCGGGCCAATTGTGCAAGAATTGTGGCCACTAGAGTGCCCATAAGATATTTCTTTAACTTTGACCTAGTGACCTAGTTCATGGCCCTATGTGACCCAATTTTTAATGCATCCAAGATTTTATCAGGACAAACATGCTGATCAATTTTCAGGTCAATTGAGTAAGAATTGCAGTCTCTAGAGCACCCACTAGGAATTTCTGAAAGTTGACCTAGTGACCTAGTTTATGACCCAAGGTGACCCAAATTCAAAATCATCCGAAATTTCACATTCTGACCAACTTTCAAGTCAATTGAGCAATAAATGTGGCCTCTAAAGTGCCCACAAGGTATTTCTTTAATTTGACCTTTTGACCTAGTTTATGACCCAAGGTATCCCAAATGTGAACTCATTCGAAATTTTATTAAGACAAAGATTCTGACCAATTTTCAAGACAATTGAGCAATAAATGTGGCCTCTAGACTGCCCACAATGTATTTCTTTAATTTCACCTAGTGACCTAGATAATGTCCCCAGACAAGAAGATTTTTAAAGATTTCCAAATATTTTTCAGTTTTGTTGCAATGGCAACCAGAGTTTTTGAAGGAATCAAATTCTTTTGAGAAATTCTGAAGAGGACCATGGCAGGATCATTTCTGTGAAGTTTCATGAAAACTGGATGGGTAGTTTCAGAGAAGATGTTTGAAATAAAAGTTAACGCACGGACGGATGGACGGACGCACAACAGACACAGGGCCATGACATAAGCCCGCAGGCCTTCGGCCAGTGGAGCTAAAAACATTCATACCAATTTTCAAGTCATTTGAGCAAAATATGTGGTCTCTAGAGTGCCCACAAGGTGTTTCTTTAATTTGACCTGGTGACCTAGTTTATGACTCTAGGTGACTCAAATTTACACTCATCCGAGATTTCATCAAGACAAATATTCTGACCAATTTTCAGGTCAATTGAGTAAGAAATGTGGCCAAAAGGTAAATGGTGACGACGGATGATGCATGACGGACATCGGACAACCACAAGAGCTCACATTGAGCACGTTGTGCTCAGGCGAGCTAAAAATGCCATCTACCTCGTGGTTGTTAAAACACGGGAATGTGTGGTAAACGTTTAAAAAATGTAGAAAAAGTAAAATAATGTACTAAATATACACTGACTGTGTCTCCGGCTGGGCTAGACCATACCTTGTTCACATTCTGGGCGAGATCTTCTGCGTTCACATTCATAGGTCTGCCTGGTAAGTCGTCTGATTTTTCTTCCTCTCGTCTCTTAAGACATGCTGCTTTTGGGTTAAGGTTTCGTTCTACAAGAAAATATTGTTCATTTTCATTCTTTTTTATAACAATGGTTAAATAATCGCTGTTTTAACAGTATCAGTTTGCAGAGATGTTGGATGCCTTGTTTTAGGCTCCCCGTACCTGTAAGATTCCCTTTCTCCATGAAATTTCTTTATCTCCATATCAATCAACAAGAGGGCCTTGACTGCCCTGCACTGCTCAACTTCCCTTTGTATAAATGTATTGTGTAATGCGCTTGATTGGCATTGACACATAAATGGTAAGAAGTTGGTATGGCAATAAACTTTCATACAGAAAAAAGCCATATTTTTTTTTCAAATGCAAAGATAATGCCAACCAATGCAAGCAGGTCTAATCAAGTATCATTCTAACAAAACGTGCATTGGCAAGAAAATTTCCAAAACTTTGATAGCAGAAAACATTTTACCAGTGGCATGAATGTTAAAGTTCTGGGACAAAACACTCAATGATACAAACCTCAATTCATACTGAATATTTCAACTCATCTGAGCATGACAATTAACATTTAAGTAAACCACTATTATTGAAAACTAGACATTTTCTATCCAAAAAACTTGAATTCCCAACACCTATAATGCAGTCTGAGTATCAAGGGAGGTAAATGGTAAGAAACTAAGATAATATCTGTTATGAGTGAACAGGAGTTATTTCCCTTGATCCAGATTTTATAAGCTTAAGTCATACCTATATCATGTACTATTTTCAATAATTTTCACTTTTGTTGCCAAGGCAACTGGAGTTTTTACTGAAAAATTCTTTTTAAAAAAAAACTCTGAAGAGGGCTATGGCAGAAACATTTCTGTGAAGTTTCATAAAAATTGGATGGGTTGTTTCAGAGATAAAAGTTAATACATGCATGCATGCATAAATGTACACATGATGGACACAGGGCCATGACATAAGCTCGCTCACCTGAAAACATAGACGTGTCCAAAAATTTAAAGCCATTGCAAGTGACAATCAAAATTCAGAGCTCCAGATAAGAGGGAGTGAGGGTATTCTAAATCCATTATTTCTCTTCCCAACCCTAAGTTGTGGGTACTCATTAGAATCATCTCAATGAGAGGATTCTAATGAGTACTCATAACATTGGGTTTAGTGGAGAATAATTAATATTTTCAATTTTGAAATCAAATTCACTACCTCTATCTGGAGCTCTGAAAATTTGAGTTCTGTTTCCTGTTTCATGCCAGTTTCAACATCATTTCACACTGATTTTCAGAGAATGTTGGCTTGTACAAAAGTCTATTTATATTCATCTTCCTATCAAAATAATTCCTAGTTTTTATCCATGTAAAGAAGTAATCCGTACCCCTTATAGTGCTGGAGCCAAGTTTAGCTGCTTTTGCAGACTGTGTAAATTAAGATCAGACTGCACAGAAAGTGAACTGTGATCTTATATCTACACAGTCCACTACATTGCTACACATTCTGGCCAGAGGAACTTTGAAATAGCTGTGTTTCAGCTCTTTTTCTTAACCCTTTACCAAACAGTCCTGAATTTTAAAGACCCTGTTGGAGAAAGCTTTTGATAACCATCATTTCCTCCTTTACCACATTGGTTTCTATCCTAAAAGAGAACTGAAAAATATTTGTATCAATTCTGAATGTCATCCGCTGATGTTCTGAATTTCGGCGGAGTCCAAATTGTGTCAAGTGGGAAAGGTTTTTTGCCAAAAATATATACTTGTCCAAATTGGAAGCTTTTCAGACAACAATTTAAATGTGGCTAAAATGATTAAATTTGTCCTTAATAGGGTCAAAATCATTGTGGGAAAGAAAAAAAGGCTGGTAACCAGCATTTTCTCCTTTCCTACAATGTTTTCAAAAGATTTCTTCTCAAGGTCATTAAAATTCAGGATAGTGTGGTACAGGGTAAATAAACAGGATCCATTGGATCAAGTCAGCTCAATTAATTGACCAGGGTTTTATGCTGCTTTCAATATAGTCAGTCATATCATGGCAACAGCTCACATATTCCTGAATGTCCTGGGTTTCACTAATACTTGGCTAGGGCTTTGAGTGTCTTGCCCATGGACAGTCCCACAAAAAAACCCCAGTACCTCCAGTGAGGCTCCAACCTGGGGAATCTAGGTTACAACACCTAATCTTTACCACTGAGGTATGCAGGACGCCATGTAGAATAAGAGAATATTGTAGTTACTCACCTCTGACCTGAGCCTCTAAACTAGTTATAACATTGACAGCCTGTTGTAGTACCATGAGTTTTGTCAGCGGTTGTGATGTCCCACAATGCATGGTTACCATGGAGCCAAGTTCCTTAAATGCTTCATTGATGTCTCGAACCCGCACTCTGTATCATCAAGAATAGAGATATGATAAGCGATTGCATGACTAAATCTTGGCTTTCACTGAAATAAGAATATTAACCCTTTGCCACACAATCCGGACTTTAAACGACTATGAGAAAGAAGCATTTTGAAAACATACTGGGTTTGCAAGTTTTAACCCTTTAAGCATTTAATGGTGACTTTTCACAACTACAGTTGCCTCTGTGCCTTTGTGGCCTGTGTAGATCAAGATCAGACTGCACAAAGCATGAAGTGTGATCACTGATCTACACTATCAGCCTCGCTGAAAAACCAGACAGAAGCAACCACAGAATTACCTTAATTTTGATCTTATTTTGAGACTGAAAAATGTTGGTTAGGTTTACATTGTTTGGCTTGTTAAAATTTATTACTCTAGGAATCATTCTACCTTGGTATTTCATTCATATCAAAGCCACAAGTCACTCAGGTCTTTCAAGGTTTTAACCAGTACTTAACCAGTAAACTATGACAAATGACGATTCTAACTGACCAGTCAACTCTGTATCTCATGGCAAAATTCTAGACTCCTCCATGTTGAAGAAATTAACAGACAACAATTCTAATATTTTTCAAATGATAGTATTTGTCCTTGAATAGCTACAACACATTGTGTGGAGGAGAGAATGCTGGTTGCTAGCAGTTTCCCACAATAGTATCAAAAGCTTTCGTTCTCAGGGTCGTTGAACCTCAGGATTGTATGGAGAAGGGTTAAAAAGCACAAATGTATCTTGGGATTTCCAGGATCTTTATTCACAAACCATTCTTAAGAAAGTTCATTGTCTAATTCCCATGAATTTTCTTGGTTTTACTGTAACACAATTTCTGATTTGCTAGACCAAATGGCTTAGCCAATCGAAAGTTGGGTCACTTTCATATTTAGAAAATTCTTCAGCATAAGACTAAGAATTTTCTTATGAATGGTTGGTGAATACTGACCCTGATTACTAATTGGATGCCTTATTGAAGGACCCTTGATAGTTTATGCAAGAGATTGTGTGCGGTGCTAGCTGGCCATCCTACATTGTCCATGACGGTTTAAAATCTTACCTTTCCCTTGCATTGTTGGCCTGACGTCGCAGACGTTCACGTTCAGCTTTTGCCTCTGGAGATTCATCCTCATCCCCACTTCTGAAAAGACAGATAATTCTATGATAATTCTCTTGATTTTCTAACCAAAAATTCCACAAAACCTGCAGCCTGCAGCTAAACTTAATTAATATCTGAAAGAAATAAGGAACATGAAATGATTTCAAACAACATCCTGTAAAAAAAAAAAATACATCCCCTCTTTCTCAACTCTAAAATCTAAAGCAATTGCAGACAACTACTTCAATGTAGCTCAACTATGATTTCTGTCTTCGAAAAAAAAAATAAAAAAAAATAAACACATTTTCAAAGGCTTTTCTCATTGGGGTCATTAAAACTCAACATTACATGTATTTGGTAAAGGGTTAAAAGCCTTGTCAATGACTAATGTAACTTAATAGATGTTGTCATATGACCTTAACCTCTGACCTAAAAACTCATCAGCAGCATCACATGGTAATTTTCTGCACAATGTTTGAGAAAACATGGTCAAACTTGTGTTCCCTTGTCTTGACTTGGGCAGGGTTTGGTATTCTGATGGATGGCATAGACTCTGATGGACTCTGAAGCAATCTGCGTTTTCTTTAAAGCAGGGCATAATGCAATCAGCATAATTATAATTGTCAGGAGTTCCAGGCTGATTAAAAATGATACTATTGATAGGTAGGCTAGTTGTTTAAAGAGACAAATTATCTTTTTTTCCCCCGCTTGGAAAATTGTGCTGCAGCAACTCTCTTTACCCTTACAAGAAAATGTTTTTCAGTCTCGGATCCTCCTCTACATTATTACTGCACTTCTTATCTTAATGTATATCATGTGAAAATTTTCAATTAGAGAGAACCAGTAAGTAGAAACACAGCTAGAAAAAAACAAGTAACACGATGGAACAATAGACTAAGCACAACAGTATCGTCTTAACACATTTATGTATACATACAAATTTTTGTGTCTCTGCAGCTAACAGAAATGGAAAACAATGTGGATAAAGAAGCATTTGCTTTTAACAAGCATTTGTTCTTTCTCTCTAAATAATGCTCCAAGAAACTGCTTCGTTTCCAAAATTTTCCTCACTGCTTATTCCAATAGCACTTATTCATATTTGTCCTGAGTTTCACCAGTACTAAGCTGTGTCTTTGCAATGTTTTCTGCAAAGTAATTCTAACATGAACCCCTTTCTTCAACTATGTAATTTGTTTGATTTTTTTTTTGTACATTTTACGACAGTCACCACTGAAATTAATTACTTTGGAGCAAATAAGCCCATTAGCATAAATAATGATCTGACAAAATAAGCGATATTCTTCATTGGTTCAAGCCCTGACAAGATGACAAAGTTATCTGAAAGCATTTGAAGATGACAAACGCAAATCACATGCTGGCATTTAGTTTTGAAAAGGTAGAAAACATTGTAGACAATGCTGGTCACCACCATTTTTTATCATTTTCCAATAATGTTTTCAAAAGCTGTCTTCCTCAGGGTCATAACAACAGAGGTTACCTGGAAAAAATTTAATTTGCAAGAAGCAAGAAGAGAATAGATTAATTTCGTGGTATGAACTTTTTTCTCACACTATCTGCACTATCAAAAATCCATGGATAACTTAACTCTTTAAAACCTAAACAAGAAACTTTTCGACTCATCCAAATTGGAAGCATCTGCAGACAACAAAAAAAATTGAACAAACAAAAAATTTTTGGCAGGGTAGAAAACTGTATGAAAAGGAAAGGGATCCTTACAAGCATTTTCTCACAATTTTTTTCAAAAGCCTTATTTCTCAATGCAATTATGAGTGGGGATTGTTTGGTAAAGAGTTAAGATGCTAATGCTTACAGTGTACATTAAGATCAGACTGTACTCATTGTACAGACTGATGTAAAGTCTACATAATCCCCTTTCTTGAAAAACAAGTCTTTGACTACAAGCAGCATTACTGATTCGTACTTTACAAAGAGTCGATTAATTCTTTACCACATAACAAAAATGTAGACATGTCCAAGTTCAACGCATTCGCAGACAATTTAACTCTGGCTCAAATGATGGAATTTGTCTTTGATAGGGTACAGCACATGGTGGGGAAAGGAGGAAATGCTTGTTGCCAGCATTTCCTATTTTTTCCACAATATTTTCAAAAGGCTTCTTCCCAAGGGAGTAGTTAAAACTTGGGATTGTATGGTAAAGGGTTAACACACTTCATCCAGTAGACGACCTTTTTTGTGTTGCAACACACCAATTTCGAAAACATAGTGGTAAAAGGACATCTTCCCCAGAGAGAGCAATTTTTCCTCTTGTGACAATGTTTTCATGCCTATCCATTATACGTATCATGTTGATTGTTGTTTTATAACATGTTTTCCACTTGTCTGTGGCAACTTCATTTCAGGAGTTTATGTGAGTTACTCTTTACCGAATGACAAAATTTTGGACTGGACCAAATTGAAAGCATTTGCAGACAACAGATTACATGTAGCTCAAATAATGGAATTTGCCTGTGAAAGGTAAGAAAACATTGTGGGAAAAGGAAAAAATGCTGCTTAACAGCATTTTTTCCTTTTCCGAAAAGCTTTCTGTCAGGGTCATTAAAACTCAGGGTTGTGTGGTAAAGGGTTAACACACGACAAAATTATAGCCTTGTCTGAATTGAAAGCATTTAGACAACAAATCAATTTTTACTCATATCATAAAATTTCTATTTCAAAGGGTATAAAACATTGTGGAAGAGGGAGAAAATGCTGGTTATCAGCAATGCTTTCATAAGCCTTTTTACTTATGGTCGTAAAATGTCAGGATTGTGTGGCTAAATATTAGAGCTAACTTTTCAGTCAATAACAAAAATTTTAGACTAGTCCAAATTTGAAACATACACAGACAACTAAGAAAAATGGCTCAACTTAAATGATGAAACTTGTTTGTGAAAGAGTAAAGTATGAAAAAGGATAAAATGCTGGTTACCAGCACTTTCTCCTTCAGCCGTAATATTTTAGAAAGCTTTATTTCACATGGTCGTTATATCTTGGGAATGTTTGGTAAAGGGTTAAAAGGGTTTAGTAACTAAGCTAAGGGAAGCAACTATTCCATGCAACAATCTGAAATGAGGCAACATAAACATGCAAAACTTTAAGCAACATGCAGAGACAACAAAATCCACAATATTGACTGAATGGTCCTAGGCAAGTTTCAGCTAGATCAACAATTTTTCGTTTACAGAAAAATAACTGACCTCTTTACCACACAAAATATATCAAATGATGGGACTAATCTTTGAAACCAGAAAGTATTGTGGGAAAAGCAGGAAAATGCTGGTTGCAACATTTTCTCCTTTCCCACAATGTTTTCAAAAGCCACCTACCTAAAGTTGTTAACACAGGCTTGTTTGGCAAAGGGTTAAAACTGAGTTTTGCCACCTCTGAATATTATCCGTAACAACTGACCCTTATAACTAGCAATTTTAGGAGCCTTGAACACAGTAAATATCAAAGTCTTGGTCAGTGCTCATTAAACTTTTTTCATGCTCAACCCAGCCGATCATGAAATTCTAAAATAATACAGAAATGATTTGATACACCTCACAGAGCAACTTTTGAACTTTTCTAACTTCTTTTTTCTTCTTTTTATATGAAAGCCTTTATTCCTATTTGTCATCCTTGCAGAAGCACTAAAGAAATAGAAAGTTTGAGTACAAACTCAGATGAACTCAAGTTCTATAAGCACTGGCTCAGACTGTATAAACCATGCGAACTGGTCTCTACACTGTCCAATACCAAAAAAAGTCGTTACACATCAAGGTTCCCATTAAAAAGCATACCATAGAATGTAGTCAAAAACCTTTACTCTTAACCAAATGGCAAAATTTTAGATCCTTACATATTGAAAGCATTTGCAAACAGGGTAAATGAAAATCAAATGAAGAGATTTGTCTTTGAAAGAGTAGAAAACATTGCAGGGAAAGGAGAAAAAGTTAGTTATCAGTACTTTCATTTTTTCAAACAATGTTTAGAACAGCCTATTCCCTGAGGGTCAGTAAAACTGGGGATTGTGTGGTGAAGACTTGAGAATGGAACTTATCAGGTAACTCCCCTTGTTTTTCAATGTGATACAGCCATTATGAATTTTCTTTTCACATGAACATTTGAGATAAGAAAATAGTACCGTATTTGGTCAACACCCTGAAATTATACACCTCATTTCTAAAACATTGCTGACCTATATTCCTGTGTGAAATTGAGGGTCAAAATTGGTAATCATGATAAAGTTGCGAATTTAATCACTTTTAGATTCAATACAAAATCAATATATGCAAGTTTCTTTGGAACTATTTTTCATTTGTAACGTACCTGTCAAAGAAGCAAACAGCTTGATGTAAATTTCATTACAATCATTTTGTACATGTATGCCTATGTTTTAACACATCATGGGCTATAATTCTTGTTATACAGTTTTGTGATAAAAAGAATCTGACATTTGTTGGCTTTCTAGGTAAAAAATTATTAAACTCGTCCACAAGAAATGTAATAATGCTTGCCAAAGGCTCCCTTAATAACATTTTTTGTAGACATATTTAATAGAATTTTATCTCATTCACCAACTCCGGCCAGATCCAAAGTATCTTCATCTGTGTCAGTCTGTTCAGCCCATTATCTCCTCAAAGTTGCAACAGACACCTTGGAAAACATTTTTGTAAAATATGTATAAACAACATAAATTTAGGTTTAATACATGGAATACAACAGCCAAGGGAGATATTGCTCAACATAAATAATATTTCTTTTTGCCACAATGTTTCCAAATGTAATCTGAAGCATGGGCAGAATGGTAATCTGCTGGGGATAATGAGTTAACTCTTTACCAAACGACAAAATTTCAGAATGGTCCAAATTGAAAACATCTGCAGACGACAAAATAGGAATAAATAGATATCTTAAATATCTTTTGGGAAGGGTAGAAAACATTGTAGGAAAAGGGGAAAATGCCGGTTACCAGCATTTTCTCCTTTTCCCACAATGTTTTCAAGGACTTCTTTTACAGTGTTGTTAAAAGTCGGGATTGTGTGGTAAAGAGTTAATAGGAAAAAGGTTTTCTTTTTTTTTTCACCATCTGAAACCACCAGGTCTTAAGCTCTAAGAGAAAGCAAAGCATTTCCAGGAAGCAAATGGAAATATCCTTGAGGACATGTATTTTCTGATGTGTTATCTGTCAATGACCTTGGCCTTTGACCATGACCTTGGCCAAATTTTGCTAGGAAACCTGGTAACATGCTTAGGTTTCATACATACATGTATTACCACTCTGACCATTACGTTGTTGTAAATGAAATAGTCTTTAAATGAGCTGTCAGCAGTTGGTATTTGCATGCTAGTACCATGCATCTACCTTATGGAAAATACCCTAAAACCATACATCTAAATGTTGCCTTAATTCTAGATGCTGGATTAACAACACATTTTTTTCTATTGCATAATAATAACTGGCCAATGAAATAAGATAACCATAACCATTTTAAAATCTGAGAGAAATTTTAATTGGTAAACCAGATCACATGACGTTCATGTTTGAAATACTGACAATAAAACAGTGTTTTATCAGGTGTGAAATATGATGAACTGCCTGCTCATGAATTCATAGATCAATCTGACTGGGTGTTGCATTCCTTCCCTCAAGCATAAAATTTACATAGGGCATAGCAACAATCCCATATGATTTAGACCTGCTTCAGTATTTTGCCTTTGGCCGAGTGGCTATCCATGTATGGAGAGTACCTTACATGGTGACCTTGAACTGTGATGTGAACAAAATACACCAAGGTTCTTTCTTTAGTCATGTAATGCATAGAATTATTAATAAGCTTTATCATAAGAAATCCAACCTAGAAAGTTGAATCCACGATGTTTGGGACAGAGAGAGTGAAATAAGTAGTAAAAATGTTAAACTATGAAGTAAAAATAAACTGACAACATCAAATCACTATGGAAACAGGACAAATCCATGGGATTGTGTTACAGGCATTTAAAGCCTATGACATTGGTGTCATGGCAACACAGGTCAATATGACCATAACCATGGAAATTTCCAAGGTAACCAAGGTGAAAAAAGACAGATGGGTAAATATGGTGACCAAATATTATCTTACCCATCCCTATCAGCATCATCCATACCCCCATCTATGAGGGCAGAGTTCCGGGAACTAAAATAAGGAAAATACATGTGTTACCATGGAAACAAATCAAGCCTGAAAAACATATATATTATACAAGAGAAATGAATGCTTTCAGTCAATATTAAATCTTGAATGAACATATGAATGAATGAATGGTGTTTTATCCCGCATCGACAATTTAATTTTGAAGTGACAAAAAAATCAATTACAGAAATTCAAGGTTTCTCTTGGTTAGAATGCCTAAAAATGTGGATGCCAGATTAAAACCACACATTCTCACTCTGTGTTGTCCGATATTGATCTTTGCTACTCAGGCAAAGCATACTAAAGATTAAATGGACAAAGGCCCAACGAAACTTCATTTGCCAGATTACTTGTAATTTTGATCCAAAAAAAAAAATCCTTCTAAATAAGAAAAGATTTCTTCATTTTAATATCGATATATTTAAAAAAATTGTTTTTCAGGAAAAAAATGTGTATCTGTTAACCCTTAAAGCACCTTTCAAAACTATAGTTGCCTTTGCTGCCAGTGTAAATCAAGATCAGGCTGCACAATATGTGCAGCCTGATCTTGATCTATAGTGTCCACTTTGGTCAAACACTGTGAATGAAAGCAACAATGAAATTGCAATTATTTGGGTCTTATTTCTAAACAGAAAATGTCTGTTCAATAATGGTTTATTCTGCACTCTTAGGGTTAACATAATAAGCACAATCAGCAAACCTAAAAATGCTAACAAGCATAATGCACTAGTATCAACATTTACAGAAGACAACTTAACAGAGTGCATGTTACAAATAAGGTAGCTTCTAAGGTCACTACAGAGGTCAAGATCAGCTGGCACACAATATGGAGCCTAATCTCAAACCTATAATATCAGTTTGATTAAATGCCAAAGACATTTGATTAAAGTTGAAACATTTAGGTCTATGTTCTTTGGCTAAGAACTTCAATTTTGATTACCAAGGGAGAAAACCACCCCATCAGAAACTCTTTACCTTATGACAAATTGCCAAATGGTTTAGCCAATCAGAGGCTGTGTTGCTTTCAAATTTAGAAAATTCTGGAGAATAAGACCAAGAACGTTCCTAAGAATGGTTGTCGAATACGGGCCCTGATTGTAGACAGAGTAGGTCGAAGATCAGGCATGAATTACCAAGGGAGAAAACAACCCAGCAGGAACTCTTTACCTTATGACAAATTGCTGGACGCTTCCATATTCAAAGAGATTGCAGGCAACAAATTAAATGTGTCTAAAATGATGGACTGTCTTTGAAAGGGTAGAAAATATTGTGAGACAAGGAGAAAAATGGCTGTTAATAGCATTTTCTTCTTTTCCCTCAATGTTTTCAAAAGCTATCTTCTTTAGCATCAGGGCCCGTATTCACCAACCATTCTTAAGAACGTTCTTAGTCTAAATCTCCAAGATTTTCTGAATTTGAAAGTAACACAACTTCTAATTGGCTAAACCAAATGGTTTCGCCAATCAGAGGCTGTGTTGCTTTCAAATTTAGAAAATTCTGGCGAATAAGACCAAGAACGTCCTTAAAAATGGTTGGTGAATACAGGCCCTGATTGTAGACAGAGTAGGTCGAAGATCAGGCATGAATGTATTGTGCAGTGTGACCTTGATTGGCACTACCAGCAAATGCCAGCTAACTCTTTACAAAACAATCTCGTGTTTTAATAACCTTGACACACAAACCTTTTGAAACCCTTGCTAGAAAAGAAGAAAATACTGCTAACCTGTAGTTTTTTTTCCCTTTTCTTCCCACAACATTTTCTATCCTTCAAATGATAAAATTCACAGCTTGAGCCACATTTAATTTGTGGTCTGTAAATGCCTTTAAACTGGAAGAGTCTAAAACTTAGTCAAGTGGTAAAGGGTGAAGGGTGCTATTGGCAGTGACACAGTAAAAGCAATGACATTGCATGTATTCTTTTCATTCATAAATTGCTAATAGAGCTCTTGGTTAATTTGTAGAAAGTCTAGATCAACAGGTGATCCAAACTTTTGCTCTGACATTCTGAGTATAAATTGCCAAGAAATACCAGCACCTGTCTTTTTCACACTCAAGACAATGCTTGTTTTCCTAATTTAGTAGGCTATGCATTGAACTGTACAAGTTTATAAAGAGATGATATGAGGTTGATATGCAACTGTGCTTCACTACTTGTTCACCATCCCTTAAGAAACACTAGCACTTGGGAACATCTAAAGTTGAGAAAATAAGACCCTCAGTTTAATTTGGGATCAGAACATTGAAGTTTACACATGGGCAAAAGAACTAATTCATCTTACAAGCACCTTGTCTAAGTACCACAATGTTTTCTGACAGTTTCTACACTAGTTTATCAAAATAAGTCTACATGAGAAAGCATAAAGCTTAAAAACAAAATCTGAATCCTTTACCAAACCTTTTTTAATGAGCCTACATAGAAAAACCTTTAAAAAAATGTGGGAAAGGGAGAAATGCTGGTTACCAGCAATTGCTCCTTTTTCCATCAATGTTTTCTAACCTTACAGGGATAAATCCAATCATTTCAGTTATTTTAAACTGTTGTTGGCAAATATTTTCAAAATGGACACAAATAAAATGCTGTAGTCTGGTAAAGAATTACGATTTAAAAATGAAAGCCAAGACAGTGAGCTACAAAAAGCATTGTGCTATCCTATAAAAAGGCAAAGGTTAAGAAGCAAGCTTGCCTAGGAGACTAACGGCAAAAGAGCATACCATAATACCATAACTCTTTACCAGCCAGCAAAATTTTAGACTGGTCTAAATTGAAAGCCCTTGCAGACACAAGTGAAATATTGCTCAAATGGTGGGATTTATCTGTGATAGGGTAGAAAATATTGTGGAAAAAGGAGAAAATACTAGTAACCAGCATTTTCTCTTTTCCCAATTTAATTTCAAAAGTCTGTTTTCCCCAGGGTTATTAAAAGCTGAGATAATTTGGTAAGCAGTGTTTTCTCCAGAGCATGTTTTTTGCATTTTTGATATGTTTTTTACACAAATGTCACACTGAAATTGTATAGTTGTCTCTTTTCCCTATGCTCAAGTCAAAATCCATTTTCCAAGTATCTGATCAAAAATATATGTGACAAATCTAAATGATAATTTTAAAACTGGTTCCATACCGCAATTTTCACTACCCTCCACTGCCTAAAGGGGAACCAGTTATATTGGTATCCGATCCAATGGCAAAAGTTCCTTTTGACAGGCTAGAACTTGGAACCAGTTTTGTCCTCATTTCAAGCGGCAAAGAAACCCCGACTATGCCTTGGCATATAATGTCATCGGCACAAAAGAAATTGTGACTTTAGACTGTGTTTCTAGCACCAGAAAGCAAACTAGCTGATCTTGATAGTAAATCTAACAACAGTCATGGCAGGCTAACTTTCCCAAGTACTGAAACTTGACTTTTACATGGCTTAAAATATCGTCTGCACCCAACATATGACAACTGTGATGGCTTTCAAATAAAGACTGTCATTTTCCACTGCTAGTAACAAAGTTCATCGTTTGTATGGCTGAAGATATTGCTATTTGGTGATATAGACGAAACATAAGCAAAAGATTACTGAGAAGAATTTTTTCATAACTTCTTTGAAAATCACACACACAAAAAAAGTTGACACCCAGTTTTTACTTTTGACACCTTAATTTCTGGAAAGGGAGTCAAAAATGAGCCGCAAATTTTTACATCGGGAAAAACACTGGGGTAAGCACTTAAATATAAGCCAAATCTCTATCAATACCAAGCCAGGACTCTGCAGTGCTTTGTACAGGGCAGTCCCATTTTCACTCGCAGCAGGACAATGCAAAGCACCTTTTGACTGAACACATAGTTAAAAGTTAAAAAGTCACATCTCTGATTAAATATCTGATTATTTTGGACAGAATCAGTCTGTGGTGAAGACAGATACTGTTGCAGTCAAGGCTGTTTGTAGCACAAAGCTTGGTACAGTGTACATTGCTTGGTACAAACGCCAAATTTTGGACTAGTCCAAATTGAAAGTTTGCAGACGACAATTTTGAATTTGATTAAAATGGCAGACAGGTCTCAAAATGGGTAGAAAACACGGTGGGAAAAGGAGAAATTGCTCGTTATGAGCAATTTCTCCTTTTCCCACAGTGTTTTCAAAAGACTTGTACTGCAGACACGTGAAAACCAGGGCTTGTTTGGGAAAGGGTTAAGATCAGACTGCACTTTTCTGCAGGCTTACTTTACACAGCACCACTTGTGGAAGATAGTGTAACTATTAAGCCTCAGAAAAAACTTTTTCTCAGTCCTTGACCAGACAATTCCATGTTTAAATAATCCTGAAAGAGGCTTTAGAAAACATTGAAGGGGAAAGGAGAAAATGCTGGTATAACCAGCATTTTCTTCTTTTCCAACAATGTTTTCTACCTTATTGAAGAAATAATCACTTGAGCTAAAGCTGGTTAAATTTTGTCATTTGCAAATGCTTTCAATTTGGTCAAGTCCAAAATTTTGTCGTTTGGTGAAGAGTTAAAGAATGGCAAATACTACTTACCCGCTGTCATCTGTTTTCCTGTAAAAGATGGAAAAAGTTGTTATACCCAGTAAACAAGAGATGTTTGTAAAACATGTATGCCCCCCTAATGGCATCCAATTCTAAATATAACATGTGATTATAAACTGTTAAGTTCAAAGTGTAACAAGAGGACCATGATGGTCCTTAATCGCTCACCTGAAATGCAACTCAGCTCAACACCATAATGCTACATGCCAAATATGAAAGCTCTAGCCCTTATGGTTTGGGACAAGAAGATTTTTAAAGATTTCCTTCTTTATCTCTATGTGAAATCCGAGAACCCACAACATAGGGCCAATTTCCAAACTAGGGCCATAATTTGAAGTATTTTGGTAGAGGGTCACTAGATGATGCTACATGCCATATATGAAAGCTCTAGCCCTTACGGTTTGGGACAAGAAGATTTTTAAAGATTTCCTTCTTTATCTCTAGGTGAAATCCGAGAACCCACAACATAGGGCCATTTTTAACACTAGGGCCATAATTTGAAGTATTTTGGTAGAGGGCCACTAGATGATGCTACATGCCAAATATGAAAGCTCTAGCCCTTAAGGTTTGGGACAAGAAGATTTTTACAGATTTCCTTCTTTATCTCTATGTGAAATCCGAGAACCCACAACATAGGGCCAATTTCCAAACTAGGGCCATTATTTGAAGTATTTTGGTAGAGGGCCACTAGATGATGCTACACGCCATATATGAGAGCTCTAGCCTTTATGGTTTGGGACAAGAAGATTTTTACAGATTTCCTTCTTTATCTCTATGTGAAATGCGATAACCCACAACATAGGGCCATTTTCAACACTAGGGCCATAATTTCAAGTATTTTGGTAGAGGGCCACTAGATGATACTACATGCCATATATGAGAGCTCTAGCCCTTATGATTTGGGACAAGAAGATTTTTAAAGATTTCCTTCTTTATCTCTATGTGAAATCCAAGAACCCACAACATAGGGCCATTTTCAACACTAGGGCCGTAATTTCAAGTATTTTGGTAGAGGGCCACTAGATGATGCTACATGCCAAATACGAAAGCTCTGGCCCTTACGGTTTGGGACAAGAAGATTTTTACAGATTTCCTTCTTTATCTCTATGTGAAATCCGAGAACCCACAACATAGGGCCAATTTCCACACTAGGGCCATTATTTGAAGTATTTTGGTAGAGGGCCACTAGATGATACTACATGCCATATATGAGAGCTCTAGCCTTTATGGTTTGGGACAAGAAGATTTTTACAGATTTCCTTCTTTACCTCTATGTGAAATCCGAGAACCCACAACATTGGGCCAATTTCAACACTAGGGCCATTATTTGAAGTATTTTGGTAGAGGGCCACTAGATGATACTACATGCCATATATGAGAGCTCTAGCCCTTATTGTTTGGGACAAGAAGATTTTTAAAGATTTCCTTCTTTATCTCTATGTCAAATCCGAGAACCCACAACATAGGGCCATTTTCAACACTAGGGCCATAATTTGACGTATTTTGGTAGAGGGCCACTAGATGATGCTACATGCCAAATATGAAAGCTCTAGCCCTTAAGGTTTGGGACAAGAAGATTTTTACAGATTTCCTTCTTTATCTCTACGTGAAATCCGAGAACCCACAACATAGGGCCATTTTCAACACTAGGCCCAAAATTTCAAGTATTTTGGTAGAGGGCCACTAGATGATACTACATGCCATATATGAGAGCTCTAGCCCTTATGATTTGGGACAAGAAGATTTTTAAAGATTTCCTTCTTTATCTCTATGTGAAATCCAAGAACCCACAACATAGGACCATTTTCAACACTAAGGCCATAATTTGAAGTATTTTGGTAGAGGGCTACTAGATGATGCTACATGCCAAATATGAAAGCTCTGGCCCTTACGGTTTGGGACAAGAAGATTTTTACAGATTTCCTTCTTTATCTCTACGTGAAATCCGAGAACCCACAACATAGGGCCAATTTCCACACTAGGACCATTATTTGAAGTATTTTGGTAGAGGGCCACTAGATGATACTACATGCCATATATGAGAGCTCTAGCCCTTATGGTTTGGGACAAGAAGATTTTTTTTAAAGATTTCCTTCTTTATCTCTATGTGAAATCCGAGAACCCACAACATAGGGCCATTTTTAACACTAGGGCCATAATTTGAAGTATTTTGGTAGAGGGCAACTAGATGATGCTACATGCCAAATATGAGAGCTCTAGCCCTTACGGTTTGGGACAAGAAGATTTTTAAAGTTTTTTCTCTCGGTTGCCATGGCAACCAGAGTTCTTCATGGAATTCAAATCTTTGAAGTATTTTGAAAGTGCATCACCTAAGGATCATTTCTGTGAAGTTTCAGTGAATTCTGTTGGGCGGTTTCAGAGGAGAAGATTTTTTAAGTAATTGTTCACGGACGGACGGACGGACGGACACACGGATGGACGGACGGACGGCGGACAACGATCGATCACAATAGCTCACCCTGAGCACTATGTGCTCAGGTGAGCTAAAAACGAACAAAGGGTAATTACTCAAAAATTATTAATGATAAATTAACGATTCTTGGGCACTGCACTTCCCATTTATGTGAACTATCAACTTATAAGGTTTCATGATTTTACCTCACATACTTTTTGAGTTATGCTCCGGAAAAAAATTAAGTATGAAAATCAACAAAGGGCAATAACTGCAAAAATATAATGGGCAGAGTTATGGTTCTTGTGCAATGCACTTCTCCTGAATAAGATCTATCCACATGTAAAGTTTCAAGATGATATCTGAAAAACCTTTTGAGTTATGCTCCGGACAAAAATTAAGTATGAAAATCAACAAAGGGCAATTACTCCAAAAATATGATGGGCAGAGTTATGGTTCTTGTGCACTGCACTTCTCCTTAATAAGATTAATCCACCTATGAGGTTTCAAGGTGATATCTGAAATACTTTTTGAGTTATGCTCCGGACAAAAATTAAGTATGAAAATCAACAAAGGGCAATAACTCCAAAAATATGATGGGCAGAGTTATGGTACTTGTGCACTGCACTTCTCCTTAATGAGATCTATCCACCTATGAGGTTTCAAGATGATACCTGAAATACTTTTAGAGTTATGCTCCGGACAAAAATTAAGTATGAAAATCAACAAAGGGCAATAACTCCATAAATATGATAGGCAGAGTTATGATTCTTGTGCACTGCACTTCTCCTTAATGAGATCTATCCACCTATGTAGTTTCAAGATGATACCTGAAATACTTTTTGAGTTATGCTCCGGACAAAAATGTGGTCTACGGACCGACCGACGGACCGACAGACAAGTGCAAAGCAATATACCCCCGCTTCTTCGAAGGGGGGCATAAAAAAGAGGGGCATGATGGTACTGTATCACTCCACTGGCTAATAAGTGTAAACCATACATACCAAAAAATTACAATTCTAGGCCAAATGGTCTCGAACAAGAAGCCTGATAAAGTTTTCTCTACAAAAGCCCATGTGAAAACTGTGACCCAAGGGCGAGTCCACTTTTTACCTAAAATTACGATTTCAAGCTATAACCATAAAGTATAACTTGAATCCTGGTAGAGGTCAACAAAATACAGCAAAATACCAAATAATATAGGTCTAGGCAGTATGGTTATAAACAGGAAGATTTTCAGAGTTTCCCTAATAAAACACGAAAGGCGGGGTTTATTCGGATTCAACAGCTAAATTTTGAACAAATTCAGAAGAGATCCACTACATGAAGCTATATGCAAAATTTGGGCATCCAAGGCCTTACAGTTAGGAACAAGAAGCTTTTAAATGTTTTAACTATAAAACCCTTGTAAGAATTGTGAACCCCCCCCCCAGGACAGGGCTAACTTTGACCCCTGGCCTATTACTTGAAGAATCTTAGGAGAGGTCCATCAGATGAAGCTACATGCTGATTTTGGTAGCCCTAGGCACTCTGGTTTAAAATCAGATTTTTAAAGTTTTCCCTATATAAGCCCAGGTAAAAATTGTGACCCCTCCGGGGCAGGGCCAATTTTTGCCCCAGGGCTATAATATGAAGAATCTTTGTACAGGTCAATCAGATGAAGCTACATGCCAAGTTGGTAGCACCAGGCCATATGGTTTAGAACCAGAAGATATTTAAAATTTTCCTTATATAATCCAATGTAAAACTTGTGACCCAATGGTGGGGCCAATTTTGGCCCAGGGCTATTCTTTTGAAGAATCTTAGTATAGGTCCATCAGATGAAGCTACATGCCAATTTTGGTAGCCTTAGGCCATGATTCAGAATCAGTAGAATTTTAAAGTTTTCCCTATATATACCAATGTAAAACTTGTGACCCCTGGGGCCAGGCCAATTTTGACCACAGGTTATAATTTGAAGTAATTTAGTAAAGGTCCATTAGATGAACATACGTGCCAAATTTGGTGGCCCTAGGCCTTATGGTTTCGGACAAGATTTTCAATTTTTTTCAGTTTTGTTGCCATGACAACCAAAGTTTTAATAGGAATCAAATTCTTTCCAGAAATTCTTAATAGGACCATGGCAGGATCATTTCTGTTTGGTCAAAATTGGATGGGTAGTTTCAGAGAAGAAGATGATTGAAATAAAAGTTAACAAACAAACAAACAATGCATGCATGCATGCACACATGGACAGATGCATCACTGACACAGGACCATGACATAAGCTCGCTGGCCTTTGGCCAGTGGAGCTAAAAAACAAACTCTTACTATTACAGAGTGGGGATTTTACATGTTTTTTGTATGAAACACTACACATTAACAGCTGAACACTGCCACAATGCTGAGGTAAATAGCTTTTACAATCTTTTGTACTATTGACTCTTTACAAAGCAATCCCTTGTTTTAATAAACTTGAGAGGCAAGCTTTCAAAAACATTGTTGGAAAAGGAGAAAATGCTGGTAACCAGCACTGTCTCCATTTATACAATGCTTTCAACCCTATCAAGGCTGGAAACCATCATTTGAGCTACGTTTATTTTATGGTCCATACAAGCTTTCAATTGGGTGGAATCCAAGTTTTGTTGTTTGGTAAAGAATTAACTGATCCATGCATCCTATTCTAGTGATCATATGTGTGGATTTAATAATACCATAATGGTGTAGCAAAAAATCACCCTTTGCAGACACATTAAATTTTTAGTTCAATACTCATCTCTTAAATTTCATGACAAAGAATTTGCAAATTTTGTTATTTGATACAAAAGTTAAATGAATACCACTAGCAGAGGACTTATTCCTCTTTCAGGAGACCAATTTTGAAAACATTACGGCAAAAGGAGCCTATATTCGTAACAAGCAATTTCTCCCATCAAAACAAAGTGTTCACATGAATTAAATCTTAATTTAATATCTTGGTAATCCATAAAACATTTTACAGTCATTTACTGCAACTTTATTTCTATATGTAATGAAATACCTCTAAAAGTACTGACACAGCTGCTTTTGTGAACAATATAGATCAAGATTTACACAGAACATGCTATCCGATCTTTGTTCTATATAGTGAGGCCGTAACAACTTTCAAATAACAATATTTTGGCTCTTTACTCTTTACCAACAACAAAATATTGGACTTGTCCAAAATAAAGCACTTGCATATCTTAACCAAATGACAAAATATTGGACTTGTCCAAAATAAAAGCACTTGCAGATGATAATCTAAACATGATTCAAATAATTACAAAGGCAATTAGAATGGTAGAACACATCCTGGGAAATAGACAAAATGTTGGTTACCAGCATTTCTCATTTTTTCTGCAATGTTTTCAAAAACCTTCTTTCTAAGGGGTCAAGCTAAAACACAGGATTGCTGGTTAAGGGTTATGGGACAAAAGTTTAAGAAACAGCAACTGCTGGTAAATTTGAGAATTTTTCACAATTTTTTTTAACGAGCTTTATTCTGTAGAAGCATAGAAACTCGTATCTATATATTGTAATCAACAAAATGATATCATTCCTACCTTGATTTTTTGGAGGGTGGGGGAACGAGTTTTGATTTTTCTGTCGTATTTGTGCTGCTTTTACTTTCGGAGGAGGCATCACTCTTTGCATCTTCCTGTTTCTCTGATTTTACGGAATCCTTCTTCTCGTTAGAGGATTCTGCTGTAAAAAGACAACACATTTAACCCTTTACCACACAATCAAGTTCTAACGACCATAAGGACAAAGCCTTTTGAAAACACTGTTGGATAAAGATAAAATGCTAGTGGCCAACATTTTCTCCTTTTCCAACCAGCTTTTCTACCCCATCAAAAACAAATTACATCATTTAAGTCACATTCAATTTGTCATCTGCAAATGCTCCCAATTTGGACTAGTCTAAAATTTTGTCAACTAATAAAAGGTTAAGAATGTAAAGTAACCAAAAAGGGATTTAAGAATTCAAAGAAAGAAGTCCTCAGTTCGACACTAAAACCTATGTTATGGGTATCTATTAGAAATGGCTCACTGAGCAATAGGATTTTATTTTCAAACATTGGAATTCTCAGACTGAAGTCTACATCCAATGATTTCGCCAGCCAATGCAAATATCAGTATGTATGGCTGGTTGGGTTTATTTTATATATGCACGTTAACTCTTTACCACACAACAGAAATTTAGACTTAACCAAATTCAAAGCATTTCCAGATGACAATTCAAATGTGGTTCAAATGATGTAATTTGTCTTTGATAGGGTAGAAAACCTTGTGGGAAAAGGAGAAAGTGGTGGCAACCAGCTTTTTCTCCATTTCCCACAATGTTTTTAAAAGGCTTCTTTCTCAAGGTTATTAAACTCTAGATTGTATGGAAAAGACTTACGTCATTACCAGATTAAAAATTTTTAGATTCATCCATACTAAAATCATAAACAACTAGTAAATTCAATGATGCTCTACTTATGAGATTTCCCTTTTTAAAGGGTGAACATTGTTGGAGGAGAAAATGCTGGTTAGTTTACTAGCAATTTCTCTTTTCCAAAATGATTCAACAGCTTTATTCCTAAGGGCTGTTCAAACATGAGATTGTTTGGTATAGGGAAAGCAGTTGATTTCTTTATTTATGCATTCAGTGCAACCACCAACCCTTTACCAAACCCAAACAAGAGGACCATGATGGTCCTATATCACTCACCTGAGTACCAAGCTGTAAAGGTCTACAATGAAGATAAATACCAAATATCAAAGTGCAAGGCCAAAGCTCTAGGTCTTCTTGGTTTAGACAAGAAGATAATCTTTCTTAACCAAACCCGGTTATATAAATATTTGTGAGAAGTTTGAATGATATTTGTCCAATAGTTGTTGAAAAATAGGGAGAACAAGAAATTTTATCAAAGGAAAATAACTTTGTAAAAATTCAATGAACCGTCACCAAAATATAATATGCACATTCTTGCTTGGCACCGAGGCTCTCTAAAGTTTGAATGAAATCTGTCCTGTAGTTGTTGACAACTAGCTCTGACAAGAAAATGCTACAGAAAGACTGATGGGTGGATGGATGGATGGATGGATGGATGGACTGACAAGCTGGCTCCTATATACCTCCAGAACAGAGTTCTGAAGGAATAATAACAAAGCCCCAGGCTTTTTGGTGTGTGGCAAAAAGTTGCCCGATTTGAACAAACTTAGTAGAGAATGTTTGCCAATTCAAGACTTTCTATACAAGTTAGTATCATAATGTTGTTAAATACACCAACAACTACAGTGGTTGTCCAGGGACATGTTCATGGGTAATTGCTATTGTAAACACATAAACAATGTATTTACACTTGCAATAGTCTTGCACCAACCTTTCAATGCGTCCAGCTTACAAAAATTTGACCTTCAAGTGTGACATTGACCTTGGCCCTACCTGAACAGATCTTTCAAATGGTACTTCAATTCATGGTGGAGTATATGCCCAAAATCTATTGGGGGGTGGGGGGGTCATAAACTTATTTATAAATTATGACAAAAATTATAATGACTTCTAAGATTTACAAGATAAAATCTGTACTACAGAGTTAAATGAATGAACAAAAATGAACTCAAAATACAATGAACACACCTTTACCACATGGCAAAATTTTAGATCTGTCCAAATTGAAAACATTTGCATACAACATTTTCATATTGGCTCAAGTGACACAATATTTCTTTGACAGGGTAGAAAACTTTGTGGGAAAAAGGAGAAAATGCTGGTTACCAGCATTTTTTCCTTTTCCCACAATGTTTTCAAAAGTGTTCACAGAATGTTTCTCATCATGTGACCTAGCGCATATTGTCAAGGTTCTGCAATTTATAGCTGCATCATGGAAAAAGGGGTCTTCATGTTATATTTCATTTTTCAACATCTCTTTAATTACTGGACATATCTCAACAGATTTGGATGAAATTTTCACACATCAAGTGACCTAGCGCATATTGTCTGGGTTTTGGAATTTATTGCTGTGTCATGGAAAAAGGGGGCTTCATGTCAAATTTAAACTGCATCCGTCCATCCTGAATAGATAAAAGGAAAAAATGATCAGGTGGGAACCAAGGCTAGGGGTACGCAAGACAGGATGTTTTATCAGACAGTGTAGATAAAGATCAGACTGCAGCTGGATCTTGGATATATATGTCTTATATTCTGCAAGATAGTACTGCCTACAACACAGTCTTGAAATGCATATTACTTGGTCTATCTTTATCTCTTTACCAAACAAAAATTTTAGACTGGTCTATAATTCAAAGCATTTGCAGACAACAAAATAAATTTGTCTCAAAAAATGAACTTAGATTTGGGATGGGTAGAGAACATTGTGGAAAAAGTTAAAAAAAATCCTGGTTACCTGAGTGCTTGGCCCAACTGAGATTTAAACTTGACATCCCGGCATAGCTAGCCCTGTAGGTAATGAGCCAACAGGCTTGGCTCAAATCATTAACAAACAACAAAATTTAATCCTTAAACCCAAAGGCCATTTTCATTCCAGAATGAGTCCAAGATGATAACAACTGCATGGGTGCCTTTTGTCTACATTGTTTCAACAAAGCAGACAGTATAGATCAATGAACGGACTGCACATTTTGTGCAGTCTGATCTTGATCTACACTAGACACAAAGGCAACTATAGTAGTGAAAGGCGCTTAAAGGGTTAAGACTTGTCCAAATTCAAACTATTTGCTGACAACAAAATAAATGTGACTCGAAAATTTAAATTTGATTTTGGTTGGGTGGAAAACATTGTGGAAAAAGGAAAACATGCTGGTTGCAAGTATTTCCTCTTTTTCCCACAATATTTTCAAAAGCCTTATTTCTCACAGGCGTTAAAATTGTGTGGTAAAGGGTTAAATAGAACAAGACTTTTAAAGACTTTTAAAGTTCATTCTGTATACCTTTATGTCCTGTTTTGACCCAGGGGCATCATTTGAAAAAAATTGGTAGAAGTCCGCAAGGAAATGCCACATACCAAATATCAAAGCTCTAGGCCTTCTAGTTTCAGACAAAAACATTTTTAAAGTTTGCTCTATATACCATTTTGCCCAAAATTGTGACCCCTAGAGTTAAAGGGGTTAAAGGGTTAATTCAATTCTTTTAACAACTTTGGTAGAACTTCACCCAAGGAATATACCTGTCAAGTTTCAACATGATTGATTTAGGAGGAAAAGATGTTTAAAGGAATTGTGGAAAGACGGACGCTGGACAACGACGAATCACAATACCTCACCCAGCACTTCATGCTCAGGTGAGCTAACAAACAGACTAACCATTGTCTGTGGCTTGTGATAAACAACATAAAGATGAAGTTTCATGACATTTTGTCCTGTAGTTAAAGAGATATTAACTCTTTCCCAAACAAGCCCTGGTTTTCATGTGTCTGCAGTACAAGTCTTGAAAACAATGTGGGAAAAGGAGAAATTGCTCGTAACGAGCAATATCTCCTTTTCCCACAATGTTTTCTACCCTTTTTGAGAACTTTCTGCCATTTTCATCAAATTTAAAATTGTCGTCTGCGAACTCTTTCAATTTGGACCAGTCCAAAATTTGTTGTTTGGGAAAGGGTTAATCCATAATGAAAATACATGTGAAGCCCCCTTTTTCCATGACACAACATTTAATAAAAAAAGCTAAACTAATGATATTGGTGGACTATCATAATGAACACATGTATGAAGTTCCACAAATTTTTGTCCAGGATTTTGAGTTGAAGATACATGTATATTGATCCTTAACAGAAATATACATGAAGCCCCTTTTTACTATGAGATAGTATTTGATATCAAAAAGGAAAAGAAACCAATAAATATCAGCGGACATCATTAGGAACACCTGTATGAATTTCTATTAGTTTTTGTCAAGGATTTTAGAAGATATCTGTCCTGAAAGATGGACAAACAGATGGTCATTGGTCCATGACGAAATTAAACATTTAGCCCCCTTTTTTCATGACATGGCATTTCATGTAATAAAAATAAATAACTATTGTCTGTGGCTTACAATAAACAATAAAAAGATGAAGTCAAGCCCCCTCTTTCCATGACACAGCAATAACTGGTCCTATTAGACCTACAATCAAACTCATTCGAGATCTTACGGTCATATATATTTTGACCAAGTTTGGTGCTGATTGGTTTAGATTTGTAGATGCTAGAGTGTAAACAAAGTCAAATGTAGCAATTTTTTTAATTCAAGGGCAAATAACTCCAGTCGTTCTGGTCCGATTAGACACATAATCGAACTCATCCGAGATCTTATGGTCATATATATTTAGACCAAGTTTAGTGCTGATTGGTTAATATTTGTAGATGCCAGAGTGTAAACAAAGTCAAATATAGCAATTTTTCTAATTCAAGGGCAAATAACTCCAGTCGTTCTGGTCCGATTACACCCATAATCGAACTCATCCGAGATCTTATGGTCATATACATTTTGACCAAGTTTGGTGCTGATTGGTTAATATTTGTAGAAGCTAGAGTGTAAACAAAAAAATGTGGACCGACGGACGACGGACGCAGACAGACGGTGAGTGATCAAAATAGCTCATCCTGAGCACTTCGTGCTCAGGTGAGCTAAAAAATTCTAGACTAGTCCAAATTCAAAGTATTTGCAGACAACAAATAAAAGGTGGTTCAAATGACAAAAAATTTTCCTTGATACAATAGAAAGCATTTTGGGAAAAGAAGAAAATGCTGGTTACGAGTATTTTCTCCTTTTTCCACAATGCTTTCAAAAGCTTTCTCCATCCAGGTCATCAAACGTTTGGATTAGGTAGTTAGGGGTTAATTGAATGGTACAACTCAACCCTTTATTATCTCAGGTTTTGATGATCCTGACTAAGAAAGCATTTCAAAAGATTGCGAAACAGGAGAAAATTCTGGTAACCAGCATTTTCTCCTCTTTCCATTATGCTGTCTACCCTTCCAAGACAAATCATATCATTGAATACAATAGAATTTGTCATCTAAATGCTTTCAAAATGGACAAGTCTAAAGTTCGTTGTCTGGTAGAAAGTTAACATTTGAAATAATTAATCATGAGTAATTATTGAGAACTCTTACTTTTATATGACTTATGGTTGTCACTATTTGATAAATTCTGTGACCCACTCTCTGACAATGATGGGGGACCTCCCTGAAAAATAGAAAAGGAAACAAAAATGTTATTTAAACTAACTAACCCCTCAATTGCAAGGACAACACAAGATACTTTCATGGACAATTTAGATAGAGATCAGCCTGCATGGAATCTGCACACTAATCTCAGACTCATTTCCTTCTGAAATTTGCAGCTGATGTCATCATAGAAATTAGGATTGAAATTTACAAGCAAGTCGGGCTGGTAACTTAGCAATTTTCATTAGCCCGAATAAAAATTCACTAGCCCAAATTAGATTCTATATTATGTTATAAGCCTGTAAAATTAAGATAATACTGGGGGGAAAAAAAAAACAAGATGCAATAATCAAATCCTACATGCAACAAAAACAATGTCTCTTCTTTCTTTTTATGAATGTCTTATACCTTTTTCCTTCAACACTTGTTCCTGTGCTAGCACTATAAGACAAGAAGGCTCATCCCCCACCACCTAACTTGAAGATTGTTCATAAATATCACTGATTTATTTCTCTCATTACCAGACAGAGATTTTAGCATCCTCTTTTTGTTTTATACAGATATTCATGTAAATTTTCTGCATGAAGTCCTTGATAAAACTGAAAAGACAATCTGAAGTGCCTCTGATAGGACTATGTCAAACTGGTATTTTATTGTGTCGTGGGCTTTCGCATTTTTTGCTCAATCTATTTTTCAAGTCAATAAAAGTTTGGATAAGTTTTTTCACATGATATGACAAGAATTTGTCGGAAAGGATAGCAGGTAACTTCAAAACCTCTCATTTTACACTAGATTAGCCGCTTAACATTATTATCACGTTTTTCATTCACGACACGCCATCTTCATTAACCCTTTAACACACAATGCCAACTTTTAACAACCCTGGGATAGGGAAAAGGAGAAAGTGCTGTTAACCAGCATTTTCATCCTTTTCCCACAATGTTTTCTACCCTATCAGCAAGAGAAAAATTGCACCATTTGAGCCACGTTGAAACTGTCGTCTGCAAATGCTTCCAATTTAGACAAGGCTAAAATTTTGTTGTCTGGTAAAGGCTTAAGTGTGATGCATGCTTCCTTCACACTTGATTCATTTCGTTTCTGTCAGAGTTTAGATCTTTTAAGATTCATGTATAGGCATTACTAGTTGCCAGCAGATTTGCCAGTGCTGCATTTTTGGACATGTTTTTTCTAACCTGTAGCATTTGGCTGAGTTGGCGATCCACAGCCTGTTTCTTGAATTTGCTGAAATATATTTGCAGGTATTACAACCTCGTCATCGTGCTCTCATCTATCTTTGGGCTAGCTGGTAAAACTAATAGAATATACTTGCTGTTGACCAGTTAAAATCCGCGTACACCCGATTGCAAATCAAGTTTACCCCTTTGCCCAGCTGACAATTATTATTTTAGTATAGAACTTCATGTAAATTGCGGGAACCAGAATGTCATATGATTACTGCAGAGCAGTAAACAAAATTGTCGATTCATGACAAGTGTAGGATATATGCGACTGATAGAATGATATTAGTGGCTAAAAAGGGTGTTGTGTGCGCATGTCAATATTCTTCCAAGATTTGACCTGTCTGCTATTTCACATCACGGTGTGTAAATTGCCACTTAAAAAATGCAGGCCGAAAATGCCAATAAATGATACATCTGTGGAAAAATCGCGCCAGTTTTTTGTTTCAAATTTCTTAAAAAACAAAATGATTTCAAATGGGGAATTCTTTTTTTTTCTAAATACCAACTGTTTTACTGCAAATCTCTGTAGTTTCTAAAAATAGACATGGGGAAAACCAGCATTTGTGCAACAGACTCACCAAAAAACTAACGTCCTGGTCTTATACCAGGGCTTTATCCCAAGCTTATTCTGGGCTACATTTATGAATGGCTGGTGCATAGGTTACATGCCAGCAAATCATGGCCGGATTAATCATACACGGTAGGTTTTACTGAGTTGATATTATTTTATTTCCAAATTTGTTGCATTGATTGCCAGCTTGAAAAGTAGTCTAGTTCTGTACCCAGAATGCCTATATCAGATAGGTTATGTGTTTGAAAAATGCCACCTAGTGAAAGATAATGCTATAAGGGTTGTTTAAAAAGTGAAAATGGAAGTAGAATCATTTTCAAAAATCTGCATTTGACAAGCCTGTCTGGCTAGTAAATTTGGAATATTTACAAGCCTGAGAAAAAATCTACCAGTTTTTTGCTGTCAGGCTAGCGCTAATTTCCACCATATTTGACAAACATTGAAAAAACCAGTTTATCCCTTTACCAAACAATCCTGAGTTTCAGGGATCCTCAGGAACAAACCTTCTGAAAACATTGTGGGAAAAGGAGAAAAGGACATAACTAGCTTTTTCTCCCATTTCCACCTTTTCTACCCTGGTCACAGACAAATATCATCATTTTAACTCTTTACAATAAAATGCTAGACTGGTCAAAATTCAAAGCATCAGCAGATGATAAATAAAATGATGCTCTAGATATGGGATTTGTATCAGAAAGGGTAGAAAACATTGTAGAAAAAGGAGAAAATTCTGGATACCACCATTTTCTCCTTTTCCAAAATTGTTTTTAAATGCCTTTTAAATCAGGGTTGTTAAAACTCTGGATTGTGTTGTAAAAGGTTAATCTCTTGCAACTTGTTATCTACAAATGCTTTCAATATGGACGAGTCCAAAATTTTTTTGTCTTACGAAGATTTCATGGAACCACTTTGACATGTTTTCTCTGGAATTTCTGTTTCTGAGGAAACTGTTATATCATTCCTTGCCAAACCATCCCACCGAGCATTATTTTGCACCAAAAATTACATAAACATCTTGCCTAGCGATGAGAACTGATTAATAGAAAATAGTGCCTCCAGGTGTGCATTGTAACTACAGCTCTCATTTTGCTAAAGCTGTTTGGCTCAAAAAAAGTTCTTTATTTCTCGCACTGATAAAGTATTCTGTACATCTGAAAAATTGGTGCAGGAAATAATTCAGGACAAAAATTTGACAGTAAACATTCCTGCTAGAATAGTTTACCCTTTCCCAAACATTGTTTTAATGACCAGGAGGAAGAACCCTTTTGTGAACATTGTGCGGAAAAGGAGAAAATTCTTGTAACCAGCATTTTCTCCTTTTGACAGTGTTTTCTACCTCAAGACACAACCTATGATTTGAATCTAATTTAATGTGTTACCTGCAAAATTAATGCTTTCAATATGGACAAGTCTAAAAAATTTGCTGTCTGGTAAAGAGTACTTTTTACTACAGGAAAAAAATTTAGACATGTACATACCAGAGAAAACATTTTGAAAATGTCTGTATTGAAAGAATTTGCGGAAGACAAAACAAATTGACTCCTGCATTTTCTCCTTTACCCACAATGTTTTCATATGCTCTATTCTTCAGTGTCTAGAAAATACAGCAACGTTTGGTAATGGGCTCACAAATCCAGACCAAATTTATTGCCTTTCAATTGCAGGTACCATGCTTTACTTTTTGCATGAATTAATTCAAGGCTTTTTCCAGTATGCCTCACTGAAAAAAAAAAGTTTTTTTAAAGTCAACTTTGTTCTGGGACAAATTATGTTATTTCTTAATCTTTTCTCAAGAAAACATGGTTAAAAAACCCTTCAAATTTATCAGAGATTTTCTTTTAAAAATTCAAAAAAGAAAAAAAGTTTTATTTTGCACTTGAAGGCTTGTGATTTTCATCCATTTGTTCTGATAAAAACCTTGCTAACTTATGAAAATTATGTATGTCAATGTCTGCAGTTTTGGCAAATTAATGTTTAATGCCTCTTTTTCCTAAGTTCATGATTTATTAATCAATCAAATGGGTGTTTCACGCTGCTTTCAACATTTATTTCAGTCACATAAATGCATCTTTACTTTATTATTGCGTTTCCTGGTAATACCTGTAATAAGTACGGACTTTCATGTACCTTGCCATACACAAGTCCATGGCAAACACAGAGCCTAAGCTAAGGACCAAACTGTCAGCTTCTGGCTTAAAAATCCTTCATCTCAGCCAGTGAGCCATGCAAGACCCAAGGGGCCAAGCAAATTTATATCTATTATAGCACTACAAGTCAAGTCATTTAATCTTTAGTGTGTGACAAATTTTCTCAGAAAACAGCCCAACTGCAATCATGATTGCTCATTTTTCTCTTGTCTCATGGTGGCTTGTAAAACAAAGCTACCAGACGGGCCTTGATTTAAATAAATGGTTTATAATTTTGCCATGCAGCAAAAATTACGAACCTGCCCACTAAAGGCATTGGTGGGCATTGGCACAGGCAATGACTAAAATGAGTCATCTTTGAAGGTTAGAAAACAATCTTGGAAAAGGAAAAAATGCTGGCAACCACAATGTTTTGAAAAGAATTCTTCGTCACAACTGTAAAATCATTGGATACTGTGTTAAAGGGTTAAGGCTGTCTGTTATATTTATAAAACATGGTTCCAAAACTTTTGGACAGGTGTAGTTTGACAATAACCATCTGGTAACTTATTCCCTCATTCTATTTTATGCGTCTCTTGAAAAAGCAACAAGCTTTCTATTAAAGATACATACTCGATTTCTGCCATTTCAACTTCATTTTATCACACTACAACCAATTTTGTATCTTCATGCCAAATGTTGCCATGAAAGTTGTATGGTTGCATAGATTATGATGGACAGAAAATGCATTTCATTTTCTGGAGGCCTTTGTAGAAATCACAGTTGAGATGTTTCTGCTTTTAAATCAAAGATTTCTGCTATATGTAGTAATCCCTTACACTATATATATTGGTATTTTTTATGTTTACGCAGCTGACTGATTCTGAACCATTCTACAGTCTGTCAAATTTTGACGTTTTTTCTCTCTGGCTGTAAGGATGTATCTTTAAACATTGCAAGAAAAATGCAAATTGTTTGCAAGGCAAATGAGTACTTTCTCTAGTTTTAGCAATGCTTTATTGCTAACCCTGTTATCTGTTTTTTCTTGACTCTCAAATCCCATGTCCCTTCAATCCAAGTAGATACCCATACACAAATTGTTTTCAGTATTAGACAAAAACCAAAGATTTGTAAATTACTCTGTCTTGGCAGAATAACTCTCATTATGTCAGACATAACCACTGATCAAACTGCATGTTCAGTACAGCCTGATCTTGACCGTACTCTGTACTCAAAAGCACTTTCTGTATCCCTTAGTTTGCTAACCTAACTCTAGCAGATGGCAAAATTTTAGACTTGTCCATACTGAAAGCTCTTGCTGACAATAGATCAACCATGGTTTATTTGATGAGTTTAGAATTTTATACAGCAAAAAACGTTGTGCTGGTTGCCAGAATTTTTCTCCTTTTCCCACAATATTTCGAAAAAACTCATTCCTCAGGATCATTTTACCCTTTGTCAAATCACAAAATTTTTGACAGGTTGAAAATGAAGCATCTGCAGAGGCAAATAAAAAAAGTGTCTCACATGATGCAGTTTTCTCTGAAAGGGTGGAAGACAGATTGGGAAAAGGAGAAAATGCATTTTACTTTTGCCCACAGTGTTTTCAAAAGGGATCTTCCACAGGAACGTTAATACATGTAATTGTATGGTAAAGAGTTTAAAGCAGTCCAGCTGTTGGATTGTGGTTATGATTCCATGAATGAGAAATACAGACTGTAATAAACACACTCTGACCCTGGGCCAAACTTTTCATTCTGAAAAATTGTGCCATATGTTATGCTGACCTGCTCTAATTATATTTGATTTTTTCCCTTTAAATTCTTTAGTTCTTACCAGACCACAAAACTTTTAGACTACTCCAGATTAAAAGCACTTGCAGATGATAAATATGTCTAAATCAACAAATCTCATGTTTTAACCCTTTCCCAAACAAGCCCTGGTTTTCACGTGTCTGCAGTACAAGTCTTTTGAAAACACTGTGGGAAAAGAAGAAATTGCTCGTAACGAGCAATTTCTCCTTTTCCCACAGTGTTTTCTATCCATTTTGAGACCTTTCTGCCATTTTCATCAAATTTAAAATTGTCGTCTGAAAACTCTTTCAATTTGGACTAGTCCAAAATTTGTCGTTTGGGAAAGGGTTAATTTGAAATTCAACATTTGTCCCAAGTGAAAACAACAGCAGATGACAAAAAATTGTCTCCACCGAAAAGACTATTTTTAATGACCCTACAGAAGATAACATCATAGTGGTCAAAGGGGAAAACACTAGTAACCAGCATTTTCTCCTTTTCCCTCTATCTTTTCTTAACACCCCCCCCCCCCCAACACACACACACAAAACAAATCTTATCACTCGAGTAATATCTTGTCTGCAAATCCTTTCAAAATGGATACATCTAATAATTTCTGTCATCTGATACGTTGTTTACACTTTGCCACACAATCCCAAGTTTTAACAAGCCTGAAAGGGAAGACTTTTGAAAACATTGCTGTGAAAAGGACAAAATGCTAGTAGTCAGCTTTTTCTTCTTTTCCTGAAATGTCTTCTACCTTATCAAAGACAGAAATCATGTCATGGTTTGTTAAAGAGTTAACCTTTACCACACATTCCTGACTTTTAACGACCATGACAAAAAGCCTTTTGAACACATTGTAGGGAAAGGAGAAAATGGTGGTAACCAGCATTTTCTATTTTTTCCACAATGTTCTCTAGCCTTTCAAAGACAAATCATATTTTGAGCAACGTTTAAATTATCATTATGCAAATGCTTTCAATTTGAATGAGACTAAAATTTTGTCGTTTGGTAAAGAGTTGATGAATAAATTCAGAGAGCTCACAGCAGCTGTTGAAAGAATTTTCATAGCTGTATCAATTTCTATGCACTCGCTCTGCATTCTGTGAAATAATGAAACCACATTTGAAAATGGCATTTAACACCAAACAAGGATATTTTCATTGTTCTAAACTTTGTAAGATCACATAGTTTTGCTGGCTTTGTTATTTTTCAAGGAAATATTAAACCTATTCTGTGAGAGAACTACAGTAATTTCTTAACCGATACAGCTTTTAACCCTTTACCACACAATCTACAGTTTTAACAACCCTGAGGAAGAAGGCTTTTGAAAACATTGTTGGAAAAGGAGAAAATGCTGGTAACTAGCATTTTCTACCTTTTCCACAGTGTTTCATTTCTATCAACAATTCCATAGTTTTGTTGTCTGGTATAGAGTAAAATTTAACAAACTTGGATACTCAGCATAGAAATAAGACTCACATAATTGCAATTGCAAATCAGCTGTTCTCCAGAGGGTCTCAGCAAAGCAGACAGTGTGGATCAAAGATCATAGTATTATGTAAAACTTAAGACTGGTCCATATTGAATCCATTTGCAGGCAACAAATTTAATGTAATATGGCTCAAGTGATGGGATCTGTCTTTGACAGGGTAAAAAGTATTGTGGGAGGAGGAGAAAATGGTACTTACGAGCCTTTTCTCCTTTTCCCATAATGTTTTCAAAAAACTTCTTCCTCCGGGTCATTCAAAGTCAGGACTGTTTGGAAAAGGGTCTATTTTCATTCATAAGTGTTTCTCATGTTACTTTAACTATAAACAAACATGTCTATATTTATAAACTGATTACTCCCTAAAATTTGGGCATATAGCATGTTCAACTTTAACCCTTTACCAAACAATCCCATGTTTTAACATCCCTGTAGAAGGCTCTAAAAAAACATAGCGGTAACAGGTGAAAACCAGTGTTTTCTCCTTATCCCACAATGTTACTTCTTCAGCAAAAGATTTCAACACTAAATTTTGTGACTTTTTTCTTTTTAAAGAGGCCTCTCCTTTTCCCACAATGTTTTCTGCCCTTCCAAAGCCAAATCAACCATGTCACATTTAACACATCGTCTTCCAACGCTTTCGAGTTGGGCAAGTCTAAAGTTTTACCATCTGGTACAGAGTCAAACATAAGGCCTTGGTTGATTTGCATGTATTTATTGTCGCATCAGGTTGCCAAAGTGATGCTCAAAGAAAACTGTTCGAAAGAAAAAAGTGATTTTTGTTTTTAGCTGGCAAGCTGTGCAGGAATCTGATCAACTCCCTCACTCATCCTGAGATTTATCATTTACAAGTCTCATTTCGCTACCACTTGCGCTATTGGGGCAGACAAACAAATGGGACTATGACAAGGGTGTTGCTCTGTGTACATTACAAAATCAAGTCTGGTAACAAATGCTAACAACTACAGGTGGTTCTACTCAAAACAGGCATCACTTTTTTTTTTAAAAACAGCAGCCCTACTTCCCTAAATACATCCTTAACCTCTTTCCTCATTAGAAAGAGCCTTTCACAGCACAGTGACATCAGAAATTCAAAATCATTGTGAAAAAAGCATTAAGTATATCTGAAAATCAGAGTCCAATTCAGAATTCCATTGATCCTAATTTCTTACTTGCCATGTATTCAAATTTTTTTTATTGAGATGAAGTATCTGTGACTCTCTCAACTATCAAAGTATTGTGGTAGGAAAGACTGGCAAATAGGAATTAAAAGCCTTCATGTACAAAATGTGATAGATACATGACCAAAAAGTTTGGACATTGCTTGAAAACTTATTCCAAATGAATTTATCGCAACAATTCAGCTTCCACTTATCATAATAGTTCTACTCCGAGCTTACAATGACATCAATCATAAAATCTATGTTTGGTTTTCTATGCCTCTTTGGGTATTAAATTCTTTACCAATATGACAAAATTTAAAGATACATCCTTACAGCCAGAGAGAAAAAAATTGATAGCCTGTAGAATGGATCAGAATTAGTCTGCTGTGTAAACATACAAAAATTACTGATATATATATGGTGTAAGAGATAAATACATATATAAAGAAAGTCTTCAATTTAAAACCAAAACCATCACAACGGTGATTTCTTTGATGGTCTCCAGAAAATGAAACACATTTTCTATCTGTTGTGATCTATTCAACCTTGCAACCATCAGGGGCAACATTTGGCATGAAGATACAAGTATGATTATAGTTTGATAAAATAAAGATGAAAGGGGTAAAAAACTCGCTGAAAAAGAGTATAGCTGTGTCTTAAAGACTTGTCTTGACTGAAAGCATCTACATATGACAGAAGACCTACAGCTCATATGATGGGATTTGTCTTTGAAAGAGTAGAAAACAGTATATGAAAAGGATAAAATGCTTGTAACCAGCATTTTTTTCTTTTCCCATATAATGTTTTCACATGTCATTACAACTAGGGTGGACTTGATTTTTTTCTGAGTACTTGGACTGCACCAGAGCAGCATGCTAAATCAAGTGAAACTGAGCAAACGGGATACTCCGAAGATAAATCAAGTGAGAGGAAAAATTAAAAGATGGCTGACAATGATTACAACATTGTTGTTACAGCTCTAGTTCAATGAATGACTTGTGCATTACCAGCCTGCAATACACTCGGATGTCTTACAAAGACTTTCATTATCAAAAGAAACATCTTTTGCAATCACATTTAAATACTGTTTGCCTTTCCGCCATTTTTTCCAGTAGGTCACATGACAGCCAACACTTTACCACACAACAAGAATTGATACTTGTTCATAATGAAAGCTTTTGCAGGATAGAAAACATTGTGAGAAACAGAAGATGCTGGTTACCAGCATTTTCTCCATATCCCACAATGTTTCCAAAGGTCTTTTTCCTCAGGTTTGTTAAAACAGTGAGTGTTAAAAGTGGACTACTGATGCTCGATAGAATCCACATAGGTGACAAAATACTTGACAATGTGAGAGAAAGAAGGGATATATGGGAAGAGAGACTACCGGTATTTTCCAGTAACACTTTCTGAAGATTTATCAATCATGGTAAAGAAACAATAGCGTTCATTGCCTGGAAACCATAATTTTTTTATTGATAACCAGTTCTTCCAGATGCGGTGTGAGACTGCTCTTTCTCCAATAGATTTTTTTGTTCACTAGGGTTTTTTTTCATTGAAGTATCATGATAATATCAGGAATCCTAACTTTTTGATGAAAGCAAGTTTGAATTTCTGCCACACAAGAAAGAAAACACTGTCTGCTCTCAATAAAAGTACAGATGCATGGGCTACCAGCATTTTCTTTTTCCATAATGTTTTCAAAATTCTCTTTTGTAAGGGATGTTACAAAAAGAAGTTTCAGTTTAACCCTTTACCAAACAATCCACTGTTTTAATGACCTCAAATAATAAAGGCTATAGAAAACACTGTGGGAATATCAGAAAAATGCTCATGAACAGAAATAAACTCTATGGTTTGAGCCAGATTTCATTTGTTTTCTTAAAAGGCTATGAATATGAATGTGTAACTTTTTTAATATCACTGCCTAATAAAGGGCAAGTTAAGGACTTGCCTTCAATGAAGCATTTGCAGAGGTAAAATTAAAAGTTGTCTCAAAAAAGCAGGGTTGAAAATACTGTGTGAAAAGGAGAAAATGCTGGTTACCAGCATTTTCTCCTTTTTTCAGCATGTTTTCAAAAATCATATTCTTCAGAGTTGTAAAAACAGAAGATTGTCTGGTTAAGGGCTAATTATAAAGTAATGGAATAATGATAACTAACAGGCTTCACTGCAGTTTTGCAACAATGAAAATTATCCAAACCAGAACTTCACCCGCCATTTTAAAAACTGACGATAAAACATCTCTGAAACTGTCAAGACCATGTTTTTTATGTAATTAAAATTCATTTAAACAGCAATTATTTGCCCCCTTTCTTCTAGGCCGATATAATTGATGGCATTTGTTTTCAGCCTGTTCCAGTGGAAAGACACTATAAAAATAATGTTAGTTTATGGTTACTTACTTTAACAGCTGGTTTTTATCACATTTTTTATTCCAGTTTGAGACTAAATTTAAATCATGTTTGTTTATACACTTATTTTAGATTTAACATGTTTCTGAACAAATATGACTTTTGACGCCCCCCCCCTGCATAAACAGCTTTTGCAAAAATCCATTGCTTGAAAGAAGCACCATGTTCCTTTTCCTACTTTATTTTCCGCATCTTAATATTGTCATTCAAATGTTTCCCCTTTGTGTCACTAAATCCTTCACCACACAATCCTTTGTTTTAATAACCCCGAGGTGGAAAGTTTTTTGAAAATATTGGAAAAATAGAAAATGCTGGTAAAAATCATTTTTTCTTTTATATCCAACAATGTTTTCTGCTCTTTCAAAGAAAAATCCTATCCTTTCAGCAATTTTTGTCAAAAACAAATGCCTGTAGTTTGACCTAGTCTAAACTTTGTCATCTTGGACAGAAGTAAAGTTAAAACATTTTGTAAGTACTTGAGTGCATTGAAAATGGAGCATATTCTCAAGCTGACAACAAAATAAATTTGGACTTTTTTGGGGTTTAATTCCCCCCCCCCCACCACCATAAATGAAGCACATAAAGAACATTGCACATTTAAGATCACACACATGTTCTATGCATTTTTACCTTAATCTACACCATCCCATAACAATTCTTAAGTTTACTTTGGCAGTAAAAAAGTGAAATATCTTCTAGGACTCATTTGCTTACCATGTGGGGCGAGTCTACATGACTGTGACTACTGTTGGGGCCCATCATGCCATGATACCCGCCCATGTTTCCCATAATCCCTGTGGAATGTGATGATGACATCATGTGACCAGGCATTCCAGCATGCCCTCCAGGAAGTCCTGGCATTTGACCTTCAGCATGGTTCCGCAATACATGGATGGCATCATCTAGTCTCTCCTCCATCCGTCCCTGAAAACAGATTACCAGTCTATTTGAACTCGTCATATATAGTGTACAGTCAACACAGATGACAAGGAAGTCAATGCAGCCATGGATGATCATTTTACACATTACGTAGCAGACTATTTAAAAGGCACCCTCCCCCCACCAAAAAAAAAAAAGAAAATACACTCACCACAGAAGAGGACATCTGAAACTCTTACCAAACAATCCGATGTTTTTTTACCATAAAGAACACATATGAAAAGACTGAAAATAGCAGATAATGCTGGTATACAGCTTTTTCTCCGTTTTTCCCCACAATGTTTTGTACCTTTTTAAAGACTAATCCCATCCTTAAAGCAACGTTTTAATCAGATGTCAGCTAATGCTTTCAGTATGGACAGGTCTAGAATCTGTTGTCTAATAACGCATTCAGTGAAAAAATGTCAGTTTTTAGACCAGTAGAGCAGACCTTCATGCAGATATTGGTTCATGCATCAAAAGAAATAAGGAAGTTCTGTGAATATAAGAAGAGCATTAATTAACCCTTTCCCATACAGCAGGTTTTAGACTCTTCGAAATTCACAACATTTGCAGACGATAAATTCAAAATCAGTTCAAATGAGCTGAAGTAATAAAACTGTGGGAAAAGGAGACAAGAGGGCCATGATAGCCCTGGATCGCTCACCTGAGTCAACAGGCAAAATTTCACTCCAGGGTCATAATGACCCAAGTTAAAACTCACCTGAGATATTATTAACCCTTTACCACACAATCATGGGTTTTAACGACCCTGTAGAAGAAGCATTTTCTCCTTTTCCCACAATGTTTTCTTCACTATCCATAACACATTTCAAATTTTCAGTCCCATTTATTTTGTCTTCTGCAAATGCTTTCAATTTGGACCAGTCTAAAAGTTTGTCATTTGGTAAGGAGTTAAGACAAACATTCTGACCAATTGTCAGGTCAACTTGTTTGTCTGACCAATTGTCAGGTCAACTTAACTGTAAATGTGGCCTCTGGAGTGTCCAAAATGTATTTCTTCAATATGATCTAGTGACCTAGTTTATGGTCTTCCGAGATTTAATTAAGGCAAACTTTCTGACCAATTTTTAAGTCAATTGAGCAAATAATGTGGCCTCTAGAGTGCCCACAAGGTATTTCTTTACTTTGACCTGGTGACCTAGTTTATGACCCCAGGTGACCCTAATTCAAACTCATCCAAGATTTCATCAAGACAAACATTCTGACCAATTTTCAGGTCAACTGGGTAAGAAATGTGGCCTCTAGAGTGTCCACAGGGTATTTCTTTAATTTGACCTAGTGACCTACTTTATGACCCCAAGTGACCCAATTTCAAACTCATGTGAGACTTAATTAAGACAAATATTTTTACCAGTTTTCAAGTCAACTGAATAAAGAATGTGGCCTCTAGAGTGCCCACAAGTTATTTCTTTAATTTAAACTAGTGACCTAGTTTATGACCCTAAGTGACCAAAATTCTAACTAATCCCAGATTTCATCAAGACAAACATTCTGATCAATTTTCAGGTCAACTGAGGAAGAAATGTGGCCTCCAGAGTGTCCACAAGGTATTTCTTCCATTTGACCTAGTGACCTAGTTTATGACCCAATTTCAAACTCATGCGAGATTTAACGAAGACAAACATTCTCACCAATTTTCAAGTCAACTGAGCAAAAAAAAAAAAAAATGGCCTCCTGAGAGCCCAGAAGGTATTTCTTTAATTTGACCAACTGACCTAGTTTATGACCCTAGATGACCTTAATTTGAACACATCTGAGATTTTATCAAGACAAACATTCTGACCAATTTTCAGGTCAATTGAGTAAGGAATGTGGCCTCTAGAGTGCCCACAAGGTATTTCTTTAATTTGACCTGGTGACCTAGTTTATGACCCCAGGTGACCCTACTTCAACCTCATCCGAGATGTCATCAAGACTAACATTCTGACCAATTTCCAGGTCAACTGAGTCAGAAATGTGGCCTCTAGAGTGTCCACAAGGTATTTCTTTAATTTGACCGGGTGACCTAGTTTATGACCCCAAACAACCCAATTTTGAACTCATCCAACATGTAATGAAGCCAAACATTCTGACCATTTTTCAAGTCAATTGAGCAAAAAATGTGGCCTCTAGAGTGCCCACAAGGTATTTCTTTAATTTGACCTAGTGACCTAGATTATGACCCTAGGTGACCCAAATTCGAACTCATCCAAGATTTCATCAAGACAAATATTCTGACCAGTTTTCATTCTGACCAATTTTCAGGTCAACTGAGCAAGAAATGTGGCCTCTAGAGTGTCCACAAGGTATTTCTTTAATTTGACCTAGTGACCTACTTTATGACCCCAAGTGACCCAATTTCAAAGTCATGTGAGATTTAATGAAGACAAACATTCTGACCAATTTTCAAGTCAATTGAGCAAAAAATGTGGCCTCTAGAGTGCCCACAAGGAATTTCTTTAATTTGACCTGGTGACCTAGTTTATGACCCCAGGTGACCCAAATTTGAACTCATCCCAGATTTCATCAAGACAAACATTCTGACCAATTTTCAGATCAACTGAGTAAGAAAAGTGGCCTCTAGAATGTCCACAAGGTATTTCTTTGACCTAGTGACCTACTTTATGACCCCAAGTGACTCAAATTCATAATCATCCAAGATTTCATCAAGACAAACATTCTGACCAATTTTCATGTCAATTGAGTAAGAAATGTGGCCTCCAGAGTGTCCACAAGGTATTTCTTTAACCCTTTCCCAAACAACAAATTTTGGACTGGTCCAAATTGTAAGAGTTTGCGGACGACAATTTTAAATTTGATGAAAATGGCAGAAAAGGTCTCAAAAAGGGTAGAAAACACTGTGGGAAAAAGAGAAATTGCTCGTTTCGAGCAATTTCTCCTTTTCCCACAGTGTTTTCAAAAGACTTGTACAGCAGACACGTGAAAACCAGGGCTTGTTTGGGAAAGGGTTAATTTGACCTAGTGACCTAGTTTATGACCCCAGGTGACCCAAATTCAAACTCGTCCAAGATTTTATCAAGACAAACATTCTGACCAATTTTCAGGTCAATCGAGTAACAAATGTGGCCCCTGGATTCGACAAGGTAAATGTTGACGATGCACAACGGACACTGGACTACCACGAAAGCTCACCTTGAGCAGGTTTTTTGCTCAGGTGAGCTAAATATGCTGGTTATCAGCATTTTCTCCTTTTTCCACAATGTTTTCAAAAGTCTTCTTTCTCAGGTGGTTAAAACTCTGGATTTTACCAGGTAACAATGATTCAATTTTCTACAATGATTTCACTTAATCACATTACTCATTATTGCAGCTTTTTATAAGTTAATTTTTGCCAAAAAGTGCACAAACTTGTCGGCTGCAATTTTTTTTTCAGATGGAAATTACGGCAGTTAAAATCAAACATGTAGTGACTTGGTCTGTTCTGTAAATTGGGATAAAAACTCTCTTTTTTTTACATCTAAGCACACAGATCGTATCTTGTTTTCTTTTTTTCCTCCCTCTGTCATCATGGCTTAACTCTACCGAACGACAAAATTTTGGACCTTACCAAATTGAAAGCATTTGCAGACGACAAATTAAATGTTGTTAAAATGAGGATTTCTCTCTTTGATAGGGTAGAAAGCAATATGGGAAAAGGAGAAAATGCTAGTTACCAGCATTTTCTCCTTTTCCCACAATGTTTTCATAAGTCTTCTTTTGTAGGGTTGTTAAAAGTCGGGACTGTGTGGTAAAAGAGTTAAAATGCTCATGTAATCTTTATCCAAACCTATCTACGGTTTCACTATTTACCTCACAATCCCAACTTTTAATGACCCCGAAGAAGGCTTTTGAAAACATTGTGGGAAAAGGAGAAAAGCTGGTAAGCGATGTTTTGTTCTTTTCCCACCATGTTTTCTGCCCAATCAAAGCCAGAAATCATTATTTTGCACTACATTTGTCATCTTCAAATGCTTTCACTTTGGTTGATTCCTTTATTTTGTTATTTGGTAAAGAGTTTAATAGTTTTGTCACTTTTGTTAGAATAAAACACTTACTTCTAGATCTAAATACATGCATCTAAATTTTACTATTTACTTATCTAAGTAAGCATTAAGTTTAGTAACAAAAAACATGAAGCTTCTGACTACAAGACTTCAAAAAAAAGCAATTTCACCATTTTACAACAAAGTTTTCCAGCAACAAAAAGCAATAGCAAGCAAGAACAGTTGGGTCCAAATTCCACCATTTAACTTACCAACTTTGTAAAGAAACAACAAAATTTTAGACTTTCCCAAAATAAATGTATAATGCTGACAACACACAAAATTTGATCCAAACGATGGGTTTCCATTCGCCATAATATTTTTTCATAAGATGACTGCTTCCAATAACAAAGAAGTCCATCTGCATAATGATTGTGTCAGTAATACCAACAACATAATGCCTTGCCCAAGGAAAATGAATCCACTGACAGAGGTATATGAAAATGAAACCCTCAGTCTGTATTCACCAAAAATGTGTAAACAGTGTTCCTAGTCTTCACCTTTCCCAAACGACAACTTTTAGACTCTTCCAAAATGAGAGCATCTGCAGGCGACAAATTTTAAAGTCGTACAAATAAAGTTAACTTCTTTGTCTGGTTACCAGCATTTTTTCCTTTTCCTTTTTCAAAAGGCCCATGTTTTCAAGAGGGTGACAATGCTCAACTACCGTTGCTTTTAAAGAAAATGGCTTCAGTTGCTTTTAGTGAAAAGTCTAGGTAAAAAATGTGGCATATCTGTGTAACATGATAAATATTTTGATGGTTACCTGCTCCTGTTGTGTGGGTGCCCTTTTCATAACTAACAATTTAGTTTTCATTTGATTTAAATATCTTCAGTAATGAGAGAGATACTAAAACATGTAAAAGTTTTTATGAAACGCAGACAATGACTCCAGGGCTCTGACAAGGCCTCAAAGTTTTCTTTGAAAACAGCCGAGCGACAAATGAAGAAAAAATAGCTTTTTGCAGCCTAAAAAATCCTAAAATCTGTACAAATCTTGAAAACTTCCAGCCATGGACTTGACACCCATTCATGTTAACTATTCATATTTTACAAGAATGCTTATACAAAGTCACCGGCATCATTTGCTTATTAGATGGTAACCAGTTATCTGTTATGTAAGGCTAGTTTATAACCTATGATGTTAGCAACAACTAGAAGCTTATTAGCTACCTATTATACAGCAACCAATACCAAATAACCTCTTGATTAATCCTGTACCACATGGCAAAGTTTTGGACTCTTTGCTTCCGTATTGAAGGAATTTACAGACAACAACTAAATATTTTTTACATATGGCATTTGTCCTTGAATACACAGAAAACATTGAGGAAAAAAGGAGAAGATGCAGCTTACCAGCATTTTCTCCTTTTACCACAATGTTTCAAAACCCTTTCTTTCTCAAGGTGGTTAAAATTCCAGATTGTGTGGTAAAGGGTTAAATGACTAACTCACAAAAAGCTTCTGAAAACATTTTGGGCAAAGGAGATAATGCTGGTGACCTGCATTTTCTCCTATGCCCATAATGTTTTCTAAAGAGTAACCCTATCATTTCTGCTACATTTTAATTGCTGTCTGCAATTGCTTTTTTATTTAAATTTTGTCATCTGGCAAAAAAATTATTATGTATCTACTACTACTACTACTATATAGCAGCAAATAAAACTCAAAAATATTATATATCTGAAATCAGGAAAAGAAGCTGAAAACAAATCAAATGTACCAAATTAATGTAACTGACACATTTGTAAGGACCAATGGGACAGCTAAGGTACATTTTTACATCAATTTACAATACCTCTATATGGTCCCTCAGAACATGAATTGCATCATCTAGCCTCTCTTCCATTCCACTTTTCTATTGGTTGAGACATATTTGAAGATACCAATGAGAATGCAGGTTAGTAGATATTAAAAGGAGAAAAATCATGCTTTAAAATCCAGGAGAAAGTATTTGTAAATTAATACCAGGCAATGCAATGATCAAGAAAGTCGATATACAGAAGAATTCCTAAATTTCTATAAACAATCTTTCCTATTGACCACGCTACTGTAAATAAATTCTGCATTTTTTTTGTTCGAAGTTTTGTTCAACACCAAAACATAGTCCAAATGTAGCAGAATATCAATACATAGATAGGAAGAACTATTGATAATATTCAAGTTCATACTAGGAACATTAAACTTATGATGTATAAAAGTTTTACATGCAGAGAAAAGAAAATACCACAAAGAATTCTCAGTGAAAAAAATACCCCTCAACGAGCAAACAACCCAAAAATAAGAGCCCCCATATTCATCATACACCATTATATCTGCATCTGACTTTTTCTTTTACGCATCTTGCAGCATACAACCTTTGACGACATTCTTGCAACAGAAAGTCTTACCTGTAGCAATGCCCAGAAAATGCATTCCTTTTGTGTGTCTGTATTTAGACAACCTCTTCTAGAAAGTCTATATTTAGATCCTGAGACCCTTGTAGGTTGACCAATCAAATTTTGTATTGGATTTTTTTTCCTACTAGCATGATGATTTTGTCAGTTTAGTGGCTAATAACTTATGTAACAAAAGACTGAAAGAACATGCCATCTGATCTTGGATCTACAGGGTCTGCTACTTTGTGAAATCCTCTACAAAAAAATATCTTTGACATGAAAATGTTTGCATCTCTTTTTAACAATGGAAAAGTCCATTTTATCTATTTAGTGCTGTAGGGCTTTATCTAGCTCCTGTAAGTATTTCTATTGCTATACTCAGACAATGTGTAATGTCCTGAGAGGTTGTTAGCAGCGACTATGTTTCACTATGCTACTGTGATTCTAGAATCAAAACATTCTGCTAATGGTTATCATCTGAAAACTTTTTAAGATAAAAGATTAGTCTGTTAACCCTTTAACACACAATCCCAAGTTTAACAACCCTGAGAACAAAGCCTTTTGAAACATTGTGGGCAAATTTGTTTGATTGGTAAAGAGTTATAATTTTATAGAACAATCTGTGCAGTATAATCTTGAATGAACAGTTTGATTTTTTGAGACACAGTCTAACTACTTTTAGCTGTAAAACCCTTAGAGCACTTGATTAGACTTCTTTTTTTTTTCTATATAAAAATAGGAAAAATCACAAAATATAATTATTTTCAAGGTAGTTTGGCCACAATAATTATGTCACAAAGCTACAGACATTGTAGATTCAACCATTAATCTAGGTTATGTCTAGCACTCTAGGGGTTAAATGGCTATGCGTGGATCAATTTCACAGACTAATAATGCTCATTCCATTTAGTCAGGACTCTAAGGGTTAAAATGAACAATTTTTAACTCGGGTTTTTATCTATTTTAGAGTTACCCAGACTACAGTCAATCAACTCATCATAAAGCAGCATAATATCAACCTTGACCTTAAAGTGACCTGATTACCTCTTTACCAAACGACAATACTCTGCAGATGTCCAAATCAAAACATTTGCAGACTTGTAAACTTTGTGGGATAAGAAGAAAATGCTGGTTACCAGCATTTTCTCCTTATCCCACAATGTTTTCAAAAGTTTTCCCAACAGTTGTTAAAATCTTGGATTGTCTGATAAAGGGTTATAGAGCCATTTACAGAATGCATATTTTTCATGCATATTTTCTTTTCCTTCCCACATTCTCAACATTTCCAGTCAAAAAATTTATTTTCCCCTTTTTCCGAAATTTCACAAGAAGTCTGTTAACAAATAAGTTGTGCTCTGTGAAATAGTGGTTTAGTGCACCTGCAAAATCGACCAATATCGACCAAGTTCAGCCTGCACAGTATAATGCAAAACAAAGGTGCAATAGCCTCCTTTTTCCCCGAACACTGCTTATATGTTTTGTTTTGAACTAGATTAAGATCAAAGGTCAATGTCATTATAGCATTTGTTTATGGTGAGGACTCCAGATGCCAAATATTTTATTTTTTGTTTTTCTTTCTAGTCTTTTTTCTGCATTGCTTACCATAGCGACATTTTGCTACAAGAAGGAATATAAAATATAATTTTAATTGACTTCTAGTGTTACACATAAAACACAAGTTCAAGACCACAAAAGCCTTTATATACTGACACATGCAGAAACTGTCAAGAAACGGTGACCAAAGAAATCCCCCCTTGATTCTTAGATGTGCAATGGTATTGTTGCAAATGAAAAAATCTGTTATGATTTAATGACCAAATGGATAGCATACAATCATAGTCAAGGAGAAACCGTTTGTGTATGAGATCATAATTTTCCATTTGACATAATATTTTGAAACAGATGCCAGAATGCTATTTCATGCTTAATAAACCTTTACAACACAATTTAGTTTCACTGGCCTGAGGCCTTTTGAAAACATTGTGAGAAAAGGAGAAAATGCTGGGAACCAGCATCTTCTCCTTGTTCCCACAATGTTTTCTACTCTATCAAAGACAAATTCCATCATTTGAGGCATTTGTTGTCTGCAAATGCTTACAATTTGAAAGAGTTTACACTTTGCTTGTGTAGTAAAGGGTTAAATCTTTCTCAGGTGACAATTATTTTTGACTTGTTCAAATTGCGAGCATTAATTCCAAATTTAGCACATGACAAATCCAGGACAGCTCAAATAATGGATGGATGAAAGAGAAGAAAACATTGTGAGAAATGGATCACAACTTTCCCCTTTTTCCATCACTGTCTTCAAAAACCCATAGTTCTCTAATCTTAATTACACCAGATTATTTGGTAAACAATTAACCCCTTAAAATGCCTTCCACAGCTATTATTGTCTTTGCATCCATTGTTGATGAAAACATCAAATTGCTCAGAACCTGCAGTCTGATCTTTGATCTACACTATCTGCTTTGCTGAAACACCCTGGAAAACCCTGAAATTCCAATTATTTGGGTTTCATTTCTAGACTGAAAAGCGTTACTTGGGTTTATTTGGCGCTCTAAGCATTAAACCTTAATAAAACACCTTTCACTACTATGGTTGCCTTTGTGGCCAGTGTAGATCAAGATCAGACTGCACAAAACATGCAGTCTGATCTTTGATCTACACTGTCCGCTTTGCTGAATCTTTATAGACAGAGGCAACTACGAAACTGCAAGTATTTGGGTCTTATTATTCAACTGAACATGTCTGTTGGGTTTATTTGGCACCGTATGGCTTAACCCTTTCCCAAACAAGCCCTGGTTTTCACGTGTCTGCAGTACAAGTCTTTTGAAAACACTGTGGGAAAAGGAGAAATTGCTCGTAACGAGCTATTTCTCCTTTTCCCACAGTGTTTTCTACCCGTTTTGAGACCTTTCTGCCGTTTTCATCAAATTTAAAATTGTCGTCTGCAAACTCTTTCAATTTGGACCAGTCCAAAATTTGTCGTTTGGGAAAGGGTTAACATGGTTCATACAGAAATAGGCAAGTTCATACAGACACGGGCAAGTTAAATTTAGTCCCTTTTTAGGGCTATTAACCATAAATTTAGGGCAAACAAAATACAATATGTTCGACGATTGATTGCGGTTTCATTATGCAGGTTGGTGAAATGACCAGACTTCTGCACAAAACTACTAAATGAATGATTGAGAGGCTAGATACTACATGGGCCAAACACTTTTTAGACCCCTTTACCTCATGCAGACTTCTTTTTTCATTTTGTCTTGCTGCAAATAAATTTCTTGAAAGCGGTTTTTCCTTTTTCATCTATACAAGTCATTCTCCGCGAAAAAGGTTTGACTGTATCTACAAAAAGTATCGACCTATTTTAGCCTGCACAATCTGTGCAAGCTGACATGGGTCAAAACATTTGCTATTTGTAAATTTTCTGAACATCGGAGGACCATTTTGTCTCATGGTTCAGTCAGTTGTTGGACAAAATGGATTTTTATGGATCTATAATTGTGTGATGACTTGCTTAGTATAATGATCATAGCTGCAATAAACCCCTTTTTGCCAGAGTATGGCTCATATAACCTTTATTCATAATGATTATCCATATTTAACTCTTTACCACACAACAAAATTTTAGACTGGTCCAAATTGAGAGCATTTGCAGACAATAAAATAAATGATTGAAAAATTGAAATTTGTTTTGGGAAGGGTAGAAAACATTGTGGGAAAAGGAGAAAATGCTGTTACCAGCATTTTCTCCTTTTCCCACAATGTTTTCAAAAGGCTTCTTTCTCAGGGTGGTTAAAAGTCGGGATTGTGTGGTAAAGAGTTAACTAGGATATTTTGAAAATTGCAGTGTTACAATTTTGGTTTCAGGGTTTACTGTTGAAGGAAAATGGTTTACCTTCCAATGTGAGATAAACCACATAAAATATTTGTCGCTATCCATGAACTTAGTAACAGTTTACTTGCTTTCAATGGCTATGCCATTCAGCGACAGACATAATTCTTTGAAAAAAAAAATTTTTTTTTAGATTATACTTCCTTCCTCCCTTATCTATTTCCAAGTATCATAAATACCTACCAATGAGTGTAAAGGTCCTTCAAACTGTGGTGAGGTAGATGAATTTTGTGACGGCCTCTGCCATTGGCTGGAGGACCCTACAATGAAACAGAGAATAACTTTCATACTCTTTACCAAACCACAAAATTTTGTACTTGACAAAATTGCATGCATTTGCACACGACAACCTAGATGTAGCTCGAAAGATGACTTCTGTCTTTGATAGGGTAGAAAACATTGTGTGAGGAGATAATGCTGGCTACCAATGTGGCAATGACTACCACATCAGAAATTCACGAAGCTGGGAATTTGAACCAGAGACTCCTGGTTTAACTAAGCTCTGCTACACACTTTGTGCAGTCTGATCTTGTTCTTCACTGCCCCTTAACTTGGTAATACAAAGAAAATTAGCAAGGTTTGAAGGACATGCCTTAGAGCTAACATGAGGTGGAGCTAACAGATGGCACAGCTAACAGACCGTGAAACTAACACAGTGCAGTGCAAAAAGGTGGAGCTTATAGAAGGCAAAGCTAAGTATCAGGTGGAGCTAGAAGAAGACAGAGCTTATAGAAGGTGAAGCTAAGTGTAAGGTGGAGCTACAAGAAGACAGAGCTTATAGAAGGTGAAGCTAAAATAGAAGGTGGACCCATGAGAAGGCAAAGCCTATCTGAAACTTACCTCCTGTCATGGGTGGTGGAGATGATACTGGCGTGGAAGGATTAGAACCGTAACTACTGGTGGTATGATCTGTTGAATATATCTGAAATACAAAAATTTCCAGTGGTTTATGTTTATTCATTGTAGTACAATTTAAATATTTATTATTCAATTTAAATGTACATAATATTCACAATACTGTTACTTAAACATTAATTGCACTTTTATTTAGATATTCATTCTGCTACATTTCAGTCATACAATCTCTAGTTTTAATGAGGAAGAAGGCAGGGGACACTCTCACTAAAAGCCCTGTGCCCGCAGCAAGGCTTGAACCGGGGCCTCCACGTTACCAGTCCTACACTCTTCAACTGAACCAGGTAGGACCCCGCCCTTTCAGGTGAATTAACAGGACAATCCTTCAAATCATGCAAAACAGGCATTCTGATAGTAATGCAAAGCAATACCCAGTCCGGTAATGGCCGTATGTATCGCTGGCATGTCAGTGAAATTTTTTAAATCCAAGGCCCGTAAATGCGTCAAAAAACAGTGGAGCAGGACGAAACTCGAGCTTGATGTGTAAGTCATGGTGATTGATGTACACACCAAAAATCAGCTCTATATGTAGCAGTGTTTAGAAAAATAGTGCGGAAAAATGTTTTATCAGTGAAATTTTTTAAGTCCAAGGCCCATAAATGCGTCAAAAAGCAGTGGACCGGGACGAAACTCAAACTTGATGTGTATGTCATGGTGGTTGATGTACACATCAAAAATCAGCTGTATATGTAGCAGCATTTAGAAAAAAAGTGCGGAAAAATGTTTTATCAGTGAAATTTTGTAAGTCCAAGGCCTGTAAATGCATGAAAAAGCAGTGGTGCGGGACGAAACTCGAACTTGATCTGTAAGTCATGGTGGTTTACTTACACAGCAAAAGTCAGGTGAATATCTACCAGCATTTAGAGAAAAAAGTCCGGAAAACTGATTTATCAGTGAAATTTTGTAAGTCCAAGGCCTGTAAATCCGTGAAAAACCAGTGGACTGGAACGAAAGTCAAACTTGATCTGTAAGTCATGGTGGTTGAGCTACACAGCAAACCTGAGATCAATACCTACTAGCGTTTAGGAAAAAAGTCCGGAAAACTGATTTATCAGTGAAATTTTGTAACTCCAAGGCCAGTAAATCCGTGAAAACGAGTGGACCGGAATGAAACTCGAACTTGATCTGTAAGTGATGGTGGGTGACTTACACACCAAAACTCAGCTCAATATGTAACAGTGTTTAGAAAAAAAGTCCGGAAAACTGAATTGCCAGACTGACGGACAGATGGACAGACGGACAGACAGAGGGACAGAGTGCAAACCTAAAGTCCCCTTCGACTTCGCCGGTAGGGGACTACAAAAAATTGTCTCAAGGGCAGACAATTCTCTAATGCATGTGTCTAAAACATCCACAGTAATTTTGTTAACCCTTTCCCCCCAAAAAACAACATGTTGACTCTCCAAAATTTAGATTGACTGCATATGACAAATTCTAAATTGATACAATCGAGCCGTAGTTCTTCTATAGAAAAAATTGTGGGAAAAGGAGGAAATACTGGTTCAGTATTGCTTCTAGGATTTCTAAAAATGGGGACCTGGGGCCTCCTCACTTCCCAAAAAGGGGCACTCACTCCCCAAAAGAGGCCGATACATTTAAATTTTTTGCCAATTTTATTTTCTTTTTATTTTCATTGACAGAATAAATACAGGGTGTTATTTTAGAACTCTTTCAGATGCACATTTTGTTGCAGACATTACTGGTTATTCTTGTTATAGCTTTAAAACTAGTGAGAGAAATAATTACAGCAAGTAAAACACAACTTTAGAAGTGTGTATATCCTATACCTCTTCAAAACTTGTTCCAGTCCTAACACTGTAAGACAAGGTAGCCTAGTCCCCTCCCTACCACCCTGGTGTTTTTTGTAGGTTCTTCAATATTTTCATCTCATAAAATCTCATAATAATTTTCCTTGTGATAAGACTTCAGCACCCAATTATTGTTTTACACAGATATTTGTATAAATGTACTGCTTAAAGTCATTATTAAACCTGAAAAGACAGTCTAAAGTGCCCCTAATTGGACAATGTCAAATAACCATTTTGTTGTATCATTGGTTTTCCCATTTTTGTTAATGATGTATTTTTTAAGTCAGGTGACTTTTGGATGGATATTTCCACATAATTTTAAATAAATTTGCCAATACGGGTACCAGGTAACTTCAAAACCTGTCATTTTACACTAGATGAGCAGAATAACATCACTGTCACGTTTCTTTTACATGACAGGCCAGCTCATTTCGCCATGATAACAGTGATGCTGGCATCCTTCACACCTGAATTATACTGTTTCATGTCAGAGTTTAGATCTTTGAAGAATCATTTACTGGCAACGATGCTACTTTGGCCTTCCTTTATTTTATATGGATGACGATCAGTGTTTCATCCGCAGTTGCTAGACGATTACATGATTTTCGGTTTTTGCAGACACTTTATCTTCAATTAAGTAAAGCTAGGAACCGGTTTCCTTTTATTCTAAATTCCCGGAAAATTTATAAATAGCTGTTGAATGAACTGTCAGCTACCAAGCGGAATCAAATTTTCTGGCCAGTCGCTACCATCGACAAGGTCTTGCAGAAACAATGGAGGCTGCACTAAAAGTTTTGTGGGACCTTCACTTTACCAATATATTCATCACTTTGGGTCCAACAAACAGCAAAATTTGTGGAACTCTTTTGTAGTGTGCAGTACATGGGGTGCAGAGGCACAACATTTTTGTGCCCAGAAGTTAATTTTGGCAGAATTACCGCAATCACGCATGCTAGAAGCAACTCTGTGGTTCCTGTATTTTCTCCTTTTCCCACAATGTTTTCAAAAGCCTTCTTCATCAGGGTGGATAAAACTCGGGACTGTCTGGTAATGGGTTAAAAATTCTGCCAAATCCAGATACCGTAACACCAAACCCGAGTTTGCAATGATCTACATGTCTGATCCCAGTTTACGTTTTCTTTAAAAACCTATTTATTAAATAGCTTGCATAGTAATGGGTAACTCTATGTGAGATAGAACAGTCTCTTACAGATGCCAGAAAAATTACCACATATATCATTGCATAATAATGGAAAACATCTCAAGGTTACAACATCTAAAATCTGTTACGAATTTGAGAAGCTTAAAAAGTGCACCTGAGCAGAGTGTTTGAAAAGGCTCTTAACCCTTTACAACTCAATCACGACTTTTGACAACACTAAGGAAGAAAGCTTTTGAAAATATTGTGGGAAAAGGAGAAAATGCTGCAGAAAATGCTGGTTACCTGCAGCATTTTCTTCTTGTCCCAAGATGTTTTCAAAAGCTTTTTCTCCTTTTCACACAATGCTTGGTACCCTTCTTAACACAAATTTCAAGTTTTAAGTCACATTTAATTTGTTGTCTGTAAGTGCTTTCCATTTGGACTAGTAGAAAATTTTGTTGTTTAGTAAAGGGTTTAAGCATATGCAGACATAAGCAGCTAAAATGATAGAATGTGACTTGGAAAAGGAGAAAGGAATGATTAACACCATTTTCTGCTTTTGTTCAGAAAGTTGTGAAAAGCCATAGTTCTGTTTTTGTGAAAATATGAAATAAATTGGTACACAGATAGCACATTCTGAATTCACCAACCAATCTAAATGACATTTTTAGCTCAATTCTATATTTAGAAAGTTTCATAATTTTGTTTGCTACCCAAATTGTTTTACCATATCAGAAATTGCACTCCTTAAAAAATTCAGGGAAATATTTGACAAAATAAGAATGCAAATTTAAAATGGATGGAGAATGATGACCCAAGACCAAGATGCTGGATCATCCCAAACAAAAGGTTTCTCAATGAAAATAGAACTGGTAAAACTAGAATAACTATCACTAAAGGTGATAAATACCCCCGCCCCTATATTTCATGTCACAGGGGCAATAACTCTGCAATGTCAATTTAGGGGCAATAACTCCGTAATCATTAGGCCAACACTCATGAAATTTGTGCTTTGCACATCTACTGCTCCTGGTGAATATCATGACAAATATCAAGTGAATAAGACTTAAACAGAAGCAATAGTTCTCTGGACAAGAAGTTTTGAGTAAATTCAGGGGTAATTAATTTGGCAAACATTTGAGAAAAATGCATCTTGAACCTCTACTCGTCCTGGTGAATATTTATGCAAAGTATCAATTTAATTGGACACAAAACTAAATGAGTGTAAAAAAGTGTAGACCATGATCTGACAGTATGTCTGAGACACAGCGGCTGGTCTGGATCCACGCTTGTTGCAAATGTCCAAAGGTGCCTTTTCGCATAATGTTGGCCAACTATACATATGACAGAAAAGACCTCCTTAAAGTGAATCAGACAGAAACTGTAGGAGGAGTTGTCCGGACAAGCATTTGTAAGTCAAATCAGGGGCAATAACTCAGTAATTCTTGATGGAATTTTTACAAAATGTGTGTCTTGCACATCTACAGCTCCTAATGAACACTTCTGCCAAGTTTAAAGTGAATCAGACAGAAACTTTAGGAGGAGTTGTCCGGACAAGCATTTTTAAGTCAAATCAGGGGCAATAACTCATTAATTCTTGATGGAATTTTTACAAAATGTGTATCCTGCACATCTACAGCTCCTAATGAACACTTCTGCCAAGTTTAAAGTGAATCAGACAGAAACTGTAGGAGGAGTTGTCCGGACAAGCATTTTTAAGTCAAATCAGGGGCAATAACTTAATAATTCTTGATGGAATTTTCACAAAATTTGCGTCTTGCACATCTACAACTCCAAATGGACACTTCTGCCAAGTATAAAGCGAATCGGACCGAAATTGTAGGAGGAGTTGTCCGGACAAGCATTTTAAATGTGAATCAGGGGCAATAACTCATTAATTCTTCATATAATTTTCACGAAAGTTGCGTCTTGCACATCTACAACTCCTGATGAACACTTATGCCAAGTTTAAAGTGAATCAGACAGAAACTGTAGGAGGAGTTGTCCGGACAAGCATTTTTAAGTCAAATCAGGGGCAATAACTCAGTAATTCTTGATGGAATTTTTACAAAATGTGTGTCTTGCACATCTACAGCTCCTAATGAACACTTCTGCCAAGTTTAAAGTGAATCAGACAGAAACTGTAGGAGGAGTTGTCCGGACAAGCATTTTTAAGTCAAATCAGGGGCAATAACTCATTAATTCTTGATGGAATTTTTACAAAATGTGTGTCTTGCACATCTACAGCTCCTAATGAACACTTCTGCCAAGTTTAAAGTGAATCAGACAGAAACTGTAGGAGGAGTTGTCCGGACAAGCATTGTTAAGTCAAATCAGGGGCAATAACTCAGTAATTCTTGATGGAATTTTTACAAAATGTGTGTCTTGCACATCTACAGCTCCTAATGAACACTTCTGCCAAGTTCAAAGTGAATCAGACAGAAACTGTAGGAGGAGTTGTCCGGACAAGATTTTGCGGACAGACCGACCACCCGACCGACCGCATGACCGACCGACCGGCCGGCCGGCCAACCGACCGACCGACCGACAGGCTGATTCCAGTATACCCCCCACAAACTTCGTTTGCGGGGGTATAATAAAAGATAAGATTGTCCCTTACAGATGCTAAGGCTTTCCCTAAAGCATCCCCTGTTTGTGAGGACCCTGGACCCTGGTTGCCGGGCCCATTACGACTTGATAAAATTTCTGACCCATTCACCGTGGGCGAGGAACTTGTGTATGCAGCTGATGTGGGCGGGTTTGGCTGACCCCTGAAGGTCGACATGGGAGGAAGCCCAGAGTTTAGCATACTTTCTTGGCTAGGTGACACTGGATGTGGAAAACCCTGAAAAATACATAAGACATCGTATCAAACATGGTCTAAAGATACTGTATCAAACCTGTTCCAAGCAACCAACACAGGGAATAAATAAAAGTATCTCTGAAGAGAAGTGACTGTTAACCCTTTACCACAAACTCACGACTTTTAACGACCCTGAGAAAGAGTCCTTTTGAAAACATTGTGGGAAAAGAGGAAAATGCTGGTAACCAGCATTTTCTTCTTTTCCCAAAATGTTTTCTACCCTTTAAGAGACAAATGTTATGTTTGTCTGCATGTCGTCTGCAATTGCTTTCAATTTGGACCAGTCTACTTTTTTGTTGTGGGGTACAGAGTTAAACAAAGGCACACAACTTTTTGATCTTTCAAAAGTAAGATCTGTCTACATAGGGTTCTGATTGCTTAACTCCTTACCAAAAGAAAACATTTTAGACTCGTACAAATTGAAAGCATACATTAAATTAAATATGACACAAATGATGAAGTCTATGACAGGGTAAAAACCATTGGTTATCAGCATTTTCTCCTTTTCTCATTATGGTTTCAAAAGCCTTCTTACCCAAGGTAGTTAAAACTTAGGATTATTTGGTTAGTTAACTTTTACCAGACAACAGAATTTTTGACCGGTCCAAACTGAAAGCATCAGCTGAAGGCAAATTAACCCTTTCCCAAACAAGCCCTGGTTTTTTACGTGTCTGCAGTACAAGTCTTTTGAAAACACTGTGGGAGAAATTGCTCATTACGAGCAATTTCTCCTTTTCCCCCAGTGTTTTCTACCCTTTTGGAGTACTTTCTCTCATTTTCATCAAATTTAAAATTGTCGTCTGCAAACTCTTTCAAATTGGACCAGTCTAAAATTTATCGTTTGGGAAAGGGTTAAAGGTGGCTCAAATGAAGGAATCTGTCCTCGAAAGGGTAGGAAACATTGTGACAAAAAGGAAAAAAAGCTGGTTATTGGCATTCTCTCCTTTTCCCACAATGTCTTCAAAAGTTTTCTTCCTCAGGCCCTATGATACAACATATTGTTTGGTGAAGACAGACAAGTCTGGAGTTCTCTAGTCTCCAAGCCACTTTTAACATTACCAGAAAACAATGTTTTAGACTCACTCAAACTGAAAGCATTTTCAGACAACAAATAAAATGCAGCTTAACGGTGGTAAGTGTCTTTGAAAGATTGTGGTAAAAGGGGACAATGCTGATATTCAGCATTTTCTCCTTTTCTGAACATATTTTCAAAAGCTTTATTCCCCAAGGGTCATTAACACATTTAACATGGAAAAGCATTACCTCTTTCCCACACAACATTGTAGACTGGTCCAAATTGAAATCATTTGCAGAAGACAAATTAAAGGTAGCTTAAGTAATGATTTCTGTCTATGATAAAGTAGAAAACATTGTGGGAAAAGGAGAAAATGCTGGTTACCAACATTTTCTCCCTTTCCCACAATGTTTTCGAAAGGCTTCTCTTTCAGGGTTGTTAAAATTCGAGACTGTGTGGCAAAGAAACTAATCATTCTAATATACATCTCAGAAACAAGTCTCAAACCCACAACCTCTGAACCCAGATGTCTGGCATCACAAACCAGGTCTGAGCTGTTTCAAAAGGCTGTCAGGTATTATATAATATTTGCTCACATGTAGATCTCCCCCCCCCTCTCCTTGATTATCGAAGCACATGTGAAATGCATATCAGATCATTTGACCCATTTCCAAAACAATCCAATATTTCAACAGCCCTGTAGAAAAAGGCTTTTGAAAACAATGACAGAAGAGAGGTACATGTTTGTAGCCACCATTTTCTCCATTTCCTACCTGTTATCTACCAAAGACAGATCTCATCATTTGAACCACTTTGAACATTTCAATTTTATGCCTGAAAATGATTTAAATCTGGACAAGTCTAAAATTTTGTTGTCTGGCAGGGAGTTAACTTCTGGACAATTTTAACTCTTTACCAAATGCTAACATCTTGGACTCTTCTAAATGTGAAGCATTTGCAGTCGATACATAAAATATAGCTCAAATAGTGGAATTTGTATTGGAAAGGATAGAAAACATTGTGAGAATTGAAGAAAATGGTGCTTACCAGCATTTTCTCCCTTTGCCACAATGTTTTCCAAAGTTTTCTTTCTCAATAAAAGTTGATTAGAAGTCGAGGTTGTGTGGTAAAGGGTTAAACCCTTCATCAGGCAATCCCAAAAAGGAAAGAAGGCTTTTGAAAAAACATGGAAAAAGGAGAAAATGCAGGAAACCTGTTTTTTTTTTCTTGAAAAGTTTCCTACCCTTTCATGGATAAAAATCCATTCATTTCAGCCACTGATTATTAATGTTTAAAAAGATTTTCAATATCAACAGAAAGTTCAACCCTATCTAGCCGAGCCCTGGCAGTGCAGTCAGTAGCGTACAGGACTTGAGAACAGGGGGGGTCACTTATATGAATCCGCAGTGAAACAAATTTTTTTCTCAAGGATTGATAATAGTTGTTGTGACTGGATTCATTCCTTTCTCATTGCTCATCACTGTTTCCACGATGGTTAAGTGAGAAAGCAGCAAGTGGCTTGTGAAGAATATTGTGGGAGGTTCTTGTAACAGACATGCCAGGAAAGCATGGATAGGTGCACAGGCCGTCGTAATATAACTGAAATAATGAAGGCTTCCTAACTCTCCTGATTTCATCAGGAGTCTCCAGATTCAAGACAAAAACACCCGACAGATGTCATAAGAATAATTATGTCCATTATGAGATGTAAACAAAAAATCATATGTTCAACGAAACTCACAGAATAAGAAAACTTAAGTCTTGACAATATGCAGAGGAATATTCCTTTCTGCTGTAATTACTAATGAACCACTGGAATAAGGTTACTCCATGTTTGCTCAAGAAGGCAGACTGCATGTATTTTTTTTATGCACCACACCATTGAAATTAATATCAAAGTTATAATTTTTACATGAAAATGATCAGAAATTACTCTTACGAAGTCAAGCGCTTTCTATTTCATGTTCTTGTTTAACTCTTTACCACACAATCCCAACTTTTAACGACCCTGTGAAAGAAAACTTTTGAAAACCTTTTTGGAAAAGGAGAAAATGCTGGTAACCAGCATTTTCTCCTTTTCTCACATTTTCTACCCTTCCCTAAACAAACTTCAATTTTTCAATCACATTTATTTTGTCATCTGCAAATGCTTTCAATTTGAACCAGTCTAAAATTTTGTCGTTTGGTAAAGAGTTAAACTCTTAATTTTGTTATGTTGCCTTACCATCACAGATACTGAGGCTAAAAAAAGTCTAAGGGGGGAAAATGGCATAGGGGAAAGGGGGGGGGGGGCCCTGGAGAAAAAAAAGCACCTTAACAAAAACCAGAACTTGCCATTTTTTTCTACTTTGGTAATCGTTAAAACAGAGGCATGTGTGTTTTCCAAGAAATCTTCAAGTTGGACCAGATGTTAAAATCGTTCCCCTCATGATCTGTTTCCTCCACCCAAGAATGTTTGCTGTTGAATCTTTTTTTTAAATATTAGAGAGAAAAATAACACCTTCCTTTTGCATTTATTCAAGAAAATATTAGAGCTGTACTCTGTGAAAAGGGGACTTAATGCATCTGCAAAACAAATTGACCCATGTCGGCCTGCACAGTCCATGCAGGCTGACCTTTTTGCTATTGGTTAATTTTCTGCTTGCAAGTTGACCATTGTACCTCATGATTCAGTCAGTTGTTCTACAAAATGGATTTTCTGGATCCAGAATTATGTAAAGTTTTGCACGGTATAATGTATTTTGCAGATGCATTAAGCCCCCTTTGGCCACAGCAATGCTCATTTATCCATATGACACAAGCTTTTTCTCTTTAACCTTCTACTAAGTAGCAAAACTTTAGAACTGTCTAGATAGAAAGCATTTACAGATGACAAAACACACAGACTACAAAGTTGAAATTTTCTTTTGAAAGTGTAGAAAAAATTGTTAGAAAAGGAGAAAATGCTACTCCTTTTTCAGGGTCATCAAAACTAGTTAACTCTTGACCACACAATCCCAAGTTTTAACGACCCTGAGAAAGATGTCTTTCCAAAACATTGTGGGAAAAGGAGAAAATGCTGGTAACCAGCATTTTCTCCTTTTTCCCAAAATGTTTTCTACCCTATCAAAGACAGTCAACAACTGGAGCCAAATTTGAACTGTCATTTGCAAATGCTTTCATTGTGGACCTGTCTAAAATGTTGTCGTTTGGTAAAGAGTTAAAACATCTTTTGGAAACACTGAAGGAAAAGGAAAAGCAGTATTTTACTTGTGCATGTAATTTGCAGATTACTTTTACATCTGTCAGTAGACCAATTTTGATAACATTCAAGTAATAGGAGAAATTGCTCGAAATAAGCAGAATGACAAATACGCTGGTAACCAGCATTTCCTCCTTTTTCCACAGTGTTTTGAGATCCCCCATCACTTAAGCCATATTTACCTTTCACAGTGCTTTCAAGGAGAGGTTAAAAAGAGTTTTAACTTTTCCTACACAATCCCAAGTTTTTACAACCATCAGGTAAAAGGTTTTTGAAAACACTGGGGGGGAAAAGAGGGAAATGCTAGTAACCAGTATTTTCTTTTTCAACAACGTTTAGTACCCTTCAAGACTAATTTTAGTTTTTGAATCACTTTTGTCTTCTGCAAATGCTTTTAATTTGGATAAGTTTAAAATTTTGTCATTTGATAAAGAGTAATTCCATATGGAACAAATCTGCTTGTACACTAATGGGTTAACTCTGTACCAAACAGTCCATTATTTCATCAACCCTGAAGTAAAAGGTTCTAGAAACATTGTGGCTAAAGGAGAAAATGCTGGTTATCAGCATTTACTCCATCTCCCACAATGTTTCTACCCTTCCAAAATGTTTTAGTGTGAGGTATATCAAATTAGTTGTCTGCAAATGTTTTTAATAGGATAAGTCTAAAATTTTGTGGTCCTGTACAGAGGTAAAGTTTTCTGAAATTTACATTATGGGGTAGAGAGATGAAGGAAATTTTCACTCTGCAGTATCGCTCTATTTTATTTACTCCCAGACTCTATAACATGGCCGTATACATGCACTTACATCTGGTACTCGTCAGAAGCCGACAAGAATTGCGAAACAGGAAGACACTGGTTTATCAAGAGGGAAGCATGCTGCCGTTTTCTAAACATCGCTTCCGCAAGGTGTCGGGAAGGCTACAGGCCTGGGATGATAGTAATTACATATCGACACTCGCAATATTCTATTCACAATATACCAAAGTTTTTGCCCGCAATGATCTTATGATGGTTTTACCCTCTTTCAATTATACTTTTTACTTGTTTAACTCTTTACCAGACGACAAAATTTTATGCAGTCAAAAGTGAAAGGATCTGCAGACGACAAATTTACCATAGCTTAAAAGATGGAATTTCTCTTTGAAAGGGTAGAAAACATTGCGGGAAAAGAAGAAAATGCTGGTTACCAGCATTTTTTTCTTTTCCCACACTGTTTTCAAAATGTCTCTTTGTTGGGGAACAATCAGGACTGTATGTTAAAGTGTTCACTATTTACCAGACGACAAAATTTAGTCTTGTCCAAATTCAAGACATTTGCAGATGACAAAATAATATTACCAAAAATATGAATATTGCCTTTCATTAAGTCTTCCATTTTGCTAGCATTTTCTGCTTTTCCAACAATGTTCTAAGAAGATTCTCCCATAGGGTCTTTAAATGTCTGGATCATTAGGTATAGGGAATAAAGTACAAAATTTTGTGGTCTGGTAAGGAGTTGTAACTCAATGACCCAAAAGCTACATGACCCAAATTACTCAATAGGCTTCTTCCTTTTTTGGTTAACCCAATAAACTGACAAAAGGTCATCATCCTGCCTTAAAAGGCTACTGAAGGACATAATTATTTCTTGTGTTTTCTGCTATTTTCAATTCTCAGCTTATGCTAAAGCACTTATCCATGCATCTCTCATGTTTCTTTAACCCTTTACCAAACCAAGAAATTTTAGACTGTAGAAAACTTGAAAGCATTTGCAAACAACAAATATCGTTTAAATGATGGGATTTGCCAATAAAGGATAGAAAACATTGTGGTAAAAGAAGAAAATGCTGCTGACCGGCATTTTCTCCTTTTGGCACAATGTCTTTTAAAGCCTTCTTCCTCAGTGTTGTTAAATCGTGCGTTTCTTTAATAAAGGGTTAACCAGTGGTAACTAGCACTTTCTCCATTACTCCCAGTCTTTTAAACCTTTTCAGACTAATCCCTTTATTTAAGCCACTTAAAAAGGTATTCATGTGTTTGCCAAAGGTAGATGCTGTGATGCTGGACAAGTTTATAGCTATTCCAAAATATCTTGCTCAAGCAATAGCAATATTTTTGTGAATGACATCCCCATGTGATTTAATAACCATAAATATGGTACAAAATGTGATTTAACAACCATAAATATGGTACAAAATGTGATTGGATAACCACAAATATGGTATAAAATGTGATTGGATGACCACAAATATGGTATAAAATGTGATTGGATAACCACAAACAGGGTATAAAATGTATTGGATAACCACAAATATGGTATAAAATGTGATTGGATGACCACAAACATGGTATAAAATGTGATTGGATGACCACAAACATGGTATAAAATGTGATTGGATGACCACAAACATGGTATAAAATGTGATTGGATGACCACAAACATGGTATAAAATGTGATTGGATGACCACAAACATGGTATAAAATGTGATTGGATAACCATAAATATGGTACAAATGTGATTTAATAACCATAAATATGGTACAAAATGTGATTGGATAACCACAAATATGGTACAAAATGTGATTGGATGACCACAAATATGGTATAAAATGTGATTGGATGACCACAAACAAAGTACAAAATGTAATTTAATAACCATAAATTTGGTACAAAATGTGATTGGATAACCATAAATATGGCACAAAATGTGATTTAATAACCATAAATATGGCACAAAATGTGATTGGATAACCATGAATATTGTGCAAAATCTGTTTGGCAAACCTCAAAATTTTAATATGATACAGAATTTGATTGGCTAACAAGTCAAATGAACTTGATATCTAAATATGAGCATAAAAAGGATGGGTATCATATCATCTCGTCAATGGTGTATATGTTTAAGACAGTTTACTTAGACTGACACAGATCAATTTGATTAAATACATCAATCAATGAATTACACACCCACAGCAGTCACCATTCAATTTCACTAGAGGTTGTTACTTAGTTGAAGGGGGGGAGGGGGTTGGAGGGGTTTATGGTAAGTCTGTGCACACAGGATATTACCTGGCACTCAAAGTTGAACTCTTTACCAGGCAACATTATTTTGGACATGCTCATAATTATGAAAATGTTTACAGTTGTCACAAATCAAAAATAATTTCAATATGGAAATTGAAATGTTATAAGGGAAGACAGCATTGTGGGAATAGGAGAAAAAGATGGTTACGCTGGTTACCAGCTTTTTCTCCATTTCCAACATTATTTCCAGAAGCCTTCTTCCACAGGGTCATTATCACACTGGATTGTTTGGTAAGGGCTTAAATATTATACCAGAATCAAGTGGAACCCTTTACCACACATTCCCCAAGTTCTAATGACCCTGAGGAAGAAGACTTTTGAAAACTGTTAAAAAAGAAGAAATGCTGGTAACCAGCATTTTCTCCTTTATCCCAATGTTTTCTACTGTATCGAAGACAAATTTCATCACCTGAACAATGTTTAAACTGTCATCTGCAAATGCTCTCAATTTGTACAAGTCTATATTTCTGTAGTGTGGTGAAGAGTTAAACTGTATATGAGTATAGCCGGTTTAGATCTCTTTGACATACTGAATTTTCATTAACCCTTTACCACATAATCCTGAATATAAATGACCCTCAGAAAAGGGGCCTTTGAAAAGATAGTTGGAAAAGGAGAAAATGTAGTAACCCCAATTTTCTCTTTTTCCCACAATACTTTCTACCCTTTCAGAGACAAATCCGATCATTTGAGCTACAGTGAATTTGTCATCTGTAAATCCTTTCCAATTGGACGAGTCTAGATTTTTGTCATTTGGTAAAGAGTTAACCCTTCCCTTACAGTCTAATCTTGATAGACGAGAAACAGAGTAAGCGACTGTTTGGTTAACTGGTCTGTTATGCTGCTTTCAACTATTTTTTTTGTATGTCCACATCTCACCTATTTATATTTCCTCGTATATTCATCAGTAACAAGGCTAGGGCTCTATAATATTTTGCCAGATGTTTTTCTAATATTTGGCCCAGTGACCTACTTTGTGACCGAATGTGACCCAATTTCGAACTTGTCTGAGATTTTACCCAAACAAAGTATCTGACTACGTTTCATTAGTATCAGGCTGAAAAATGTGGCCTCTAGGGTGCACACAAGGTTTTTCTATGATTTGGCACAGTGACCTACTTTTTGACCAAAAATGACCCAATTTCAAACTTATCCAAGATTTTTTCAAGGCAAACATTCTGACCACCAAGTTTTATGAGGATCTGGCTGAAAATGTGGCCTCCAGAGTGGACACAAGGTTTTTCTAAGATATGGCCCAGTGACCTACTTTTTGACCCAACATGACCCAATCTTCTTTCATCTACAGAAACATTCTGACTAAGTTTCATGAGTATCAGGCTGAAAATGCGGCCTCTAGAGTGCACAAAGGTTTTTCTAAAATTTAGCCCAGTGACCAACTATTTGACCCAACATGACCCAATTTCAAATTTGTCCAAGATTTTGTCCAGACAAACATTTTGACAAAGTTTCATGAGGATCTGGCTGAAAATGTGGCCTCTAGAGTGCACACAAGGTAAATGTTGACGACCGCACAATGGAGAACAAACCACAGATGCTGGACACAGCGTGCTCAGGTTAGCTAAAAAGGGCCATAACTGTTTCAAAAATACTTTGATGATTACCTGTCTTTGTTGTATAGGTTTCCCTTTCAGTAATAATCCTTTACTAAGTTTTAACAACCCTGACAGATAATGCTTCTGAAAACATTGCAGGAAAAGGAGAAAATGCTGGTAACCAGCATTTTCCCCTCTTCCCGAGTTTTCTACCCTTCCAAAGACTAATTTCAATTTTCAAGTAACATTTATTTTCTTGTCTGCAAAGGCATTCAATTTGGACAAGTCTGAAATTTTGTCGTGTGGTAAACGGTTAAACAACTTTTCCAAATTTGAAGCAAATATTTTCAGTAAAAACAGAGGTACTATAAAATGTCCAAGTTTTTTCGCAACACAATTACAACAGCACAGACAATGCCAAGCCTACGACAATACCTACCCGTTTTCTTTGAAAACAGCACAGTGGGAAATTTATACGTATTTCAAAGGCTTGTCTTCTCAGTAACATTTTCCACAGAATTATGCATGGTATGTGTGGACATTTATCCAATGATCAAAACAATGATCAAACAATGTTCTAAACATAATAAGGCAAAAGAATATTTGTCCCTTTTCCACAATGTTTCAAAAACCGCTAAGGGAAAAGCATAAAGAAGAACACAGCATGTGGGTGACATGGCTCCCCTACAGCTGCTTTAAGAAATAAATTGATTTTCAGTGAAAATTTGAAGTCGAAATAGGGTCGTAACTGTGTCAAAAATATTTTGATGGTTACCTGCCCCTGTTCTAATGTTTCCCCTTTTGAAATTTCACAATTTGTCTGACTTAAGTAAATACACAGTGATGACTAAGAAATATAAAATATCAAAACTTTTTCAAGACAACAATGCCGACAATGACACAGACGACAGCAGGGCTATGACAATACCTTGATGTTTTCTTTGATAACAGTGGAGCTAAAAATTTTTTCACACAAAGTATTCAACAGATTTGCACATGTCCGCCCCCAAAACCTGTTTTTTCGATATTTGACTATGATCACAGCAGACTGAAGAGGGGGAAAAAATACAAAGAAGAAAGGATAGTATACAAGCAAGTTGATGATTTTGCCATGCTTCTCTAACTTATGGGAGGCTTGAAGAGAAAACCAGGCATTTCTGGTAACCATTTTGTGTGTGATTTATGCTATAGCCTATCCCTTTACATTACCAATTACCTATACCACACAGTTAGAGTTAAGGACTTTGAGGAAGGGGGCTTTTTAACACATTGTTGGAAAAGGAGAAAATGCTGGGAACCAGCATTTTCTCCTTTTCTACAATGTTTTCTAGCCTCCCAAAGAGAAAACCAGGCACTTCTGGTAAACATTTTGTATGTGATTTATGCTTCATCCCATTCCTATATATTGCTAATTAACCCTTTACTGCACAAGGAAGATTGGCTAATTGATTGTATGGTGTTTAACACCATTTCCAACGTCATTTCAGTTATATCACCGTGGCCAGTGCACCTATCCATGCTTTCCTGGAGTTTCTGTTACTAGTACTTCCCACAATACACTTACCAAGCCACAGGCTGCTTTCCCACATAACTATCATCAAAACAATGATCAGCCATGAGAGAAGAATGAATCCTGTGGCAATGACTATACTATCATCAATCCTCGAGAAGAAAAAGGCCGAATTGGCAAATCCCTGTTCTGAAGTCCTGTATGATAATGAAAGTGAGGAAAAAGGCTTTTTAAAACCTTTTAGGAAAAGGAGTTAAGTCCTTACAAGGTGACAAACTGGTAGAAAGCTTTCTCTTTTTGATCTTACAACAATTCTCTAATTTGATTTCATGCCAAGTTTCGTCAGTATCAAGCTGAAAATGTCGCCTCTAGAGCGCTCACAAGGTTTTTCTTAAATTTGGCCATGTGACCTACTTTTTTATTGGCATCACCCAATTTCAAACTTGCCTGAGATTTTAGCCAGACAAACATTCGGATTAAAGTTTGTGAGTATTTGACTAAAAATGTGGCCTCCAGAGTGCACACAAGGTTTTTCTAAGATTTGTCCAAGTGACCTACATTTTGGCCCAACATGACCCAGTTTCAAACCTGTCTGAGACATCGTCAAGACAAGTATTCTGACCAAGTTTCAAAAGTATTAGACTAAAAATGTGGCCTCTACAGTGCACACAAGGTTTTTCTTAAATTTGATCTTGTGACCTACTTTTTGACTTGGCATGATCAAATTTCAAAATTGTCAGAGATTTTGTACAGACAAACATTCTGACCACATTTCATGAGTATTGGACTAAAAATGCGGCCTTGAGAGTGCACACAATGTTTTGGTAAATTTTGACCTGGTGCCCTACTTTTTGACCCAACATGACCCAATTTTAAACTTGTCCTAGATATTATCAAGACAAACATTCTGACCAAATTTCTTGAGTATTTGACTGAAAATGTGGCCTCTAGAGTGCTACACAATGTATTTGTTGATGCCTGGATGATGAATGATGCACACCTCACAATGCAGGACGGACACAGCACGATCACAAAAGCTCACCTTGAACACTTTGTGCTCAGGTGAGCTAAAAATTGTGGCAAAAGGAGAAAATGCTTGTAACAGGCAATTCCTCTTTTTTCCCACACTCTTTCCTCCCCTATCAAAGAACTTCAGCTCATTTGTACTGATTTCAAATTTGTCATCTGCAAATGCTTTCAGTTTGGATGTGTCCAAAATCTGTCGTTTGGGAAAGGATTAATTCAGCATCTGCAAATGCTGTCAATTTGGACCGGTCTTTCATTTTGTTGTGTGGCAAGATTTAGGTGTGAATATCATTAGGTGTGAATATCATTTATGATGTAAACTAAGCTGTTAACCCTTTACCAAACAATCCCGGGTTTTCACGACCCTGTGAAAGAATACTTTTGAAAACATTGTGGGAAAAGGAGAAAATGCCGGTAACTAGCATTTTCTCCTTTTCCCACCATGTTTTATACCGTTTCCAAAACAAATTTCAATAGCTGAGTCACATCAATTTTGTCGTCTGCAAATGCTTTCAATTTGGACGAGTCTAAAATTTTGTCGTGTGGTAAAGAGTTAATTTTTGCCACAAAAAATTATGAAACTATAAAATTTGATGATGCTTAGAGGATCTTACACAGTGTCTGCTCCAGGATTTGAAAAATGAGGGGGAAAATCCCCTATTACTTTGAAAAAGATGGGGGATTTCTCAAAAGTATGGGGGGATAGGAAACAAGAGGGCCATGATGGCCCTGTATCGCTCCACTGGCTTATAAATATAAACCATAAATACTAAACATTTCAATTCTCAGCCAAATGGTTTCAAAATGAAGACTTACAAGTTTTCTCTGTAAAAGCCCATGTGAAAGTTGGGATCCGCAGGGCAAAGCCATTTTTGATCCCAGAGCTATAGTTACTTGAACCCTGGTACAGGTCCACAAGATAAAGCCACATGCCAAAATAATACAAGTCTATGCTGTATGGTTATAAATAAGGTGATTTTCAAGTTTTGTCCATATGAAGCCTCTGTAAAATGTAAGACCCCTGATGCAAGGCTAATTTAAACAAGAGGGCCATGATGGCCCTGTATCGCTCCACTGGCTTATAAATATAAACCATAAATACTAAACATTTCAATTCTGAGCCAAATAGTTTCAAAATGAAGACTTACAAAGTTTTCTCTGTAAAAGCCCATGTTAAAGTTGAGACCCGCAGGGAAAAGCCATTTTTGATCCCAGAGCGATAATCACTTGAACCCTGGTAGAGGTCCACAAGATAAAGCCACATGCCAAAATAATACAAGTCTATGCTGTATGGTTATAAATACGGTGATTTTCAAGTTTCGTCCATATGAAGCCTCTGTAAAACATAAGACCCCTGATGCAAGGCTAATTTCAAAAAAAAAAAATCAAAAGTGCTCCAGATTTGGTAGCCCTTGGGTTTGCGGTTAGGAGCAAAAGGATTTTTTGAATTTTTACCCTATAAGCACATGTTTATGACCAAATTTGGGAGTTCTTGCCTTATGGCTAGTAACAAGACGGTTTCTGAAGTTTTCACTCCATAAACCCATGTAAAACTTGTGACCCCTGGTGCAGGGTCAAACTTGATCCTAGGGTTGTAACTTGGGCCCTCTTTGTAGTTGTCCACTAGACAGAGCTATAATTATGCAAAATTTGGTAGCCCTAAGCCTTATGGCTATGTACACCAAGATTTAAAAGTTTTCCCTATATAAGCCCATGTTAATCTTGTGCACCTTCGCCCCCCCCCCCACCCCCCAGCATGAGGCCAAATTGACCCCAGGACTGTAATTTGGGCACTTTTGGTAGACCACCACCAGATCAAGCTAAATGCAAAATTTGGTAGCTTTAGGCCTTATGGCTAGGTACTGGAAGATTTCTTAAGTTGTCTCACTATGTACGCCCATGTAAAACTTGTTACCCCTGCAGCGGGGCCAATTTTGACCCCAGGGCTTAAATTTTGGCCTGCTTGGTAGAGGCCCACTAGATATAGTTACAAGTAAAATTTGGTAGCTCTAGGCCTTATGGCTAGGTACAGGAAGATTTTTAAAGTTTTCTCTATATAAGCCTATGTAAAACTTGTGACCCCTGCGGCAGAGCCAATTTTGACCCCAGGGCTATAATTTGAAGAAACATGATAGAGGTCTACTACATAAAGCTACATGCCAAATTTGGTAGCCCTACGCCTTATGGTTTCAGACAAGAAGATTTTTAAAGATTTCCAATATTTTTCAGTTTTGTTACCATGGCAACCAGAGTTTTTGAAGGAATCAAATTCTTTCAAGAAATTCTGAAGAGGACCATGGCAGGATCATTTCTGTGAAGTTTCATGAAAATTGGATGGGTAGTTTCAGAGAAGAAGATGTTTGAAATAAAAGTTAACGCACGGACGGACGGACGCACAGACGGACGCACGGACGGACGCACGCACGACGGACACCGGGCCATGACATAAGCCCGCTGGCCTTTTGGCCAGTGGAGCTAAAAAAAAAATCAAAACAGGAAGATTTCTTAAGTTGTCACAATGTAAGCCCATGTAAAACTTGTGATGCCTGCAGCAGGGCCAATTCTGACCCCAGGGCTAAAATTTTGGGCCACTTGGTAGAGGCCCACTAGATATAGTTACAAGTAAAATTTGGTAGCTCTAGGCCTTATGGCTAGGTACAGGAAGATTTTTAAAGTTTTCTCTATATAAGCCTATGTAAAACTTGTGACCCCTGGGGCAGAGCCAATTTTGACCCCAGGGCTATAATTTGAAGAAATTTGATAGAGGTCTACTACATAAAGCTACATGCCAAATTTGGTAGCCCTATGCCTTATGGTTTCAGACAAGAAGATTTTTAAAGATTTCCAATATTTTTCAGTTTTGTTGCCATGGCAACCAGAGTTTTTGAAGGAATCAAATTCTTTCAAGAAATTCTGAAGAGGACCATGGCAGGATCATTTCTGTAAAGTTTCATGAAAATTGGATGGGTAGTTTCAGAGAAGAAGATGTTTGAAATAAAAGTTAATGCACGGACGGACGGACACACACACACACGGACGGACGCACGCACGGACAGATGCATGGACGCACGACGGACACCGGGCCATGACAAAAGCCCGCTGGCCTTTGGCCAGTGGAGCTAAAAAGTAGACAGAAAAACTTATTGAATCGGCTTTGGAAAAAATTGACAAAAAAATTAATTTACTTTTTTCCGCCCTCCTTTTATGTTATTGTCGATAAAATAAATTCATACTCAGAAAAAAACATCAAAAATACTAACATTTCTGTAAATGTGACGAAGTAATTTTTTATCAGGCTTACTTAGATAAAAATGCTGTTTAATTTTTCGTTAAAGAAAAAATCTGTTAAGTTGAATTGGTAACTCTACCGTAAACAACTAGAGGCGCCTGAGCGCCTGTATCGCTGCACAGGCCTGATATTTCTATAATGGCGAAAAGAAGTTTTTAACAATTACCATTCAATCCTGCATTTTAGCTCACTGAAGAAAAAAGGTATGGAAAAAACTTGTGAGAAAAGAAGAAAAAAATGGTAACCAGCATTTTCTTAGTTTCCCACAATAATTTCTATCCTTTTTTATATATGTCTTACTAATCTGAAGATATGTTGTCTGCAACAGGTCCTTTCACAAACCATTTTGGGTGGGGAAACATCAAAATATAGAAAATATGTCTTTCTCAGGGTCGTTAAAAGTTGTGATTGTGTGGTAAAGGGGTAATCTAAAAGAACAGCTAGGAGTGCAAATGAATGAATGTTATAGCAATATAGATCAACTTACATCAATACACCAGATAGAATGAAATATGCTGGCATACAATGAACACCTAATCCCTAATAATCAACTTTTCACAGTCACAGTTAGAATGTCTTCTGTGGCAAACAACACAAAATGGTCTACAAATGCATTTACATAAATCAAATATCCTGCTCCAGGGTACAGATTAATTCTGGTGTACTGAAGTTGCGGGATCAGTTTGACTGGATAACATTAATGCCTTATCACAAATGTAAAGCCCTGTCCCACTCTGTACCAGGTCACCAGGATTTACACCCCTTCTGTCCACTCTGCATAAATTTACTCATTAGTAGGTCAACAAACCTTTACCAGAACTAATAAAAATTAAAAGTGCAGAGGTTCTCTTGTTCTATATCAAAAGGACTATAAAGTACCTACAACATGGGGGTTTTGTTATTAAAGTACTTTTTCTTTTTTATCTTGTCATGGTTACTCAGGCTTAGTAATAAGGCAAAATTGAAAAGCTCAAGTTGTGAAAGGTGCTCAAGCTTTTATCTTATTTATGGCCAGTGATATTTTATTACTAGTACTAACTAATAGCATATCATTGGAGTAAATTGTGATCTTAATACCAAGGAAAATGTGTGGGCTTAAATAGGACAGCCCTGACTAGGTCAAGTCAATCCAATTTTCTTCCTTTTTCTTTGTTAGTCAATAAAACTAACACAATAAATAGTTCTGGAGAAGAACATTTTTTTGAAATATAAGCCTTGTCTATAAAAAATGGGTTTTTACGTGTATCATTTTTTTAAAAGGAATTTGGTATACAACCACCATAGAAACAATTTGGCAGACAACCACCATAGGAACTTACCTGCAAAACAACAATGAAATCCAATGAATAGTTTTAGAGAAGAAATTTTTCAAAGATTTTACTTTATACCATAAAAGGAAAATGAGTCTCCCATAAAAGCCATGTTTTTTGACAGATCATTTTTTTTTAAAGGAATTCTGTAAACCTGTATCTAAGGAACATTCCTGCAAAATAATAATGCTATCCAAATAGCGGTTTGGGAGGAGAAGATTTTTAAAGGTTTTTTACTTTGGTTGCCATGGCAACCAGAATTCTTCATGGAACACAATTATTGGAAGGAATTTGAAAGAGGACCACCAAAGGAACATTCCTGTGAAATTTGGTAAAAATCCAGTCAATAGTTTCTGAGGAGACGTTTTTTAAAGAAAAAGTTTACGGACGCACGCACGGACGAACGGACGGACGGACGCACGACGGACACAACGCCATGACAATAGCTCACTGGCCTTTGGCCAGTGGAGCTAAAAAGGGAAGCTACTCTATGCAACAGTGCTGTGCTCAATCTGTCCATCTTTCTTCATAAACACATAAATCAGTGAAAAATAGGTAGGAAATGTGACTATTCTCTCCAAAATTTGAATGCAGGATTATCCCGCATTTGGTTTGAAAATATTTGTGGTTCACAAAAAGTATTGGCAATTCCCGCAAATGCGTGCTCTAGATCAAACACTGCTTACATGGGTGTATATGTATTATCATTTTTATCAAATGACTTGACTAAATTACATGACGCAAGCCTTGGTGAGCGCCATATACATTTTAGTCAACGAGTTTGATAAATATGAAAATACATAAACATGAATGTGAGATTCTATTTATCACATAAGAGGGGTGATTGATATGTCCGTGACCTGAGGCAGGGAGAAGCAGTCTGACCTCAATATTTTCATTTATTTTTCAACGTAGTCACCTTGCAAGCTTACACACTTTGTCCAACAGTGTTGGAGCATTGGGATACCTTCCCTGTAGAAGGTGGCATCTTGGGCCTCAAGAAATGCTTCAACAGCTTGTTTGACGTCATCATCAGTGCGAAAATGGTGGCCGCTGAATTCCTTTTTGGCGGCAGTGGAGTTCCTTTTTCATCTTTGGGAATAGGTAATAGTCAGTGGGTGCTGAATCAAGTGAATATGGTGGATGCTCAACCAGTTGGAAACCACATTCCTGAATGACAGCCATGGCAACAGTGGACTTGTGTGCTGGAGCATTGTCCTGATGGAAGAGCACACCTTATGACAGCTTGCCACGCCTTGTCTCCTTGATTCTTTCATGAAGCTGCCTCATGAGGTCAGCATAATACCTTCCGGTCATAGTGTGACCTCTTTCAAGTTAATCCACTAGCAGCACACCTTTCACATCCCAGAAAACTGTGGCCATCACCTTCCCACCGAATGTTGGCTTTTTTTGGGGGTGGTGATCCTGGGTGTTTCCACTGTTTTGACTGTTGTTTTGTCTCAGGTTCGAAGTGGTGAACCCATGTTTCATCAACAGTTACAAACTGCTTGAGAAACTTCTCTGGACCCCGCTCAAACATGGCAAGGTTTTCCCTGGACATGTTGCACTGAGCTCATTTCTGGTCAAGACTCAGAAGTTTTGGGACCCATCTGGCAGAAACCTTTGTCATTTGCAAATAATTATGGATAATTGCATGGACTTGTTCCTGTGAGATACCCAGCTGTGTAGCAATGTACCGCTGTGTAATTCGCCAATCTGCCATAATCATATCATGGATTTTATTGATGGTGTCCTCTGAGGTGACGGTTGGTGGCCTGCCAGGACGGGGGTCATCTTCAAGACTCTCTCTACCACGTTTAAATTCAGCGGCCCATTTCTTCACCATGCTGTAACAAGGGTCATGCTCCCCTAATGTTGCTACCATGTCCTCATGAATCTCCTTAGGTGATAAGCCTTTGAGGCCAAGGTATTGAATAACCGCTTGATGGCCAACGTTGTCCATTTGCTTAGAGGTACTCATAGTAAGTAGCTTTGAGAATCAAATTCTGGCAAACAACAGAGAGAAAAAAATCCTTCTGTCTCTGCAGAGTGATTATAACACATTTTCTACACGGACATCAACTGGTATGTTTATAAGTGGTCTGTTTCTCCCAGGGCCACGGACTTATCAATCAACCCTCGTAAAACGAATGACAGACAAATAAGTATCCTGCATCATCACCTTTGGCCTTTATACCGTTCACGGGTCTATGTTTACAGTTGCAGTTTGGTTCCAAATGTGTACATACACAAGAAGATAGCTCTTCAACATTTAAACCGAAACCAGAATGAAAAAGTTTCTAAAGGGGATAAATACACCTATTTCTGCAATTCTGTTGATTTTAAACAACTTCAGCTGCATTTTTTGGTTTTTTATTACACAAGAAAAAAAATTCATGCGTATACGCCTTAGCAACAATGACATCATTTTCCCGCAAAATGGTCTAGTAGTATAAATACCGGCACGTACTGTGGCTGGTTTCTTCGGCTTCACGCGTTCATGACTAAAATCTGATCAGAACGGGGACCCCAAAAAACAATAATACACTAGTGTAGTATCGAAAATAAGTCATAGGTTTAATACACTGCTGGAGGAGGTTTAATTTGATAAAGGGAGTTATTTAACTCTTTACCAATAGACAAAATTTTAATCTTGTCCAGTTTTAAAGCATTTGCAGGCCACAAATTATAGTTATTTAAAACATGACATTTGTCATTTGCAGGGTAGAAAACATTGTGGGAAACAGAGAATTTCCCAAAATGTTTTCACAAGGCTTCTCCCTCAGGGTTGTTAAATGTCTGGATTGTGTGGTAAAGGGTTAAGGTATTCTGTGTTTATAGCACTTTTGTTTATTGTTATTATTATTATTTCCTGAAGATATAAACTTCTTTGAAGTTATCCCCCTTGTTTAAATCCAGAAATAAAATGCCAATCATCTAATTTGGTCAACTTTACATAAACTTGTTAAATTCTTTACCACACGACAAAATTCTGGACTGGTTCAAGTTCATAGCACTTAGAAACAAGAGGGCCATGATGGCCCTGTATCGCTCCACTGGCTTATAAATACAAGAGGGCCATGATGGCCCTGTATCGCTCCACTGGCTTATAAATATAAACCACGAAGAAAAGTCTTCACTATATAAGCCCTTATAAAACTTTGACCTCATGGCTACAGTCTGACTAAATGGGGAATATTGTATTAGAAGAATAACATGCCAAATGTGGGAGTTCTTGGCCTTATGGCTGGTAACAAGATGGTTTCTGAACTTTTCACTCCATAAACCCATGTTAAACTTGTGATCCCTGGTGCAGGGCCAAACTTGATCCTAGAGCTGTAACTTGGGCCCTCTTTGTAACTGTCCACTAAATAATGCTATAATTATATGCAAAATTTGGTAGCCTAAGCCTTATGGCTATGTACACCAAGATTTAAAAGTTTTCCCTATGTAAGCCTATGTAAATCTTGTGAACCCCCCCTCCAAGTATGAGGCCAAATTGACCCCAGGACTATACTTTGGACACTTTTGGTAGACTCCAACTAGATCAAGCTAAATGCCAAATTTGGTAGCTCTAGGCCTTATGGTTTCAGACAAGAAGATATTTAAAGTTTTCTCTATATAAGCCTATGTATAAAACTTGTGACCCCTGGGGAAGAGCCAATTTTGACCCCAGGGCTATAATTTCAAGAAACATGATAGAGGTCTACTACATAAAGCTACATGCCAAATTTGGTAGCCCTATGCCTTATGGTTTCAGACAAGAAGATTTTTAAAGTTTTCTCTATATAAGCCTATGTAAAACTTGTGACCCCTGGGGAAGAGCCAATTTTGACCCCAGGGCTATAATTTCAAGAAACATGATAGAGGTCTACTACATAAAGCTACATGCCAAATTTGGTAGCCCTATGCCTTATGGTTTCAGACAAGAAGATTTTTAAAGTTTTCTCTATATAAGCCTATGTAAAACTTGTGACCCCTGGGGCAGAGCCAATTTTGACCCCAGGGCTATAATTTGAAGAAACTTGATAGAGGTCTACTACATAAAGCTACATGCCAAATTTGGTAGCCCTATGCCTTATGGTTTCAGACAAGAAGATTTTTAAAGATTTCCAATATTTTTCAGTTTTGTTGCCATGGCAACCAGAGTTTTTGAAGGAATCAAATTCTTTCAAGAAATTCTGAAGAGGACCATGTCAGGATCATTTCTGTGAAGTTTCGTGAAAATCGGATGGGTAGTTTCAGAGAAGAAGATGTTTGAAATAAAAGTTAACGCACGGACGGACGGACGGACGACCGGACGGACGGATGGACGGACGGACGCACGCACGACGGACACCGGGCCATGACATAAGCCCGCTGGCCTTCGGCCAGTGGAGCTAATAAACCATAAATACTAAATATTTCAATTCTCAGCCAAATGGTTTCAAAATGAAGATTTACAAAGTTTTCTCTGTAAAAGCCCATGTGAAAGTTGACACAGGCAAGGCAAAGCCATTTTTGATCCCAGAGCTATAATTACTTGAAACCTGGTACAGGTCCACAAGATAAAGCCACATGCCAAAATAATACAAGTCTACGCTGTATGGTTATAAATAAGGTGATTTTCAAGTTTTGTCCATATGAAGCCTCTGTAAAACATAAGACCCCTGATGCAAGGCTACTTTCAAAAAAAAAATCAAAACAGGAAGATTTCTTAAGTTGTCACTATGTAAGCCCATGTAAAACTTGTGACCCCTGTGGCGGGGCCAATTTTGACCCCAGGGCTAAAATTTTGGCCAGCTTGGCAGAGGCCCACTAGATATAGCTACATGCAAAATTTGGTAGCTCTAGGCTTTATGGCTAGGTACAGGAAGATTTTTAAAGTTTTCTCTATATAAGCCTATGTAAAACTTGTGACCCCTGGGGCAGAGCCAATTTTGACCCCTGGGCTATAATTTGAGGAAACTTGATAGAGGTCTACTACATAAAGCTACATGCCAAATTTGGTAGCCCTATGCCTTATGGTTTCAGACAAGAAGATTTTTGAAGATTTCCAATATTTTTCAGTTTTGTTGCCATTGCAACCAGAGTTTTTGAAGGAATCAAATTCTTTCAAGAAATTCTGAAGAGGACCATGGCAGGATCATTTCTGTGAAGTTTCATGAAAATTGGATGGGTAGTTTCAGAGGAGAAGATGTTTGAAATAAAAGTTAACGCACGGAAGGACAGACGCACAGACGGATGGACACACAGATGCACGACGGACACCGGGCCATGACATAAGCCCACTGGCCTTTGGCCAGTGGAGCTAAAAAGAAACTAAATGTGGCATAATTGATCAAATTTGTATCAGAGAGGGAAGAAAACATTGTGGGAAAAGGAGAAAATGCTGGTTGCCAGCATTTTCTCCTTTTCCCACAATGTCTTTGAAAGGCTGCTTCCTTTGGCTGATCGAAACTCTGGATTGCATGTGAAAGGGTTTAACAATCAGACTTGTCCAAATTGAAAGCACTTGAAGCCAACAAATCAAATATGGCTCAAACAATGAGATATGCCTGTAATAGGGTAGAAGTTTTTACGTAGACTTTCTCATAAAGGGATCATATGAACCCCCTTCAAATAAATAAAAGCAGGCTAAACATTTAAATTTGGGGTTGTAAATGGTCAGAGAGGAATGAAACCAGTCGTAATGATTATCATTAATCTTTAGAAAGAATTTTGGCATGTTGGGGGATTTGAAGTCTGAACCCACAACCCCTGGTTTCAAAACATGTACTTTACTAAGCTACAAGCTGAAGAAATTGTGAAAGGCGCTTTAACAAATAACAAAATTCAAGACTGGTCAGAATTGAAAGCATTTGTAGACGATAAATTAATTGCTCAAATGTTGAGATTACTCTGTGATAGTATAAAAAAAAAATATTGTGGGAAAGGAGGAAATGTTGGTTACCATCATGTTCTCCTTTTCTCTATTATGTTTTTAGAAGACTTCCCTGTCAGGGTCATTAAAACTTGTGATTGTGTGGTAAAGATTAAAGATTAAAATATTCAAAACAAAAAAAACTCACCATTTCATGGGGATGGAGGGAGCTGTGAGATGAAGACTGTGAATTAAAGTTGCCTGGCAACATAGATGAGGGGTATGCTGAGGTGGAACCTCCATTGGACCAGGGATTAGAGGAACCCTGGGGACCTTCTGGGAAAAATAATAATGAGCATTATTATTGATGGATCTTGAATGAAAAACTGTGTAACAAAAGGAGGAACAGAAAACAAAAACACAATGTTATGACCAATACCTCACTCTCTACCAAATGACAAAATATTAGACTGGTCCAAATTTAAAGCATTTGCAGAAGACGAATTCTATTTCAATTAGTTGATGTGATTTGCCTGTGGAAGGCCAGAAACACTGTGGGAAAAGGAGAAAATGCTGGTAACCAGCATTTCTCCTTTTTCCACAATGGTTTCAGAAGCTTTCTTTCTAATGGTTGTGAAAACCTGGGATTGTGTGGTAAAAGGTTAAGCCAAACCAAAAGCAGAAATGTTCTTTGCTGGATCAAAACTATATCAACAGAGCTAAAAGAGGTCAACAAAGAAGCATTTTGGCAAATGGCAAGTTTACAGAAAATAGCAAACTGCAGTTTTGGAGAAGATTTTTAAAGATTTTTAATATTCTTTTTTTTTTTTGTGCCGTGGCAAGCACTATTTTTGATAAAATCAAATGCTGAGAAGGACCATGGAAGGTACATTTTTAGTGAAGTTTGGTCAAATTTTGATGGATAGTTTCAGAGAAGACAATGCTTGAGATAAAGTGAATGCATCCATGGATGGACAGAAGCATGGACAGACACAGGATGGACACAGAGCCATGACATTAGCTTGTTGGCCTTCCACCTATGGTTTTTTTTTAATGTTTTTTTTTTTTAAAATAAGAGCACCACATGCGGGTGCCAATGCTTTCAGTGAAAACCAACACTTTGATGCAGTTGCTTTCAGTCAAAATTTTTAAGTCGAAAAGGGGGCATAACTGTGTGAAAAATATTTAGATGGTTACCTGCTGCAGTTTAAGTTAGGAACTAGTCCATGTTTGAAGTAAATATCTACAGTACCAATAGAGATATTATAAAATGTCAAAGTTTTTGCAACAATGCCAGGGCTAGGAAATTACTTAGATTTTCTCTTTGAAAACAGCCAAGCTAAAAATACATTGACATATTTATTTGAAAATAGTGTGGAAACATAGACTTAAAATTTTACCATGCAATCCTAAGTATCACAACCCTGTGGATGAAGGCTTTTAAAAACATGGGAAATGGAGAATATGCTAATCAACAGCATTTTCTCCTTTTCCCGTATTTTAAGAGGCCTTCTAAAAATGTTGTGGGAAAAGGAGAAAATGCTGGTTGTCCATTGTTTAACTCTTACCACAATGTTTCCAAAAGGCTTCTTCCACAGGGTTGTTAAAAAGTAGGGATTGTGTGGTAAAAAGTTAACAGGACAAGGGTTAATACTTACCCATGAAGTAATTGTCCCCAGGGTACATAGGTTTGGGTGAGGTGTAAGCCCGACCAGGAGAATCCTGACCAAAGTCATCTGGACTTGGTGAATAAACCTGAAAGTATAAACGATGAAGTGCACTATATACTGAAATGTTCCTATTATTATGAGGGTTGCAAAAGACTTTTTGTATATCAACAGATCTTTTTTTTAGGTTTTTTGATTTTTATCCCTTTTTTTTTCCCAGTTTTCTCAGCCGTTCTAATGTACATTAAATGACACTAATATTCAATTTTTACAAAATATAATTTACGGGAAAAGAGCAAACTTGGGGCTGTTTGGGGCAGAATATGAGACAATGATGCATCAAGACCATGGGTTGTATTTGCCCACCAATAAAATGTCACATCAAACTCTAGATTCCCGATCTTGCCATCTGATTGACAGAGACACAACACAAGTAGCAAGATTTTAATTACTTATGTGATCAGTGTAGATCAAGATCAGACCAACGACATTTTATGAGATATTCTAAGAATCACTTATCAATTAACTCTTTACCAAACAATCCCGACTCTTAAGGACCCTGAGAAAGAAGCCTTTTGAAAACATTGTGGGAAAAGGAGAAAATGCTGGTAACCAGCATTTTCTCCTTTTCCCATAATGTTTTCTACCCTTCCCAAAACAAATTTCAATTTTTGAGTCACATTTATATAGTCACCTGCAAATGCTTTCAATTTGGACAAGTCTAAAATTTTGTCATTTGGTAAAGAGTTAAACAGACCCATTATGATCAACCCTTACAGTCCCCAATGAACCCAACAGGCATTTTCAGTCTATGAAATTAGACCCAAATAGTTGCAATTTTAAGGTTGCTTTAGTCCTGATGTCTCAGCAAAGCAGACAAGGTGGATAAAAGATCAGACAGCACATTCTGTGCAGTCTAATCTTTGATCTACACTGGCTGCCCATGCAACTATAGTTGTGACAGGAGCTTTAATGGTAGAAATGAAATAAAAAAAAAAAATTCCTTTCTCCAGGAAAGTCTAAAACTGTAAGAATGCCAGTTATCCCAAAAAATGAAGGTAAAGAAAATTGGAAACAGATGGGGTTCACACATTTTGAGTACCCCTGCCACTTTGATCTAATATGCTCATATGATTTTAATTAAGAGTAAGTAGGCACTTAGCTGTAAATACAGATTTTCAAATTATTCATCCTTTTTTTCAGTCTTCAATCCTTTTTTTTTTACTTTTGTTTTTCTACTGTTTTGGGGGCAAAACACAACGGTTTCTGGTTTATTTCAGTTGAAATTCCTTTTCCCTTACAGTGTTAAGCACATGTTTCACAGCTTTTCCAGTAAAGAAAGCATTAACCCTTTACCACACAATCCTCAGTTTTAACGATCCTGAAAAAGAAAGCTTTTAACAACATTGTGGGAAAAGGAGAAAACGCTGGTAACATGCATTTTTTCCTTTTCCAACACTGTTTTCTATCACTTTAAAGACAATATCCGATGTTTGAGATACAATAAATTTGCCATCCACTAATGCTTTCAATTTTGCAGAGTACAATTGGGTCCCTTGATAGAGTTAACCCTTTACCACACAATCTTGACTTTTAATGACCCTGAAGAGTTTTGAAAACATTGTGGGAAAAGGAGAAATACTGGTAACCAGCAATGTCTCATTTTCTTACATTGTTTTCTAACCTTTACAAGTATAAATTTAAATTTTTGAGTCATCTGCAAAATTTTTTAATTTTAACAAGTCTTAAATTTTGTTGTTTGGTATCAATTAACTCTTTACCAAACGACAAAATGTAAGAGTCATCCAAATTGAAAGCATTTGCAGACGACAAATTCACTGTAACTCAAAAATTGAAATGTTCGTTGGGAAGGGTAGAAAATATTGTTGGAAAAGGAGAAAATGCTGGTTACCAGCATTTTCTCCTTTTCCCACAATGTTTTCAAAAGGCTTCTTTCACAGGGTCGTTAAAAGTCGGGATTGTGTGGTAAAGAGTTAAGCATATAGAAATTTCCCATAATGCCAGTTTCCTTCATTTTACATGATGTACATGCAAAGCAAATTTTTGGGCAAGAAATAGGAAAGTCTTTAATTTTAGGATAAGTTTTTAATTTCAATTTGGACTAGTCATCTGGTAAAGTATTAACTCTGAACAAAGTACACAATTTTAGACTTGTCAACATTGAAAGCAACTGCAGACGAATAATTCATGTGGCTCAAATAACTGGATTCGTCATAGAGAGGGTTAGAAACAATGTGGGACAAGAAAAATATGCTGGCTACAATCATTATGATTATAATCAATTTCTTCAATTCAAACAATATCTTCAGCTCTGCAAACACTTTACCAAATGACTAAATGTTAAGACTTGTTCAAATTGAAATGATTTGCTGACAACAAAAGTAATCAAATGTGGCTTAAATGATGGGATTTATCTGTGATAGGTTAGAAAACTGTAGGCAACAGAGAAAATTGCCACAATGTTTTCAAAAGTCTCTTCCCTCAGGGTCATTAAAACTCAGAGTTGTGTGGTAAAGGGTTAACTCTTTAGCAAAGGGCACATATGTAGACTTCTCCAAGCTGAAAGCATGCAGACAACAAAATTGAATTAACTGTGGTCCAAATGCTGGAATTTGCCATGGGGAAGGAGAAAATGCTGGTAACTACCAGCATTTTCTCCTTTTCCCACAATGTTTTCAAAAGTATCTTCCCTCTAGGTTGTTAAAACTGGGGATTGTGGGGTAAAGGGTTGAAGCACAAGATTCTTTGGTAACAGAGTTAAGCTTTGTCCAAACTTTATTAATAAGATGGCTAAAGTATCACAAAAGGAAAATAGTTTAGATGAGCTCAAGCTAAATATTTACAACTTACGCCAGTTATTTTGGTTGGAAGATACATTCCAAAGGGTCGGTATAATGAATATGGAGAATACATCCTCCGATACCAGTCACCTTGACCCCTATCTACCATGGTTAATTAACGTCTAGTTCTGTAGCAAACTGAGCACTTTGATAATAAAACTGAATTGAAAATCTTCCGAAATTCTGGATGTGTAATCCTTTCTATTGGTTTGTGTGGAAACGTTACATATCACCTTGATCCCCTTTCTACCATGGTTACTGAAGGTCAAGTTTAGTAGAAAATGGAACACTTTAATAATAATTATAAATTCTTGGGTTTTTTTACAATCTCTGGGCAATCCTATTTATTTGACATATTTGGAAGAATTAGATTAATCAGATTGTACTTCCTTATTCTTTTTCATTTTTCTGCCACTCTTTAACATGTACTTGTCAACAGGTGACTTCCCATTGTGACAGCCAATTGCTTGATAAATCCTCTTATTTCATCCTCTATCACTCAATTCCATGTTTAAAGACCCTGAAGAAAAAGGCTTTTGAAATGTGGGAATAGGAGAAAAGGCTGGTAACCAACATTTTCTCCTTTTCCCATACAGTTTTCTACCATTACAAAGAAACATTTTCTAATCTTTGCAACAATTAGTTTGTCATCTGTAACTGTTTTCAATTTGGACCATGCTAAAAATTTGTCATTAATAAAGAGTTAAACTTGTTAAAATCCTTTTAAAATGCTTTACCAAATAATAAAATTCTAGACTGGTCCAATCTGAAAACATTTGTACACAACAAAGTAGATGTGGCTCAAACAATCTTTTTGTCTTTGGCAAGCTACAATACATTTAGTGAAAAGGAGAAAATACTGGTTACCAGCATGTTCGTCTTTTCCCAACTTGTTTTCGAAAGCTTTCTCTCTTAGGGTCATTAATTAATGTGGGATTGTGTATAAAAGGGTTACACCATTTCCAAGTTCCAATACACAGATTTTTTTCTTTCTAATTCACTTTTGGCAAAGTCAAATCCTACTGTCAAGTTTTTCACCACTTCCACATCTTTGCATAGGTAAATTTCCCAGAACTGAAAACTTTCTTTTTATATTTCACAACTAGTTACCCTCCACTCCCTTCCCGAGTGGATTTTCCTCACACCTCTGACCACTTTTGAAAACATTATAGCAAACGGAAATATTGCAAATATTGCAAGTAAACAAAAATAGGAAACACTTTCAACATCCACTACTGGTGTACAACACTCAAAAGCTAAAACTGCAATCCCATTTCCTTAACCCCTAAGCTGCTAAATAGATTAAACTGAAATTTCCAGCCAAACAAATATTTTGATTTCACAGTTCTTTCCACCAGGAAAATCTTATCTAACCAAGCAGTACAGATTAACCCTTTCCCAAACGACAAATTTTTGACTGGTCCAAATTGAAAGAGTTTGCAGATGATAATTTTAAATTTGATGAAAATGGCAGAGAGTTCTCAGATAGGGTAGAAAACACTGTGGGAAAAGGAGAAATTGCTCGTTACATGAGCAATTTCTCCTTTTCCCACAATGTTTTCAAAAGACTTGTACTGCAGACACATGAAAACCAGGGCTTGTTTGGGAAAGAGTTAAAGATTGGACAGCAGGCTCAATACAGTCTAATCTTTGATTTACAAAGTTCACAAAAGCACATAAGCAGCCTATTTTCATAATATAAATTAAAAGAGAAACCCCTATGCTAAAAGATAAATGCACAACGTATCAGAGGTTGACTGTATTTCTAGTACATCCAGAATTGAATATAATGCAAAATTATTTCCCAAAGCTGGTATCTTTTTGGCTGTATCAATTGCCCAATTTAAAATCACCAGGTAAATCCCCATATCCATGCTAACCCTTTACCATTCGAAAAAAATTTTGACATCCAACTTAACTCTTTACCATACCATCCCAAGTTTTAACGACCCTAAAAAATAAGCCTTTTGAAAATATTAGTGGGACATGGAGAAAATACTAGTAACCCACATTTCTCCTTTTACCACAATGTTTTGTACTCTATCAAAGACAGATATCAGCATCTGAGCCACATTTTAATCTTCCTCTACAAAATGCTTTTAATTCGGACTGGTCTAAAGTTTTATCAGTCCGTAAAGAGTCAAATGCATTTTTGAATGACAAACCAAGTATGGTTGACAGCATTTCCACACAACAAATCAATTGTGCTTCAAATGATGTCATTTGAGTTTCAAAGCGTGTAAAATATTGTGAGCAGAATATGCTGGTTACTAGAATCTTCTCATTTTACCACAATGTTTACCAAAGGATTTCTTCATCAGTCATTAAACATTGGATTGTGTGGTAAAGGATTAACTTGTAAGCATGACGTGTATTTTTGCAGCAGTTATGTTTTTTGTTTTTTCACCCTTAATTAACTCTTTACCAAACAACAAAATTTTAGACTAGTCCAAATTGAAAGCATTTTGCAGACGACAAAATAAATGTGACCAAAAAATTAAAACTTGTTTAGAAAGCTTTCGGAAAACATTGTGGGCAAAGTAAAAAATGCTGTTAACCAGCATTTTCTCCTTTTCCACAATGTTTTCAAAAGCTTTCTAAACAATCCCAACTTTAAATGACCCTGAGGAAGACAAAAACAATGAGGGCAAATTAGAAAATGATGGCATTTTCTGCTATTCAAACATTGTTTTATAACCCCTCAAAGACAAATTCAATGTTTTGAGTAACATTCAACTCTTTACCAAACGACAAAATTTTAGACTGGTCCAAATTCAAAGCATTTGCAGACGACAAAACAGATTTGACTCAAAAACTGAACCTAGATTTGGGAAGGGTAGAAAAACATTGTGGGAAGAGTAGAAAATGCTGGTTACCAGCATTTTCTCCTTTTTCCACAAAAGTTTGGACTTGTACATATTGAAACTGGAAAATTCTGCTATGAAAAAGTTCAATGTGACTTAGCCCTTTACCTCACAATCCTGAGTTTTAATGACCCTGAGGGAAAAGCCGTTAGAAAACATTGTGACAAAAGGAGCAAATGCTGTTGACCAGCATTTTCTTTTTCCATAATGTTTTCAACCCTATTACAGACAAATTTCATTACTTAAACCACATCTAAATTGTTGTCTGCAAATGCTTTCAATTTGAATAAGTCCACATTTTTGTTGTTTTGTAAAGAGTTAACTCTTTACCAAACAATCCCTGGTTTTTGTGACTCTGGGAAAGTGGCCTCTTGAAAACATTGTGGGAAAAGGAGAAAATGCTGGTAATCAGCATTTTCTCCTTTTCCCACAATATTTTCTACCCTTCCCAAAACAAATTTCAGTTTTTGAACATTTACACTGTCGTCTGTGGGAAAAGGAGAAATTGCTAAGTTAAGTTAATGAATTCATCATCAAAAGGGTAGAAAACATTGCATAAAAAAAAGAAAATGCTCAGATTATTACTCTTATGAATATTCTTAGTTAATACAAAGAACTTCACGCCCAAGTTTTCAGCATATCTCACGAATTACCGGAGTGTAGACCAAAGATCATGTTGATCTTGAAAGAGACAACTGGTTACCAGCATTTTTCTCCTTTTCCAACAATGTTTTCAAATGGCCTCTTCCCCAAGGTTGTTAAAACTCTGGATTATTTAACCCTTTCCCAAACAAGCCCTGGTTTTCACATGTCTGCAGTACAAGTCTTTTGAAAACACTGTGGGAAAAGGAGAAATTGCTCGTAACCAGCAATTTCTCCTTTTCCCACAGTGTTTTCTACCCTTTTTGAGAAATTCTGCCATTTTCATCAAATTTAAGATTGTCGTCTGCAAACTCTTTCAATTTGGACCAGTCCAAAATTTGTCGTTTGGGAAAGGGTTAATAAAGAGCTCTTTGCAACACTCTTGTGGCAGACATTATGGCATTTCAGGATCCAAATAGAAACTTCTCCAAAATTTTACCTACATATTTTCACCAATTCGCTTCTGCAGTTGACTGAAATGTTGTGCATTGCAGCCATCTCTTTTTGAAAAACTTTGTGGCAGATGAAGCCATTGCTTGATACAAGCTCCTGTAACCCTTTACCACACAATCTTAACTTTTAACAACCCAAGGAACAATGGCTTTAGAAAACATTGTGGAAAAAGGAGAAACTGCTGGTAACCAGCGTTTTCTACTTTTTCCTTGTTTTCTATTTAATTTCTTGTCTGCAAAAGCATTCAGTTTGGACCAGTCTAAAATTTTGATATTTGGTAAAGAGTTAACCCTTAACAATACAACAAAATTTTACACTTGTCCAAATTGAAAGCAGTTGCAGACGACAAATTAGATATGGTTCGTATGGTGAGATTTGTCTGTAAAAGGACAGAAAACATTGTGGAAAGAGTAGAAAATGCTGGTCACCAGCATTTTCTCCTTTTCCCACGATGTTTTTAAAAGGCCTCTTTCTCTGGGTCGTTTAAACTTAGGATTGTGAGGTAAAGAGTTAATCACTATGTTTTCTACCTTATTCATGAAATAAGCCTTAATCCATGTTGATTATCCCTATTGTACAAGGATGGTTTCAAGTTGTCTGCTGCAAATATCACGGGGGTTTTGTGAAAAACTAAAAATGCATATTTTGCATGATAAACAGACTTCAGTTGTAGGCTTTGCTTATCAGCTTGTCTGTCAAGGTTTTTTGTTTTTTGAGGGAGATAAACATTTGAAAGATGATCCTTTGTGTTACTTCTCAAAAGAAAAAGCTTTTATAGTTTTCGTTTTTGAAGGAAGAATTCCTCCCGAAAATTTCTTTACAACTTTTGCTTTTGCAGTAAGAAATTTTATGTTCTTTCTTCTAAAGTGTTTAAATTTAATTTTTTACCAAATGTGAAATTTAAAACTTCTCAAAATTCAAAGCATTTCCAGACAAAAATTAAATATTACTGAAATAACGAGATTGATCTTTCAATGGGCAGAAAAAAATGTTGAAAAGGAACTGTGGTTACCAGCATTTTTTCTCCTCTTGTCACAATGTTTCCAAAAGTCTTTTTCCCGAGAGGGGAGGGGTGCTAGTGATCAAAATTTTACGTTGTGTCTTAGAAGGATTAATGCTTTTCAATGTTAAATATTTGGAATAATAACTAATCAAAAATATAAAATTTCCAAAACTAACAGAAACTATTTGGAAAACACTGTAATAGCACTAATTAAGAAAAACATTCACACCTATTTGACTGAAATAAAAAGCCTAAAATTAGTAAAAAACAGAATAGCAACTAGCTTCTATTTCATTTTCATAAATACTAAACTCATAAATTCAGTGTTGATGCCTTGAAAAAAGCCAGACTTTTAAAGACCCTGGGGAAGAAAACTTTTGAAAGCATTGTGGGAAAGAAGAAAATGCTGGTAAGCAGCACTTTTCTTCTTTTCCCGCAATGTTTTCTACCCTCTCTTAGACAAATTCTTTCATTTGTGTTGCCATTAATTGTTGTCTGTAAATGTTTTCAATTTGGACAAGGGTTGAATTTTGTCAATTGGTAAGGCGTTAAATTTATTCCAGTTGTAAACCATCCAAGTCTCCGCAGTATCATAACTTGAAACTTTGCAGATAAATAAAGAGCGTATTCTGTCAAATTCTCTTTTCTTGAAAAAAAAAAAAGACAAATGATAAAGGAAAAGGTAAAACCTGAATGCTGGTAACTGAGCAACAAAAAAAATTGTAGGGAATTTTACAACGAAAAATTCCCTCATTTTGAATTCAACAACTTGAAGATATGAAGTTTAAAGCATCTTTTTTATTCAAAGTTTCTTATTTCAAAATCTTATAAAAATAGATTCAGAAATCACTCTAAGTCTGTATAATATTCCATGATTTTTTTTCTTTTCATTTTTACTGAATTACCCAACATCGGGCAGTCAATCCAAAATTTAGTTGCCAGCAAAAAATAATTTAAAACTGGTTAAAAGGTTGCCATGTCACTCTATCTTTTGCTTGCTTTTTACCTGGGTTTTAAATTCATTTTTCAACCATCAAATAACATTTGGATCAACCCTATAATAACAGATAGTCATCTTTACAATAATTTCCATACATTTAAATGGTATGTTTTAGATTTAAATGCATTTTAACACCCACACTGTTTACTTTTGGCTGCCACTGGGCCTTTAAAAAGTTTCCTAGGAGGAAAAAATAAGGCACTGCTTGTTTTGACCATTTAATACACAATCCTGACTTTTTAACGACCCTGCGGGAAAAGTCTTTGTGGGAAAAGGCAAAAATGCTGGTAACCAGCATTTTCTCCTTTTCCCACAATTTTTTCTACCCTTTGAATGACAAATTTCATGTTTTAAGTAACCTTTAATTTGTCATCTGCAATTTAATTCTTTCAACTGAAACAAGGCTAAAATTTGTCATTTGGTAAACAGTTCAGCAATTTCATCTTCTGCGAAGTTTTCATGAAAATTGTCAGCTGCAACACACCTAAGTTGCCTTACTTTACTATTTTTACCAACTGAAAAAATTTCATTTTACACATAACCCTGGATATAATATCGTTTTACTTCAGGTTTGTTCTAAATATCAAGTTAAACCTTTACCAAATGACAAATTCTTAGATTTGTCTAAGTTGACAGGATTTGCTGATGACAGATTAAAGCTGGCTCAAGTGATAAAATTTGTCTTTGAAAGGGTAGAGAACATTGTGGGAAAAGGAGGAAATGCTTGTTACCAGCATTTTGTCCTTTTCCAACAATGTTTTCAAAACTCAGGGTCGTTAAAACTCCGGATCATGCAGTAAAAGATTAAATGAAAAAAAATCTGTGAAAAAACTTAAAATTTATAATACATAAAATTATGTTGTAGTAAATGACTATCGATCTAAGTCTTTACCAAGCAACAACATTTTGGACGAGTCTAAGTTAAACCATGTGGTTCAAATGATTAAATTTGTTTACAATTGGGTAGGAATCATAGTCGGTAAAAGAGAAAATGCTAGATCCTTTTCCTGCTTTGCTTTCAAAAGCCTCTTTTGTTAGGGTTGTTAAAACTCAGGATTGTGTGGTAAGGAGTTAATAGAGTTTACATCTATTTCTGTTCCATTCTGTCAAAAAGTATTAAGAAAACTAAATTCAACAAAAAAAGAAACTCCAAAAAGGTTAACTTAATATACCGGGAAGTTAGTTCACAAGACAAAAAAATTATTACAATTCAGTCCACAGAGGTATAACTTTTACAATTCTTTTCAAATAATTATCATGTCTACTTCATCTCCGATTATTAAACCATCAGTCCATTATTTTTGACACTGATACTGTATTCACAAAACACTTTTTTCCCCTTTCTGAAACAAACACAAAAAATCACCACAGAAACATTTTATAGAACTTTATTTCATTTTCACTGAATTACCCAACTTTGGGCAGTCAGATGTATACAGGAAGTGAAAAGTCTAAAATCTGTGAACAATTTTCAGAATAATATTCGTGCCTCAAGTCCTCTGGCTAAACACATTTCGGCACACTTAGCAGACAGGTTTTGAAAGCAGACTGCTTTAAATACCACACACTGGCTAAAACACTTAACTTTGTAATCCAGTCTACAGGCATTTATTTTTACTTATATATTAATTACCCTGACATCTGGAAAACATGAGCAATGTGTAATTTGATTGGCTAATTATCAGCCCAACTCCATCCTGATTGGTTCGCCATAAAATATGAAATGTTTTTGATAACTTCAAAGTTTACCGGAGAATTGAGTTCTAACTAAGAACAGGTGTGGAACTCGTAAAAGATGTAATTTGTAAATTAATGTATGTGTCGTTAAATTTGGTTTTATTCACCTGCATATAGACAGTTATGTTATTACAGAATTGCCCTGTCAGGTACATAAATATTTATCAGTTTATGGACTCTTCCAAAATGGAGCAGCCATCTGTTTACAAGAAGAGGGGGGTGCATTGAGGAAAAACGAGATGAAATCAAGAAACCAACCAAACCAGACTTGTCGAATTCTGACAACCCCCACTTTTGTCACTAAATAAGAAATTATTGATTGCATGATGTTAACAATGTTTTCAACTTTATTTCAATTATATCCATGCTGTTCTGCCGTTTTTATTTTTTATCAGTACTTCACACAATTTTCTTCCAAAGGCACTGGCTGCTCTCCCACATAACCATCAAGGAGAAAATAATCAGCGGTGAGAGAGGAATGAATCCTGTTGCACTGACTACCATCAATCCTCAAAAGAAATTGGCTGAGCTGGGGATTCAAACCAGCATGTCCAACAAACACACCCCCCCCCCCCCCAATTCTCAGGTCCAGTGTGCTCTACCAACTGCTGTACTGGGTCTCCCCTCATTGGATCAGGAACAAAAGTTGAAAACAATTTGTGGCATAAGGAGAAGTTGCTCATATAGAGCAATTTCTCCTTTTAACCCTTTCCCAAACAAGCCCTGGTTTTCACGTGTCTGCAGTACAAGTCTTTTGAAAACACTGTGGGAAAAGAAGAAATTGCTCGTAACGAGCAATTTCTCCTTTTCCCACAGTGTTTTCTACCCTTTTTGAGAACTTTCTGCCATTTTCATCAAATTTTAAATTGTCGTCTGCAAATTCTTTCAATTTGGACCAGTCTAAAATTTGTTGTTTGGGAAAGGGTTAATTGTTCTATTGGTATTTGCATTCATGTACCAATCCTTCTTCCATGCTGATTAGAAATATTAACCATTTACCACACAATCCCGAGTTTTAATGAACCCAAGGAAGAAGGCTTTTGAAAACATTGTGGGAAAAGGAGAAAATGCTGGTACCTGCATTTTCTTTTTCCACAATGTTTTCTACCCTATCAAAGCCAAATTTCCATCATCTGAGCAATGACATTTGTCTGCAAATGCTTTAAATCTGTACCAATATAAAACAAGAGGGCCATGATGGCCCTGTATCGCTCCACTGGCTTATAAATATAAACCACGAAGAAAAGTCTTCACTATATAAGCCTTTATAAAACTTTGACCTCATGGCTACAGTCTGACTAAATGGGGAATATTGTATTAGAAGAATAACATGCCAAATGTGGGAGTTCTTGGCCTTATGGCTGGTAACAAGATGGTTTCTGAACTTTTCACTCCATAAACCCATGTAAAACTTGTGATCCCTGGTGCAGGGCCAAACTTGATCCTAGAGCTGTAACTTGGGCCCTCTTTGTAACTGTCCACTAAATAATGCTATAATTATATGCAAAATTTGGTAGCCTAAGCCTTATGGCTGTGTACACCAAGATTTAAAAGTTTTCCCTATGTAAATCTTGTGAACCCCCCCTCCAAGTATGAGGCCAAATTGACCCCAGGACTATACTTTGGACACTTTTGGTAGACTCCAACTAGATCAAGCTAAATGCCAAATTTGGTAGCTCTAGGCCTTATGGTTTCAGACAAGAAGATATTTAAAGTTTTCTCTATATAAGCCTATGTATAAAACTTGTGACCCCTGGGGAAGAGCCAATTTTGACCCCAGGGCTATAATTTCAAGAAACATGATAGAGGTCTACTACATAAAGCTACATGCCAAATTTGGTAGCCCTATGCCTTATGGTTTCAGACAAGAAGATTTTTAAAGTTTTCTCTATATAAGCCTATGTAAAACTTGTGACCCCTGGGGAAGAGCCAATTTTGACCCCAGGGCTATAATTTGAAGAAACTTGATAGAGGTCTACTACATAAAGCTACATGCCAAATTTGGTAGCCCTATGCCTTATGGTTTCAGACAAGAAGATTTTTAAAGTTTTCTCTATATAAGCCTATGTAAAACTTGTGACCCCTGGGGCAGAGCCAATTTTGACCCCAGGGCTATAATTTGAAGAAACTTGATAAAGGTCTACTACATAAAGCTACATGCCAAATTTGGTAGCCCTATGCCTTATGGTTTCAGACAAGAAGATTTTTAAAGATTTCCAATATTTTTCAGTTTTGTTGCCATGGCAACCAGAGTTTTTGAAGGAATCAAATTCTTTCAAGAAATTCTGAAGAGGACCATGTCAGGATCATTTCTGTGAAGTTTCGTGAAAATCGGATGGGTAGTTTCAGAGAAGAAGATGTTTGAAATAAAAGTTAACGCACGGACGGACGGACTGACGGACGGACGGACGGACGACCGGACGGACGGACGGACGCACGACGGACACCGGGCCATGACATAAGCCCGCTGGCCTTCGGCCAGTGGAGCTAATAATGTCCTTTAGTACAGTAAACAGTAAACTCTTTACCACATGAAAAAATTGTAGACTGGTCCAAATTCAAAGCATATGCAGACCAGAATTAAAATGTGGCTCACACCATGAAATTAGAAAACAGAAAACAATGTGTGAAAAGGAGAAAATGTGTGAAAAGGAGAAATTGCTGATTATCAGCATTTTCTCCTTTTCCCACAATGTTTTCTAAAGGCTTATTTCTGAGGGTCGATAAAACTCGGGATTGTGTGGTAAAGTGTTAAAACACTTATGAGACCAGCGTCATCAGACGTTACGTAATCGTAAGAGAACTTCCTGTTTACAAGGCATCAGACAGAGGTGGGCCTCATACGAACTGAAGATGGGGTATTGAGCTAATAGGGCTTGACTTTAACCCTATTACCACAGAACCAAACATTTTAACTCTTTACCACATGACAAAAAGAGGAGACATGTCCAAACTGAAAGCATTTGCTGATTACAAATCATGGAGAGTTTATCTTTAACAGGGTAGGTAAAATTGTTCGAACAGGAAAAGAACTGGCTACCAGCATTTTCTTCTTTCTCCACAATGTTTTCAAAAGGCTCCCGTCTCAGGGTTGTTAAAACTCATTATTGTGTGGTAAAGGGTTAAAGACATGGGAAAGGGAGGGGAGGGGAGGAGTCCAGTGTTTCAAAACATTGTGAGAAAAACAGAAAAAGCTGGTAATTTCTCCTTATTCAAACAATGTTTTCAACCCCTTCATGAATAAATCCCAAAGTTCAAGTCACTTTTCATACTGAAACGCTCCCAACTAGGACAATTTTGTCATTTACTAGAGACTGAGATGGAGGGTGACTGGATTGTCAAACCACCTCATGTATTGTATGAAAGCTGTTTTAATTAAATTATCAGGAAAAAGTATATTCACTTTGGCTTTTACCTCATTTACCCTTTACCAAACAATCCCAGGTTTTCAAGACCCTGGAAAAGCAGGCTTTTGAAAACATTGGGGCAAAAGGAGAAAATGCTGGTTACCAGCATTTTCTCCTTTTTCCCCACAATGTTTTCTACCTTATCAGGAAGTTTAAGCTCATTTGTACAAATTTTGAATTTGTCATCTGCAGAAGCTTTGAATTTGAAAGAGTCTAAAACTTGTTGATTGAGAAAGGGTTAAACTTCTACCACGCAATCCAGTGTTTTAATAGCCTTAAGAAAGACAGTTTTTGAAAACATTGCAAGAAAATTAGAAAATACTGGTAACCAGCAATTTCTCCCTTTCCTACAATGTTTTCTACCCTTCCAAAAACAAATTTCTTTTTTTTTTGTCTCATTTATTTTGTCATCTGTAAATGCTTTCATTTTGAGCATGCCTAAATTTTGTTGTTTGGTAAAGTTTAAATTTTTTAACACAGAATCCCTTGCTGCAACAGCCCAAGGAAGAAGGCTTTTGAAATCATAGTGGGAAGGGAGAAAATGCTTATAATGTTTTCTACTCTATCAAACAAAAAACTCCATCATTTTAGACAAATTTAATTCGCATTTGAAAATTCTTTGAATATGGACAAGCTTAAAATTGTGTTGTTTGGTAAATACCTTCACCAAAAGATTCTCTGTTTTTATCTCCCGCAGGAAGATTAATTTATTAAATTAATGGTGTTTTAAGCCACCTTCAACATTATTTCAGTCATATCATGGTGAGAGCTCACATATTCATGTTTTTCCTGGGTTTCACCAGAACTAGGCTAGGGCTCTAAAGTGTCTTGCCCAAAGACACTCCCACGAAAAACCCAGTGGATCCAGTGAGGCTTGAACCCGGGGCCTCCATGTCATGAGTCCTACACTTTACCACTGAGCAATGGAGGACTCCTCCTAAGGAAGAAGGCATTTTAAAGAAAAATCTGTAGAAAAGGAGAAAATGCTGATAAGCTAATTTTCCTCCTATTCCCAATTCTTTTTTTCAAAGGCAAATCCAATTAATTGGGGGCATAATTTGATTGCCAGCTTCTTAACTGTTTATCAAACAATCCTGTTTAAGGGCCCCTGAGAAAAAAGGCTTATGAAAACATTGTGGGAATGGGAGAAAATGCTGGTAACCAGCAAAATTCCTTTCTACACAATGTTTTCTACTGCATAACAGACAAATTACTTAATCTTAACCAGTAACTGTGGTAAGTCATATGAAAATGTTTTCAATTTGAACAGGTCTAAAACTTTGTTGTCTGGGACAGAGTAGATTTGCTGTCCAGTCTTTGTCCCCAAGATAACTAAATAAATAAACATTTTGTCTAACTAAGCTACTACAAACTCAAGGTTATTGAAAAGTGTATTGCATCCCAAGATCAGTCTGCATATTAGCAGTTCTGCTTTCCATTGGTAAAAAGAACAACAACTCTAAACAAACAATCCAGGAAAGTAAAAGTTAACTCCCTTTATAAATGGGGTAAACCACTTTGAAGATTGTGTGCTTAATGATCAATGCTATTTTCAACATTATCTCAGTGCACTTATCCATGCTTTCCTGGAGTTTCTTTTACCAGCACTTTTCACAATATTCTCCCCAGGCCACTGGCTTTCCAATATAACTATTATCGAAATGATGGTCAGCCTACTCTGAAGAGGAAGGCTAATTAAAGCAATTTTAGGAAAAAGGAGATGCTTGTAACCAGCATTTTCTCCTTTGCCGACAATGTTCTCAAAAAGCTTCTATTTCAGGGTTGTCAATATTGGGATTATGTGGTAAAGGGTTTAACAACCAGATGATATTAACTCTATCCCAAACAACATTTCAGTATCAGCCAAATTGAGAATTTTTGCTGATGACATAATTATGGAATGTGACTAAATAGATTAGATTTCTTCATGAAGGGATAGAAAAACATGTGAGAAAAGGAGTAAATTTGGTCACCATCATTTTCTTCTTTTCTGAAAACCTTTTTCTTCATTAAAACGTGACTGGATCAAGCTTAGTTTGACGTCAGACCTGATGTTCGAAGATATGTCTGTCACAATACAAACATGTTTATACATTGAGTTAACATACCATGTCTCCTGCTAGATCTCCTAAAATACTGTGAAACTCCATATAACAGTTCATTTTTGTAACATCCAAAGAACTTCTACTTCTTTGCATTCTGCTGTTGGTAGCTATTATGATTGTTTAACTTTCCTGGTTGAGACTTAACCTTCAAACCAACACTTTACTCTGTTGTACAAAGATTCACTCTTTTTTTTTTTCAACAAGAAACTCTGTTCAAATCAGTTGGACTGGTTCAAAATCACTGTATCGCAGTATTTGAAACAATATAAAGAAATGAATGTCTGGAATCAGTTTCACAATTTCCACTTTAGAACCAGTCTACAAAATGGCTGCTAAATCCAGGAGCCCAGCCCCACATGACACTGAGTTGAGCGGTCAAATTCAGAACAAGGTATTCATATAATTACTGTGTGCATAAAAATCCAAGTTTTTTTTTATTTTTTGTTCCTCAACTGTGGACATATCAGGGATTTTCAATCATAAATTTTCATACTGGTCACATGACATCCAAGAATCACTGTCAAACTCTGTCAAAAGCTATTTTAATATTCAGGTAAGAATAATAAAACTAATAGCACTGCATTTTTTCACAACAATCGTCCGCACTAACCCGAAGTTCCTAGCACCAATACAACAAAGGTATATTTTGGGGAACACAAAACCTCTTGCTGACAAGGTAAATCAGCCAATCAGATTTGAGATGGGGTTAATCTGTCACAGTAGGGACTTTTATTACCTAACTTACAAGACAAAGGTATATTATCTATTTTTCAAAGACTCCCTGGCAGGACCAGACCAGAAAAGCCCCATGCGTCCTTCAACCATCACTTTTCTTTTCACACATACTTATTTTGCTGAGATGAAAAATGCTAAAATTAGACCAACACAACATTAAGCAAAAGCAACTCTTACAATTTAAATTCATGACAGTTTTGTTTCTTAGTCTTTTTTTGTAGCTTAACTCTTACCACATGACAAGATTTTAGACCTATCCATACTGAAGCATTTGCAAACAACAAGTCTGAAGTGGTCCAAATGATGGGATGATTAAGACACTGACACTGTAGAAAACATTGTGGGATAAAGAGAAAATGCTGGTTACCAGCATTTTTTCTTTATTCCACAATGTTTTCAAAAGTTAATTCCTTCCAGGGTCTTTAAAATTCGGACTGTATGGTAAAGGCTTAACAATATTCATCCTACATGATACTACATACAAAAAAATTTTTTTCCAATTCACTGCTCCGATGTTGGCAATCAATTTTTTTTGAAAATACATGTCTTCCATGGGATCTGTAGCAACAAAGATACAGCAATTTCTACTTAGATACAATGTTTCCATAAGACAGTCTGCTGCACAATAAAAAATTTTGTCCGTATGAAGTTACAAGTAAATAAAATATCCTTCTTTTGTGTGTCTATAGTTAGCCTGTGTTTGTTTAGAGGATAAAAACAGGATCTAACAACATTTTTGCCATGGCAAAACTTTCTTTTTCAACAAATTTGTTTCTTATTATCACTGTGTCCCTCATTCTGAAGATGGTTGAAAGATAAACATAAATATCAGCAAGAGGTCTTGTTAATCCATACAAGTATCTATATTTAACAGGGATTATTCCCACCTAAAAAACCTTCAAAACAACCATGTAAACAACACATGCATAGAAAGTGGACATCATCCTCTATATCTTTTTCTTTTTAACCCTTTACCACAAAATCCCTAATTTTAACAACCCAGAGAAAGAAGACTTGAAAATATTGTGGGAAAAGGAGAGAATGCTGGTTACCAGCATTTTCTCCTTTTCTCACAATGTTTTCTACTCAAAGATAAGTGCCACAATTTAAGCCAAATCTAAATTGTTGTCTGCAAATGCTTTGGAGTTGGATAAGTCTGAGATGTTCTAGTATGGTAAAGGGTTAACCTTTTACAAGAAAATCCGGTCTGTCAAAACCCTGAGGACAGGAGCTTTTGAAAACATAGTTGGAAAAGAAGAAAAATGCTTGCAATCAGCATTTTCTCATTTTCTAACCATATTTTCTACCCTTACAAAGACAGATTTCAAAATTTCTAGGTTATGCATTGACCATCTGAAAAGCTTTAGATTTTGACAGTTCTCAACCTTTTATCACATGGCAAATTTTTAGACAACTCCAAATAGAAAGCATTTGCAGACGATCACTTAAATGTGACTCATGTGACAGTATTTGTTCTGAAAGATCTGGAAACCCTGTAGGAAAAAGGAAAAATGTTGGTCAATAGCATTTTTTGCTCTTCAAGGATCTTTTCGAAAGTTCTCTTCTACAGACTAGTTTTAAATCAGAATTGTGTGGTAAATGATTAATCAATTCATCCAAAAGATAGTCTTTTCAATTTTGACCCATCTGTCTCCTTAAACAAATTTATAAACAAACAACTTTGCCAACATCCTAATAGATACAAACAATCAAATATCAATATTCAAATATGAAAGTATGGATTACCTACATGAATTATCACTGCTTGATGGATGATTTCATCATTTGAAAGCATTGTGGCAATAGGAGAAAGTGTTTGTTACAAGCCGCTTTCCTCATGTCAAAATGATTTAACCCCTTAACAAACAATCCCAATTTGTAACAACCCAGAGGAGGGATTTTGAAAGCTTAATGAAGGAGAATTGTTGATTGATTGTATGGTGTTTAACGCCGTTTTCAACATTATTCCAGTTATATCACGGCGGCCAGTGCACCTATCCATGCTGTACTCTGCATGATATATTCTTTCCAATGGTCAGCAGTGAGAGAGGAATGAATCCTGTCTCGATGACTATCATCAATCCTCGGAAAGAAATTGGCCAAGCTGGGGATCGAACCAGCAACCTCCTGTTCTCAAGTCCTGTACGCTGCCGACTGAGCTACTGGGGCTTGGCTAATGAGGAGAAAAAGATAAAGTTTCCAGCAATGCCAGTATTATGTCAATTTCCCACAATATTTTCAACTGTTCAACACCTTACTACACAATCCTAAGTCTAAACAATCCTGAAGAAGAAAGCATTAGAAAACATTGTATGAAAAGAAGAAAATGCTGGTAGCAAGCATTTTCTCCTTTTCCCACAGTATTTTTTCTGACCTTTCAAAGACAAAATTTTAATACAGTCAACTGAGCTGAATTAAATATGTTGTAAGCAAATACTTTTAATTTCGACAAGTCTAAAATTTTGTTGTTTGGTAAAGCCTTAAAACATGAATCCAATCATTTGGTCTTCACTGAATTTGTTGTCTGCATAATTACACTATCAAATAAGACAAATGTAAAATCTTATCTGTAGAAGAGTTAGCCCTTTATCACACAATTTTGAGTTTTAACGACCCTGAAAAAGAAGGCTTTTGAAAACATTGTGGGAAAGGGAGAAAATGCTGGTAACCAGCATTTCTTACTTTTCCCACAATGTTTTCTACATATTCAAGAACAAATGCTGTAATTCGAAAAACATTTGAATTGTCTCCATAAATTCCTTCTACATGGATGAAATTACAAATTTTGCAGTGTGGTAAAGGGTTAACAGGAGTCATCTGCAAAGCAGGTAGGAAAAATTCTTGCAGTGCTTTTATTCATACTTAGTCTTTTCAATATTCTTAAGCCTTTACCAAACAATATACCCAGGCTTAGCGACCCTGACAGAAGAGAATTTTGAAAACCGTGTGGGAAAAAAAGAAAATCCTGGTAAATAGCATTTTCTCCTATTTTCGCTACATTTCTTACTGTCTGAAGACAATTTCCATCATTTGAGCCAAATTTACCTTGTCATCTGCAAAATTAATGCTTTCAATTTGGATCAGTCTAAAATCTTGATTTTCTTGTAGAGAGTTAAAGAGCATTTGAGGTAATTTTAAGCACTGTAACATTTTAGAACAGTCCAATATTTAAATATGGTGTAACTGGTTCATTCTAGTTCACTGGACAGATCGGGAAAGAAGGGAAAACTTTTCCAAACATTACCTGGCAGAAGAAACTAGGAGTTTTTTGTCCAGTCCTCTATATTTAACCCCTAGAGTGCTGATTAACCCTTTACCACATAATCCTGTTTTTTTATTGATCCCCAAAGAGAAGGTTTTTGAAAACCTTGCAGGTACAGCAGAAAATGCTGGCAACCAGCATTTTCTGTTTTTCCCACAGTGTTTTCTATCTATTCAAGGACTAATTCTATCATATGTAAACCATTCTGACTGTTTTGCAGTGTGGTAAAGAGGTAATCCTAATAAAGAATTTCAGTCTATCAATAACATCCAAATACAATACAGTAAAACCTCTCCTCACGACCACCCCGGCAATACGAACAACCCGCTATTACGAATGATTTTTGTCAGAACAGAATTTTTCCTTCTTAATGATCAATGATCACGAACCCAGAAATACAGGCACCCCGCTATTCCGAAATTACGACCACCATTTTCAGTACCACAGAGACATTACCTATAGATTTTAACCCCATGAAACAACCACTAATTTTCACACCTTCTTAATGACTCGCTAATTTTCACGTGTCCATAAATGCCAACTGTATGCAGTGCTTCATGTACGAATATTCTAGGGTCCGATAGAATTGACAATCTGGTACCAGTATTTTGTTTATCTATTGACTCTTGTAACATGATTGTGTTTAGTGATCAGGGTGTTATCTTACATAATGAAATGACCAATGAACTGATAAGCATTAATTTGGCTTTTAAGCCGTAATCAGGCGTTGCTGACCACAGTGAAAAACATGTTGACATCCGTGTAATTACGATTCATGTTTTACATCCAGCTTTTGTAATTTGAGACGCTTGAGTCAGTATCTAGTGATTGAGATGGGATTATTATTTTGTTTGTTTCACAATGAAGCCATACTCATATCATAGAGAATATGCGATTTGTAAACAGGTGAAATGTGCGATCGACAAGTTGTAGGACTGTTCGAACATTCAACTTGCATCAAAATGGGACAAACGTAAAGGAAAAAAATAAACTCTAAACATCGGGCTGTTCAATAATAAGCACTTATTCGAAATTCTTTGTTTAAAAATGAAAATCAGCATGTGGAATATGAGTTCTTTTGGCTACACAGAACAAAAAAGAAGATCAAACCAGGGCATATGACAAGTTCAATCAGTAACATTAAATTGTGTACAGTCTTTAAGTTCAGTTTCTTAATTTATGTACATATCTGACTGTAAGAGTTTAAATAGGCAATTATTATTTGCCATGCACTTACATGTGGATCTATTCATAAAATTCAAGAAACATATCAACTTTTCAATGATTGTGAAAATTTTCTTGTCATCATTTTCATGTGTGAGCATAGGCTTCCCTGATTAAATACATTACTTTGCATATACTTTAAATCTACTTAAGTCTACACAGAGTCCGAGTTTGATTAAAAATCTAGGTGGGTGAAACATGGAAATCAGACCACCCCGCTAGCAAGACCAATTTTCAAAAGTACCACAGGTGATCTTAATAGAGGGGTTTTACTCTTATTGCAATTTCATGGTTGCTGTTGTCTACAGTGCTGCAGCAAAGTGGACAAAGTAGATCAACATTTTACATAGAACTGCACTTTTTGTGCTGTCTAATCTTAATCTACACTGGCTGCAAAGGGAAATGTCTTTCTGACAGGCACTAAAAGGTAAAACCTTGCCCAACTCAGGCCATTTTTAATCAAAGTACTGAAAGTACTGACAGACTAGCGAATTTGATTGATTGATTGTATGTATGGTGTTTAACCCTGTTTTCAACATTATTTCAGTTACATGTATGTAGCAGTGGACAGTGCACATATCCATGCTTTCCTGGAGTTTCTTTTACCAGTACTCCGCACAATATTCTTTCCAAGACACCGACTGCTTTCCCACATTTATATTCTAACCATCTTCGAAACGTGAGAGAGAAATGAATCCTGTCACCATGACTATCATCAGTCCTCGGAAAGAAATTTGCCGAGTCGAGGATCGAACCAGCGACCCCCTGTTCCCAAGTCCCGTACACTACCGACTGAGCTGCTGGGGCTATGCGTGCTATTGGTTAACTGTAATCCAGTTTAACCCTTAACCTGCTAAAAATGTTAAACGAAACTTTCAAGCTGATGGTAAACACCTGAATATTGCTATTTCAAAGTTACATTTTTGAGAAAATAATATATCCTCTTATCAGACAGTGTAAATCCAAGATCAGACTGCATTCTCTGCACAGTCTGATCTTAATCCACACTGTCCGCAAAACATCATTGAGTCGCGGTAGTGCTGGTAAAAGAAACTCCAGAAAAGCATGGATAGGTGCTCTGGCCACCGCAATATCACTGAAATAATGTTGAAAACGGCGTTAACTCTTAGAGCGCTCAATTAATGAAATGGACCATTCCAATTCGGAAAAACATCCAAAATATTGTCGTTTCAATGTTGTTTTGGCCAGAATATGTAACAAAGTAGTGGATAGTGTAGATCAAAGATCAGACTGCATGTTCTGTGCAGTCTGATCTTGATCTACACTGTCCGCAAAAACAACTTAAGTTGGTTCCAGCGCTTCATGGGTTAAACACCATGCAATCAATTAGTTAATATCCAATAGCACAAGATGTAGTTAACTATTTAACACTCTTTACAAAATGAAAAATTTTACGCCAGTCCAAATTCAAGGCTGTTGCAGACCATAAATTAAAAGTGGCTTAACTGATGAAACCCGATTCCAAAAGGATACAAGGTGGAAAAAGGAGAAAATGATGGTTACCAGCATTTCTCATTTTCCCGCAATGTTTTTAAAGAGATTTTCCCCAGTATCGTTAAAACTTAGGATTGTTTGGTAAAGGGTTAATATTCAAGACTAGAATAACAGTTTCACATAACAGTATAACTGTGCACAATGATCTAAAGAATGAATGACTGAAGGAATGACAAGGGTTCCCTGTCCAGTGAGGGTTAATGTAACTGGGATCTGCTTCAAGTTACCTAGGTGTATCTATTAACAGATTCATTCATAATGTTACAGTGGTGTAGGAAAAAGTGATTCTCTGCTTTGCATGGGTCACTTAATTTACATATAAGCAAAGATCTTGTACCTTATAAATGACATCTTGATCAGTTTATTACTTTGTAAGACGTTTGTTCAAATTGGAGTGGTAGAGATTTAGTGGTTTTTGTCAAAATTGTCATATATAACAGAATTAAGATTTCTAACAGAGAGAAGTATTTTTCTGTGAGGCAGTATTTGGCAACTGTGGGGTTTTTTGTTTACTTCGACTCTAGGTCAATCTTGATGCCTATAGACTAGCTTTGCTAGTCTAAAAATACATGTACTATTAACAAGAACAAGTTAACTTTTGGAGACAGTGTTTAACTCAACAAATTTTTAAACTGGTCCAAATAAAAGCATCAGCAGACGACAAATCAACTGTTACACAAATAATGAAATTTGTTAATTGAAGTAGATAACTGCATGAAAAGGAGAAAATGCTGGTTATCTGCGATGTTTTCAAAATTCCTGTTCCTTGGTGTCCTTAAAACTCTGAATGGTGCAGTAAAAGCCTTCAACTTTCAAATAAATTAAATGTAAAATTTCTAGCCAAAAGAGAAAGTTCAAAATTTTTAATTCCACCATTCTTTAAGCCAGACAAATCTCTCTTCTGTACAAGAAGACAAAAATACTGACTTCTTGAAATTGAAAGCATATGCAGACAACAAACTAAATGTGGCTCAAATGATTGATTGATTGATTGATTGTATTTATTATATGGTGTTTAACACCATTTTCAACATTATTCCAGATAAATCGTGGCCACCAGTGCACCATGCTTTCCTAGAGTTTCTTTTACCAGTATGTCACACAATATTCTTTTCAAGCTACTGACTGCTTTCCCACAAAATCAATACAGTATCAATCACAATCAATAGTAAAAAATACTTCTTATTTTCTGTAAAATCTTCTGCTGTCCTTTTTTTCCATCTATAAAGAAAATATCCAAGGGAGATTAATCAAATGTTCCAGGACCAGTGTAAAACTGTGTTGTCTCCCTTGCTACACAAAAACACTTCCAAAGGAATGGATTTATACCATCATTATAAAATTGGTACTCTCTTTACAATGTGTTTAACCCTTTCCTAGACAATTTGGTGTTTGATGGCTCTGGGAAAGAAGACTTTAGAAACAATGTGGGAAAAGGAGAAAATGCTAGTAACCAGCATTTCCTCCTTTTTGCATATGGTCTTCTTCTTAGTGAAACACAAATTTTAAGTTTTGAGCGACAATGAATTTGTTGTCTACAAATGCTTTCAAATTGGACAAGTCTCACATGTTGCTGTGTGGTAAAGGGTCAATGTTACAATCTACCATCATGTTAAAAGCGCTCCCTTATCCACATGGTTCTTGCATTCCAGTAGAACTAGGCTGTGTCTCAGTATTAACCTTTCATTCTGCTGTATTAACCCTTTCCCAAAAGAGAGATTTTAGCCCCTTCCAAATTGAAAGCATCTGCAGACAATATTCTCAAAAGTGGTACAAATGAACTTAAGTTTTTCTTACAGATAAGAAAACATTGCGGGAAAAGAAGAAAATGCTGGTTACCAGCATTTTCTCCTTTTCCCACAATGTTTTCAATAGGCCCCTTCCTCAGGGATGTGAAAACACAGGATTGTCTGGTACTGGGTTAATATAACGTAATTTTGACAAGTTACTGAGCAATCCTCATACCTGAGAATTTTGGCAACTTTGTTACAAAAAGCAAAAAAAAAGCTCCTCTCTAGGCCCTTCATTTTTTTTTCTGTTGAATATGTTGTATTTATGAACTCTTTCCCAAATGAAAAAATTCTAGACTTGTCCAAATTGAAAGCATTTGCAGACAAACAAAATAAATGTGGCTCAAAAATTGAAATCTGTTTTGGGAAGGACAGAAAACATTGTGGTAAAAGGAGAAAATGCTGGTTACCAGCATTTTCTCCTTTTTCCGCAATGTTTTAAAAAGGTTTTCTTCTTCAGGGTCATTAAAAGTCGGGATTATGTGGTAAAAGGTTAACTCTTGCTGGGCTGAACTTGTATGTAATCGCAAACAAGGACATTGTAGACAAAGATCAGACTGCATGTAAGATGATCTCTGATCTTAGATCTACATTGTTAGCTTCTTTGCCAGATATTCCGATATGAACACTTCTGAAACTGCAGTATTCTGCATCTTCAGTGCTGAAGAAGAATGTCCATTTCAATTATTTTGCATTCCTATGGTTGAATTTGGATTTCAAGGTTTACCAGTAAAAACTTAACCCTTCACCATAAAATCCCGAGTTTTAGTGACCCTGACAAAAGGGCTTTTGAAAACATTGTGCGAACAAGGATAAAATTCTGGTTACCAGCACTTTTTTTTTTCTTTTCCCACATTTTTCTATCCTTCCTAAAATAATTTCAATTTTGAAGTCAAATAATAATAATCCTCTGCTAATGCTTACAAATAGAAAAAGTCTAAAATTCTGTCATTTGTACAGAGTAACCTGCTCTTTTCTGATGTTACCTACATAAAAAATCTAAGATCAGTCTACAGATTTCCTTATGATGGAAAAGGGGAAGCAGAAAATGGTCGGACAGGTGTGCACTATTTGTCTAGGTAAAAATATGGTGAGGGAGGGTTGCCAGTAACAGGTCATACACATGATATCCTTGTTTCATTCATAATTTCTGTACATCAACAAGGAACACCTGGTTTTCCAGGGTAATCCATACCAGCCCTCTGTGCGTGCAAGACTGGCACAGATGTGCAGCACATTTTCCTATTGATATTTCATGTCTTTGGGTCCCATTCATCGATCAGCCGAATACCAGTCTAATACATATTCAAAATGTCAATCTAATCTGTCTGACTGGTTGAGATAATTTTTGAGTGACTGTCAGCCAATCAGATTGCAAGAGCCAAACTATATTCATTAGATTCCAAAATGAACAGTGCAGATACATTAGTCAACTGACTTAATTTTAGACTAGACCAAATTGAAAGCATTTGCAATCAACATATGAAATGAGGCTCAAATAATGGAATGTCTCTGAAAGATTAGAAAACGTGTCAGAAAAGGAGAAAATGCCTGTTACCAGTATTTTTTCCTTTTTCCACAATGTTTTCAAATGACTTCCTTCATAAGGTCTTTAAACTCCATTTGGTTCAGAGTTAAGCAAAGGGCAATGTCTACATAACTGAACTAGGGGGAAAAAAACTGAATTAGTGACAAAGCTAATTCACAAACAGGTGTTCCTTACCATTTAAATACAAATTTAACCCTTTGCTACAGAATTCCGAGTTTTAATGACCCTGAAAAACAGGCCTTTTCAAAACATTGTGGGAAAAGGAGAGAATGATGGCAACCAGCATTTTCTCCTTTTCCCACAATGTTTTCTACTCTATTAGAGATAAATCCCACCATGTGATTTATATTTGATTTGTTGTCTGCAAATGCTTTGGACTTGGACAAGTCTTAAATTTTGTCCTTTGGTAACGTGTTAACTCTTTACCACACAATCCTGAGTTTTAATGACCCTAAAAAAGAAGGTTTTTGAAAACACTGTTGGAAAATGCAGAAAATGCTGGTAACCAGCATCTTCTCCTTTTCCAGCAAAGTTTTCTACCCTAACAAAGACCAAAATCATCATTTCAGTTTCATTTAAAATGTCGTCTGCAAGTGCTTTCAATTTGTTCTATTCCAAAATTTTGTTGTTTGGTAAAGGGTTAAACATGCCAATGCTTGTATGACTATGAGCTGCAAATAAATTGTACACTAATGAATTTATTTCGTAGAAAACATAAAAAATGTTTTGCACATTGCTTGATTTTCAGTTTTGGGACTTGCTCTATGGCATGAACATCACAATTTCAATCCTCAGCATTGCTCAGTAAATTGGACAGACACTTTCTATCACTAACCTTTTACTACATGACAAAAATTTTGGACCTGTCCAAATCGAGAGCAATAACAGGCAACAAATTAAATTTGACAGAAATGATGTGATCTGTCCTAGAAATGGAACAAACATTGTGGAACAGGAAAAAATGCTGTTTACCACTTCTTCTTTTCTTATAATGTTTTCAAAATCATTCTTGATGTCCCCTTGAGAATGTGTGGATTGTGTGATTAAAGGTTAACTGTGTGTCAAATGATGTGACCTGACTGAAAAAAATAGAAAACATTGTGAAACAAAGAGAAAGTGATGTTTTCTAGCGTCTATCTCCTTTTCCCATTAATTGTTTTCCAAGCATACTTCATAAAGGTTGTTAAAACATATGAATTGTTTGGTACAAGCTTCTACAAAAGTTTTGGTATTGCATTGTCACATATAGTTTTGTTTTCATTAAATATATAGATCCAAATATTTCAATAATAGCCCTTAACTCTATATCAAACGACAAAATTTTGGATTTGCAGACCCCAATTTAAATGTGGCTCAAATGGTGGAAGATTTCTTTGAAAAGGGTAAAAAACATTGTGAAAAAATCAGAAGATGCTGGTTACCAGAAATTTCTCCTTTTCCCAAGATGTTTTCGAAAGTCTTTTTCTTCATGGTCGCTAAAATCAGGACTGTGTTGAAAGTGTATTTCACATCTAATTTGCCTTTACCAGCCAATGTAGATCAAGATCAGACTCTTTACTACATGCATTCAGATCTTTGATTTACACTGTGCCCTTGGCTAAGACACTCTGGACAAAACCAACATTGAAACTGTGATCATTTTGACCTTTTTTCTGGATTGAAAATAACTGTTCACCTTTTACCACATAGTCCTGAATTTTAATGACCCTAAAGAGTAAAACATTTCTGGTAACCAGCATTTTCTCTTTTATTGTTCCACTGGCTTTTAACCCTTTACCACAAAATCCTGAATTTTAACAAGACTTAGAAAGAAAGCTTTTGTAAACATCTTGGCAAAAGGAGAAAAAACAGGTAACCAGCATTTTCTAAGTTTCCCACAATGTTTTCTACTTTCCCAAAACATATTTCAATTTTTGAATTGTATTTATTTTGTTGTCTCTGCAAATGCTTTCCAAATTTGACAAGTCTACATGTACTCAAGAAAACAGTCTACAACCCCCCCTTCCACCCCCCCCCCCCACAAAAAAAGTCATATTTATTCCAAATGCAAAGATTACGTCAATGAATACGAGCAGGTCTAACCAAGTACATTCATACCAAATATTAGTGTACTCTAACAACAAGAAGAGTTCCAGATCTTAGAAGCAGAGAACAATTTTTCAATGGCATGAATGGTAAAGTTCTGGAACAAAACACTGAATGATAAAACCTCAGAACCTTACTTTATATTAACCCTTTCCCAAACGACAAATTTTGGACTGGTCCAAATTGAAAGAGTTTGCAGACGACAATTTTAAATTTGATGAAAATGGCAGAAAGTTATCAAAAAGGGTAGAAAACACTGTGGGAAAAGGAGAAATTGTTCGTTACGAGCAATTTCTCCTTTTCCCACAGTGTTTTCAAAAGACTTGTACTGCAGACACGTGAAAACCAGGGCTTGTTTGGGAAAGGGTTAAGTATTTGACTCATCTCAGCATATTATATAAACATCAAAATAAATCACTCTTAATGAAACTGTGTGAAAAACTGGAATACACAACTTAAATGATGTATTAGTATAGTATGATAATGAAGGGTGGTAAATGGTAACAAACTCTCTATGTTATAACAGGAGTTATTTTCCTTGTTCACCACACAAAAGTTAAAATAGTGAATTCATAATACTGAAAGAATATTTTCAAAGTTTTCACTATTTAAGCCTTTGTAGAATGTGCTATATGTTTTAATGGTATTGTTACAGGTCCACTAGATGAAGCTACAGGCAAAATTTTGTAAGCCTAGACTTTGCAATTGGGAAACAGACGAATCATTCAGTTTTCAGTTTGTAGGCCAATATAAAACTTGTGACCCCAAGGGTGAGGCCACTTTTGACCCGAAGGCTATAAATGAGACAATAATGGTAGAAGTCTACCATGTCAAGCAGCATGCCAAAGTTGGTAGCCCTAGGCCTTACAGTAAGGATCAGAAGATTTTTTGAAGTTTTCACTATATAAGCCCATGTAAAACTAGTGACCCTTGGGGTGGGGCCAATTTTGGCATCAGGGTTATAATTTGAATAACATTTGTAGGGGTCCACTAGATGACGCTACATGCAAAATTTGGTTGCCCTATGCTTTATGATTTAGAAAACAAGAGGGCCATGATGGCCCTGTATCGCTCCACTGGCTTATAAATATAAACCATAAATACTAAACATTCCAATTCTGAGCAAAATGGTTTCAAAATGAAGACTTACAAAGTTTTCTCTGTAAAAGCCCATGTGAAAGTTGAGACCCCCAGGGCAAAGCCATTTTTGATCCCAGACCTATAATTACTTGAACCCTGGTACAGGTCCGCAAGTTAAAGCCACATGCCAAAATAATTCAAGTCTATGCTGTATGGTTATAAATAAGGTGATTTTCAAGTTTTGTCTATATGAAGCCTCTGTAAAACATAAGACCCCTGATGCAAGGCTAATTTAAAAAAAAAAAATCAAAACAGGAAGATTTCTTTAAGTTGTCACTATGTAAGCCCATGTAAAACTTGTGATGCCTGCGGCAGGGCCAATTTTGACCCCAGGAATAAAATTTTGGCCCGCTTGGTAGAGACCCACTAGATATAGCTACATGCAAAATTTGGTAGCTCTAGGCCTTAGGCTAGGTACAGGAAGATTTTTAAAGTTTTCTCTATATAAGCCTATGTAAAACTTGTGACCCCTGGGGCAGAGCCAATTTTGACCCCTGGGTTATAATTTGAAGAAACTTGATAGAGGTCTACTACATAAAGCTACATGCCAAATTTGGTAGCCCTATGCCTTATGGTTTCAGACAAGAAGATTTTTAAAGATTTCCAATATTTTTCAGTTTTGTTGCCATGGCAACCAGAGTTTTTGAAGGAATCAAATTCTTTCAAGAATTCTGAAGAGGACCATGGCAGGATCATTTCTATGAAGTTTCATGAAAATTGGATGGGTAGTTTCAGAGAAGAAGATGTTTGAAATAAAAGTTAACGCACGGACGGACGGACAACAGACACCGGGCCATGACATAAGCCCGCTGGCCTTCAGCCAGTGGAGCTAAAAAAGGAAACTATATAAGCCCATGTAAATCTTGTGACCCCCGGGCGAAGACAATTTTGATCCAAGGAATTTGGTACAAGTCTATTAGATAAAGCTACATTCCAAATTTGGTAGCCCTAGGCCTTATGTTTTCTGACGAGATCTTTCAATATTTTTAAATTTTTTCTATTTTGTTGCCACGACAACCAGAGTTTTCATTGCAATGAAATTCTTTCAAGAAATTCTGAAGAGGGCCATGGCAGGATCATTTCTGTGAAGGTTCATCAAAATTGGATGGGTAGTTTCAGAGAAGAACATGTTTGGGAAATAAAGTTAACGGATGGACTGACTCCAGACTATGACATAAGCCTGCAGGCCTTTGGCCAGTGGAGCTAAAAATTCAATGTTGCATGGTGGATGGGACTTTAACGAAAACATGGTTACCAGTATTTTCTCATTTTCCGACAGTGTTTTCAAAAGGCTTCTTTCTCAGGGTAGATAAAACTTGGGATTGTGTGGTAAAGGGTTAAATCAAATTTAATGCTTGTAAATGCTTTAAAATTTAGACTCTTCTAGAGTATTTTTGTTTCTAAAGTATTGAGAATTTTTTTCAACCTGCAAAATTGATGCTGAAGGCCAGGATTTAAGGTTCCTTGCTGGCTACATGCCCTCTGTTTTCCAAGATAAATGACTTGTGTCTGTACCATCATTCGATGAAAAGTTAGACAGATCAATGTGAAATATTCGAAAAAACAAATTACAACAGTAATGATTCTACCATATGTGACCAGACCTAATTAAACCTTTACCAGAAGTCTTGTGTTTCACAACCCTGGTTCGAGGTAGAAACTTTTAAACAAACACCAAGAAAAGGAAAAACTGCTGGTTAAAACCTTAGGATTGTCTTGCTGCAAACTACATCTTTAACCACTAAAGTGATTAATAAACCCAACAGCTATTTCCAGTTAACAAGCTATTCCATTAAAATGATATTCCCCACCGAAAAAAGCTTCCCCCCCCCCCCCCCCTTTTCCATGACATGGCATTGCATTAAAAACAAGAGGGCCATTGGCCCTAAGGCGCTCACCTGAATAAAGTTATCTACAGTTGATAGAGCTGAAGGGATCCTGGTTTTAATGATGTAAAACAAATGAGTGCAAGTGACCTACTTTGTGAACTGATTTGTCCAATTTCAAACTTGTCCAAGATATCATTAAAACCAACATTCTGACCAAGTTTCATGAGTACCAGACTGAAATTGTGGCCTCAACAATGCACACAAGATTTTCCTAAGATTTGGTCCAGTGACCTACTTTTTGACCCGACGTGACCCACTTTGAAACCTGTCCAAGATATCATCAAGACAAACTTTCTGACCAAGTTTCATGAGAATCTGGCTGAATATGTGGCCTCTACAGTGCATCCAAGGTTTTTCATGAATCTGGCCCCATATGACCTACTTTTTGACCCAATATGACCCAATTTCAATCTTGTTCAACATACCATCAAGACAAACTTTCTGACCAAGTTTCATGCATTTCAGGCTTAAAATGTGGCCTCTACACTTGAGTGTACACAAGGTTTTTCTATGATTTGGCCAAGTGACCTGCCTTTTTGACCTGACATGACCCAATTTGAATCCTGTTTAAGGTATCATCTAGGCAAACATTCTAAGTTTCATGAGTATCAGGCTAAAATGTGGCCTCTAGAATGCATTCAAGGTTTATCTAAGATTTGACCCTGCAATCTACTTTTTGCCCTGACATGAACCAATTTCAAACAAGATAAAAATTCTGACCAATCTTTATCAGCAAGACTGAAAATGTGGTCTCTATGGGGCACCCACAGTTTTCCTAAGATTTAGCCCAGTAACCTACTTTTTCACCCATCATGACCCAATTTCAAACTTGTCTGAGTTATCATCAAGACAGACAAACTGACCTAGTTTCATGAGTATCCCACTAAAAATGTGGCACACAAAGTTTTTCTAAGATTTAGCCCAGTGACCTGCTTTTAGACCCGACAAGACCAAATTTCGAGCTTGCCCAAGATATCATCAAGACAAACATTCAACTCAACTTTCATGTGTTTCAGGCTGAAAATGTGGCCTTTAGGGTGGACACAAGTTTTTCTAAGATTTTGCCCAGTGAACTACTTTTTGATCCGACATGACCAAATTTCAAACTTGTCTAAGATATCATCAAGACAAACATTCGACCCAACTTTCATGAGTTTCAGGCTGAAAATGTGGCTCCTAGAGTGCACACCAAGTTTTTCTAAGATATTGCCCAGTGAACTACTTTTTCATCCAATATGACCCAATGTCGAACTTGTCTGTGATATTATCAAGACAATCATTCTGACTATGTTTAAAGAGTATCAGGCTGAAAATGTAGACTCTAGAGTGCACACACGGTTTTTCTAAGACTGAGCCCAGTGACCTACTTTTTGACCCATCATGACCCAATTTCGAACCTGTCCAAGATATCATCAAGACAATTATTCTGACCAACTTTCATGAGTTTCAGGCTGAAAATGTGGCCTCTAGAGTGCACTCAAGTTTTTTTCTAAAATTTGGCCCGGTGACCTACTTTTTGACCCAACATGACCCAATTTCGAACTTGTCCAAGGTATCAGCAAGACAAACATTCTACCCATATTTCATGAGTTGAAATGTGGCCTCTAGAGTGCACACAAGATTTTTCTTAGATTTGGCCCAGTGACCTACTTTCTGACCCAACAAGAACCAATTTCGAACGTGTCCAAGATATCAGTAAGACAAACATTCTACCTACATTTCATCAGTTTCAAGCTGAAAATGTGGCTCCTAGAGTGCATACATGGAGTGGGTAACTCGGGTATATTTATGTAACCACTTTACCAACCACATCATCATACAGAGATAAAGTACCCCTACTATCGAAGGGTGGTTGATACTGCTCTACCTAAAATTCCAATGGTTTAACTTTAATCAGGTGACACTCTATTGATGATAAACTATACATGCTTGGATCGTAACAATTTACTTACAGAACCTTTTTGTTGTCTCTTTGATGACTGGCCACTTTGTCTACGACCTGTGAGAGAAAGAATACAGATAGATGTCAAATACATCTTAACCCTCTACCTGACAGTCCAGAGTTTAACCCTCTACCACACGATCTCGAGCTTTGACGACATTGTGAAAGGTGCATTTTGAAAACATTGTCTGAAAAGGAGAAAATGCTGGAAAACACAGTGTGAAAAGGAGAAAATGCTGGTAACCAGCAACCCTCTAAAAGACATTTTTTACTCTTTAAACCAGATTTGTTATCTGCAAATGCTTTGGATTTAGAGACTACCTTTTCACAGACACTCGAACCACTTTAATCACAGATTATTTGTCGTATGTGACGGCTTTCAATTTTGATGTGTCAAAGTTTTGTCATCAGGTAACTAGTTTAGCTAGCAAATTTTTAGTGTCCCTTGCATGTTTGAATAATACATAGGTTAGACTGTAGCTGTTTTTGAAGACAGCATGAATCACAATCTGCCTGATCTTGGATCTACACTTCCCCCTCTTCATCAGATATTTTGCAAAAAACTGTCCTGAAATTGCTGCCTGAAAATATCCATATCATTTAGTTGGTGGTGATCACGTCATCTTGAACAGAGTTGCAAAATCCAATTGAGTACTTAATGCAGTTTATGGCACATGCTCGGAAAGGTTTTTTTCCTTTTACAATACAGAGTACTCCATTCAACATTTGACTTTTTTATGATGCTCACCATGATCACTTCAGCTATTTTGTTTCATAGAAAATAATTGACCGCACAATCATTTCCAAAATCAACAGGTAACGGCAATGATCACATCTGTTACAAAACTTTTTTCCGATTTCTCAAATTGTTGAGCAGCTTCTTTCCTTTTGTTACAACAGAATGAGAAGTCTTACCTCGTATGGATTCATCCAATGGGGACTGTTTATAACTTTGGTAATAAGGAGACATTTGTTTCCGTGGTGAAAGTTGTTCTGGAGACATTGGTATACTTGAATTACCCATCATACCCTACAATATCAAGGTCAAAGTATATAAAACACAACTAGGTAAACGATTTCAACTCTTTACTACACAACAACTTTTTTCCAATTTGGGAGGAAATACAGATGACACATTGCCCAGTAGATGTAGGTCAAATGAAAGAAATTGTTTTTAAAAGAGTAGAAAACATTGCAGGAAAAGGTGAAAATGCTCGTAACCAGCATTTTCTCCTTTTCCCACAATGTTTTCAGAAGCCTCCTCCCTCAAAGCAGTTAAAACTTGGGATTGTTTAGTACAAGGTTAAAACTTTGGCACAGAATCCAGTTTTTAAATGATCTTGGGTAAGAGGGCTTTTAAAAACATTCACTGAAAAGAAAACAATGCTGGTAACCAGCATTATTCCCCCCCTCACCCCCAATGTTTTCTAACAAGACAAAAATCCTCCTTTCAGCCATACAGAATTTGCTCTCTATTGCTTTACATTTTGTCGTTAAGTCTTAAATGCGAAACAAATAAAACAAGAGGGCCATGATGGCCCTGTATCGCTCCACTGGCTTATAAATATAAATCATAAATACTAAACATTCCAATTCTGAGCAAAATGGTTTCAAAATGAAGACTTACAAAGTTTTCTCTGTAAAAGCCCATGTGAAAGTTGAGACCCCCAGGGCAAAGCCATTTTTGATCCCAGACCTATAATTACTTGAACCCTGGTAGAAGTCCACAAGATAAAGTCACATGCCAAAATAATACAAGTCTATGCTGTATGGTTATAAATAAGGTGATTTTCAAGTTTTGTCTATATGAAGCCTCTGTAAAACATAAGACCCCTGATGCAAGGCTAATTTCAAAAAACAAGAGGGCCATGATGGCCCTGTATCGCTCCACTGGCTTATAAATATAAAACATAAATAATAAACATTTCAATGCTGAGCCAAATGGTTTCAAAATGAAGACTTACAAAGTTTTCTCTGTAAAAGCCCATATGAAAGTTGAGACCCGCAGGGCAAAGCCATTTTTGATCCCAGAGCTATTTAATTACTTGAACCCTGGTAGAGGTCCACAAGATAAAGCCATAAAAATAAGGTGATTTTAAAGTTTTGTCCATATGAAGCCTCTGTAAAACATAAGACCCCTGATGCAAGGCTAATTTAAAAAAAAAATCAAAACAGGAAGATTTCTTAAGTTGTCACTATGTAAGCCCATGTAAAACTTGTGACCCCTGCAGTGGGGCCAATTTTGACCCCAGGGCTAAAATTTTGGCCCACTTGGTAGAGGCCCACTAGATATAGCTACATGCAAAATTTGGTAGCTCTAGGCCTTATGGCTAGGTACAGGAAAATTTTTAAAGTTTTCTCTATATAAGCCTATGTAAAACTTGTGACCCCTGGGGCAGAGCCAATTTTGACGCCAGGGCTATAATTTGAAGAAACTTGATAGAGGTCTACTACATAAAGCTACATGCCAAATTTGGTAGCCCTATGCCTTATGGTTTCAGACAAGAAGATTTTTAAAGATTTCTCTATATAAGCCTATGTAAAACTTGTGACCCCTGGGGCAGAGCCAATTTTGACCCCAGGGCTATAATTTGAAGAAACTTGATAGAGGTCTACTACATAAAGCTACATGCCAAATTTGGTAGCCCTATGCCTTATGGTTTCCGACAAGAAGATTTTAAAGATTTCCCATATTTTTCAGTTTTGTTGCCATGGCAACCAGAGTTTTTGAAGGAATCAAATTCTTTCAAGAAATTCTGAAGAGGACCATGGCAGGATCATTTCTGTGAAGTTTCATGAAAATTGGATGGGTAGTTTCAGAGAAGAAGATGTTTGAAATAAAAGTTAACGCACAGACGGACGGACGGATGGACGGACGGACGCACGACGGACACCGGGCCATGACATTAGCCCGCTGGCCTTCGGCCAGTGGAGCTAAAAAATCAAAACAGGAAGATTTCTTAAGTTGTCACTATGTAAGCCCATGTAAAACTTGTTACCCCTGCAGCGGGGCCAATTTTGACCCCAGGGCTAAAATTTTTTCCTGCTTGGTAGAGGCCCACTAGATATAGCTACATGCAAAATTTGGTAGCTCTAGGCCTTATGGCTAGGTACAGGAAGATTTTTAAAGTTTTCTCTATGTAAGCTTATGTAAAACTTGTGACCCCTGGGGCAGAGCCAATTTTGACCCCTGGGCTATAATTTGAAGAAACTTGGTAGAGGTCTACTACATAAAGCTACATGCCAAATTTGGTAGCCCTATGCCTTATGGTTTCAGACAAGAAGATTTTTAAAGATTTCCAATATTTTTCAGTTTTGTTGCCATGGCAACCAGAGTTTTTGGAGGAATCAAATTCTTTCAATAAAATTCTGAAGAGGACCATGGCAGGATCATTTCTATGAAGTTTCATGAAAATTGGATGGGTAGTTTCAGAGAAGAAAATGTTTGAAATAAAAGTTCACGGACGGACAGACGCATGCACGGACGCACCACGGACACAGGGCCATGACATAAGCCTGCTGGCCTTTGGCCAGTGGAGCTAAAAATATATATTTTTTTCCAGTCCAAGAAAGAAGACCAAGATACTATAGTTTAACTCTTTACCAAACGACAATATTTCAAACTAGTCCAAATTGAAAGCATTTGCAGACGACAAATTAATTGTGGCTAAAATGATTGCATTTGTTTCTGAAAGGTTAGAAAACATTGTGGGAAAAGGAGAAAATGCTGGTCACCAGCATTTTCTCCTTTTCCCACAATGTTTTCAAGAGGCTTCTTTCTCAGGATCGTTAAAAGTCGGGATTGTGTGGTAAAGGGTTAAAAGATACTTTACCAGAATGTTTACACCATAAAGGACAGTTTGATTCCAAAATCAAACAACACAATCTGTGCAAAAGGTGTTTGAAAAGCTTTTTCCTTCGGTATTAAACCCATGACTGTTTAGTAAAGGATTGATTGATTGATTGATTGAATGGTGTTTTATGCCGCTTTCAACATTATTTCAGTGATATCACAGCGACAGCTCACATATTCATGTATATTTAGTAAAGGAACAAGCAGGCTTAAAAGAAAAACACAATTTGTACACAATTTTCTTGATTTTTTTTTCTTAAGGATAAAACCCTTGATTGTTTGGCAAAAGGTTAAATGGGCTTTAAAAAAAAAAACAAAGTTTAAAAATCAAAACCAGTGAGAAGTATGAATTAACATTCAAAACAGAAAAGAGACTTTTTCACCTCCTGTCAACAGGAGAAAAGAAGAGTTCCTCATGGGAGGAAATAAAACATTTGCAAAAAAATCTCTGATTAGACATATAGCTGCAGAACACCTGCTTCTCTAACCAATTAACCCTTTACCACATAATCTCAGCTTTGAAAATAAACCGCTTTTCAAAATGCTGTAGAAAAAGGAGAAAATGTTGGTAACCAACATGAGAAATGAGAAATGTTTGATTTCTCATCTGCAAATGTTTTCTCAGTATGGACTAGTCAAAACAACTATAATTGTGTTAAGAGTTAAGCATCTATCAAACAACCATGACCTTGAATAAGGAGTCTCTTGAAAATATTATGGGAAAAGGTAAAGGCTGGTAAACATTTTTTTTTTTCCTTTTTCCACAATGTTTTGTACCCTTTCAAAGACAAATCTTATCATTTGAGCCAGTTTAATTTGCCGTCTGTAAATGCGTTCAATATGGACAAGTCAAAAATCTTGTTGTTTGGCAGAGTTTACCCTTTACCAGGCCATCCTGGCAATACAAATGTCATCCCTACATGCGAAGATATATTAACTCTTTACCAAACAACAAAAATGTACACTTGTCCAAATTGGAAGCATTTGCAGAAGACAATTTAAATGTAGTTCAAATTGAGGAATTTGTCTTTGATAGGGTAGAAAACATTGTGGGAAAAGGAGAAAATGCTGGTTACCAGCATTTTCTCCTTTTCCCACAATGTTTTCAAAAGGCTTTTTTTCTCAGGGTCGGGATTGTGTGGTACAGGGTTAAACTACGGTTAGAAAAAAAAAAGAAAGAACTGGTAACCAGCATTTTCTTCCAATTATGTTTTCAATCCTATCAAAGATAATCCCATCACTTGATTAACATGTAATTTACTAATTGCCTAAAAATAATATGAACAAGAATTGCAATTTTGACCTCCAGTGGAGAATTTACCAGCTGACATTTTAGACTTTTTAATATTCAAGGCATTTGAAGAAGAACTTGTCTTGAAAAGCTGGAAAACACTGACAAGAATGTGTTTCAAAGATCTTTTTCTTCACTGCCGTTAAAACATGGCATTTCTCTGTACAGGATTCATCTTTTATCACAAAATCCAGTGCTTTAACCACCCTGAGCATAAGAGGCTTTTGAAAAACATTGTAGGAAAGGAAAAAATGCTGGTAACCTGCATTTTCTCCTTTCCTCTGAGGTTTTCTACCCTTTCAAAGACAATTCCATCATGCTAGAAACATGCATCTGAGAGCGCTTTGAATTTGGACAAGTACAAAATCCTGTCGTTTGGGATAGGATTACAGAAGTATCAAGAAAATTAAAAGAAATTGGAAGACACTTGTCATGATTTCTGTGAAACATCTCTCAGTATTAGTATCATTACTTTTTTTCTTAGTTACATTCCTGCACTTTCCCTTTACTCTATTACAGATTGCTGTAATTTCTAGACATACAGATGTCAAAAATAAACAAAGAAGAGTACTGCATACAGGTGCCAACTCTAGGCTGCAGTTGCTTTAAGGCAAAGATAAATTTTCAGTAAAAATTTTAAGTAGAAAAAGGGGCATAACTGGGTAAAAAATACTTTGATGGTAACCTGTCATACTGGTATCGGTTCCCCTTTTGAGAGTAAGTAACAAGTCCCAGATTGACATAAATATCTTCACTAATGAGAGATATTACAGAATGTTAAAGTTTTTGCATGACAACATAGACAACAGGGCCATGACAACACCTTGACGTTTTCTGCAAAAACAGCTGAGCTACAAACTAAATGGATTAATAAAATTGACATTCTCATTCAAACTTTACAAGTTGTTTGTTTGTTTTATTTGTATGGGGTTTAATTTTGTTTTCAACATTATCAGTTATGTCATGGAGGCAAGTGCACCTATCCATGCTTTCCTGCAGTTTTTGTCACTGAAACTGCACACACAATTCTGGCCAATTTCCACCATGTACAACCATCATCAAAACAATGATCAGCAGTTAGGAATGAATCCTTTTAGAGAGACTGTGCTAGTGTGCTTGGCTTAAGAGTTCATACACAAGGAGCAGTACAACTTTGCCCATTAACCCTCAACCACACAATCTCGAGTTTTAATGACCCTGAGCATGAACTTGAGAAGGATTTGAAAACATCATGGGAAAAGAAAACAAGAGCACTGCATGCAGGTGGCAACTTTCAGCTGCATTTGCTTGACTTTCAGTGAAAATTTTAAGTCAAAAAAGGGGCATAACTGTGTCAGTATGAAGTAAATATCTTCAGTAATAATAGAGATATTAGAAAATGTCAGAGTTTCTGAAAGATGACGATGACGCCTGGGCTACCGCAATACGTCAACATTTTCTTTGAAAACAGCCGAGAGACAAAAATGCTGGTTAGTAGTAATTCCTCCTTTTCCTACAATGTTTTCTACCCTAGCAAGGACACATTTCGTCATTTTAGCCAATCTTTAATCTGTCATTTGCAAATGCTTTAAGTCAAAAATGTTACTGTTTGGTAAATAGTAAATTGAGTCTCAAGAACTATACTAAGCTCCATACAAAGTGCAGTACAATGGACAGATCTTGTAGACAATATACCAGTATTGTGTTGAGGGTTTGCCAGTCAGACTGTGCAACATGCATAGCCTGATCTTAACACTAATCATGAAATAATTTATCACACAACCCAGTTTAAACAACCCTGAGAAACAAAGCTTTTGAAAATATTGTGGGAAGAGGGGGAAAAGGCTGTTAAAGAGCATTTTCTCTTTCTCTTTTTCTCACAATGTTATCTTACCTGTCATAGAAAAATCCAATAACTTGGGCCACATTTACAATGTCACCTTGAAATGCTTTGAATTTAGACCTGTCTAAAATTTTGCCACACGGTAAAGTGTTATTTCTTTACATAAAATTCTAGACTCATCCAAAATGAAAGCATTTACAGACAACAAATTTAAAGTGGCTCAAAATGACAAAATTTACCATTCAAATTATAAATAACATTGTGAGAAAAGCAGAAAATGCTGGTTATCAGCATTTTCTGTTTTCCCACAATATTTTCAATAGCCTTCCATCTATGAGTCGTTAAAATTCCATATTGTGTGGTATAGGGTTAAAAAGATTATTTTACGATGAGAGATATAGGACTCTTGTTACAATGACTTTAACCAAACATTACAAGAACTCTGGCTGACACAGGGACTCACTGTAAATTTGTGAACTGTTCAAATACAACGGAAAATTATGAAATTTTTTATCAAATTCAAATTTTATGAAAAAAGTTACCTTACCAAATTACTATTACAAATAGGATTTACCCTGGTTAATCAAGCAAGACTCGCCAGACGCTTGCAAAAACAAAGCAAGCTTCTCATGATCATAATCACCCATGCATGCCTGCCATGAAATCAGTTTTACTGCGAGCAAGGAGAGCTAACTCCTGAAACCCATGGGGCGGCAGTACCCATAGGAGGTTGGTGGTGGGTCATGTGTAATTTGGTAAGATAACCTTTTTCAAAAAAAATAGAATTTGAAAAAAAATTGATTTAGGAGGTAATGTGCAAGGTAACTTTTGTTTTCCCCATGGTTTGAAGTTTTTTGGATCATGTCTTTTGTTTAACATTGGCTCCAGTAAATCATCAAGTCCTGGTACTTGTAAGGTAGCTGCTGGTTTCTCCTGAGTTGGAAAGTACACTTTATATTCTCCTTTGCATGAAGAAATACATTCAGGAACCTGTGCTCGCCATGATTTATTCAACAGTTTAACTTGACAGTCATCAAGAACTAAACCTGACTCTGAGCAGGTATTGACAGCAGTGTTTTCATCACCAACTAAACCAAAACTAAACTAAACCAAATAACTCATTGATTTCTTTCTGTCTTGGATGCAAGGATAAAATGTCCTCTGGTACAATATCCTTATCAATACCATTATTCAAGCTAATTAAGGGTCTGCGCCTCCCTGTCGTAGTGCTATCCCTTGTATTCTCTGGGTCAGCTCTTGGCGAGGTACAAGTACCACATGTATGCTGAGACAGATTTAAAACGTCCAAACTATGCATAGAAGACTGGATTGCAGATAAGCGTTTATCCATATCTTTCAAACTAAGTTTCGACAAACCCGCAGCCCGGGTACATTTCTTTGAAGAAATGTCACCACTTTTTGTGGAGGTCGCAACACTCCAATAGAAGCTTGCGCATAGAAAAACTATTACTCAAAACAAAGAATGAAAACACAAAAACTCTTAGAGCAGGAAAAACAAGTCTCAGCTCGACGATCCTTAAAAGTAAAACTGATTTCATGGCGGGCATGCATGAGTGATCATGATCAGCAGATGCTTGCTTTGTTTTTGCAATCATCTGGTGAGTCAAGCTTGATAAACCTTGGTAAATCCTATTTGTAATAGTAATTTAGTAAGATAACTGAGGAAAATAAAACTGAACTTTCTACATGCAATCCCCCCTTATGCCTATGTTTTCATAATTGATCTGCTTCAAGCCCCCAAAAAGACTTCTGCAGGAGGAAATGACTTGCCCCTTTCCAAACAATCCAATGTTTTAACATCTCTGTAGACAACAAATCAGATATCCCTCTCATGATGGAAGTTGTTTTTAAAAGGTTACAAAACATTGTCCAAAAGAGTGAAAAGGCTGGTTGGCTACCAGCCTTTCCTCTTTTTTTCACACTAATTTCCAAAAACCTTCCACAGGAATGTTTGGTAAAGGGTTGAAAGCTAAATGATACCACAGATTCTGTAGAAGAAAACTTAGAAAAAGAAATTCTTGAGTACAAAGTAAGCCAGTCTGCGTATATAATTTTGATCCATCTTTGTGCATAACATTCACCTTTGTAGCTTTATTAAAATTACTCTGTATCTACAATTAATTGAATTTCTCCCTTTGCCAAAATGTGTTCAAAGATCGATATATTACAGATTCATGCATTTATCAGCATGGGACTCTTAGAAGATCCAATATTACTGATCTGTGATCTAACTGCAATATCAAGTCATCTGATCTTGATCCATACTATCAGCATCAATCCTGTTTAACACCACCTTTTCACATTGTATAGGGCTAAATTACAGTTTTTGTAATTAGTGTATTTTTTCCCCATGAAAAGTTCTACTGTTCCTATTAGAACGACAAGAAATGTGTCGCTTTAAATTTTAATCTAATTTCGTAGTTTGTATGCTAGTAACTAATGTAAGAATCAAACTGCAAAACACATTTTTTTTGTATCTGGAGGAAGACCACCATTGTAAATAATGTGGCAAAGGAAAAAAATCCTCTTCATGAGTAAATTCTTCCATTTGCCACATTGTTTACCACTTTACCAAACAATCCAAACTTTTAACAACCTCAAAAGAGAAAATTGTAACCCTTCACCACACAATCCCCACTTTTAACAACCCTGAGAAAGAAACTGTTTGAGGACATTTTGGAAAAAGTAGAAAATGCTGGTAACCAGCATGTTCTCCTTATCCAACAATGTTTTATAACCTTTCCTAAACAAACTCTAATATTTCAGTCACATTTATTTTGTCATCTGCCAATGCTTTCAATTTGGACTAGTCTAGCATTCTGTCCTTTGGTAAAAAGTTAAATGTGGTAACCAGCATTTTTCTCCTCTTCCAAGAATGTTTTCTATCCTATTAAAGACAGAAATCCTCATTTGAGCCACATATAAACTATCATCTGCAAATGCTTTTTATTTAGTTCAGTCTACAATTTTGAAGTTTGGTAAAGAGAACTTAATTAACCCTTTACCAAACAATCCCGTGTTTTCACGACCCTGAGGAAGAAGCCTTTTGAAAACATTGTGGGAAAAGAGAAAATGCTGGTAACCAGCATTTTCTCCTTTTCCCACAATAATTTCTACCCTGTCAAAAAACCTTAAGTTCATATGTACCACTTTCAACTTTGTCGTCTGCTGATGCTTTCAATTTGGGAGGGGCTAAAATTTGTCGTTTGGGAAAGGCTTAATATTTCAGGTAGCTTACGAATTGCAGACTAAACCTTAACCCTTTACCAGACAACCTGAATTATACCGACCCTGAGGTAGAACGCCTTTGAAAAAATTGTGGGGAAAAAGAACAAAATGCTAGTAACCAGCATTTTTTTTTTTTTCTTTTTGCACAATGTTCTCCACCCTTCCAAGAACAAATTTCATGTTTTGGGTGACTTTTTTTTGCCTTTGATTTCACCTAGTCAAAAATTTTATCGTTTGGTAGAGTTAAAGCACTGAGTTAATGCAATGTGCCTTTTCAAAAAGGAAAAACAGCCAAAATAATGCCATTTCACTGTTGTTTTGGCCAGAATATGTAACAAAGTAGCAGACAGTGTAGATCAGAGATCAGACTGTACATTCTGTGCAGTATGATCTTGACCTACACTGTCAGCAAAAGCAACTGTATACAGGTTCAGTGCCATGAGGGTGTAGAGAGATAGAGCTTTATCATTTTTGATGAATAATATATAAGAATGAAGATGATCTTTCAGTTTTAGTTGTTTTTCTGATAAGGCAGTTGTGCAGAGGGTTTAACCCTTTCCCAAATGACAAATTTTGGACTGGTCCAAATTGAAAGAGTTTCCAGAAGACAATTTTAAATTTGATGAAAATGGCAGAAAGTTCTCAAAAAGGGTAGAAAACACTGTGGGAAAAGGAGAAATTGCTCAATACGAGCAATTTCTCCTTTTCCCACAGTGTTTTCAAAAGACTTGTACTGCAAACACGTGAAAACCAGGGCTTGTTTGGGAAAGGGTTAAGACTAGATGAAAGGATTAGTCATTCACACAGATTATCCACAAAGATCAAACCTAAAGTGAATGTAACCTTACAGCGCTAAACCGGAATTAAATTGCTTATGCAGACAGTGTACATCAAGGTAAGACGGCATCAAATGTGCAGTCTGATCTTTGATCTACATTATCCACTTCTCCCCTAGCAATTTTCAAAAAAAAAAAAAACAGCCTTGAAATTGCATTGCTGGCATCTTTAGTATAGAATGAGATAGTTTTATTTGAGCCATGCCCTGGCAAAAGGGGATTTAGTGTATCTCTATGATGTCTTATACCAAACAAGTCATCATATAGCTACAGATCCACAAAATCCATTTTGACTAACAACTGGTAATCCTGAGGTAAAAATGGTCCTTGGACATGTAAAATTTACCACAAGCAATCCCAGTAAATCTTTGTGGATTGTGCAGGCTGACTTTGGTTGATACTATTTGCAGATGCACTAAGCTCCCTTTTTCAAAGAGCACAGCTCATTTTTTTTAAAAGCACTACAAGAGGTAATCTTGATTAAACACTACTCTACTACCTGTCTCATGCAATTGTTTCTATAATATGGAATCTGTAAATAGGATAAAACATTCCTAACACTTCCAGTTTTTTTTTTTCCAGAGGAGAATCAACTTATTCTACTTTACAAATTAAAAACTAATACTATCTATTTCACCCCTGAGATCATCAATTACAACTTAAACTCTTTACCAAACAACAACACAGTAGTTTAGACTTGACCAAATTGACATCATTCACAGATGACAAAATAAATGCGACTTAAAGTTTGATTTTTTTTTTTTTCCGAAAGGATAAAAACAATGACGGGAAAGGAGCTAGTGCTGTTTATCAGCATTTTCTCCTATTCCCACAATGTTTTCAAAAGGCCTTTTTCTTAGGGTCTTTAAAACTCAGGATTGTGTAGTTAAGGAATAAGCTGCTTTTGCAGACAGTGCAGATCATGATCAGACCACATACAGCAAGCAATTTGGTCTTGGATCAACACTGTGTAATATTCAACATTTAATATTAATACTTGAAGTATGATCTTTCATTCATTTAATGTTTGACAAGAAATTCTGTCAAAAACAACCATGAAATTGGAATAATTTGAATATTTTTGAAGAAAACAAAAGATTAAAACGTCCTACATGTGGTGCCCTCAGGGTTAAAACCTTCACCACACAATCCCATGATTTGACAACTCTCTACAAGAAGGCTTTTGCAAAATCTTTGGGAAAAGGACAAAATACTGGTAACCAGCATTTCTCTTAATTTCTCCACAATGTTTACTATCAATTCAAAGACAAAATACAACACTGGTGCCACGATCACCCTGTGGTCTGCATATGCATTCAATATGGACAGGTGAAAAACTCTGTCATCTCATAAAGGGTTAAAAGAAAGGGAGAGTATTCAGACAAAAAAATATCGAAAAAATATTGTCAAATTACAATTAACTCTTTACCAAACGACAAAATTTCAGACTGGCTGAAATTGAAAGCATTTGCAGACGACAAAATAAAAGTGACTTTAAAATTGAAATTCGTTTTGGGAAGGGTAGAAAACATTGTGGGATAAAGAGGAAATGCTGGTTACCAGCATTTTCTCCTTTTCCCACAATGTTTTCAAAATGCTCTTTTCTCAGGGTCATTAAAAGTCGGGATTGTGTGGTAAAGGGTTAACTTGGTATTACTGACATACCCAAAAATTACAAATTTTGATGCCCTCCGGAATCATGGTTAACCTGAACATGCAAGAGGAACATCAAGTTTCATGTTTAACATAACTTTCATTTTTACATCGTATATCAGTTTTTTTTGTACATAAAAAGCATCACATCACGAAACATGGATACAATTACAACACAACTGCCATTCAACCCTTAACTCTTTACCAAACAACAAATTTTAGACCAGTCCGAATTGAAAACAATTGCAGACAACAAAATAAATGTGACTGAAAAACTGAAATTTGTTTTGGGAAGGGTAGAAAATATTGTGGGAAATGGAGAAAATGCTGGTTACCGGCATTTTCTTTTTCCCACAATGCTTTCAAAAGACTTCTTCCTCAGGGTCGTTGAATGTCGGGATTGTGTGGTAAAGGGTTAAACTGCCATTTGACTCTTTACCACACAATCCCAACTTTTAACGACCCTGAGAAATAAAGCTTTTGAAAACTCTGTGGGAAAAGGAAAAAATGCTGGTAACCAGCATTTTCTTCTTTTCCCACAATGTTTTCTGCCCATTCCTAAACAAGCTTGAATTCTTAAAGTTGTATTTAATTTGTCGTCTGCAAATTCTTTCAATTTGGACTGGTCTAAAATTTTGTCGTGTTGAAAAGCGTTAACCGTTTCCAAACAACCCCCTGTTTTAAGGGGCCTTAGGAAAAAGGCTTTTGAAAACATTGGTGGAATAAGAAAAAATACCGGTAAACAGCATTTTCTCCATATCCCATAATGGTCTCTACCCTTCACAGAGAAATCTCATCACATCAGTTGCATTGTATTTTTTGTCTGCAAATACTTTTGAACTTTGATACATCTAAATTTTTGTTGTCTGGAAAGGGGTTAACTCCTTGCAAAACAAAAAATTTTGAACTCTTTCAAATTGAAAGCATCTGCAGAAGACAAAGCCTGAAATTGGTCCAACTTAGATGAACTTTTCTGATATGGTGCAAAAAATTGTGGGAAAAGGAAAAATTGCTTGTTACAAGCAATATTTTCTTCCCTTTTGGAAGCACATTTCTTCATAGAAACCTTATTTTATTTGTCATCTCAAACTTCTTTCAACACTGAAGAGTCCATTTTTTTTTTGTTTAGTAAACATTTGTGTGATCTGATGCAAGTTTCCTTTGAAAGGGTAGAAAACTCTGTGAGAAAAGGAGGAAACACCAGCGAACAGCATTTTTTCCTTTTCCTACAATGTTTCTTTTGGATTTTTAGCTCTTGGTCATTAAAAACTCAGGATTGTTTGATAAAATTATAAGCCCTTTACAAGACAACCCAATGTTTTAACCCTTTACCACGCAATCCCGACTTTAAACGACCCTGGGGAAGAAGTCTTTTGAAAACATTGTGGGAAAAGGAGAAAATGCTGGAAACCAGCATTTTCTCCTTTTCCCACAATGTTTTCTTACCTTTCAGAAACAAATCCAGTCATTTGTGTAACATTTTAAATTGTCATCTGCAAATGGTTTCAATTTGGACCAGTCTAAAATATTGTCGTTTGGTAAAGAGTCAAGAGTGTCTGAAGAAGGTTGAGCAAAAAATCTGTAAGGCAATGGGAATTTTTAGAGGTTGAACCTGCCAGTTACAAGACCTGAAACCGGGGTCCGTATTGACCAACCATTCTTCAGAACATTCTTAGACTTATTCTTCAAGACTTTCCAAGTTTGAAAGTAACACAACTTCTGATTGGCTAAACCAATTGTTTAGCCAATCCGAAGGTGTGTTACTTTCAAATGTGGAAAAGTTTGGAGAACAAGACCAAAAATGTTCTTAAGAATTGTTGGTGAACACGACCCCTGGGTCCCCTTTCACAAAAAAACTTAAGTCTTTTACTTTGCTCAAATCCACTAAAGGGCTCATTTTCCGACTTAAGTAGAGTTTTTTACTTGAGACACATTTCACTATCATTAACACAATTAAGAAACAGTCTCAGATCCTGAGATGACACAATGTTCACGATTCAACTCTGAATGCTGATAGCTAATGGACTGAACTCAGTTCTGTTAACGGAGTGAAGTTTGTTTACTTTGCTGGGTTAAGTCCGAAATGTGTCAACTCTGGATTTGAGACCGTTACTTAAGTCTGTTTCATGCTAGTGAAATCCGTCTCAGAAACTGAGTCCATAAATGGATTTGAGCATAATAAGACACGTCAGTATTTTTGTATACCAGGGCCCAGGACCTCTGATGCTAGAGGTTTCTGTGCTACCTCCTACACTACTATCTTTCATGTTCTTGGTTTCTACAATAACTTACTTGCGGAGTCATACTGTCCCTTGAGAAACCTGGTCGACCAAATGGAAGCTCTGCACTTTTGTCTGAAAGAGGAATGAATGATCTATGGTCAACCCTTAACTCTTTAGCAATTGACAAAAGTTTAGACTGTGCAAATTAAAGCATTTCCATTGAAAAAATCAAAGGTGGACCAAATGACAAATTTTGTCTTTCAAAGGTTAGAAAACATTGTGAGATTGTGTGGTAAAGAGTTAAAGGAGAAATTCAGCATTTGAGAGGAAAAATCCAAAGAGACACAAAAAATGGGATTTTTCACTCAGGATTTCTCCCAAAATATCTGACAGCCTGATCCAAGATTACTCTGCTCCTTTAAAAGTTTTTGTACAATCTGATCCTGATCTACAATGCAAACCCAAATGAAACCTGAAACGGCAGACTAAATGGCTAAACTCTTCACCAAACAATCCAAATTTTAAATGGCCCTTAGAAAAGAGGCTTTTGAAAACATTTTGGAAAAGTGAGCAAGAACACTGCATGCAAGTGCCAATGTTTGGCTGCACTTGCTTGATTTTTAGTGAAAATTTTAAGTTGAAAAAAGGGGCATTACTCTGTCAAAAATATTTTGATAGTTACCTGACCCTATTATATCTGTTCCTGTTTTGACAGTGTACAACTTGTCCAAGTTTGAGGCAAATATCTTCAGTAATAACAGAGATATCATAAAATGTACAAGTTTTTGTGTGACAATGCAGACACAGACGAAGTTGCTGCCAGGGTTACGACAAAGCAGCTGAGCTAAAAATAGTGGTTACAAGTATTTTCTCATTTACCATGATTTCTCCAAAGTAAATTCCACCATTTTAGCCACATTTATAGTCTTCTGCAAATGCTTTAAAATTGGAAAGGTCCAAAATTCCAAACTCTTTACCATATGACAAAGTTTAGGACTAATCCAAATCGAGAGAATTTGTAAGATGACAAATTAACCCTTACCCAAACAACAAATTAAGCCCCTAACATTGAAAACATCTGCATATGCAGACAACAAGTTTGACAGTGGTATAAATAAACTTTATGTTTTTTGACAGGGTAGAAAACATTGTGGGAAAAGGAGAAAATGCTGGTTATTAGCATTTTCTCCTCTTTCCTGGTTACCAGCACTTTCTCCTTTTCCCACAATGTTTTCAAAATGGCCTCTTCCTCAAGGACGTGAAAACACGGGATTGTTTGGTAAAGGGTTAAATGTGGCTCTAATGATTGGATTTTTTCCTAAACGGTAAAAAAAGATGGTGGGGAAAAGGAGCAACTGCTGGTAATCAACATGTACTTCTTTTCTCACAATGTTTTCGAAAGTCTTATTTCCCAATGTTGTAAAAACTCGGGATAATGAGCTAATGGGAAAACAGAAGCATTACAAGCGGGAAAAGAAGAAAGGTGAATGAGAAAAAGTTTGTTTTTAGGACCGAGATATTAAATTTTGTTCATTTTAAGTAATGTTTTTCTCCCTCAATATTTCTGGTTGATTTATTGAGTGGTGTTTTATGCTGCTTTCAACACTGTTTTAGTCATATCACGCCAACAGCTGGCTAATTCATGTATGCCCTGGGTTAAACTTTACCACTGAGCCGTACAGGACCCCTTTAGCATTATGATTTTTTGCATTTTGAGATAATTGTTCATTAGTAAGAACATTTTTCTCACTCAAGATTTCTGGATAATGTGGTAGCAATCCCGGGAGTTAATCATCAGGAGGAAATGAAGCATTTTGTGGCATATGTTTATCTTTAAATTGATCTTTGGTGGATGAAATTGATTTTTAATGGCTTTAATTAACCTTCTACCAAACAACAAAATTTTAGACTTGTCCAAACTGAAAGCACTTGCAGAAAACAACAAATATGACACAAAAAAATGAAATTTGTATTGGGCAAGTAGAATACCAGCATTTTCTCCTTTTCCCATAATGTTTTTAGAAGCCTTTCTCCTCAGGGTTGTTAAAAGTCTGGACTGTGTGGTAAAGGGTTAACATTATACCAGACAATCTTCTAACAACCCTAACACAAGGCTTTTGAAAACATGGAGGGAAAAGTATATACTGCTGGTTCCAGCTTTTTCTCTATTTACAACCATGTTTTCAAAAATATTTCTCCCCTTTGAGCTTTGAACAAAGTCTACAGACACTTTCAGTCTAGAAATAAACCCAAAATAATAATAATTGTAATTTTAAGGTTGCTTTCGTTGTAAGTCCATGTATTTCAACAGAGCTGAACATGTAGATTAAAGCATGTTTTGTGCATGTTATCCTGGCTGCAAAGGCAAGTGTAGTTGTGAAAGGACCTTTAAAGTCTTCATAAAATAACAAAATTTTACACTTGTCCAAACTAAAAGCAATTGCAGAGGATGACATTGACAACTTTTGCAAAGCTTTCTTTCTCAGGAGCATTTAACTCGGAACTGTGTTGTACAAAGTTAACATAGGTCAGAGAGCAATGAAAAGTTATATTCACTACCTCAAATATATACAGTAAAACGTAAGACTTTCATATACTTACTTATATCATTATTATTTACAAATGGGTGTATTCCATCCATATGGCCATTAAAATTTTGTCCCTCTGGATACAACTGTAAATAGAGAATAAATGTTAAATTGTCTATAGTGCCCTTGCATTCTGAATTATTTATTATTTGACTATAACACCATCCTTTATCCTGCTCAACTCAACTCAAACATACCTTCAATACTTCCTGCTCATTTGATATTTACCTTCAATCCAGATGATTTCACATTTATCCTTCATCCTGCTCAATCCTAACATAGCCTTCATCCTCCTCAATTGAAACAATTTTTTTTTGAGCTGTTAAATTAATCCCTCTTTATGCTCAAGTCAAACATTTCTTTGAATCTGCTCAATCCCAACTTAACCTTTATTCTACTCAGTTCAAACTTATCCCTCATCCTCCTTGATTGCAATTTATCATAGATTATTTAAACATATCTTTCAAACTGTTCAATTCAACTTTATTCCTTCATTCTGCTCAACTCAAACAGATATGAGGGCCATTCAATAAATTCATGGAATTCTGTTGTTAAAACCAACTTTCTTGATATTTTACGCGAAAAATTTGCCAATAATGGCATGAGCATGTTACAGAATTGATACAGAAATTTTGCAGTTTTAAAATATTTCAAACGCAAAATATGTGTGACCATAGTAACCATGTAATGCACACTGCCGGGCTCAAATTTTTTTGCGATTCAAAACATGTCATTTTGTGTAAAATTTACATTCAGGAATATGTAAAAATAGCGCAAATTGTGGAAACAGTCAAATAGCATCATAGCACCATTTCTGTAAAACTTCATCGATGTGGCACTTCAGGTTACTGTAATAACATAGATGTAATCTTGTCAGTGCAAGGTAATGTTTGATGCAGTGACATCTTCATTGGATGTTGAATTTCATGCATTAATAACATTTTGTGTTGGAACTTGGCAAAATACCAAAACAGACCATAGAATTGAGTTAGGAATCGACATTTCAAGTTCCTTTAGTATTTTAGTTTTTGTCTAAGTATCAGAAGCGATTACGGAATGATTCAGAACATCACTTAAAGATGATCCCTGTGACCGATTACAGAATGATTCAGAACATCACTTAAAGATGATCCTTGTATGGCCGATTAGCGTAATGGTGTCGATTTTAGCAACTGCACATGACATGGTGAATGGTGACAGGTGGGTTAAAGCGCATGTCATACTGGACGACTTGGGTGTGTCTTGTTCCACAGTGCACATATTTCCTTACACAGGACCTAGAAATGGCTAAATTGAGAAAACGCTGGGTTTTGGAGGGGACCATATAGCAAAAGGACACCAATCCCTTGACTTGTAATTATGTTAATGTTATTTTTTCTAATCCGGTGCCTGGCATTGTACGTTTACATGTTTTTTTTTTAATTCTCTGTTGAAAATGTTTTTCTTTATGAATTTGTATGAAAAATGGATGTTTTGGGTATAGATATCCTGATACATGTATGTATGCTAAAAATGGTCTTAATGGGTCTCCTAGATTTATTTTTACAAAAAAATTCCACTAATTTATCAAATAGACCTCGTGCCTTATCCTGGTCAACTCAAGCACATCTTTCAAACTGCTCAATCAAAATTTATCATTTATCCTCCATTCCCCTCCATTAAAACTCTTCTTGCGCCTTGGTCAATTCAAATTATCTTTCATTCTGCCAATTTCAACTTATCCTTCATTCAAATTTCATACTTATGCTCCATTCTGCTAATTTCATATTTATCCTTCATTCAAATTTCATAGTCATCCTTCATTCTAATTTCATACCTACACTCCATTCTGCTAATTTCATACTTATCTTTCATTCTAATTTCATACTTATGCTCCATTCTGCTAATTTCATACTTATCCTTCATTCTGCTAATTTCAAATTTATCCTTCAGTCTGCTCAATTCCACATATTCTTCCTACATTCTTCCTTCTCCATTTAACCCTTTACTATACAATCCCGACTTTTATGACCCTGAGAAAAAAAACTTTTGATAACAAGTTCTGTGACACGGTAGAAAACGTGGGAAAAAGAGAAATGTGTTAGCAGCTTTTCTGCTTTCCCATAATGTTTTCAAAAGTCTTCTCTAAAAGAGTCATTAAAAGTTGGTATTGTGTGGTAATCAGTTAATGGTTCAAAACTCTGACTTATCTTTTCATGCCATAAGCTTACTGGTTGAAAAAGTATTACTATGATCAACTTACCCTTGATTCACTATACCCAGGTGGTTGACCTTGACTTTGTGACCATGACCCTACATCGTCCCCTGAAAAGAGAAAAAATACCCGTAGATTTTCATCTGAAACCTATTGACTTTTCCAGGCCACAAAATAGGGTTCCCATTCATATACATATTTTCATAATTCATGCAGTTAATTGAATAATCACGCACAAAAATATGAAGTGAAACATGCATGCATGCACAGGCTTCAGGACTCCTGATGTTGATCGCCAGTGGCGCCAATTGGGACATGTTAGAAAAAAATGCCTCCAAAACTGAAGCACTGGGGAATATACTGGCAACAAGTAATGTCTTTACTTGATATTTGAAAGATCTACACTCTGACATATACAATAAATATCAAGTGTGAAAGATGCACAAGTCACTGTTAATCACACCGAATCAAGCTGTTATATCATTTATCTAAAAGTATTCATGATATAAATCCACTTTTCTCATGTAAAATTACAGGTTTTGAAGTTACATGCTATCCTGACTGACAAACTTATGCCAAATCATGTGCAAATACCACTCCAAAAATTACTGAAAAAAAAAAAGATTGCTGCAAAAAACACAAAAATCCACGACACAACAAAGATCGGTTTTGACATCGCCCAATCATAAGCATTTCTAACTGTCTATTCAGCTTTAATAATGACTTTAAACAGTGAATTTATATAAATCCTTCTATAAAACAATAAGTAAAAGCTAATTAGAGTCTGACATTGACAGTGAAATGGAAAATGGAGTGAGACCCATCAAAACAAATTTCAAATACACCATTTTACTAAGGTAGTTACAAACAATATTTTCATCAGTTTTTACATAACTCTAAAGAAAATGCTTAAGTGAGTTATACTAAAGAAGTTTGTAACTGATTCAAAAGTAAGTTTTTGCGTATTTTTACCAACAAAAAACCTGCCTTAACTTTTGTGTAAGTGTAGCCAATTTCAGAGGGGTTCGAACTAGTTAGAATACTTAAGCAAGAATAAAAGCACCGACTGGCAAAGTACACAATTCAGTTGAATAAGATCATCCTGGATGACATCTAACTCTAAATAAGACTATTTATGGAGCTTGTGAAAACTATTTTCTCACTGTTGCATGAAGGTTATGGCATACTCTTGCAAGTGTTTCATGTGTTTCGCCAGCAATAGGTCAGAGCCCAACAATGCCACATGAAAGAAAAATTTCATGTTAACAGCGATTCCACTGAGGATCGAACCCTGAAACTATCAAGATATCATCAAGACAAACATTCTGTACAAGTTTCATGAGTATCAGGCTGAAAATGTAGCCTCTAGAGTGCACAAAAGGTTTTTCAAAGAATTCACCCTGTGACCTACTTTTTGACCCGATATGATTTCAAACTTGTCCAAGATATCATCAAGACAAGCATTCTACTTAACTTTCATGAGTTTCAGGCCGAAAATTTGGCCTCTAGAGTGCATGCAAGGTTTTTCTAAGATTTAGCTGACATGAATCAAATTCGAACTTGACCAAGATAATATCAAGACAAACATTCTGACCAAGTTTTAAGAGTATGGCTGAAAATATGGCCTCTAGAGTGCATACAAGGTTTTTCTTAGATTTAGCCCATTGACCTACTTTTTGTCCTGATATGACCCTATTTCGAACTTGTCCGAGATTTTATCATGACAAATATTCCGATCAAGTTTCATGCATATCTGACAGAAAATGTGGTCTCTAGAGTGCACACAAGGAAAAATGTTGACGCTGCACGTCGCAGGTCGGATGACAGGCGCCAGACACAGCACGATCACAATAGCTCACCTTGAGCACTTCATGCTCAGGTGAGCTGAAAATTGCGGTCACATTTGCAATAGTATTTACTATTTTGGTACAAAATTCACAAATATATATTCTACTTAACTGATGTATTCACACATCAAACAATCCCCGGCTGAAAAGTGATTTGCAAAGGACGAAGCAAGCGACGGGAAAATTGGCTCTCTTTACAGTGTTTCAATATATGAATCTATATCATTACTGAAATAAAGGTATTTTTATTTCATTATCAAGTCACTTCAAGCCCTGTGTCTTCAGCTTTAAGCCCTGTGTCTTCAGCTTTAAGTAGATAAAATTCTGTTCCTAGCGACACCAGCAAGAAATCAGTGTCTGATTTATATACCTCAAGCTGGAGAGTAATGAAAAGTTTACGAAAATACTTATGCAAGCTTTGTACAACGCACGTAAGAATGTCGTAACTTTTACATAGTGAAAACTTACAAGAAAAAACTTGCGTGTTAGTAAAATGGGGCCCTGACCCTTACTTTCCTCCATGGAACCTTTTACATTGTCAGTATTATGCATACTCCTAGAAATTCTATTGCACTCCCAAACTTGTTCACCAGGGCGTGCATGCTCTCCCCAAAAAGATGTGAATGGGAACACTGTGTAAGAAACAGCATTAGCAGGACAAACTAAACAAAATTTAATGGCTGAATTCACTTTTGAAAAAGGTACAAAATTCAATGTCTGTTTATTACATCACATCCAATCATTTGATCCATAATTAACCCTTTACAACACAAGCCTGACTTTTAACAACCCTGAGGAAGAAGGCTTTTGAAAACATTGTGGAAACCAGAGAAAATGCTGGTAACCAGCATTATTTCCTTTTCCCACAAAGATTTCTACCCCATCAAATGTATATCCCATCATTTGAGCCACAATAAAGTTGTTGTCTGCAAATTGTCTTCTGCAATCTGGATGATAAGTCTAAAGTTTTGCGCTTTGGTAAAGGATTAATTTGTGATCTACAAAATGCTTTCAGTTTGGACAAATCTAATATTTTGTCCCCTAATACAGAATTCTACTTGACTGCAAATTTACTTTTGGCCCTTTACCAAACAATATGTGATCCTGGGGAAGAAAGCTTTTGAAAACATATCAGGCAAAGGAGAAAATGCTTGTAACAACCATGTTTTTAACCTTTTCAAAGAAAATCTGAACATTTGAGCCAGAATCTAATTGTTGTCTGCAAATGCTTTAATATGGTTAAGTTTGAAATTGATTTATTTGGTAACAGTACAAGCTGGCAATGGTTATAGTCTTTTCCCACTTAATCAGGCTAAGAAAATTGGGCTTCAAAACTTTCAAATCTTTTGATATAATTAAATATAAGGTAAAAGGTTCCCACACTGCCATGCTTTGACATTTCATACAACATGACAAGCAGGTTTTTTATGTTTTCCTACATTTCCTACTGCCATTGTAAACAATGTGGACCACTTCCACAATCAATAACCCACAGGTCTGGTTTTGATAGGTCAATTAGAGTAACCAGTCTCTCTACAATGAACAGGAAATTTTCACTGCCCATGCACCAGTCTCCAAACCCAAATAAAGAAGCTCTTTCATGGTATGAAAAGAGATTTGAAGTTTAACACTGTATCAACATTATTTATGTTACTTGATCAAAACAAAATTTAGTCAAAATTGTATCCTGTTGATGGCCCCTCGCATTAACTCTATCAAACAATCCCGTGTTTTAAAGACCCTGTCAATGAAGGCATTTGCGAACATTGTGGCAAATGGATAAAATGCTGGTAATCAGCATTTTCTTCTTTTCTCACAGTAGTTTCTACCCTTTCACAGAACAGGAGGGCCATGATGGCCCTAAGTGGCTCACCTGAGCCTTTTGACCAAACATGACTCATTTCCAATCTCTTCCCATATACTCTATCAGATTTCATAAGCATTGAACTCAAAATGTGGCCTCTAGATTGTACACAAGCTTTTTCTAGAGTTTGTCTCAATGACCTACAGTCAATCTTGTATTCAACGACCATGCTTGGGACAATAAAAAATGGTCGCTAAATAAAATGGTTGCTTAATAAATCAGTTGGGGGTGCAAATTACATTTTTCACACATTAATTATTAAAATATATTCTAGATTCTACACTAAAAGCATATGTATCAATTTTTAGGTAAGTATCAAGAAAATGCTTTGATATTTAAAGAAAAATCATCGGACCAACAGCAATTTCTGTAAGTGAAAGAACAAATCGAAGTAGGCCAAAGTAGTCACCATGAAATATCATGTGAACAAACCTTTATAACAAAATTTCTCTGTGTTTGTGGGATACATGGCAAGACATTTGTGAAATAGACAAGCACTGTGTAAATATAAGCACGTGTGAAAGATTCATTGTAATCAAAAACAACTTTTTACTCTATGGCATTTCCAGGTTAATTTGCCAATGAAGGACACGCTTGATTTGTAGTGCCTATTTATAACCGAACAAAAAATCACTTTCATATAGTGATAATGGAACAAAGTTCTACTCCATTTAGGGAGACCACAAGGATAAATAAACAGAATTCCCCATCCTTTTCACACGTTCGCACACAAGCAGATTAGGGATTTAGTTGGTCATTATGACATGGTTCTGCATCGTTGCCGCTATTGTCAAAGGGTAATTAATAGTTAGACATGTAAATGTGTTAATCCTTTAATTGACACATGCTGTCATGTCCTGATTAGGATAAATCAGAGGCTGTTATCATCCTCTATACTGTAAATTAAGGATCCACAATTTTTACGTGTTGATAGGTCGCTTAATGAAAGATGTAGTGGGCTTTTGGGCCCTAAAATTGGTGGTCATTGGTCACGTAGTACAAAAGTCGCTTAATACAACATGAAATTAGAGGAAAATAGCTCGGGCGGACTTAAAAACGGTCGTTTAGCACAAAAGTCGCTTAAAACATGTGGTCGCATGTACAAGATTGACTGTACTTATAGCCCAACATGGCCCTTTTTCAAACTTGTAGTAGATATTATCAAGACAAACATTCTGACCATCTTTCATTAGTATTGGACATAAAATGTGGCCCCTACAGTGTACACAAGGTTTTTCCAAGGTCTGACCTGGTGACTTAGTTTTTGACTCAATGTGACCGATTTTCAACAATCATCCTAAAACCATCAAGGCAAACATTCTGACTAAAAATGTGGCCTCTAGAGCATAAACAAGGTCTTTAAAATATCTGACCTAGTGAACTAGTTTCCGACCTGATATGACCCATTTTTAAATGCATCCAGGATATCATGACAAACATTCTGACAAACTTTCATGAGTATTGGACGGAAAATGTGGCCTTTAGAGTGTATCCAAGGTTTTTCAAAGATCTGACCTAGTGACCTAAGTTTTGTTCCAATGTGACCAATTTTCGAACTTGTCCAAGATATTATCAAGACATTCTGACCAAGTGTCAAGAGTATTGGAATGAAATGTGGCCTCTAGAGGGTACACCGGGTAAAAGCTGACAACAGATGACAGACATCGGACAATGCACAAAGGACACAGCACCAACATGAAAGCTCACCTTGAGCACTTTGTGCTCAGCTGAGCTAAAAATCCCTACATTTTAGCCATACCTATGTTGTTGGTGCAGATTAAATTTTTTGGTTTGGTTTGGAGTTTAATGCCATTTTAACAGCTCAGGTCATATCATGGTGGTCAGTGATGCACCCATGTGTTTCCTGGCTTTCTTACACCAGTACCGACACAACTTTCTTTTAAAGCCAATGATTACTTTTCTCACTCGCATCGGAGAGGCAAAAAATCACCGAAAAGAAAGTTTGCCTCAAACCAGGTATCTAACTCGCAACCACCAGGTCATGAGTCAGATATGCTAATCACTGAGCTACCCGTGTGGGCTTTTAATTTTTTATAACGCAACAAAATTTTTTATAACTTGACCTGATAAATGGTACCATTTACTGAACACCAGTTTATAAGATTCCTTGCTACGGAAGACAATATAATTAGCATTTCTGTTTCATCTGTAGAAAAAAAATGTCTGAATCCAATATTAGGTTTTTCCAGGAGGAGTGAGGATCAAAGCAGGACATAGTGCTTTTTTGAAGTCACTTGTCCTGAAGGATGAGTGCCTTTCTGGAAATTTTAGGACCCTGATACATACCTCCGCAAGGCAGCCGGTGATGACGAGGGTGGCAGGGAGAGAGAATATACTGCAAGTCAAATATCTCTCAAAATCTTGTACAATTATATCCAGATCAAAAAACAGATATCTGAAATGCACACCACCTCAGGACTCAATTTTAACACTCGCATACTCGCAAAATGCAAGTCGAAATTTAATATTGCAGTTAATTTCAAAGACACTCGAATTTTTTTGCAAGTAGGGATTAAATGATATTTTATGATTATACTGATAATTGTGCTTGCCGGATTAAGAAAATCTATGATTCGGCTTTTGGACACTGCATACACTGTCTGTATTCATCAGGTGATTGTTATTTACATTGTTGAGATGAAATCACTCGACACTGTATGGTTTGCCTTACTGGTTCTAGGTGCCCTATACGTCGAAATCAGCAGTGAGAAATAGAAACAGAGAACCAGTTTTGTCCTGGTTCCCAATTTTAGGTTAGATTCATTGGTTACAGTGGTTTCATCAGTTATTCGGAAACCTGCCTGCAAATGTCACCAGCATTCAGACTTCAGTGTTCAAATGAATTTGTTGAAACGAAAAACAGATCTAACATTTTTTTTTTTAGTTTCCAAAAATCATACTAATGATGATGAGCGCACTATCCAGGTCCATCGTCTACACGGACCACCTGTAGACCCTCAATGAAAACAATAAGTAAGTGGGAAATCAAATTACACACTGGTCTTAAATAAAAACTAGATCAGCAGGGAAACATAGAAGAAATTTTCTGTTCTGACTACATGGAATATTGTCCCGATCAGAGAACATTGTTATGTTTAGTTTTGACAATATTTTGTTTAAAGTTTTCATAAATTTGAAATGAAAAATTGTCACCTTTCCTGACTTTTTTGTTCCTGTGAAACCTGTGAATTCGTACCTGGTACATGTCGTACTTACAATTGGTAATCTTTTCATAAAACAGGTTGTAAAATCAGGCAGGATGACACACACTAAGCAAATATTCAGATATGGAAATTAATCAAGAACTACTGCGCTTGTTTCAGTTTCATTTCATGTGCATGCATCACTTAGAATAATAATAATGAAAAAAAATACTTCTGACTATAATCAATATTGGTAAACTTACTCTGTCACCTAAACAACAGAAATTACTGCCAGTACAAAAATAATTTTGCAAGCTGAAATTTCATCCACTTGCAAAAAAATGCTAGTGGTTAAAATTGAGCACTGCACCTACCCTTTTACACTTTCTATATCAGTGTAATTAACCCTTTACCAGGCAATCCCATGCTTTAACAACAGTAGGGATGTAGGTTTTCATCAACATTGTGGGAAAAGAAGAAAATGCTGGTAACCAGCATTTTTCTCCCGTTTCAACAATGTTTTCGACCATTTCAACAACGACAATAATCCTTTGAGTTACATATAAACTGTCATCTGCAGAGGTCTCAATTTGATCAAGTGACCCTTTACCACATAATCTTAAATTTTAACTACCTTGAGGGAGAAGTTGTTTTGGGAAAACACTGAGGGCAAATGAGAAAATGATGGCTACCAGCATTATTTCCTTTTCCAAAAGAGAAAACATTAATAAAATACTTAACCAGCATTTATTCCTTATCCAGCATCGTTTTCTGGTTTTTCAAGAGGAATACAATAATTTGAGCCAATGTGTATAGCCAAATGCAAATCCCTTCAGTATGTATAAGTTAATAATTTTGTCCTCTAGTAAAGATATTTAACCCATTACCACACAATCCTGAGTTTTAACAACCCTGAGGAGGAAGCCTTTTGAAAACATTGTGGGAAAAGGAGAAAATGCTGGTAACCAGCATTTTCCCCTTCTCCCACAATGTTTTCTACCCTATCAAAGACAAAGCACATCGATAGAGCCAAATTTGAATTGTCCTCTGCAAATGCTTTCAATTTGGTTGAATCTAAGTTTTTCTTGTGTGGTAAAGAGTCAAATAATTTTCTATTTTTTTCCACACAGTTTTCTGCCCTTTCCAACTCTAAACAACCTCTCACCTTGGTCCTAGGAAGAATATTTTTTTAACCTGTTTAGTGCAGACAAATGCAATTCTGCAAAGTCATGCTATAAAAGAACATTGAAGTATCATTTGTCCTTTCACAATAAAAAAGTTCCCAAGTCAAGAATTAACCAAGCTTTAATTCTTCATTCAGATAACATTTTTTACTGAAAAGAACTTGGGAGGGTGCTACAAAATAACAAATCCGAAAAACTTCTCCAGGTTACCACAACCTTCTATCCATCAAATTCCACCAGTCTATCGCATCAGTTCGCTCTGTAGACCTTTTTTCCTGCTGCAGACGGCTTCTAAATGCATTGTAGAAAAGGGAGAAATTTCTGAGACAATTTATATGTTGTCTGCAAATGCTTTCGATTTGGACAAGTCTTAAATTCTGTTGTTTGGTAGAGTTAACCCTTTATGAGATTTGTCTCAGGATTGAGAAAACATTGTGGTAAAAGGAGAAAAAGCTGGTTCCCAGCATTTTCTCCTATTCTCACGATGCTTTCAAAAGGTTTTGTTCTACAGGGTCATCTTTACCTGATGACAGAATTTTAGACTGGTACAAATTCAAAGCAATGTAGATGACGAAATTAATGCAGCTCAAATAATAGAATTTAATTACCTTTGAAAGAGGTAGAAAACATTGTGGGCAAAAGACAAAGAAGCTAGTTACCAGCCTTTTTGTAATTTTTTCACAGTGTTTTCAAAATATTTACTAGTAAAGGTTACACTACAGGATTGTTTGGTAAAGGGGGATTTGGAAGGTTGATGTTCATAGTGCACAAAACAATTTTTACCCTCCCTCAGAGTCAAAATACTACTTTTCCCAAACTATATTTCAGTATTTAAAAAAGGTATATCGCACCCAACTTTGTAGAGAAAAATGTTAATCACAAAATGCACTAAGGGGTATCTTCTCTTTGTTTTCCAAAAGCCAGGTGTTTGCTTTGAGGGTTAATCAGTCGGAAATAGTCCCCCCTCTATTACAGCAAATCAAGTAAATCCTCAAATTTTTTTCATTGAAAACAAGGCCAAAGAAATAAAATAATTTGTTTCTGGATAATTTAATAGAGCAGCAGAAATGCTGAATGTCTTTTAAACTTTTAGCAGACAATTATCGCTAGTTTAAATGACCCCGAGGAGAAAGCCTTTTGAATACATAGTGGGAAAAGGAGAAAATGCTAATAACCAGCATTTTCTCCTTTTCCCACAATGTTTTCTTTTTGACAATAGACAAGTTTCAGTTTTTCAGTCACGTTTGTCTTCAGCAAATGCTCTCAATTTGAATTGTGCAGTCTGATGTTTGAGCCATGCCCAGTAGCTCAGTCACTACCATACAAGAGTTAAACCAGGGGGTTGCATGTTCAAATCCCCTGCTTGACCACTTTCTTTTAGGTAATTGATGACAAGTCATTGCGACAGGATTCATTACACTCACTGCTGACCTTTTCAACAATGGTAATGTAGGAAAGCACCTGCTGGCTTGGGTAGAATATTGTGCAAAGTAATGGTAAAACAAAACTCCAGGAAAGCATAGATAGATGCACTTGCTGGTTGCCATATAACCTAAATGATGTTGAAAACACAATGAACACCATACAGCCAACCAACATTTGATCAAAGTAATCTTGATATAAATTTACCAGGAAGAAGCTTTTAAAACCTACAACGTGCCAGAAGCTCAATAACAGGACTATAAAAGTGCTATTGACTTTATCTTACCCCAGACAAACATCCATGATTCCCTTTGGCCTAGCCCTTTCTAGCACTACCCTATCTCTAATTTTGAAGCAGACATAAGTAATAACAAATACCTCTCTTTTGACAGATAACATCAATTTATAGATTGAACTGATGAACATTTATGAAAGAGTTGTAGGAAAAAAAATTACATGCTAGATCTACAAGCAACTTCTAATTTGGCCACAGTGTTTTACAAAGTGAATGTAAGATACAGAAAGCGTTGTGCACAAGGTAAGGTGTCAATCATGTGCAAATTCAAAATTATTCTACCAAGTCTTTTTCTGTTAAAGGTTTTATTCATACAAGAGGCATTATGCTTAATCAACAAAGTGTGAATAATGAATTGGGACACTTTGCCACAAATAAAAAATTAAATCTACCCGTCAACCCTTGATACATGAACTTACTTTTACTGATATAAGCAAAGATCTCAATTTAAGGACAAGAAGTATAGATACTGTATACTTTTCTAAATATTTTTAACTCTTTACCACATGACAACATTTAAGAATCGTTGAATTTGAAGAAACTTTTACAGATGTGTGTAGATGACAAATTGAGTGTGGTGCATACGTGGGCTGATTGGTAAGTTGTGGGCCTCATAATTATGTAAGGGTCTGATGTTAGGCAGACATGCTGCATTTTTTTAAACATACTCCCCTTCCATATCTATACACTTTTGCCAGCAATGTTTAAAGGCCTTAATGCCACGTTTACACAAGTCCTTTTCTTCACCATTCAAAAAAGTCCTCCACTGAACGTATGATGTCATCATCTGACTGAAAATGGGGTAAAAGATAGGGCCTTTTTCAATTTTAGAAATAGATGACAGGGTTGTGCAATTTTGGAATTTTCCCACATGCCCACGGACAAGTTGGACTGAATTTTCTACCTGTTCGCAGTTAAAATGTATTTGTCCAAATAAATAGAGTAAATCAGTGTCAGGTATGTACCTTACTACTTAGGGTGTAGGTAGATTTCGCTACAAACAAAGCTGAGGTCTAATCTGCGGACTAAGGATACGAACATGACAGTATATTGTATTGGAACTATCGTCCTTTTGGAGCCAATTAAAGTCAGCAAACCAGCACCCCTTAACCCTTTACCAGACGACAAAATTTTAGCCTTGTCCAAACTGAAAGCATTTGTATATGACAATTTCATTGTGGCTCAAATGGTGCAATTTTTCTTTGATAGTCAAGAAAACATTGTGGGAAAAGGAGAAAATGCTGGTTACCAGCATTTTCTCCTTTTCCCACAATGTTTTCAAAAGGCCTCTTTCCCAGGGTCGTTAAAAGGCGTCATTGTGTGGTAAAGGGTTAAACACATGTTTGCACATTGCATCATATTCTTTGGCTCTCTTCCCTTTAGTTCAGGGGTGTGGAAATACTATGCCCGACCCGTCCGACTCGGGAAAATTCAGCATCAGACAAGTGACTTTTTTTCAGCCTAGTTGTCCACGGACAAGTAGAAAGTATGAGAAAAATTTTGAAACAAAAATCTGTTGTACATACATATCTAGTGAAATACATTATGCTCTCACTTCGTACAAAATGACATTTTGAATGATAAACAGTGTCTTGAGATGATCCCTGATTTCTGGAAACCCAAAATACACATTTGGTCCACCTCCGCTTTCACCGCATATGACAAGATCGGTAAAATATGCGGCTGTGTTTGTACATCAATTTTTTTTGAAAATGTGTAAACACCATCAAGATCATCATTATGGATTAAAATAATTTTATTAGTATCATTTTAATACCGATTCAGAGATCTTTGATGACAATGTCGCACACGTGAAAATTTCAGCCTTTAATCTGATTTTAAACAGCTTCAGTGCGAAATGGGCCGTGATTTAACACCTCTGCCGGAAGCTGTCTCAACATCCGAAAGTTTTAGATTCAGGGATCAATTGGTGCGTAAAATCAGAGAAAATGTTTTTTTTTTTTTTAATCAAATTTGAAAGGCAAACGGAAATGGGAAGTCTGAGACTCCGAACCATTCGGAGGCTCCAAACGTAAAACCGACCATGACAAGAAATATGACAAAAACTTTTTTTTTTAAACAAGGCGTGCTTGAAAGAATTCCCGTGGTTGAATGCAGACGATCGTAACAATAATTTTTTAAGTTTCTCAAGGGTGTCCCCATGTTGCTGACATGTCACTTTATGTGTACCTTTTAAACTTGTTTTGTTTTGGACAAGTGAGCCACACTGGCTGACAAATAGATTTTTGTAATTTACTTGTCCGTGGACAAGTAGAAATTTCTAAGATTTCCACACCCCTGCTTTAGATTTAAGCTTTTCAGATCCGTGGGATGATCTGACAAGGAATTTGTACATTTTGCAGGCAAAAACACCTTTACATTGCGACTATTTTACAGGGCATCATGTTTACAACACCGCATATTTGGCTCGATACGGCCAAGTTTTTTTTTTTCCCGATAGCAACTGCGTATGGCCAGAGGCTTCACAGTGAAGGGTCAATACATGTAGATATAGTTTGAGGGTGTATTTTTTAACATGGACTATGCAAAACTTTTTTATAAATAGAGCGTTTAAGGGTCAAAAGTGATATAAATTTGGCATTTCCTTATATGGTTTGGCTCCAAAATTCACATGCACGCGGACAAACACTCAAGGATAATCTACTTGTCCACCGGCTAAGTCCTGAGTCAGACAAGTTGGGCATAGGAATTCGCACCCCAGGATGAAAGTCTGATGGAGCGAGATTAGGCTACTACAGTGGATGCTGAATCACTTCAAAGCTACAATCATTAACAGCAGCTATGGCAATGCAAGACTTGTGAACAGAGGCATTGTCGTGGTGGAACAAACATTTACTACATTTTTTGTGGCACCTGAGTTTGATATTTTCTCTCAACTGCCTAAAAAGTGATGCATATTATGTGCCATTGACTAATTGTCCATTTTGTTGATAATATACCATCAGAATACCATCAGCATCCCAGAAAACCTTGGCCATAACCTTTCCAGCTGATGAAACAGTCCAAAATCATCTAATGAAGGAATTGGTAAAAATTAATTTGAAGGGCATGACCTAAAATTTGTAATATTTTGTAGATCTCTCCTACCCAGTTAAATTACCAATTTTCATTTAAAGTGCTCTCTTCATTGTTGACCCTTGACTGTAATCTTGCAAACGACAATAAATGTGGTCCAAATGATTTGTTTCTGAAGGGTTAGAAAACATGGCTGGAAAAGGGGAAAATGCTGGTTACCTGCATTTTTTTCTTTTTTCTACAATATTTTCAAAAGTCTAATTTCCCAGGGTTGTTAAAACTTGGGATTGCGTGGTAATAGGTTAACCCTTTACCAGAGGAGAAATTTTTAGACCTGTCCATATTGTAGTCACTTTGCAGACAACAAATTTAAATCGTCTCAAATCATGGAATCTGTCTTGGAAAGGTCGGAAAACTTTTGAGAGGTTACCAACATTTTCTCAAACATTTTTTCCTTTTCTCACAATGTCTTACTAAAGTATTATTGTTCATGGTGGATGAAACTAGGAATGACCGTCTTCTACAGGATTAACCCTTTACAAAACAATCCCATCTCTACAAACAGAGGTTGATTAGGCCTACACACTGTGAGATAAAGAGGAAAATGCTTGTATTCAGCATTATGATTCCTTTTCCCAAAATGTTTGCTACCATTAGGGAGACATAACCTATTACCCTATCATTTGAGCTACATTTAATTTGTTGTCATATTGAACAAGTCTTTATTCTGATCAGGGGTTGATGAGCAACAGAACTTCATAATCGGCATTCTGAAGGTCAAAGACAGAATCTAGAATAGCTTCGAAGTGAAAAACTAATTCTCTATTCATCAAATTACAGACCACAAGGTGCGGAAAATGTTGGACATAAGTTGCCAAAAAGTCCAATTCAACCTCTATTTATGAGGCAGTCTGCAAAGGCCACTGAGTAATTATGGGTACTCTTATTATCAAATTACCTCCCTTTATGAAGACTATTTTCTTTGGACAAAATGAGTAGTATTGATGCCTAATGGGACTTGTCTGGCAGTTTAGATTCTTTACTGTTTACTACTTAATCCCAAGTTTTAATAATTGTAGGAAAAAGGATAAATATTGGCAACCAATAACCAGCATTTTCTCCTTTTTGCACAATGTTTTCTACCCTTTCACAGAAAATTCCAACCATTTCAGCTAAATTTATTTTGTCTTTTGTAAATGCTTTCAATTTGGACAGGTCCAAAATTTTGTTGTTTGGTAAAGGGTTGACTTTTTGAACATACTCTTCACCCTAGGAGTGTCAAAAACCCAACAAACATTCTGTCTAGAAATATCTTAGAACCAATATTAAATGCAAATTCATGGCTGATTATGTCTAGAATGTCTCAGCAAAGTGGACAGTGTAGATAAAGATCAGGGCCAGTGTATTCATCAACCGTTCTTAATTTAACCCTTTACCCCACAATCCAGAGTTTTAACAACCCTGAAAACGAAGGCTCTTGAAAACATTGTGGGAAAAGGAGAAAATGCTGGTAACCTGCATTTCTCCTTTTCCCTCCATGTTTTCTACCCTATCAAAAACTGAAATCATCATCTGAGCTACATCTGTTTTGCTGTCTGCAAATGCATTCAATTTGGTCTAATCCAGAATTTGTTGATTGGTTAAGAGTTAAAGATTGCATTAATGTATTTTCTAACCCTTAACTCAATAATCCTGTTTATTTCATGCTTTTCCATGGTTTATCAAGAAATAATGGTGGATTATGGTTTTATATTTCATGGTTTTGACCAGTGAAAATACCAATTTTATATTTTCTAACTCTTCAATTGAAGACAGAAACAGTAGTTTCCGCACACTAGTTACCTAGGTAATAAGTGAGTGCCATTCAAAAAGAGGGAAATATGACGTAATTCACGCTATATTTCTCACACTTTCCCTAATACTGTAATACTTTGTTATGTGAGGGAGGTGTGCCACTGGGAATTACCAAAAACAACTTTACTGGATTTGATGAAAGTTCCAACAAAATAGGGGTTAGAAGCATGAAATAAATAGAATATTTGGGGGTTTTTTTTGGTGAAAGATCAAAATTTATTTCATGTCGTGAACATCATTGGTAATATTTTCATGAGTGGCTGTACCACTCCTGAAATTATTACCGATGAATAAAATAAACATAGTCACTCAGTTTACTGAGTGACTATGTTTATTTTATTTAAGTGTTGAATTCCCTACGGAATTATTTGTATTGATATTATTACCGATGATGTTCACTCAAGGAAATAAATTTCGATCTTTCACCGAAAAAACAAATATCCTCTTTTTCTTACATCACTGAGGAAGAATGTGTCTGGAAAAAACTTTGTTTTTGATTTTGAAAGTAACACAATTACTGGCCAACTAAACTAAATGGTTAAAAGTAGGGAATCTGTGGTAAATGGTTAACAACGTTTTCACAATTACTTATAATTTACCATAGTGCCAATGGATTTATCCATGCTTTCCTGGAGTTTCTTTTTCTAGCACTGTGCATTTTATTCTTCCCAAGCTACTGGCTGCTTTTCAACATTACTTATAATTTACCATAGCGGCAATGGATTTATCCATGCTTTCCTGGAGTTTCTTTTTCTAGCATTGTGCATTTTATACTTCCCAAGCTACTGGCTGCTTTCGCACATAACCTCCATCAAAACAATGATAAGTGGTGAGAGAGAAATAAATCCTCTTGCAATGACTTTCATAAATCATCAGATAGAAATAGGCTATGCTGGAAGTTGAAGCGGCTACCTCTAGCCTTCAAGCTTTGTGTATTATCAACTGTGTTACTGTGCTTGGCTGATGAAAGGGTAGAAAACACTCTGAAAGGAGGAAATTCTCGGAATCATAATGTTTCAAAACCTGTCATTTTCAGGGTCATAAAAACAGGATTTTAGGTAAAGGTGTCACTGGTTGGGGTAAAATATGGATTCAATATGATTGTCAATATAGTTTGCTTTAGAAACTACAAATTACCAGGGGTTTGGTCTGAGGATATTCAAGAGCAAATTATCATGTTACTCATTCATCAAATTTGGCATTTACACCTTACAACCAAAATATCTGACCCTGTGCCCTTAAAAAACAACTTGACTCTTTACCAAACAATCCCAAATTTTAACAACCATAAAGAAGACGACTTTGGAAAACATAAAGGAAAAAGAAGAAAATGCTGGTAACCAGCATTTTCTCCTTTACCCATATTTTCTACACCTCCAATGAGAAATTGCAGTTTTTGAGTAACACTTAATATGTTATCTGTAAATGCTTTCAATTTAAAAGTTTGTGTGATGGTAAAGAGGTAAAGTCTAGAATGTGTGGAAAAGATTTAAGCTGTTTTTGAGTGTGAATGAAGATCAAAGCCTGGCTATTAGGCAAGGATTAACCCACCCACATATATAATCCTTTCACTTGAGAGGATACATCAGGGTCGCTCAGAATTGCTCAAATGGCAGAGCACAAGACTAGTAAATGACAGATCTTGGGATACTTCAGAGTGTGGGTTCCTTCACCTAGCTGGCCAACTAAGACTTACTTGTGGTCTTTTGAATAAAACTTTTAACTCTTTACCAAACTGGTTCAAATTGAAAGCATGTGCAGGAAACAAAAATTAATATGACTGAAAATGATTGGATTTGTTTGTGGAAAAGGCAGAAAAAATTGTGGTAAAAGGTGCTTATCCAATAATTTTTTCGAAAAAATTGCCTTCTGGGCAGCAAATAAATTAAAAGCTAGTTGAAAACTGTGTAACAAAAAGAAATTAGTCAAAACTAGTAACTATTGCCATGTCATACTGCTTCCTATCAAGTTTTGATTCTTTTACCACAAAAATAATCTGACTGACTGACTGACTGACCGACTGGACTGACTGACTGACTGATCGATCGATTGGTTGATTGCTTGGTTGAATAATTAATTGACTTACTGATTGATTAACCCTTTACCACATAATCCAAACTTTTAAGAACCTTGAGAAAGAAGCCTTTCTAAAACTGGTAACCAGCATTATCTCTTTTTCCCACAATGTTTTCTACCCTTCCAAAGGCAAATTTCTGTTTCTGAGTCACAATTAATTTTATGTCTGCAAATGCTTTCAATTTGGTCAAGTCTAAAATTTGTCATTTGCTAAAAGGTTAATTGCAACATTGTTTCAATCATGTTCCAGGCAACACTTACTTATTCATGTACATGTACTATGTCAAATTGCCCCTTGCCCCACTATGTTTTATTAAGCTTTTTACCGAAGAGGCTTTTCTCTTTACCAAACAACAAAATTTTAGACTTGTCCAAATTGAAAGCATTTGACAGACAACAACTCGGATGAGATTTAAATTATGGAATTTGCCTTTGGTAGGGTAGAAAACATTGTGGAAAAAGGAGAAAATGCTGGTTACCAGAATTTTCTCCTTTTCCCACTTTGTTTTCAAAAGGCCTCTTGTTCAGGGTCATTATAACTCAGGTTTGTGTGGTAAAGGGTTAAGTCGTATTTGTGCAGTACATAATTGCCAAACAAACATGACCACACATTGGGGAAAACAAACATTCTAACTCTTTACCAAACAACAAATTTTTAGACAAGTCCAAATTGAAAGCATTTGCAGACGACAAAATAAATATAACTCAAAACCTGAAATTTCTTTTGGGAAGGTTAAAAAACATTGTGGGAAAAGGAGAAAATGCTGGTTACCAGCATTTTCTCCTTTTCCACAATGTTTTTAAAAGGCTTCTTTTTCAGGGTCGTTAAAAGTCAGGACTGTGTGGTACAGAGTTAAAACGTTACGGGAAAAGGAGACAATACTGATATCCAGCATTTTCTCCCTTCCCCTCACCGCTTTTGACCCTTTCAAAGACAAATTATACCATCTGAGCCATGTTCAATTTCTGGCTGCAAATGTTTCCAATTCAGACAAGCTAAAATTTTTCATCTACTCAAGGGTTAACTCTTTACCACACAATAAAAATGTAGACTTATCCAAATCGACAGCATTTGCAGATGATAATTTAAATGTGGCTAAAATTATGGTATTTGTCTTTGATAGGGTGGAAAACATTGTGGGAAAAGGAGAAAATGCTAGTTACCAGCATTTTCTCCTTTTCCCACAATGTTTTCAAAAGGCCTGTGCAGTAAAGCATTAAAAATATAACTTATGTTATTGAAGTAATAAGGTTGAAGTTACCCAGTACATACTGACAAAATTTAATATATACAGGAGTGGCTTTCCTCAAAATATGGTTAAATTTTTTACCAATGACAAAATTTTAGATCTGTCTTATTTGAAAGCATTTGCAGACAACAAATGAAATTTGGTGTATATAACGCAATTTGTCTTAGATAAGATAGAAATCATTGCTGAAAAAGGAGGAAATTCTGGTTACTAGCACTTTTACCTTTCTCCACAATGTTTTCAAAAGGCTTCTGCCTCTGCATTAAGACTCAGGATTGTGTGGTTAAGGGTTAACTCTTTACCAAACAGCACAATTTTAGACTCGTCCACATTGAAAGCTTGAGTGTGATGGTGGTTCAAGAATGATGGTATTTTTCTCTAAAAGGATAGAAATCATTGTGGGAAAAGGACAGGGGTTGAAAGTAGCACTCACTAACTCGCAAAATGCACGTGAAAGTCAAAAATTGCAAGTTGAAATAACTAATCACTCACTTTTCTGCGAGTTCATAAAATAGGCATCATTATTCTATTTTTACGCATAATTGCAAATTATGGTGCACTGTTTGTTACCAATAGCGCAAGACACTTCTTTTTCTTCATCACGTTATGTAAAGCAAGCCATTCATGCAATCGAAAAATGATCATAATCCTTTTCAATACGGCTGTTTTTGCACATCAATTTCAATTGCTTTGAAAAATTCAGCTTCAAGATCATCATTATGGATTAAAATAAACTAATTAATAGTATCATAGTATCATTTTAATACCAATTCAAAGATCTTTGACGACAATTTCACACATGTGAAAATTTTTAATCTGATTTTAAGCAGTTTCCATGCAAAATGGGCCGTGATTTAGCAATTATCTCTCTGACGGAAACTGTCTCAAACCAGAACATATTTCGATTCAGCGATCAACTGATGCGCAAAATTGGAGAAAATGGGTCTGTTTCTTTTAGTAAATCTTTGAAGCAAGCAGAAAGTGAAAAGTCTGAGACTCTGGAACCATTTGGCAGCTCCAAACATAAATCTAAAATGGACTGTGACAAGAAATGTGACAAAAAAAATCATGTTTTTTAACGAGGTTGATAGAATTCCCATGGTTGAATGTGGATGATTGTAACAATTTTTTCTGTAAGGTTTGTTGACAGTATATTGCTGACATGTCACTTTATGCATACCATTTCAAATTGTTTTGTTTTGGACAAGTGAGCCACACTGATTTTTTCTGTAAGGTTTGTTGACAGTATATTGCTGATATGTCTCTTTATGCATACCATTTCAAATTGTTTTGTTTTGGACAAGTGAGTCACTGATTTTTTCTGTAAGGTTTGTTGACAGTATATTGCTGACATGTCACTTTATGCATACCATTTCAAATTGTTTTGTTCTGGACAAGTGAGCCACACTGGCAGACAAGTAAACATTTCTAAGATTTCAACACCCCTGAATGAATCTGGATTTAACTCTTTACCTCATAATCCTAAGTTTTAACACTGTTAACCAGCATTTTCTCCTTTATCCACAATGTTTTCTTCTGTTTTCAACACATATTTCAATATGAGTCGCATTTAATTTGTTCTTTGCAAATGCTTTCAATTTGGCAAGGTCTCAAATTTTGTCTTTCCGAAAAAGTCAACTGTTTAGTTGAAAAGATCTGAAAATATCCCTTAAACGCGATTTTCTCGACATCATCTCAATTTCACTAAGCCCCCTTTTCACAGAGCACAACCCAAATCAATCCTGTGCTTTGTATGCTACAGGGTTAAAATAACAATGCAGAAGATTACTCTTTTTTTCATCCACCAACTACTGAAAACACTAAAGCAAGAGGCAAAAATTCTTGTGACAAGTTATCTTTCCTTTTGTCACAATTTTTGGAAATATAAGAATGTATCAAATACCATAGTTCTAACTACTTTACAAGGACGGTTTTAAAGTCATGCTCATAACTGTTTTCCCCGAGATAATAACAGTATTATATCATAAGCCCGCAAGAAGTGCAATTTGACCGCCTTACTGAATGACAAAATTACAGACTGGTCGAAATTGAAAGCAAATATGGCTCAAAAAATTGGATAGAAAATACTGTGGATAAAAGGAGAAAATGCTAGATACCAGTATTTTCTCCTTCTCCTATAATGTTTTTAAGAGTCCCCTTTCTCAGGGTCACTTAACCCCTTACCACACAACCCCAAGTTTTAAGGACCCTAAGTAAGCAGCATTTTTTTCCCTTTTCCACAATGTTTCTTAATCTACAGTTCATTTGGAACAATTTAGAGTTTTTGTCTGTAGTTACTTTCAATTTGGAAGAGTCAGCAATATGTTGTGAGGGAAAGATTTAACCCTTTACCAGACGACAAAATTTTAGGCTTGTCCACATTGAAAGCATTTGCAGACGACAATTTCATTGTGGCTCCAATGATGCAAATTTTCTTTGATAGGGTAGAAAACATTGTGGGAAAAGGAGAAAATGCTGGTTACCAGCATTTTCTCCTTTTCCCACAACGTTTTCAAAAGGCTTATTTCCCAGGATCGTTAAAAGTCGGGATTGTGTGCTAAAGAGTGAAACACTGGACTGTTTGGTACATGATTATCCCTTCGAAAACTTCCAATTCAATCCGTAAGGAAATGAAATCATAAAACTTCACCTTACAGTCAAATCTATGATTTTTAATTTCACTTTTTCTTGTCCAATTGGCATTTAAAAGAGCAGAAAATAACAAGAAATTAAGACGGGGCCCCAGCTGGTTTGGTTAAAGATCAATCGGATCCTAATATGTCGGAAGCACAGGAAAACACCTGAGCCACATGGTCTCTCAGAAAATTTCTCCAGTATGGAAATCTCATCCGACCCCAGCTGTCTCATCATTCGTATAAATCTTTTGACCTTATGTTTTTGTCCTGCTTTGTTCTTTTTTTTTTTCTGTTTCAATTTCCAGTTGAGGACGTCACATTCTAGAATTTTTTCCATGCCTTGTCCAAAAACAGCTCATGTTCACCAACCATTCTAGGTTAAATTCTCAGTCTCATTTCAAATTTTGATAGAAACAAAATTTCTGATTGTTATAAGTACTTGGTTAATCCTCACTTACTACAAAATCACAACTTTTAACGACTCTTGAGATAGAAAGCTGTAGAACACGTTGTGGAAAAAGGAGCAAATGTTGGTACCAAGCATTTTCTCCCTTGTCAAAAAATGTTTCCTACCCTTCCCAAAGTCTTAATTTTTGTGTCACATTCATTTTGTCATATGCTTATGGTTTGAATTTGGACAAGTCTAAAATTTTGTTGTTTGGTAAAGATTTAACTCTTATCCTGCTGTATCAGTTAAATGAAATCTTCAACCTAATAGTAAACCTTGAAGGCCTGAAATGCTCTACTGGCAGTGATTTTTCTTTTTCCTAGCACACATGAATTTATGATGCAAAAAAGGAACAAGAGAGCCACTGGCCCTTAGATTTGGTCCAGTGACCTACTTTTTGACCAGATGTGACCCACTTTGAAACTTATCCAAGATATCATGAAGGCAAACTTTCTGACCAAGTTTCATGAGAATCAGGCTGAAAATGTGGCCTCTAGAGAGCACACAAGGTTTTGACCATGGTCTAAGATTTGAGCATGTGACCTACTTTTTGTTCCGGCATGACCAACTTTCAAACTTGTGTAAGATATCAACAAGATAAAAAATCTGACCAGTCTTTATGAGCATAAGGCTGAAAATATGGCCTCCAGAGTGTACACAATGTTTTTCTAAGATTTGGCCCAGTGACCTACTTTTTGACCCAACATGACCCAATTTCAAACTTGTCCCAGATATTATCAAGACAAACATTCCACCCAACTTTCATGAGTTTCAGGCTGAAAATGTGGCCTCTTGAGTGCACACAAGGTTTTTCTTCGATTTAGCCAAGTGACCTATATTTTGACCTGACATGACCCAATTTCGAATTTGTCTGAGATATTATCACGGCAAACAATCTGACCAAGTTTCATGAGTGTCTGATTGAAAATGTAGCCTCTAGAGTGCACAAAAGGTAATTGTTGACGCCTGGACAATGCACGATGGACACCAGACACAGCGTGATCACAAAAGCTCACCTTGGGCACTTCGTGCTCAGGTGAGGTAAAAAAAAAAAAACCAAGAGGGCCATTGGCCCTACAGTTGATAAAGCTGAAGAGAGCCTGGTTTTAATGATGAAAAACAAATGAGTGCAAGTGACCTACTTTTTGAACCAATGTGACCTAATTTCAAACTTGTCCAAGATACCATTGAGACAAACATTCTGACCAAGTTTCATGAGTATCAGGCTGAAATGTGGCCTCTACTGTGTATATATGGTTTTTCTATGATTTGGTCCAGTCACCTGCTTTTTGACCGGATGTGACCCACTTTGGAAGCTGTCCAAGATATAACAAAGACAAACATTCTGACCAAGTTTCATGCATATCTGACTGAAAATATAGCCTCTAGAACACACACAAGATTTTTCTAAGATATGGCCCAGTGACCTACTTTTTGACCCAACATGACTCAATTCCGAACTTGTCCAAGATATTATCAAGACAAACATTCTGACCAAATTTCAAGACTATCAGGCTGAAAATGTGGCCTCTAGAATGCACACAAGGTTTTTCTAAGATTTAGCCCAGTGACCTACTTTTTGACCAGACATGACCCAATTTCAAACTTGTCCAAGATATCATCAAGACAAACATACTGACCAACTTTCATGAGTTTCAGGCTGAAAGTGTGGCCTCTAGAGTGCATACAAGGTTTTTCTTATATTTAGCCAAGTAACCTACTTTTTGACCCGACATGACCCAATTGCGAACTTGTCCGAGATTTTGTTAAGACAAACATTCTGACCAAGTTTCAAGCATATCTGACTGAAAATGTGGCCTCTAGAGTGCACACAAGGTAAAATGTCGACGCTGCACGACGGACACCAGACACAGCACGATCACAAGCACAGGTGAGCTAAAAATGAACAATTTCTCAAAACCAGTTGTTTTAAATGCAGCCAAAGGGCTAGGTTCACAAATGGACTAAAATGGCCCTGTAAACTCTGAAATATCAATTTGATAATTTCTATCTAAAAGTCATATATCTGGAATATTGAACTTTCTACATTTACAATTACATAAAATCCGGGCTCAAAAATTCATCCTTACCATGACAATGACCTCAGAAAAAGAACACGATTCAGACCAAATCATCGGTTTTTGCCAATTTTGACCACATTTCAGCAAAAAATACATAATGAAGCCACACTGCCACATCCATGAAATTTACAGTTTTGACAAAGACTTCATTGGTATTTTCTGAAAATTTCGTGTCGTCGGCAGCGTGGCTTCATAGGAAAAAAAATAAAAATCCCCTTGCCATTTTTCTAAGCAAAGAGGACAATTCAAATCCATACAGTAGTGTTTGGAACATGTTTTATCGGTTCAATTTTGAAAAGGAACTACTACTTGGCATTAGTTACCTGGTAATCTGAAAAGTCAGCATTTTTTTCTTTTTCAAAAGTCAAGAAGTATGTATGCTTCTATACTTTCTTGGCATTTATTATCATTTATCCGATTACTGTGCTATCCGAAACCTTATCAAGTTACGGACGCAACTCTTTTTTCTGGCGACAGTGGTCATTGACAACGGACGATTCTTAAAGAAATGCTAGGCACATAAGGACTTAAAGTAAGTAAATGAACATAACTGTAGCTTATAAAAACCATAGAAATCAATAATATTTTTTTATCGATTAGGTGAAACAGCTATTTTGCAATAGATCTTGGGGTTTACGACGAAGGCAGTTCCAAGTGCAGACAATCTGATCTTGATTCTAAATGTAAAGTGTATGAAAGTACTTTTATACTGAGATACACATCATAAATTAACTTAATAAATGAAATTCAATAAATATATTGGGTATATACTGGAAATGCGTATTGATCAGTGTTTGTACCGAAAAATGTTATTCTTTTAATGATTATATTGATTTTTGAACGCCAGTTGAGGATATGTTGCAATGCAGTATTGGTAAAGGGCACGGGCTATCATGTAGAAATTCCACAATCGAATCCTATTCCAACTCTTCATCTTTTTTTAAAATTTATTTTTGCATTGCTTTTTAAATTCAATATTACGTTGTTACTAAAACTTTGCCATCACCCAAAAGCATAAAATTCACATTTACTTCGATTCTTTTTTTCTCAATTGTAATTGTTATTTCCCTCATAAATAACTTTTGTCATCTCCCAATTGGGGGGGGGGGGGGAACCATCAAAAATTGAGATAAATCTGAGTAGAATTTTCTAACAAAGTACAAAGCATTGTTCTGGGTGATGTGTCCTTTTTCCACAATCTTTTCAAAAGCCTCTTGTGGCAGATGCATCCAAATGCACCTATATCACACTTTTCCTTGCTATTTGTTATCTCTGAAAGTAACAATAACATATTGGCATAAAGTTTCTGTGACCCTTGATTTTAGAGTCACATGCCATGTGATACATTGAACCCAGCATGTAACTGCTATTCAATACATATTTCAGTATATTAATGCAAAATCAGCATCATTTCGACATCTTTTAAACATTCACTGGTATTTTTTAAATAAATATTCCGTCTTCTGAGTATAAATTGACATGTGTGTGTCCCTCGTTTTCGTCTTTAAACACTCAAATTATTATTCCTTTTTTTTTTTTCCGATGGTAGCCAATTTGATCGACTTCATGCGTTTCTGGGTTTTAAACGCCACAGACTCGGTCACTGTACCATGGGGCCCCGAGAAGAATGGTAATAATACAACGCCAAGATAGCTTATTAGTCTTGCTTCTGTCAGATATAACAAATAGTGAGGAAAAATGTGTTCAATTCATAAAAGGGAGTTAATTTACGGTTACAGGACCTGAATGCGGTTCTTTTTGCAAACCTAAGCCACTGAGCGTATTTTTTTTTCAAAATGATAAGTGTTCTGATTAGCACACATGTAAAACAAAAGTTAATTAAGGAACAAAATACTTTAAACAAAATAAAACCAAAATGTCTTTTGAAAGCTTGTCAATCAGCACACCCACAGGTCTCTCATATGCGATCTACAGGAGTCATACACGGCATGTTTACAGCGTCTTTGATTGTTTTTCTGGTATTTCAATCGAGTCGCTACCAGAAATAATTAACAATATTGCACATGTAACATGTCATTGTAAATCCGAAAAAATCTGAGACCGACCTCTGGTATGCGGTCTAAAGGAGTCATACATGGCATGATTACAATGTTTCTAATTGGGTTTTTTTTTTGTACTTCAATCGACTCAATACGACAAATAATTAATATGTTGCACATTAACTCGTCATCGTAAATCTGAAACAAATCTTTGAATTGAACCTCCAACCCCATGAATGATTACAAGTGGATTATGCTGGAGATTGTGTAAACTGAACCCCCAACCCCGTGAATGGTTACAAGTGGTTTATGCTAGAGATTGTGTGCATACAAAACAAAAGATACATTATGTCTGTTTTGTAGTTAATATCTTAGCTTAAGAAGTGTTTGGGTAGCTGTTTTGCTCAGTATACATTGCATGTTTAGTTTACACTTGGAATTAGATTTGGTTACCATGGCAACATATATTTACATGCTAGTTATCTGACATGTCCTTCAGTAATGCAAAAAGTGATCCTTTGAAAACTGTGCCATGACGAATAAGATTATTTTTTTTTAAATAGAATAATGCTGAAAATTGTTTCTTTATATGACTTTCATTTTGTGGTTCCCATGGTAACAAATACGAGGTCATTGGAATAAAAACATGTATGCATTGTTGTTTTTCACTGAATGCTCAAAATTATCATCTAGTTGTATTCATATCAATTCTTAGTGGTGATTTTACTACATAATACATGTTAAACATAAAATCATATTGAATATTCATTTTCTCATTGCAATAAACATAGTTACCATGACAACATAAATCTTACATAGCATATGTTTGACATACATGTATATTTTGTACTGACAGAAAATAGTTTTTGATAAATGTGATAGAACTAGCAAAATATTAATTTCATATAAAATAAAGCTGAAATTGAGTTACTTTATATGATTATGGTTCTGTGGTTGCCATTGTAACAAAAGACAAAAATATGCGAGTTTTGACTTTTGTTTTATAACATGTAGACCTTGTACTTTCACTTGAAATACATTTTCCCAAAATTCATCATAGGCCAAAAATGTCTCTTTGTGAACCTAGCCCTCTGATATGATTTCATTACTCATTTTGTTAAACAACCCCTGCAAGATTCAAAGAAATGTGACTAATAATGTGGACGGTATTCAGTACACATTACTAAGTCATCAAACAGCTGCTTTTCCTAAACTGATTGTAGATTATCTTCATTTTCAATGGAGTTCAATCCCTTGATCCCAAATAATCTTTGCAAGTTTCAAAAGAATTGGATCAAAAACGCGGACTTAATTGAATAAACAAGAAATGTAAATTTTCAACTTTATGACTGATTAATTGTATGGTGTTTAACGCCATTTTCAACATTATTTAAGTTATATCACTGCAGCCAGTGCACCTATCCATGCTTTCCTGGAGTTTCCTTTACCAGTACTCCGCACAATATTCTTTCCAAGCCACTAGCTGCTTTCCCACAAAACCATCGTTGAAACAATGGTCAGCGGTGAGAGAGGAATGAATCCTGTCGCAATGACTATCATCAATCCTCGGAAAGAAACTGGTCAAGCCAGGGATCGAACCAGCAACCTCCTCTTCTTAAGTCATGTATGCTACCGACTGAGCTATGGGGGCTTGGTATTTTCAACTTTAACCCTTCACCAAACAATCCCGTGTTTTCACCCTGAAGAAGAGGCTTTTGGAAAACATTGTGGGAAAAGGAGAAAATGCTGGTAACCAACATTTTCTCCTATTCTCAAAATGTTTTCTACCCTGTCAAAAAACCTTAAGTTCATTTGTACCACTTTCAAATTTGTCAACTGCACATGCTTTCAATTTGGGAGGGGCTAAAATTTGTTGTTTGGGAAAGGGTTAAATGGCTCCGTTTCCCATACTGATTGTCGAATGTTTTTCCAAATCAACAGGGTTCAAGCTATTGATAAGATAAACAAACAGTGCAAGTGTCACGAAAATCCTATTACAAATGCCGACTTTATCACACAAACAAGAAATATAAATTTTGAACTTCAATTGGCTACTTTTCCCATACTGATTGTGAGATTTTTGGTCAGAATCAATAGGGTTCAAGCTATTGATAAGATAAATAAACAGTGCAAGTTTCACGAAAATCTGAATACATATGCAGACTTTACTGCGTAAACAAGAAATCTAAATTCTGAGCTTTAATTGGCTACTTTTCCCAAACTAAATGTCAGATTTTTTCCAAATCTTTAGGGTTCAAGCTATTGATGATATAAACAAACTGCAAATTTCACGAAAATCCAAAAACAAATGCAGGCTTTATCATGTAAACAAGAAATGGAAATTTTAAACTTTAAATGGCTACTTTTCCCACACTGATAGTCAGATTTTTTTTCAAAATTGATAGGGTTTGAGTTAGTGATGAGACAAACAAACTGTGCAAGTTTCATGAAAATCCTACCACAGATGCAGACTTTATTGCATAAACAAGAAAAGGATCAACAGACAGACGGACAGACAGATGGACAGTTGGATGGATGGACAGACAGAGGGATATACAGACGAACAAAAGAAACAACACCATGACATAAGCTCTGCTATTTTGAGGGGAAATTATCTCCTTATCACCAGATTAGACCAAAGATCAGGCTGCACACTTTGCAGTCTGATCTTGATTTACACTGTTCACAAAAAGGTCATCGCATCACCCCTAGCAGCCTGAGGATTAAGCCAATCAGAAATTGTGTTGCTTTAAGTTGCCAATAGCTTGTAAAGCAAGCTTGGTGGCATATTTTGAACAGTGTTATACCTTTTTCAGAGACATGAATCATCTTTGTCTCATTATGCTTTAAACTCTTTACCAAATGACCAAATTTTAGTCCAGCCCATACTAAAAGCATTTGCAGATGACAAATTGAATGTGGCTCAAATGATAGAATCCATGTCTGATAAGAGAAGAAATCATTGTGGGAATAAGAGAAAATGTTGGCTATCAGCATTTTCTCCTTTCCCCACAATGTTTTCACTAGCTTTCTGCTTCAGGGTCATTAAACTCAGGATTGTGTCGTACAGTGTAAATGTGGACAAGTTGAAAAGTGTCCTCTGCTTCTGAGTAAAATCAAGCCAGGTATAACCTTGTATATTTTGAACACCTTTGAGACAACCCCTGGAAAGTTTTCTCCCTTAAAAAAAAAAAACAACTACTGGAAGCTGTTTCTAATCACTTGAAATGGAAGCACATGTGTTACTAGCACAGATAGAAAACAGGTGAAAATGTGAAGTCTTCCCTTTCCGCTTATGTCTGTTCATCCAGACATCTTTACTAAACAATCCCTGTTTTTACCCTTTACCAAACTAATTACCTCTTTACCAAATGACAAAATTTAGGACTTGCAAATGACAAAATAAACTTGACTCAAGAAATGAAGCTTGTATTTGGAAAGTTAGAAGCATTGTACGAAAAGAACATGCTGGTTACCAACATTTTCTCCTTTTCCCACAATGTTTGCAAAAGTCCTCTTCCTATGGGTCATTAAAAGTTGGCGTTGTGTGGTAAAGGGTTATGTGCAATTTAAAGCCTGCTTCCAATTGAGAGTTTCAGCCAAGCAGACAATGTAGATCAAGGGTCAGACTGCACATCTTATCTACACTGACTGCAAAAGCAACTATAGTTGTGAAAGGCACTTTAACCCTTTCCCAAACAAGCCCTGGTTTTTACATGTCTCCAGTACAACTCTTTTGAAAACACTGTGGGAAAAGGAGAAATTGCTCATAACGAGCAATTTCTCCTTTTCCCACAGTGTTTTCTGCATTTTTTGATAACTTTCTGCCATTTTCATCAAATTTGAAATTGTTATCTGCAAACTCTTTCAATTTGGACCAGTCCAAAATTTGTCGTTTGGGAAAGGGTTAAGGGTTAATTATAGTCTGCAAATATGAGGCTTTCAATATGTGACTGTGTCTAAACTTTGTACTTTGGGGCAGCCATTCTTAGCTAACAATGTCTGGAAACAGTCTATGTCTACAGTGTCATTGGAATGGTATCACAAAATCAAGACCGTACCAACACACTTGTCACAATTTTTAACAACACCCAACTTTGTCGGTACCATGCATCCATTTTGAAGTACTGTCAGTCACATGATCTTGAACATGATTCTGTCCTAACGAATATCAAACAATATCAGCAATCATGGTGAAGTTATTTACATCATTCTATCAACCTGTTGGTGAAATTTGTACAAACTCTTTGTCTATGGAAATGTATTTAGAAATATTTTGATAGAAAATTATGGCTCATATTTTGTATTTTTATGTGGATCTTTACAAATTTAAGGATGGTAAAGCGGTTTATTTCTGTTGAAGAAATGTAACATGTAGATGCATATCACCTATTGTAATACAGCCGCCAGGATTTGATCAGTGGATCACCCTAGGTGTGCTGAAAGCATTAACTACAGTGATAAGAGCTTAATCAAGTAATGGCTCCTTGTTCCACAATGATCTTTTAAACTGATAAACAATTATGATGGAAAAATGATGGGTAATTCTGCTGTAAGAGTCTGTCAACATCTGGAACATAATAACAAATTTCTGACATACAGTCAGACAACAGCAATTTTCTCTAGCTTTCCATTCTTGCATTCCTGTCTGTGTAGTACTACAAATTTTAACTTTTTACCAAACAATCAACACTGTAATTGACCCTAAGGAAGAAGGCTATTAAAAACATTGTGGGAAAAGACAAAAATGCTGGTTATCTGCATTTTCTTCTTTCCCTACAGGGCTTTTATTTTGTCAGAGATAAATTCAATCATTTAAATCACATTTAGGTTGCCATATCTGCAAACCTTTTGAATTTGGACAAGTACAAAATTTTGTCCTTTTGTAAAGGTTTAACCCTTTACCAGACAACAAAAAAGGAGAAAATGGTTGTAACCGTAAATTCTCCTTTTCCCACAATGTTTTCAAACGGCTTCCTTCTCGGGTTGGTAAAACTCAGGGTTGTGTGGTAAAGGGTTAATCAAAAATAAAATCCCTAACAACACATTCTCTACTCTCCCAAACTCAGTGCTTCTTCAGATGACAAATTCAACATAGGTACACACTAAATGAAGCGCTCTGATGAGGTAACATTGTCCTAAAAGGTTTTTACGAAAGAAACGGTAACACATTTGATTGTTTATTGATGGGCTTAACACTTAAAGCGCCTTTCACAACTCTACATGCTTTTGCTGCCAATATACATTAAGATCAGACTGAACAAGTATTCTGATAGTATTGCATAGCAATACACAGTCCCATACCGGCCGTATGTATCGCTGGCATGTCAGTGAAATTTTTAAAGTCCAAGGCTCGTAAATGCGTCAAAAAGCAGTGGAGCGGGACGAAACTCGAACTTGATGTGTAAGTCATGGTGGTTGATGTACACACCAAAAATCAGCTCTACATGTAGCATCGTTTAGAAAAAAAGTGCGGAAAAATGTTTTATCAGTGAAATTTTGTAAGTCCAAGGCTCGTAAATGCGTCAAAAAGCAGTGGAGCGGGACGAAACTCGAACTTGATGTGTAAGTCATGGTGGTTGATGTACACACCAAAAATCAGCTCTACATGTAGCATCGTTTAGAAAAAAAGTGCGGAAAAATGTTTTATCAGTGAAATTTTGTAAGTCCAAGGCTCGTAAATGCGTCAAAAAGCAGTGGAGCGGGACGAAACTCGAACTTGATGTGTAAGTCATGGTGGTTGATGTACACACCAAAAATCAGCTCTATATGTAGCAGTGTTTAGAAAAAAAAGTGCGGAAAAATGTTTTATCAGTGAAATTTTGTAAGTCCAAGGCTCGTAAATGCGTCAAAAAGCAGTGGAGCGGGACGAAACTCAAACTTGATGTTTAAGTCATGGTGCTTGATGTACACACCAAAAATCAGCTCTGTATGTAGCAGCGTTTAGAAAAAAAAAGCGGAAAAATGATTTATCAGTGAAATTTTGTAAGTCCAAGGCCCGTAAATGCGTGAAAAAGCAGTGGAGCAGGACGAAACTCGAATTTGATCTGTAAGTAATGGTGGTTGACTTACACAGCGAAAGTCAGGTGAATATCTACCAGCATTTAGAAAAAAAAGTCTAGAAAACTGATTTATCCATGAAATTTTGTAAGTCCAAGGCCCATAAATTCATGAAAAACCTGTGGACCGGAACGAAAGTCGAACTTGATCTGTACGTCATGGTGGTTGAGTTACACAGCAAATCTGACATCAATACTTACCAGCGTTTGGGGAAAAAGTCCGGAAAACTGATTTATCAGTGAAATTTTGTAAGTCCAAGGCCCGTAAATCCGTGAAAAACCAGTGGACCGGAACGAAAGTAGAACTTGATCTGTAAGTGATGGTGGGTGACTTACACACCAAAACTCAGCTCAATATGTACCAGTGTTTAGAAAAAAAGTCCGGAAAACTGAATTGCCAACAGACGGACAGATGGACAGACGGATGGAGTGCAAACCTAAAGTCCCCTTCGGCTTTGCCGGTAGGGGACTAAAAACACTGATGATTTTTTTTTCTGATCTTAGATCTACACTGTCCACTTTGCTGACACATTCTAGACAAAATCAGCCTTGATCTTGCATTTATATGGGTCTTATTTCTAGATTTAAAATAGCTGTTGGGTTTATTCAGTAGAACTGGGAATCACCAGAAAAAAATGTATCACAATATATCTTGATAGTTATGGTGTGATACAATACAGTATCGCCGTATGTTGAAATGTTACATAAATAATTGGTAATTAAGGTAAAACATTTCTGAGAAACAAGCATGTGTTTCTTAATTTTTCAAAGCTTCTCCTATTTTACCTTTACCCACAGGAAAAAACAATAAAACAAAAGTAACATGGACAGAGTGAACTTAAGTGCTTAGTTGTTAAGTGACATCCATTTTCTAGACGTAATGGCAGTGCTGAATATTTTCACTTCATACAAGGACCCAAGACTTTCTTCAATATAAGCGATTTTGGCACTCATTAATTTCGTTATACAAATATTTATGTAAATTTCCTGATGAAAGTCATTATTAAAACTGAAAAGGCAATATAAAGTGCCTCTGATCCGACAATGTCCAACTGACATTTTGTTGTGTCGTGGGTTTTCACGTTTTTTGCAGCAATCTATTTTTTACGGCAGTAAATTTTTGGACGGATATTTCCACATGATTTTAGATAAATTTGTCAATAAGAGTAGCAGGAAACTTAAAAACCTGTCCTTTTACACTAAACAAGCAGATTAACATTCTTGTCACATTTTTCATTAAGCTTGTCTAACCGTGGTAAGAGTGACACATGCATCCTTCACACTTGATACATATTATTTGGTTCGGAGATTTGAGGAGTTATTTATAGACACCGACGTATCTCTTGCCTTCCTTTTATTTTATGTGAACACAAATGTTGTAAAAAAGGAGTTGCTGATCTTTTTTTGACGCGATGAACAGCGTTTGATTCGAGAATGGGTACGCCTGAAATACATATTGGAAATTGTTTGACGCAATGGACAACATGGAAACCGTTCAATGAAATGGAAATTGTCATGGTCTGAAATTTTGCATTTACAAGAATATTGTAATCACAAAATATTAAGTACTGATACTATTTGAACAATTTTGGAATGAAAAATACCTTACTTAGGTAATATTTCGTCATATATTACCGATTTTCTCTTATCTTCTTTACCTGTTTGAAATGGAAATGGGTGGGTGAAATGGAAATAATCACTGGTATGAATTTTTTAGGGTATTATGAATTGACAATACAATTAATAATCAATATCATTTCACTGTTTTGAAAATAATTTTACACAGGTTCACAAATTTATGTTTCTTTCTGTTTTAGACTTTCTTTATTAGATCTACAATTGCCATAAACCTGTGTGAAATGGAAACTGGGAGTGAGAGGACGAAATGGAAACAGTTGCAGAATGAAATAGATGTCATTAGTACCATGTATACCGGTAAATGACAAAAAATTTCCATTTCATCCTTGAAAGACGGTAATATGGGCACCATGTAATATGCGTGTTCATACATGCTTATGTTCATACTGTGGTAATCTATCGCTCAAAGGCATACCATTTCTGTCTAAACTAAAGAAAATTACACTCAAAATGATTGAACAATTATTTACAGTTGAATGTCTATTGCTCAAACATCTACTCCTCGAAGTTCTCTATATGTCGAGTAAATTTAAAGTCCGGATTGAATTGCTATATTTTTCTATATAAAGTACTATCCGCACGTCGAAGTCCACATCTCGAAGTTTCTCCATACGTCGTACCTAATTTCAGGTCCGAACTTCAATGATCCAGTTAATTTACACATCTTTACTTCGAACACAGTACAGAATTTTCACACATTTTAATTGACTTTAATTATAAACTTAGGTGTTATACATATAATAAATGGAAATGCCGGATACAACGACGGTATGTTTTTCGCACATTTTCGATCATTGGCTTTTGTCAGCTCGGGTGTTAACGTGCCAGTCGTCTTGCAGATAATTACCGGTAATTGGTTCGATTAGAAATGTTTGGACTGAGATTTTCATACCATACACTGCGATTTTGGCCGTGGCTATATAGAAAGTCTGGGCATTTCGTTGTTGACCGAAAATACAAATATCCTCGCTCCTAAGGACTTGTTTGGTGAAAGAAACCCGGTAAAGTCCGGGAGATAGCCAGCAACATCGGCTGACGAAATGCTTTTTTAATTTCACGATTTTCAGTATCGTTCTTATAAACAGAATTAAAGAAAAAACATGTTAATGAAAGAAAAACAGTATGCATCCTTTACTCTTTAATGTTCAAAACAACAATCGGTTAACTATTAGAGGGAACAAAATGTACGGCCTGTGAACGAAGTATGCTTTGGTTACCTACGTCCGGTACCTGACACACTCATCTGAAGAATCTCTGCAAGTCGAACTTTCTATACCTCGAACTTTTTTCGATAGTCCCCTGAACTTCGAGGTATGGATATTTGACTGTATTTACTGTTTTCATTAGCAAATAATTATGTTTTAAATCGTTTTATATCCCTACGATTTCCATTTCATCAAACGATTTCCATTTTGTTCATTTCATCAAAAAATTTCCAATGCATGTATCAGGCCTACCGGTCAAGAACTATTTTACATTTCTTCTAAATTCCCGAAAAATGATATTGCTGTGGAAGGATATTTTTCTCTGCGTGGCATATTCCTATTTATAAGAAAAGGATCACCTTATTTGTGTTCAAATGTACAATTTATTTCATTTCCATAATTGACCTTCCATAATTTGCAAGTGCATTTTTTTCTTTATTTTGAATGCTTGAAAATTCAGCTGGCATTTTCAATTCTGATTCCCACTTTGCCAGTACATGTATGGGAATTTCAAAACCTGCTTTAGGTCATTATTCGTTATAACCAAAATGGGGAACAAGCATTAAAATGTCTGACATCCCGTTGGGATGAATCAGCGCCATTCTCTTTAGTAACTTCATACTTTTCAGTGCCAAACTTAAAATTTCTTTTGCTAATGGCGCCAAATGCCAAACGACAAAATTTTAGACTAGTCCAAATTGAAAGCCTTTGCAGGCGACAAAATAAATATAACTCGAAAATTAAAACTTATTTTGAGAAGGGTAGAAAACATCGTGGCAAAAGGAGAAAATGCTGGTTCTCCTTTTCCCACTCTGGTTTCAAAAGCTTTCATTTTCTGGGTCATTAAAAGTATGGATTGCGTGGTAAAGAGTTAAAACATTGTGGGAAAATGCTGGTAACCAGCATTTTTTTCCTTTTCCGACAATGTTTTCAGCCATTTCAAAGACAGATGTTATATTTTTAGCTACATTAAATTTTCCTTACTTAAACGTTTAACTCTTTACCGAACGACAACATTTCAGACTTGTCTAAATTGAAAGCATTTGCAGATGACAAACTATAAATCTTCCTCAGAACATAAAGTTTGTCTTTCATTGTGTGAAAAGGAGAAAAATACTTGTTACCAGCATTTTCTCCTCTGCCCGCAATGTTTTCAAAAGTCTTGCCTGTCAGGGTAGTTACAACTCAGGATTGTGTAGTAAAGGGTTAAACATGAAGTTTGTTTGGTACATTAAAGAATGCCTTCAAAAGGGACCCAGTTGATTAACCCTTTGCCAAACAATCCCTCTCTACTGACTATGAGAGCTTTTGAAAATATTGTGGGGAAAGGAGAAAACACTTGAGTCCAGTATCTGCTCCTTTTCCCACAAAATTTTCTACCCATTCAACGACAAAATCTGTCAATTCAGCCATGTTTAAATTTGTCATAAGAAAAAGCTTTCATTTTGGACAAGTCTAAAATTTTGTGGAGTGGTAAAGTGATAGCTGTAGAAAATTAATCACTCACTATGAAAAACACTGTGTGAAATCTATAATTCACATTGATCAGAATCAGGCAACAGCTGGCAAAATCTGGAACAAATGTCTGATGATTTTCTCCTCCTAGAATGTCCAATCAAAATCATTCTAACAACTGATGTCCCCCCCCCCCATGACAAATTACTGCCTTATTGCAAACACCCACAATTGAAGTTCAATAGTTACTAATTAATTAGTTCATAATTTAGTTTCATTAAAATAATGGTAATGTGTCTAAGGTTAATTTCTATTGAGTCTTTACCAAAGATCACATTTAACCCTAAATTTTACCAGATGACAAAATTTTAGCCTTGTCCAAATTGAAAGCATTTGCAGACGCCAATTTCAATGTGGCTCAAGTGGTGCAATTTTTCTTTGATAGGGCAGAAAACATTGTGGTAAAGGAGAAAATGCTGGTCAACTCCTTTCACAGGGTCGTTAAAAGGTGGTATTGTGTGGTAAAGAGTTAAAATTTGTCAAAACTTAAGACATTTACATTAAACAAATTTAAAAGGGCTATAGCCTTTACCTCACAATCCTGACTTTTAATGGCCTGAGAGAGGAAGCCTTTAAAAACAATGTGGGAAAAGGAGATAATGTTGGTAACCAGCATATTCTCCTTCCCAAAATGTTTTCTACTCTTCCAAAAACAAATTTTAATTTTTGAGTCACATTTATTTTGTTGTCTGCAAATCCTTTCAATTTGGACAAGTCTAAAATTTTGTCGTTTGGTAGAGTTAAATATGGCTTAACCCTTTTCCACACAATGACAAGTTTTAACAACCCTGAGAAAGAAGCCTTTAAAAACAATGTGGGAAAAGCAGAAAATGCAGGTAACCAGCATTTTCTCTTTTTCCCACAATGTTTTCTACCCTATCAAAGACAAATTCCATTGTTTGAGCCACATTTGTATTGTCATCTGCAAATGCTTTTAATTTGGGCATGTCTACTTTTTTCCCCGTGTGGTAAAGTGTTAAACAATATGTGTAATTGAAAGGGTAGCATTTGCAGATATAAAATGTCTCAAATGATGGCACTGTCTCTAGATAAAAAGGAAACATTGTGGACAAAAGAGAAAATGCTGGTCACCAGCATTTTCTCCTTTTCCCACAATGTTTTCAAATACCTTCTTTTAAAAGGGTCCCTAACACCCAAGGATTGTTTGTAGACCTGCTTACAGCAATCTGGTGAAAATTTGCAGTAGTCTAACCCAGGTGCTGTCTGGTGAACAGGTGAAATGTGTAGAGTAGATTCAGTCTGCAGATGTTTATTCTGACCTGGAACCAGACTGGAAAATCTTTACACAGCTGTAGCGGCTGACTGCCATTCACAGACACACTCTACGATCTATATCTAGGTCAAAAAAACATCCTTTCTACTATTAGTTAACCTATTTGCCAAACATTCTTAAAAGTTTTTCTTGGTCTATTCTACATCCCCATCCCCTAGACACCACCCCACCGGAAAAGCACCTGCAGTTGTGCTAGGTCCAAAACTCCTTACCACAATACAGAATTTTCGATTCATACATATTAAAAGCATTTTACAGACAACAAGATAAATGAGACTAAAATGATGAGATCAGTCCATGAAAGGAAAGAAAATAATTCTTGGGACAAGAGGAGAAAATGCTGGTTACTGGCATTCTCTCGTTTTCCAAGAATGCTTTCAAAAGTCATCCTCCTCCAGGTAGTTATCCCTTCACCTACTAAATAAAATGTGATGTAACTTTCAAGTCAATAGTAAATCAAAGGACTGATAGTCCTGGGAGTCACCTGTTGTTTATAAGGGCATTAAGGCAGATTTTGACACACACACTCCTCTTTTGGAAGGGGGGAAAGAAGGGGGGGGGGTTGTGGGGTTGTTTTTGAAAGGAGAGCGTGACTGTCCAAGTGTTAGTCGCTGACAGAAATATGAATTCAAAAGTAAGTAATAAGTTGCAAGGTCACTCTGTCTTTTGTTCACTTTTTACCCAATTTTAAAATTCGTTTTTCTGCAAGCGACCAACTGTACAATAACAGACTGTTATCTTCACAATAACTTCCATTCCTATACATGTATGTCTGAGGTTCAAATGCATTTTAACACTCACTTTATTCACTTTTTGCTTCTATTGGGCCTTTAACCAATTACCTTCAACAACAGTTGGCTACTCTACCGAGCTATCATACTATAAGATGTTACTTTGTGTTGAAAATGTATTTACCCCTTGTTATGCACTGACAGCTTTACTTTAACTAACGAAAAAATTTAGGAAATAATACTGTAATGTGCAGTAAAAATACTAAAAGTCAATTACCGGTGTTGCTTGAATTTTCATGTTTTCTATCTGCATTTTAGTTTTAAAGCCATCTTTGCAGCTTTTATCAGAAAGATGAAGGAATGTCGCAAGTGAGAATTCCATCACTCATAATTGTGTTGGTATCTGAGATCACCAATAAGTAATACATGTATCTCATCAACCACATCTTAATGTTTCCCACTAAGTTTCTGAACATATCCAATCATTTGAGTCACAGTTATTTTCGTGTCTGCAAACGCTTTCAATTTTTACCATCTAAAATCTTGTCAGTGTGGTAAAGATGTAACCAATTGGACCAACCAATTATTTAACCCTTTTCCAAACTAAAATTTCTGACTCCTCCATATTGAAAGGGTCTGCAGATGACATATTCAAAAGTGGTACACACAAATGAATTGAAGTTCTTGACAGGGAATGAAATATTGTGTATTTTCTTCTTTTCCCATAATCTTTTCAAAAGCGCTCTTCTTCAAAGTCGTAAGAACTTAGGATTGTTTGGTAAAGGTTTAAGTACATGTCTATCCATGCCTGATTGCTTGTGGTTTATCTCTAAGTACAGTTAGCTTGGTTAAGCAGTTTGAAGGGTTCCTGTGTACCATAAAAGGGATCCAGCATGCCTCCATGTCGAACTTGAAACCAGGAGGTTCCTATTTCAACCCTAGTTCAATCTTCTGGGCCCTGTGTTTTCCATCAGGGTGTCCTTGGGCAGGGCATGAACACACAATTATGAAAACATTTATCCAAGCAATTCTTCCTTTAGCCTCATTGTTTTCCTCTGTAAATGGAGATACATCATGTTCTCCTCTACATTCTATGCAGTATGGGCTAAAAAAACCAACTAAACTGAAAACCGCTGTTAGAAACCACATGGCCCTATAATGTGTCCCAGGATGCAGGCAATAACACAGGCCCAATCAACAATATGGACTTGCTTGTACACTGAGCAGTCCCTGTTAACTCTTTATCAAACCACAAAAGTTTAGACTGGTCCAAACTGAAAGGATTTGCAGACAACAAATTAAATGTAGCTCAAATGATGACTTCTGGTTTAGATAGGGGAGAAAACATTACGGGAAAAGGAGAAAATGCCGGTTACCAGCATTTTCTCCTTTTTCCACAATGTTTTCAAAAGCCTTCTCTCTTATAGGGTCATTAAAACATGGGATTGTGTGGTAAACGGTTAAACCCTTTCAGCATCATAGACAAATTTGAATAGCGGCTTTTGCAGACTGAGACAACATAGATCAAGATCAGTCTGCACAGACCATGCAGTCTAATCTTGGATATAGACAGTCCACTTGTTCAGTCAAGCCTATACGGTTAAAAGTATATCTGAATTTCAGTGGAATGTCTTCCAAACTTTCAAAAGAGGTGCTAGATGAGTTAACCCTTGGAGTTCCAGAGAAACCTGACCGACATGTTCAATCTAGCAATAAAACCCAAAATAACTGCAATTTCAAAGTGGCTTTTGTCCAGAGTGCTTCGGCAAAGGGGACAGTGTTAACCTATGATCAGACTGCACATTTTGTGCAGTCTGACCTTGTCTACACTAGCTACCCAAGCTACTAAGGTTGTGAAAGGCGCTTTAAGGGTTAACCCTTTGCCACACAGCAAAATTTTAGGCTCCTCCACATTGAAAATATTTACAGACAGCAGTTCAAATATTTTTCAGATGATAGTATTTATTCTTGAAAAGGTAGAAAACATTGTGAGAAAATGAAAAAAATGCTGGTTACCAGTACTTTCTCCTTTTCCTGCATTGTTTTTAAAAGCCATCTTTCTCAGGGTCCTTAAAACTTAGGATTGTCTGGTGAAGGGTTAAAACGTTGTGGCTAAAGTAGCAATGGCTTGTTTGGTAAATAAATGGGATTACAATGGTGTAACACATGTTCCCTCCAGGGACATGAACTGAGATGACTGTTCAACATATGGTTTCTCCATGGAAAAAAAAAGTAGCAACCAACCATCTTACCATCTGGAAACTTATGTGACCTAAATATTACAAAACAAGAGGGCCATGATGGCCCTGTATCACTCCACTTCCTTTAACTCTCTACCACACAATCCCGACTTTTAACGACCCTAAAACCGGTAACCAGCATTTTCTCCTTTTCCCACAATATTTTCTACCCTTCCCAAAACAAATTTCAATTTTTCAATCACATTTATTTTGTCGTCTGCAAATGCTTTGAATTTGGACCAGTCTAAAATTTTGTCGTTTGGTAAAGAGTTAACTTTTCACCAAACAACAAAAACTATACTCATCCAAATTTAATTCTTTGTCTGTATTAGAGTTTAACACAGTTTTAACAGCTTAGGTCATATCACGTCTGTCAGTACACCTATGCATGTGTTTCCTGGCTTTCTTGCATCAGTATTGACACAACTTTTCCCAAATGAATCAGAGGTAAGAGGCAAGAAGTCGCCGGAAAGCAAGTTTGCCTCAACCGGGTATCGAACTCAACACCACCAGGTCACGACTCAGATATGCTAACCACTGAGCTACCCATACGGGACATCCAAAGTTGAAGCATTTGCAGGTGAGAAATTGAATGTGGCTTTCGTTACTGAATTTGTTTTAAAATGGACCTTGTGGTGAAAGGAGAAGATGCTGGTTACTAACATTTTGTTTATCTCCTACAATGTTTTCATAAGCTGTTCCTCTCAGGGTCATTAGAACTCATGATTGTACGGTGAAGGGTTAAAGACCAACTAGCAGCCAAAAGTCAACAATTCGGGTATCAAAATGCAGATAAATATAATTCATACAATTTGAAAGTATAAATATTATAATGAGTCGGACTATATGGTATAGTTCAGTCTGTCACAGTTGCTGGCAGAAAAATGAATTGTAAAACTAGAATTAACCCTTTACCAGACGACAAAATTTTAGCCTAGTCCAAATTGAAAGGATTTGCAGACGACAATTTCAGTGTGGCTCAAATGGTGGAATTCGTCTTTGATAAGGCAGAAAACATTTTGGGAAAAGGTGAAAATGCTGGTTACCAGCATTTTCTCCTTTTCTCACAATGTTTTCAAAGGCTTCTTTTCCAGGGTCGTCAAAAGGCGACATTGTGCTGTAAAGGGTTAAAGTTTTCAGTAGTGGGGATCAAATCCTGGGTCTCTAGGTTGTGGATCCCAAGCCTTTACCAATGATCCATGCAAGACCCATACAAATGACTGATTCATTGATTGTATAGTGTTTAGCACCTTTTTCAACATTACCCTTTTTTCAATTATTTCTTTGCTTCCAGTGCATCTATCCATGCTTTCCTGGAGTTTCTGTTACCAGTATTGTGCATGATATTCTTCTCAAGTAACTGGCTGCTTTCCCACATAACCACTGTCAAAAACAATGATCAGTGGAGAGGAATGAATTTGGTCTTAATGACTATCATCAGTCCTCGGAAAAAAATCTGCTGGGCTGGGGATTCAAACCAGCGAGCCCGATCTCAAGTCCTGTGCCCTACTGACTACCAGGGCTCGGCAGGACCCATACAAAAAGTTAGTGAGACAGGGGAGAAACGTCATCGACTTCAGGGTCATTAGAACATGGGGTTATCTAATAAAGGGTTAACCCTTTCCCAAAAAAGCCCTGGTTTTCACGTGTCTACAGTACAAGTCTTTTGAAAACACTGTGGGAAAAGGAGAAATTGCTCGTAACGAGCAATTTCTCCTTTTCCCATAGTGTTTTCTACCCTTCTGGAGAACTTTCTGTCATTTTCATCAAATTTAAAATTGTCGTCTGCAAACTCTTTCAATTTGGACCAGTCTAAAATTTATCGTTTGGGAAAGGGTTCAAAGGATGAAATAATTCCTCCTTTTCCCACTATATTTTCAACAGTTTTATTCTTCAGGGTTGTTAAAACTTGAGATTGTATGGTGAAGGGTTAATTACCCTGAAGAATAAAGCTTTACAAAACATGTGAATAGGAAAAAAATGCTAGTAACGAGCATTTTTTCCTTTTTCCTACAATGTTTTCTACCTTTTCAAAGACAAATCTTATCATTTTTGCCATCTTTGTCATCTGCAAAATTTCATGCTTTCAATAAAAACGAGTCCAAAACTTACTTGTATGGTTTGAGTTCAATCTCAAACTCTTGGCTGTAACATAGGACTTTCACACCTGCACACTTGAGTGACAAGCATGCAGGTTTGACATTTACGACATATCACAGGCTAACCATTATTTGTAAAAAAATAGAGGCTCTTGAGGGCCTGAATCCCTCTACTGGCATGATTTTGCTTTTTTTCCCTAATGTACGCTATGAATTCATGATGCAAAAAGGAAAAGAAACAAATGCACAAAAATATTTAGGGATGGGTTGTTGCAACTGGGCTTGAAACCATTAAGACAGCACAAGTAGGCACGGTGAAATGAACAAATAGTGTGAAAAAAAATGCAATTTTTTTAAAATAATTGTTTGGATTCCAGTCGAATTTGATAGAGTTTCAGTAATCATTATTTTAAACAATCTCTGCAAGTTTCAAGGAAATGTGACCAATAATGTGGACTGTGTTGAGTAAGCAATACTAAGTCATCAAATGTCTGCTTTTCCTAAACCGATTGCTAGATTTTCTTCATTCCTAATAGAGTTCAATCTCTTGATGATACAAATAATCTCTGCAGGTTTCAAAAGATTGAATCAAAATAAAAAATGTGACTTAACTACGTAAACAAATGTAAATTATCACTTTTGAGTGGCTCCTTTTCCCATACTGATTGTCAAATGTTTTTTTTATTTTTTTTAAATCCATAGGGTTCATGCTGTTGATAATATAAAGCAACTGTGCAAGTTTCATGAAAATTCAACCACAAATGCTGATGTTATCGTGTAAACTAGAATAGTAAATTTTCAAATTTGAATAGCTACTTTTCCAATACTGACTGTTTAATTTTTTTTCAAAATCAATAGGGTTCAAGCTGTTGATGATACAAAGCAACTGTGCAAGTTTCATGAAAATCTGACCACAAATGCAGACTTTATCAAGTAAACACGAAAAGCAAATTTCGATCTTTAAATGACTACTTTTCCCATACTGATTGTCAGATTTTTTTCTCAAAATCAATAGGGTTCAAGCTATTGATGAGATAAACAAACAGTGCAAATTTCACGAAAATCTGAACACAAATGCAGACCTCATCATGCAAACTTGCTACTTTTCCCACACTGATTGCTTTGACATTTTCTGTAATTATAACATTTATATTTGTTGCACAGAAGAATGATTCTGACAGTTCAACAGGGTTTTCCTTGGCCCACGATTTTTTTTGTTTTGACACATTTTTAAGGAAAAGGACCCATTATTTTTTCAACAATGCGTCATTGTGGACGTGCAAATGTAATAAAGGTTACTAACAACATTACTACCGACACTGCTACAGATATAGATGAAAAAGCTGAGGTACGAGGAGAAAATGGGATGAAACTGTGGACTGTGAGTCAATTTTATTTTAATAGTGTCGGTCTTTAAAAGGGTCTAAACTAAACCTGTCGATAGCTAATGAGAACAATACGGCTCTGTCAAAATTGATGTCTGCAAGGAAGAAGTGACCTTGAATAACTATTGGACAATGAAATGCCCAGTAACAGAACCCACAGAAATCATTTCAAGGTCCCAAGGGTTTACTGGAAATTGGCTAAAATTGACCTGATATTCGTTGAAAACAGCTGCATGAATGTGACCCCTGTATCAAAACACAGCCGTTCAATTAGTGAAAATAGTTTGTTGTTGGCTGAAATGCATACCCTCTATTAAAAGAGCAACAGAGGTTTTCCAATCTGGCCAACAACAAGCTATTTTCACCAATTAAATGCCTAATTCCTGTGATAAAAACGAAACACAATAACTCTTTTGCCACAGAGAAAGGATGCACAAACTTTTGTAATTTAACCCTTGTGCATGATCAAAACACTTACAGTCATGCTGATGCCCTTGAAAGATTAAAATTACATAAAGATATGACAACTTGTCTGGAGCCTGTTAAGAAAAGGCTTAAAGACAATTGCTACAGTTTCATCATTTTTTCTGAAAACATTCACAATTTCACCAAACTTTGTTTGGTGATAGTATATCATCTGATCTATACAAATATGAAATAACAAGAGGGCCACTGGCCCTAAAGTGCTCATCTGAGTAAAAGCGTCTAGGGCTGATAAAGCTGAAGAAATCCTGGTTTTAATGATGTAATACACACAAGTGTAAGTGACCTACTATTGACCAGCTTGGCTCAGTGATCGACTTTTTGACCCAACATGACCCTATTTCAAACTAGTCCAAGATTTTATCAAGACAAAAATTCTGACCAAGTTTTACGAGGATCTGGCTGAAAATGTGGCCTCTAGAGTGAAAACAACATAAATGTTGACGACCACAAGACAGACGACGCACTAGACACAGCACAATCACAAAAGCTTACCTTGAGCACTTTGTGCTCAGGTGAGCTAAAAATAGGGGGTCACCAGTTTTGGGAAAAGTATGCGTATTAATCTGTTAGAAAATACCTTTACTTGTGGCTAAAACATACCTTTATTTCGGAAAAGCCCAATAAAAACATAAGTATTAAACTTTATATCTGTCAATGTACAAACATTCAGATTTTCCCTATTTCTTCCATGAATAATATTTAGGTACTAAACTACAAGATTTAGGCTTAAAACAAATACGTCACCTGCCTTATTTTTGAAAAAAAAAACATACATTTGAAGTTTGTGGGTGGGGCACTTACTAATAGGTATTGTCCCCAAGACAAAGACATTACATAAAGTACAGTATTTAAATTTTTCAACAATATAATAGTATTGATAAGAAATAAGAAATTGATAAGAAATAAGTTTAACCCATTACCAAACAACAAATTTTAGACTCTTTTAAATTTAGCCAGTTTGCAGACGAAAAATCAATTGCTAGTACTCATGAATTGCAGTTCTCTGACGGGTTAGAAATCACTGTGTCAAAGACAGAAATTGAGCATTATGATTGTCTCCTTTTTCCTCAATGTTTTCTAATATTGTCTGCTGCAGACTCATAAAAACTAAGGAAGTGACTGGTTAAAAAGTAAGAGTTACAGCCCCTTGTTAGCTTTAATTTCCTATTTCTAACCTATTATTACAGATTTATTTTACAATGGACGATATCAATACATGCAGTTCACTTGATATATGTGCAAAAATTATGAAAATGTGCAATACTTTAACTCTACTGGGCTTTATATTCCGAGTTATTATTATCCTTTGATAGTCCTTGACCTCATGATTATCAAAATACCGTATTTCACCTAATTAATGCTCCCTCCCTAATAGCTCGCTCCCAACTATATTTCTTACTCCAGAGGCCTCCTGCTGTTCATGATGAGTGATATCTAAAACTTGATAATGGGTATTGCTGATCAAAATGGTCATATATCTTTTACGTTCTATTGCTGTCGGCTGGCAAACATAGCTTATATTTTAACCAATCGTTAAACTACCAATTTGTAAAAGACTGGATAATGTACCATCCATGGGACCATTAATTGGTTACAATATGGTACAGTATTTTCATGAGTATACCCCACACATTTTTCCTCCCAGATTTTTCTTCAAGTAGGGGATGTTGTACACAGCTATAACTGTACTAAGTATTTCTTTTTCCCAATCTCTGCATCAGCATCAGGTAGATCGTAATGGGACGCCATTGGGCCTTGTCTAATTTTCAAAATAATGTTAAAGTCGTCCTATTATTATTTACATAATACAACTGTTTTATATAAATTAGAATAAACAAATTTAAAAAAAAAAAAAATCACATTAATTGAGTAAGTAGAGGTTTTATTTTATTTCTATTTGTGTTTATTACCTTCTAATGACCTATTCACACTTCAATGTAAGTTAACAAAAAGGTGCCAATCAATTTGGTTCAATTGACGATCTTGACATGTGAAAGTGGGCTCTGCATTGGTCCCGCTGTGTAAACAGCATATGCCATACTAGAGAACTGTTAAGTTTATTCCCTTTATGATTATACACTCTTGGAAAATTCCTATGGTACTTTGATTTTAATGAGCACAAACACAGTTTCCTCCCTTGAAAAACCAACACCATTTGCAATAGTCTGATGTGAAAGTAAACAAAAATTATTCTCGATAAAATGCTTATTCAGGATGCACACAATGTATCAGAACTGGACTTTTCTCGCAACCTTTAAGGTAAACTTAGGGGTGCGAGTTAAACATGCACGCCACGTGGTAGACTCGTGAAAATACAGTATTTTAAACCCTGACAAACTAACCAAATGAAACTTTTCTTGAATATAAACTTGAATTATAAACACCTTAACCTCATTCTCTGCCAAACCACACCCCCCCTCCCCCCCGCTTTTGCCTGGGAGTATTAATTTGCAACTTACAGTATTTCACTCTGAGATAACAAACAATGCAAATGAAACTTTCTTGCATTCACTGTGGTGTTGCCATATTTCTGTCACTGCCGTCACCATGAAATAAAATGTAACTTTTTGAATGAAGGAAGTGTTGACAAAATCAAATTCATTTCTTCCCTCTTCACTGAGCAGTTTCAATGAAATTTAGGTCATAGGAGCCTATATCATGATTACTTTACTGTATCATTGAAACTTAAACAAGAGGGCCATGATGGCCCTGTATCGCTCCACTGGCTTATAAATATAAACCACGAAGAAAAGTCTTCACTATATAAGCCCTTATAAAACTTTGACCTCATGGCTACAGTCTGACTAAATGGGGAATATTGTATTAGAAGAATAACGTGCCAAATGTGGGAGTTCTTGGCCTTATGGCTGGTAACAAGATGGTTTCTGAACTTTTCACTCCATAAACCCATGTAAAACTTGTGATCCCTGGTGCAGGGCCAAACTTGATCCTAGAGCTGTAACTTGGGCCCTCTTTGTAACTGTCCACTAAATAATGCTATAATTATATGCAAAATTTGGTAGCCTAAGCCTTATGGCTATGTACACCAAGATTTAAAAGTTTTCCCTATGTAAGCCTATGTAAATCTTGTGAACCCCCCCCTCCAAGTATGAGGCCAAATTGACCCCAGGACTATACTTTGGACACTTTTGGTAGACTCCAACTAGATCAAGCTAAATGCCAAATTTGGTAGCTCTAGGCCTTAGGGTTTCAGACAAGAAGATATTTAAAGTTTTCTCTATATAAGCCTATGTATAAAACTTGTGACCCCTGGGGAAGAGCCAATTTTGACCCCAGGACTATAATTTCAAGAAACATGATAGAGGTCTACTACATAAAGCTACATGCCAAATTTGGTAGCCCTATGCCTTATGGTTTCAGACAAGAAGATTTTTAAAGTTTTCTCTATATAAGCCTATGTAAAACTTGTGACCCCTGGGGAGGAGCCAATTTTGACCCCAGGGCTATAATTTCAAGAAACATGATAGAGGTCTACTACATAAAGCTACATGCCAAATTTGGTAGCCCTATGCCTTATGGTTTCAGACAAGAAGATTTTTAAAGTTTTCTCTATATAAGCCTATGTAAAACTTGTGACCCCTGGGGCAGAGCCAATTTTGACCCCAGGGCTATAATTTGAAGAAACTTGATAGAGGTCTACTACATAAAGCTACATGCCAAATTTGGTAGCCCTATGCCTTATGGTTTCAGACAAGAAGATTTTTAAAGATTTCCAATATTTTTCAGTTTTGTTGCCATGGCAACCAGAGTTTTTGAAGGAATCAAATTCTTTCAAGAAATTCTGAAGAGGACCATGTCAGGATCATTTCTGTGAAGTTTCGTGAAAATCGGATGGGTAGTTTCAGAGAAGAAGATGTTTGAAATAAAAGTTAACGCACGGACGGACGGACGGACGGACGGACGACCGGACGGACGGACGCACGACGGACACCGGGCCATGACATAAGCCCGCTGGCCTTCGGCCAGTGGAGCTAAAAATTAGCACACTGAAGACTCTCAAAGGTCACAACAGTAATGGTCATAAATATCATCTTCTTGAACATTAAACTATTTTAAAAACAAGAGGGCCATGATGGCCCTGGATCGCTCACCTGAGTCAATAGGCCAAACATTCTGACCAAATTTCACAAGTATCTGACTGAAAATGTGGCCTCTATAGCATGCACGGGGTTTTTCAATGATTTGACCTAGTGACCTAGTTTTTGACCCCACATGACCCAATTTTGAACTCGTGTGAGATTTTATCAAGCCAAATATTCTGGCAAAGTTTCATAAGTATTTGACTGAATATGTTGCCTCTAGAGCGTACACAAGGTTTTTTGAAGATTTGACCTAGTGACCTAGTTTTTGACCCCACATGACCCAATTTCAAACTCGTCCGAGATTTTATCAAGACAAACTCTCTTACCAAATTTCACAAATATCTGACTGAATATGTGGCCTCTAGAGCACACAAAAGGTTTTTGGAAGATTTGACCTAGTGACCTAGTTTTTGACTCCACAAGACCCAATTTCGAACTCGTCCCAGATTTTATCAAGACAAACATTCTGACCAAGTTTCATGAGGATCCAACTGAAAATGTGGCCTCTAGAGCGTACACAAGGTTTTTCGAAGATTTGACGTAGTGACCTAGTTTTTGACCCCACATGACCCAATTTCAAACTCGTCCGAGATTTTATCAAGACAAACATTCTGACCAAATTTCACAAGTATCTGGCTGAAAATGTGGCCTCTAGAGCGTACACAAAGTTTTTCGAAGATCTGACCTAGTGACCTAGTTTTTGACCCCACATAGCCCAATTTCGAACTTGTCCGAGATTTTATCAAGGCAAACATTTGAACCAAGTTTCATGGGGATCGGACTGAAAATGTGGCCTCTAGAGCGTACACAAGGTTTTTCGAAGATATGACCTAGTGACCTAGTTTTTGACCCCACATGACCCAATTTCGAACTTATCCGTGATTTTATCAAGACAAACATTCTGACCAAGTTTCATGGGGATCGGACTGAAAATGTGCCCTCTAGAGCGTACACAAGGTTTTTCGAAGATTTGACCTAGTGACCTAGTTTTTGACCCCACATGACTCAATTTCGAACTCATCCGAGATTTTATCAAGACAAACTTTCTGACCAAATTTCACAAGTATCTGACTGAAAATGCGGCCTCTAGAGCGTACATACAGTTTTTCTAAGATTTGACCTAGTGACCTAGTTTTTGACCCCACATGACCCGATTTCAAACTCGTACGAGATTTTATCAAGACAAACATTCTGACCAAGTTTCATGAGGATCCAACTGAAAATGTGGCCTCTAGAGCGTACACAAGGTTTTTCTAAGATTTGACCTAGTGACCTAGTTTTTGACCCCACATGACCCAATTTCGAAGTCGTCCGAGATTTTATCAAGACAAACATTCTGACCAAGTTTCATGAGGATCGGACTGAAAATGTGGCCTCTAGAGCGTACACAAGGTAAAAAGTTGACGACACACGATGGACGACGGACACAGCACGATCACAATAGCTCACCATGAGCACTTCGTGCTCAGGTGAGCTAAAAATAAGCTTTTAGTCAAATCTGGTGTTGGGTCAGCTACTACATCTATAATAGCTGGGGAAATACTGAAAACAATATACTGAAAACAATGAGGAAAAAGGATGGATCGCTAGTAAATAGCAGCTGCTCCTTGTTCCAGTGTTTCCAAAATCTATCAAATGCCACAGCATAAATTTTGTGCTGTTTCATGAATCACAAAATCGGCATACTAAAAAGTATCTCTGATTACACATATATTGCTTGTAAAGTTTCCCTACCTTGTTTATATGCATTGTACATTTCCATATTTCCACCAGGTCCTGGGCCTTTGACCCCTGAGCTGACTGGAGGGGAAAACATCTGAAATATAGCAATAAAAACATTAAGAAATTTATATACAAGTATTCAGATTCTACTGTATAAGGGAAATGGATTATTCTCTCTGGGATCACAATGCAGCTATATCCAAATTCGAAATTTATTTTCTAGAAATAATATCTCACGATGGCTGGAAAATTTGGCACCTAACTCTACATTTTTTATTTGCCTGCATTTTCCTTGATTACAGAAAAAAGGCAAGGGAGAAGAATTGTTGGTTCAATATTTATTTTCTCTTTTAAGTCCTGAAATTCCTTCATCTCTTTACTAAAATGTTTTCAGCCCTTTCAAACAAAAGTAACAACAGTTGAACCACATCTGTTTTCTGTAAATGATTTCAACATTCGCATTTGTATTGGAATTTAATGCCGTTTTAACAGCTTGCATCATATCACAGCAGCCAGTGCACCAATATGCTACCGGGCTGGGCTTGATTTTAACAGGGACAAAAATAAAATTTTGTCTTTTGGTAAAGACTTATGACTGCTTAAATTTTTAAATAACTCTTCAACACACTAACTCTTATACTTGACCAACATGAAAAATCATGCAGACAGTAAATCAAACACAGTAAAAAATAATAGATTTATCTCTAAAAGGGTAGAAGACATTGTGGGACAAGGAGGAAATGCTGGTTTCTCCTTTTCTTGCAATGATTTTAAAAGCCTTCTTTCCCTGGATCATATAAATTAGAGATTGTTTGGTAAAGGGTTACAAAAGGTTTCCAAATGTATGAAGTGGGTAATCAATCTCAAAAAACTTGACATACCAGCCTGCTCATCATTTACTAATGACTTCAGTAGTGACATTCGTCTTCAATCATATTTATAATTAAACCAGTCAAACTGTGGAGTATTTTCATTGCACTGATTTTATGTTTTACCATTGTGGGATTTGACCAAACCGAAAGCATTTGCAGATGACAAATTAAAAGTGGTTAAAAACTGATATTTGTCATCTGAAGGGAAGGAAACATTGTGGGAATAGGTTTTCAAAAGCCTTATTCCTCAGGACCGTTAAAACTGGTGAGTGTGTGGTAAAAGGTTAATGGAAACAGTCATAATGAGGCATCCCATATTCCAATAGAAGAGCTTCACACCCCTGCAAATATATACTGAACCAAGAAAGAAACTTCCGATTTCTATACATATTTTCTTAATGTAATGAAAGGAAATCAACATGTCCAATGCCCTACATATGTTTGGTCAAACTATTATGTGCCAAATAAAACCAATTATAACTAAACTGTATGAATTACACAGAGAAAATGTTGGACTCGATTTTGTCATGTATGTACGAACCAGTATAATCCGTGTTTATAAAAACAAACTTTTCAGTCTGACTTTATGGACTTTGTTGTCAATAAGAAAAAGACATTAAAATAAAAAAAATTATAAAGTTTTCTTTCTTTTTGATATGCCTAGAATTCCACCAAATTTACATGAACGTGCCATTGGAATGCTTAATGCTGGTATGGTGACAAATGAGGTTGCTAGGGTTGTTGGTAGTTCTAGCCATTCTATTCGATATCTTGGGCAACGTTTCCAAGCAACAGGGTGTGCGGAAGATTTACCACATAGCGGACATCTGTGTGTCACGATGCCTGGTCAAGACTGCTATATCATGAACACATCTAAGCAATCATTTTCAAACTGCCACTGCCACTGCTGCTAATACCCTAGTAGACATAACAACCGAATATCTGCCCAAACTGTATGCAATAGTCTGCACGACGGTTGTCTACCAGGACGTCGTCCTTACGTTGGCTGTGTATTGACATGACATCACCGTGTAAATCGTGTTAATTGGGCACGTACACACCATCACTGGATTAGGCAACAATGGAAAAGCTTTCTTTTCTCTGACAGGTAGAGATTTTCCATTCCTCGAAGTGATGGCAGGGTTTGTGTATACCATAGAAGAAATTAATTTTATGCCAACAGTTGTGTACTTGAATGAGATCGTTTTGGGGGCACAGGTTCCGTCTTGGTCTGGGCAGGCATTGCGCTGGGTTATCGCACACCTCTTGTTGTGCTCAATGGGATTTGAATGCCCAACGCTACAGAGATGAGATTCTTGCAAGGCACGTCATCCCACTGTTTCAAAATAATGCCAATATCACTCTGTTTCAACATGGTAATGCCACAGGCCATATAGCTAGAGATACTGTGAATTTCCTCAGGACGAATAATATTGCATTCATTAATGACTGGCCCGCCCAAAGTCCTTATCTGAATCCCATTGAACACCTGTGGGATAACTTGGATCAGCGTGTTAGACGTCCCCCATTCCACCGTCAAACATCAATGAAATAACACAAGCCTTCATCCAGGAGTGGAATAACATTCCACAGGCAGAAATCAACAAACTTGTCAGTTCTATGTGCCAACGATGCTAGGCAGTACTCGATGCTGAAGGTGGCCATACCCGGTATTAATGTGTGATTTTGGTCTACGACCCTTACCACATTTAATCAACCACTTCATGAGTTTTCCGTGAACGTAGAGCAATAAAATTTTACACACAAATTCACATTGAAATACTCTTGGAATACCAGTAAAAATAATTTAACACTTTTTTCCATATTTACGTATATCTGCACTTAAATACAGCAGAAGTTACTTATTTTGTTCAGTATATATAAACAAGTGCTCCAACACTTTGCTTGGCCTTTCTCATTTACATTCATTCTGGCGAGCTTATCATGCTGGCCATAACTGGATCCTAAAAACATGTTATAAAGACCTTGTTCCTTGTGATCTTGAAAAGCAAGACTCATCTATATTCATAGCATTTTAAGAGGGCAAATAAATTGTGGTTCAAAGATAGGATCTGTCTGTTAAGAGTAGAAAACTTGTGGTGAAAGGAGAAAATGCTGGTTTCTCCTTCTCCAATATCAGAAGGTTCCCAAGGTGCAATGTATGTCGAGTCTGCCATGTGGGAGTGAAGAACCTCATAAGTGGAACATGGAAAAAAAGTAACCTATCACTCATAATATACATCTAATATATCTTATTTCAGACCCCTTTGTTTTCAAATTTGCATGAGAATAGAAGTATTCCCTATTCATGAACAAGACAAAGCTTCATTTATGACCTTCAAATATGACCTTGACCTTGAAACCACTGAAGCAAATAATTCAGTGAGATGCTTACAACACATAAAGTATAAAAGTTGTCAAAAACTTTCATCATTTGACCATCAAGTGTAAACTTGACCCTGGACCTACCTGAACAAATTTAGAAATGGCACATCTACTCAAAAAAGAAAACAATTGTGCAAATTTATTTTGAAATCCATCCATATGTGTAGAAGTTATGGCTCAGACAAGATCTACATAGGCCAATTTCATTGTTTGACCTTAGTGTGACTATGACTTTGGACCTATATGATCAAATATTTTAAATGGCACATCTACTCATGAAGGAAAATAATTCTGCCAAATAATTTTGAAATCCTCCTAAAATGTGGAATTTACAGCTCACACATGCTCCATTACTGACAATTTTATCATTTGACCTTCAAGTGTGACCTTGACATTGGATCTACCTGAACAAGTGATTCAAATGACTCTTCTACTGGTAAAGGAGTACACTTGTCTAAAATTACTTTTAAATCCACAGATAAATGTAGAAGTTGTAGCTCTAGGTATGACAATTGTACACTCTGACCCTTAACCCTTTCCCAGACGACAAATTTTGGACTGGTCCAAATTGAAAGAGTTTGCAGACGACAATTTTAGATTTGATGAAAATGGCAGAAAGGTCTCAAAAAGGATAGAAAACACTGTGGGAAAAGGAGAAATTGCTCGTTATGAGCAATTTCTCCTTTTCCCACAGTGTTTTCAAAAAACTTGTACTGCAGACACGTGAAAACCAGGGCTTGTCTGGGAAAGGGTTAAGGGTGACCTTAACCTTGGACCTACCTGAGCAAATGTTTCAAATGGCAATTTTACTGATAAAGGCAAACAACTTTGCCAAAATATATTCAAATCGGAGAAGCTCCATTTATGACAATATTATCATTTGACCTTCAAGTGTGGCCTTGACCTCGGACGTACCTGAATTCAAATGGCATGTCAACTGGTAAAAGAGAACAGTTGTGAATTTTTTCGAATTCCATCAATAAATGTAGAAGTTGTTGCTCGGACAAGCTACATGTATGACAATTTTATTAATTTACCTTCAAGTCTGACCTTGACCTTGGACCTATCAGATTTTCTTTTCAAATGGCGCTTCTACTCATAAAGGAGACCAATTGTGTTAAATTATTTTGAAATCCATCCATAAATGTATAAGTTGTAGCTCGAACAAGCTCTCTATATGACAATTTTATCATCTGACCTTCAAATGTGACCTTGACCGTGGTCCTACCAGAACAGATGTTTAAAATGGCACTTCTACTTAAATGGGAGAAAAATTGTGCTAAATTATTCTGAAATCCACCCATAAATGTAGAAGTTCTAGGATGGACAAGCTAACAGTATTTTCAAAGGTCTTCTTTCTCAGGGTCAAAAAACGTCATTATTACTTGGTAACAGGTTCACAAGACAGAAAGCAACCCTGGGCAAATGGCCTCTATAATCTCCTGTAATTGTACAACTAAATCCATCAGCATTTCCTGGCAAATTGCCTTCTTGATCTTTTTTCATGGGAAAATACACCATTCTATGACATTGCAAATGATCTCCCCTCTCCTCAGAATCAAATAAACTATTTAACTGGTGTCTCCCTTTCTCTGAGACAAAAATTAGTGCCCAGCTTTAACTTGTTTGCAGAGCTAATTGAGGAAAAATTCCACAACTCTTTACCGCACAACAAAATTTTTGAGCAATCTAAATTAAAAGCAATGGCAGATGACAAATGTGGCTCAAAAGGAAGGGTTCTTTTTTTCTGAAAATGGAGAAAACCTTTTTGGAAAAGGAGAAAATGCTGGATACCAGCATTTTCTCCACTTCCAAAAAATGTTTCAAAAGACCTCTTTTGTCAGTTTTGTAAATCTTTAGATTGTTTGGTAAAGTGTTTTCATAATCAGATCACTTCATTCACAATGTTATACCATAAAGTAAAACTACATCTTTCTAAATTTCTGCAAGTGACAGCTTTTGCAGAAAGGAGCCAATTGTTGGTGACAAATTATTTCTCCTTTTAGGACAATTTTTTTTTGTTCATTGCTGGAAATAGAAAATTAGCCTGTTCAGTAACAGGTTAATGGCTTTAAAGACTTGTTTTTATCACTCACAAACTGTATGGCATTTTATGCCACTTTCAATATTATTTCAGTCAAGTACCACGGTGACAGCTCACTTATTCATTGTGTGTCCTGGGTTTCACCATTATTAGGCTAGGGTTCTTAACACTTAAACATACAATTGTAAGTTTTATTATAAGGAAGAAGGCTATTGGAAACATTTCTGGAAAAGGAGAAAATGCATTTTCTCCTTTTGACACAATGTTTCACACCCTTTCAAAGACAAATACCACCTTTCAAGAAACATCTAGTATGTCATCTACATATACATGTATTTTGGATTTGGACAAATCCAAAAATTTGTCTTGTAGTATACCAAATTTTCCTTAAATTTTGGGACACCCAAAGAATTGGGACACCATCAAAAAATGTGAAAATAATTATTTTTCATGACCCAAAGATTTGGGCCATACTAAAAATTGCAAAATAAGACAGTATTTTTTTGTTCCAAAGAATTGGGACAGTGAATGTCTTCTCAAAAAAAAAACTCTTTTAATCAGCTTGATACCCTTTGTTTACAAGCATTTGCTTCGCGCAGTTTCATTTCTGCACATAAGCATTGCTTCCAAACCCTCTCAATATCATCGGGAATCTCCCGTTTCAAGACAAACAAATTCGATCACCCCAACAGATATTTAAACAACCCAATTGTAAAAAAAAAAAAGAACCAAAATAAGGGTAAAAAGGGTGTGATAAACTTGTACCAAAGGGCAAAGGTACATGTCATGTGTGCACTTACATCCGAAGTCGACAAGTAGCCGACATGTGTGTGTGTTTCACAGTCAATCGGGTTCATTGTTGAAAATAAAAATCAAGATATTCTATATTCTATCTGGGGTTTATCGATCGAAGATTGTGAACCAATCAAATTTGAGAATGGGCCGAGCAGGTACTTTTCAGAGCGGAAATCAACTTGTCGTTCACCTCACGCTAACAGGTAAAATATGTAAAAGTATTTGAATAAGCGCAAAACACCAATGCTAATTGCTTTCCTGGGACGCATATAAAAATGACTGAAAACAGTAAGTTTTACATTGGTAACGAAAACAATGAAAAAATACTAAGTTTTAAATTCCTACTGTACGAATTGACTACAGGAATTCCAATTTGTCTAAAAATAGATAGACCAGCATGTGATCGTAGTTTTATTGAAATCATAGCGCTAATATTCGACTGGTAAGTGGTCAGTGACAAACAGCCTGACAGGTTGTCTTGTTTGACCATAAGTTTTGGGAAACCTCGGAAAATAATTATTTTTCATCGACCTAAATATTGGGACATCTAAAAACTTAATTATTTTTTACTGTCCCATAACTTAAGCAATTTACGGTAGATTTAAAGTATCTTGCCCAACGACACTCCCATGAAAGCCAGCAACAAGTAAACCAAAGTTTTAATTCTAGAAGACCTTTTTATTTTCAAATTACTTGTTTCATGCATTCTGAGGAATAACTCACTACAAGGAACCAATTTTCCTTTGTGAACAGTGACATGTACTTTTCCAAAGGAAAAAAAAAAATGTTTGAACAGACACACACACACACACACAGAGAAACAGACAGACAGACAGACAGACAAACAAAACATCCCTCCACCTATCAGGGATGTTCCAATCTATTCATGTAATTTGCTTTTTTTGTTGTTGACAATCAATTTCTATCAATGCTGTTTTCGAAGCAAACTGTGGAAATGTGTTGCTTCCTAAAAAAATTATTTGAAATTATTAGAAATTACTAAAACTCTGTTTGAAATCTAAAAAAAAAAGGTCGCAAGGTCTTTTTCCAAGCAAGCAATTACAATGTACCGTACTTCTTTCTTCAATAAACTCATCCCAAAAGAAACAAAATCATTAGCTGCAGACAGGAGGAGGAAAAAAAGTGGGAAATTCCGGGGGAATGTGTCAAACATCACAGGAAGCAAATCATTCCCCTTGGCAGCTGGGCACAGGAAAAATCATTCTTTAGCAGGTGCCTGCAAAACTAACTGTCAACCCTTAAAGCACCTTTCACAACTATGCTTGCATATGCTGCCAGTGTAGACCAAGATCAGGCTGCACAAAACATGTGGTTTGATCTTTGATCTATAATGTCAGCTAGGCTGAAACATTGTAGACAAAAGCAACCATAAATTGCAATACTTAATGTTGTATTTTTACAATGAACATTCCTGTTGGTTCTATTCGGTGCTCTAAGGGTTCACCAGCTCTCTGAATAGACTGGGAAACAGATGTTTTTGATGCATAGCAACACATTGTTGATGACCATACAATGAATCCCAGTATGAGGTTTGTTTCTTACTTTAGTTTTAATATTATTTTAGGCTACTTTCAACAACTCTCTTATTCATGCATTTCACTGGCTTTAACAACACTCAAGGCTCGGAAACCTGCAATGGCTTACCCACTTGGACACTCTCTCGTGACCAGTGATATCAATAGGGAATTCCAGCCATAATTTTCTGGGTCCACATATACCAAACATAATTTTAGTCTTATGATTAAGAATTTTCTAAGTTTGAAAGTAACACAACTTCTGATTAGCTAAACCATTTGGTTTAGCCAACCAGAAGGTGTGTTACTTTCAAATCTAGAAAATTCTTGAGAATTAGACAAAGAGTATTGTTAACCCTTAAAGAGCCTTTCATGATTATAGTTGCCTTGCCTTTGCATCCTGTGTAGTTCAAGATCAGACTGCACAAAACATGCAGTCTGATCCTTAATCTACATCTCTGCTTTGCTGAATCTTCAAACAAAAGCAACCATGAAATTCCAATTATTTGGGTCTTATTTTTCAAATGAAAATGTCTGTTTTTGATTGTATTGTGTTTAATGCTGTTTTCAACAAAATTTCAGTAAAAGCGCAAAGGCCAGTGCACCTATCCATGCTTTCCTGGAGTTTCTTTTACCAGTACTCCGCAACATTATTCTTTCCAAGCCACTGTCTGCTTTCCCAAGTAACTGTTATCGAAAAAATGGTCAACGGTGAGAGAGGAATGAATCCTGTCATAATGACTATCATCCATCCTAAGAAAGAAAGTGGCAGAGCCAAGGATTAAACCAGCGACCCCCTGTTCTCAAGTGCTGTGCGCTACCAACTGAGCTACCAGGCTCGGTTTGGTTTATTCAGCACACTAGGCATTAAGAACGGTTGGTGACTATGGACCCTGATCACAAATCCAACATTATAACCAGTGACAACGAGCTTAGTTTTATAGTTCTTCACTGATTCTGGCTCAAACAAATGTGTTAAAACAAGTTACAACCCTGATGACGACAGCATTTGAAAACATCGTGCGAAAACGATGGTTACAAGTAGCAATTCCGGCTGTTTTCCATAATGCTTTGTATGCATCAAAGACAAACCCCAAAATTTTGACCACATTTAATTTGTTGTCAGCAAATACTCTCGGTTAGGGTAGGACTTCAATTTTGTTCTCTGAATATTGAATATATTGGGCATTTTCACTGAAAAAAGATACTATCCCATGTTTTTTTACGAATTTGAAGCAGAATCCCTTTGAATATATTTTGAGAAAAGGAGAAAATGCTGGTACCGAGATTTTTTTTTCCCTTTTCCCACCCCCATAATCTGAGCTGTATATTATTTGTGATCATAATTTAATTCTTTGCTCACACTATTTTCAAATGCTTTCATTCCTAGGGTCTTGAAAATAGATATTGTGGTAGCTGTTACCTACATGTAGATTCAAACTTTTCCAATGGCTGTTTACATTCAGCAAAACTTGAGACTCAACTTCACACCAAATCCAAAGCGGTTGCAGACAAAAAAAATCATTTACAACTCAAATGATGAAATTTGTCTCCGACAGAATAGAAAACTGAGTGGGAAAACAAGAAAATGATTAAATCCTGTACCAACAGATTTGTGTTTAATCCTGGTTAAATCCCTCCTGAAGGCTTTGGTCACAGTAGAGTAGTGGCTTGCCATGCTACTCTATGTGACTACCACTTTCAGGAGGCATTTGATAGGATTAAACACAAATCTGTTGGTACAGGGTTTACTGGCTGGCCATACTACTCTATGTGACTAAAGCATCAAGCTCAGATTTAATCACAATTTTCTGATTATAAATCCCCAAACATAATGGAAAAAGACGTCTGTTGCCAGCAAAACAAGAAGCTGAAAGGGAATGAGAGTGACAGTAGTGTAGGCGTAAAGACTCGGTGTCTGTCACTCACATCAGAGGTTTTGGGTTTGAATCCAAAATTAGGCAGTCCAACCCACATTACAGCCCAGAAACTGGATGGATTTCTGAAAGCCTTATCAAGAGTATTGATTGATTAACTGTTGTTCAACACAGTTTTCAACATCATTTCAGTAATATCTGTGTGGCCAGAGCACCAATCCATGCTTTCCTGGAATTTCTATTACCAGACGTGCTTTGCACAATATTCTTCCCAAGCCAATGGCTTCTTTCTAACATAACAATCATCAGAAGAAGGATCAGTGGTCAGAGAGGAATGAATTCTGTCACAATACCATCATCAATCCTTATAAAGAAATCGGCCTTGCTGGGGATTCAAACCAGCAAACCACTGTTCTCAAGTCTTGAGTGCTACCAACTGTGCTACTATGGCTCGGCAATTATCAAAAGTAATTGATCTAAATTGTAAGATTGTGTTTCACAATCGATGTAAAATGAGTAAGCTTTAACTAAACAATTTGAGAGGAAACAGCTAAGAGAGAAACAGTATATCCACTTGACCAACCAACATTAATCATTTTCCGCAAAATCCAAGAGTTTAATTATCAACGACCCCAAAAAGGAAAGCTTTTGAAAACTGAAAAGTAGCATTTTCTCTTTTTTCCCCACAATGTTTTCTACCCTTTCATGGCCAAAGAACATAATTCCAGCTACACTGAAATTGTCATCTGCAAATGCTTTGAATTTGGACCACTCTAAATTTTTGTCATTTGGTAAAGACTTACCTCTTTACCAATCAACAAAATTTTTGACAGGTCGAAATTGAAAGCATTTGAAGATGACAAAAAAAAATGTACTAATCATGAAAGCTGTCTTTGAAAGGGTACAAAAATTGTGGAAAAAGGAGAAAATGCCGGTTACCAGCATTTTCTCCTTTTCCCACAATGTTTCTAAAAGTCTTTTTCCTTGGGGTAGTTTAAACTCAAGATTGTGTGTTTAAGGGTTAATTTCTTGCCCATAGCAGTACAGATTTTTGAAAGCATTGTAGTAAATGAAATGTCTCATAATGAGAAATTTAGAACTCCTTTGCTATTTTGATTTCATTTTCCTTAATTAAATCTTTTCCAGACCCATAAATTTTAGACTAGACTATGTGTAATGAAAGCATTTCCAAACAACAAATTATAATTATGTACATGTAGCTCAAATGATTGGATTTGTCTTTAACGCCTTGCCAAACAACAAAAATTTTGGACTAAATCAAATTGAAAGCATTTGCAGATGAAAAATGATGCTTAACCCTTTACCACATGACAAAATTTTAGACACATCCAAATTGAAAGCATTTGCAGAAGACTTATTTCAATGTGGCTCAAAAGATGCAAGTTTTCTTTGATAGGGTAGAAAACATTGTGGGAAAAGGAGAAAATGCTGGTTACCTGCATTTTCTCCTTTTCCCACAACGTTTTGGAAAGATTTATTCCTCGGGGTCATTAAAAGTCTGCATTGTGTGGTAAGGGGTTAAATGGCAATTGCTGTATTTGATAGGGTAGATAACATTGTGGGAAAAGAAAAAATGCTGGTTATGAATTTTTCTCCTTTTCCCACAATGTTTTCAAAAGCCGCCTTTCTCAAAGTCGTTAAATCTCCTGATTGTGTGGTAAAGGTTGAAGGGATAGAAATAATTGTCCTCCAAATTGGAAGCATTTGCAGACAATTTAACTGTGGCCAAAATTATGAGGCTTGGCTTTGAAAGAGCTGAAAACATTGAAGGAAAAGGAGAAAAATGATGGTTAGCAGTATTTCTTCTTCTTTTCCCACAATGTTTTTAAAAGCTTTCTCAGGGTCGCTGAAACTTGGAATTGTATGGTACAGACTAAATTGTTAAACTCAAGACTGATTTTCAAATGAATGTGAAGGTCAGTAAGTCCCATCTGTGCACATTTGTGGGAGATTTTACTCATTCAGTGGGACAATGTCACAAATAGTAAAAGGCCGATTGTACGGGCATCTTGTCTAGCTAAAAACTATGAGTGATGTCCCAGAGTTCTGCCTTGGTCAGAACACTACTGTCCACCATGGACATGGGTCAAAAATATGCCCATTATTATAGACAGTTGACAAAAATCATCAATCACATATTGACAAGCAGCGAGTATCCCAATAAAACACAAACACATAGGCCAGTGATTAAAAAAAAAGAGGCAAACAAAAATTTACAATACATGGTTGCCATGGCAATAAATCATGCAAAAATATGAAAAAGGGCTTATTTCTGGCCTGACATTTATTTGTGTATTGGTTGTGTTTGGGTAAATCACATGACTAGATGTGACAGCTGGCAGAGTACATGAGGGAGATGCCTCATCCTTTTTTTCTCAATAACCCTTCACCACACATTCTCAAATTTTAACAACCCTGACAGAAAAGGCTTTTAACCAGCATTTTCTCCTTTCCCCACAAATGTTTTGCACCCTTTTAAAGACAAATCCCACCATTGACCTCTTTCCTACACAACAATTTTTTATACTTGTTCAAACTGAAAGCATTTGCAGATGACAGGTGTAGCTCAAATGAATGGATTTGTTTCTGAAAGGTTATCAGCATTTCCTCCTTCTCCCAAAATGTTTTCAAAAGTTCAAAAGCCTTCTTTTATGGGGTTATTAAACTCAGGATTGTGTGGTAAAGGGTCAAGCAACATTTACCTTCTGCAAATGCTTTCAATTTGAACCAGTCTACAATGTGGTTGTGAGGTAAAGGCATAATCCTTTACCGTACAATCCTCTGTTTTAATATCCTCCCTGAAGATGAAGGTTTTTGAAAACATTTTAGCAACGCTAGAAATGCTGGACATTTTTCCCTATTACCTGAAGTTTTTCAATGCTTTTGATGACAAATCCTATCATTTCAGCCACTTTTAAGTTGTCATCTGTAAATGCTTTCTTACTAGACCTGCCCAATATTTTGTCAAATGTTAACGGCTTCAAAGTCAAACATTTTTGTCATCATTAAAACAAATGAAGAAGGTGATACATGTACAAATCTGTAGTCAAAATAGCTTCCCCAAGGTATTTTTCCTTGACATGACATTATTTTAACTCTTTTTACCAAACATCAAAATATAGACTTCATAATGTATTGAAATACTCCTGTGATTGTAGAGTGCGAATGCTTTGTGAATACAGACCTACTGGTGATATTGTAGCATAACAACTCAATGATTTTTCCATCTTTTCCAACATCCCAAAGGTTGTAATCCAAGTGCTTATTAAACTGAATCTATTGCTAATTTGGGAAAATTAAACTCATGAGACTTGATAAATAGAAAAAATTGAAAAGAAGGCCATTGTTGGCTATCTGACAGGTCCATCACTTTTCCAGCCAGCTGTACAGCTTGGTTCATTTTTAGCTGATTTGGATAGCAAATCCGCTTACTGTGATCGTTCTGACTGGAACCAAATACATCATGCGCAACGACATCTGCGCACTCACACCGTACTATGTTAACAGCATGACCTGAACAAAACATACTGTCATTCACGCTTGCATCCATTCTACTTTCAGTTTTAGCCAATACACCTCAACCTCGCTTTTGCCACTACCCTGTAATACTGTCCTATATGCGTATACATATTTATTCCAAAATCCAGCAAAAAACTGTGTTAAGATTGACAGATCAAATTACCACTACTTAAACATTAATCGAATAATAATTACTGCGCGGACGTCTCGGCAGAACAATTTTGACATTCACTGCCCTGGCTAACTCCATTTTAAAATGATTGTACATGCGTTGCATGTGATGTTATTTTTTATTACAACATATTATAGCTTTATGCTACTCCACAAATCTGCTTTCAAGGACTTTGAGTCCTTTGATTCCTTCTTTGCATTTCCTTTTTAATGCGGTGAAAAGGGATCAACAGATAAGTCTCAAAATGCATTAGAATCACCTGTAGGGAGATCTTAAATTAAAAAGATTCTCTCCCCAGAGTCTCCCTGAACCTTCCATACAATAGCGGAGACATGCCCTTCTTGTACTCTACCCTATCTTGTGCCTTTGGCAAAAATGCAACAGGCATTCCTCGGCTACACCAAAAATTTTCAAAAGCCCAAAACAGCCCTTGAACAAGACAAAAGTCTATCCCTAGAACTGTAAACTAATGAAACAGGGTTTTTCAATAAATGTTGCTAATGAAAATTTGTTTGGGGCAAGACTAATACATATGAACAGTAGCACACTGTGTAGCAGAACCATGATCAGACAGCATGTTCTTCAAAGTCTCATCTTGATCTACACTGTTTGCCAAAGCAATTTAACCCTTTACCTCACAATTCAATTATAACAACCATAAGGAGAACAGCTTTTGAAAACATTGTGGGAATAGGAGAAAACTGCTGGTAGCCAGCATTTTCCCATTTCCTGAAATGTTTTCAAAAGCTTTAAAAAATATACCTCATTATTTGAACCACATTTAATTCACTGTCTGACAATGCTCTCAATTTAGACATGTCTTTACCACACAACAAAATTCTAGACTAGTCCAAATTCAAAGCATTTACAGACAACAAAATAAATGTGACTCAAAAATTGAAATTCATATTGGGAAGGAAAAAAATTGTGGAAAAAGGAGAAAATGCTGGTAACGAGCAATTTCTCCTTTTCTGACAATGTTTTCAAAAGGCTTTTTCTCCAGGGTCATTAAAACTTGTGATTATGTGACAACAAAATTTTAGACCAGTCCAAATTGAAAGCATTTGAAGACGACAAATTAAATGGGGCACAAACAACAGTAACTGTCTTTGAGATTGTTGAAAACAATTGTGAGAAAAGAAGAAAATGCTGGTTACCAGCATTTTCTTCTTTTCCAACAACGTTTTCCAAAGCCTTCTTTTTCAGGGTCATTGGACATACTCCAATTGAATAAATGTCCCACATACTGAAAACAGATGGGACTGTGTCCCTTTCAAATTTATTTGAGTCATGCTCTGGGACAAGGGGTTTAATACATCTGCAAAAAGTATTGACCCATGTCAGCTCTGCCCAGTCCACACAGGCTGACCTGGGTCAAAACTTTTTGCTTTAGGTAAATCTTCTGCCATACACAGGGCTAGTCTAACTCATGATTAACCCTTTACCAGACGACAAAATTTTAGCCTTGTCCAAATTGAAAGCACTTGCAGACAACAATTTCGATGTGGCTCAAATGGGGCACCTTTTCTTAGATAGGGTAGAAAACATTGTGGGAAAAGGAGAAAATGCTGGTTACCAGCATTTTCTTCTTTTCCCACAATGTTTTCAAACAGCTTCTTTCCCAGGGGCGTCAAAAGGCTGCATTGTATGGTAAAGGGTTAAGCAGGTTGTTAGACGAAAAAAGGATGTTAAAAATCCATAATTACAGTGTATGTGATGACTTGTTTGGTACAATGCACTAGAGAGATGCATTAAACCCCCTTTTCCCAGAACATGGCTCATTGGGAATAAGACTTTAGTCTTGAGTTTTACGACACAATAATTGTTCCCTGTATGAAAAAATCTTTGGTAGAACACTGGGATTAATCCTTTACCTAACAACAAGATTTCTGACTGGTCCAGATTGTAAGCATTTGCAGATGGCAAATTATATATTACCCAAGAATTTAGAAATTGCCTTTCTGAGGGCAGAAAACATTGTAGGAAAAGGAGAAAATGCTGATGACTAGGATTTTCTTATTCTCCCAAATTGTTTTCAAAAGCCCTCTTCTCCAGATCGTTAAAACTCAGGATTGTGTGGTAAAGCGTTAAGTGTTAAGTACAATGTTACTAACCTTGTGATAAGGGTCGTTAAACTGTTTTTCATCAAGCCGAGCCAACAATCAACATGCAGTGGTGTGTGCAGGGGAAGATAGTAGCAGATATATAAAAAGAGAAAAAAAAAGAAAACACAACAAAAACATAAGTATTAACACAAAAACTACAAAGAAAAGCAGGCATTTCAAATTGTGTGATATGTGGACATTTAACCCTTTAATTCTTTACCAGACGATAAAATTTTAGCCTTGTCCAAATTGAAAGCACTTGCAGACAACAATTTCAATGTGGCTAAAATGGTGCAATTTTTCTTTGATAGGATAGAAAACATTGTGGGAAAAGGAGAAAATGCTAGTTACCAGCATTTTCTCCTTTTCCCCACAATGTTTTCAAAAGGCTTCTTTCCCAGGGTCGTTAAAAGGCGGCACTGTGCGGTAAAGGGTTCACAAACAATCCTATTTTCTATTGATCCTGACGGAAGAGCTTTTTGAAATCATTGTGGGGAAAAAAAGAGAAAATGCTTATAATGAGCACTATCTCCAAGTCATACAAAAATGCTTTCTAAATGAACAACTCTTAAAATTTTGTCATTTGGTAAAGGGTTGAACATAAAGGTCAACGATGATATGAAATGGACTGTCAGAGCTTCAAAAAATATAAAAATACTGAGAAGTTAGGCAGTTATCCAGAGGAAAACATAAAATTAACCTTTTTGCCAGACAACAAAGTTCTAGACCAGATCAAATTGGAAGCTTTCCCAGCAAATGAAGCTATTTGTCTGTAGAAAAGTAATAGAAAAACATTGTGCGAAAAGGAGAAAAGAGTGTAAACTAAAATTTTCTCCCCACAATGTTCTTAAAAGTCTTCCTCCTCAGGTCATTAAAACTCAGGACTGTTTGGTAACGGGTTAAAGCAAATGAATTTAACACTGGCACATTTTTATTTGAAAGTAGATTTTTGGAGCACTGCATAATAGTTGTTTGGCTGTTTAACCCTTTATTAAACTGTCCCCCATTTTCAAGACCCTGCAGAAGATTAAAGCCGTAAAACATTGCATGACAAGGACAAACAATGTGCGCAGGTGTCAAAGTCACTCTTATATTACAAGTTTCTAAGAGGTCAACTCCTCTGACAATACACCTTTTTGTAAGTTTTGTGTAACTTCAAAATAAGCAATCTATTTACACTGCATTCGGAGAAAAAGCCTCTTTCGATTAAAATGCCTGTTTTTCTTTTAATAATATAGCCGTAGCAACAAAAAATGCAGCATAGCAACCAAACAAAATAATACTACAAAAAAAAAACCTAATGAAAGCACTGAAGCCAGGAGGGAAAGGGAATTCTAGTGTTACAAACAAACAAAAATATTCTGAAATTCTTGCAACTTTAACCTCAAAATGACCATGTTATCAAATGTTTAACCTAACTGTACAGTCCCTCATTTTCACAACCCTGTGGGAACAAAGCTTTGGAAACATCGTGGGAATAGAAGAAAATGTTGGTAATCAGCAGCTTCTCCTTTTCCTCTACAATGTTTCTGCCCTGTCAAAGACAAATCTTATGATTTGAGACACTTTTTAACCTGTCCTCTGCAAATGATTTCAAAATTAACAAATCTGAAATATGGAATCTGGTTAAGATTTTACTCTTTAACCCTTTACCACAAAACCACGATATTTAATGCCTCTGAGAAAGCAGGCTTTTAAAATCATTGAGGAAAGAGGAGAAAATGTACTTTCCCCTTTTTCCACAATGTTTTCTATCCTATCAAAGTAATATTCCTGCATTTAAGCAACAACGACTTTGTCCTCTGCAAATGCTTTCAAAATGGACAAGTCTACAATTTTGTAGTCTGGTAAAGTAGAACCCGCAGACACTTAACCCTTTCCCAAATGACAAATTTTGGACTGGTCCAAATTGAAAGAGTTTGCAGACGACAATTTTAAATTTGATGAAAATGGCAGAAAGTTATCAAAAAGGGTAGAAAACACTGTGGGAAAAGGAGAAATTGCTCGTTACGAGCAATTTCTCCTTTTCCCACAGTGTTTTCAAAAGACTTGTACTGCAGACACGTGAAAACCAGGGCTTGTTTGGGAAAGGGTTAACCCCTAGAGTGCTGAATAAACCCAGCAGACATGTAAAGTATAGAAGTCAGATCCAAATAATTTTACTTTAAATGTTCATCTAGAATTTCTTTACAATGCAGACAGTGTAGATCAAAGATCTGACAGCAAATTTTGTGCAGTCTGATCTTGATCTATAGTGGCCACATTGCCAATTATGTTTTCAAAAGGCTTCTTTTTCAGGGTCGTTAAAAGTCGGGATTGTGAGGTAAAGAGTTAAATATTTTATTAGGGTTGATTATCCCATATTCTACATTGAAGCAGTATTCAACATTGTAAGATGCAAATCTGTTTCATCTGATGATAAGATTTTTAGGGTTACATACAATTATGAACAAAAGAGCAATGACAGCCCTGTGTAACTCCACTGTCTTATAAACAAATGTGCCATGAAACTGTGTCAAAATGGGATGGGTAGTTTCAGAGAAGATGTTTGAAATGAAAGATAAGACAGACAGATGGACAAACAGACTGACTACAAAGACAGTGCCATGACATAAGCTCACTGGCCTTTGGCCGTTGGAGCTCAAACTCAAGGCTGTACGAGAAAAATTGTGTATCTGCATACAATTGTATCTGGACACATTCACTAAAATGTTTTGACTAATGGAAATATCGTTCAATTTAACCCTTCAACAAACATTCCCATGTTTTAATTACCCTGAAAAAATAAACTTTTTGAAAACATTGTAGGAAAAGGAGGAAAACCTGATAACCTGAGGTTACCCAAAATGTTTTCTTCCAGTTTGACAATAGATCTCACAATTTGAATTATACCTAAATTGTTGTCTGTAAATGCTTTGAATTTGGAGCAGTCTAAAATCTTATCGCCCAGACAAGAGTTTGGGAGTTTTCACACTTTTCATAGTGATTTCAACAACCTCATACTGCAGTTGCCTAAAAATTCAAAATAGTACTTGCGTCACGAGGAGGACATATACTATAACCCAACATTTCTTTGTTTAAACAATGCTGAAGAAGAAGACTTTTGTTTCCTTTTATGATTATTTTTAGGAACTCTTCTCAATATCTGGCAATACAAATCTAAGATCAAGCAACATTTTCTGTGCAGGCTTAACTAGGGCTGTCACAATACGCCATAAGTGTACCACAATATATTGCAATACACAGAAACCGTATTGCAATATGTACCACAATATATCGCGTCCATGTTAAAATTAATATTTTTTTAACAAAAATACCTTTGCTATTCATAATTCAGGTTTAATTCTTCCAAAAAAGTGAATGTGAATCAATTAAATCACCCCATCTTAACAAAAGTGATTCCAAATGTTGGATTTTGCCTTCTTATTTGGTATTTTACCGTAACCGTCGTCAGTTGCGTCTATAGCATTAGCGTTGGCAGCCATTGTTGATATGGTCGTACTCGATTCAGAAAATGCAGACACAATCAAGTAGGATTACAAGAAAATACTTCAATTTGCACACATTTTCCATTAATTTAATTATCTATTAACCCTTTACCACACAATACCGAGTTTTAACGACCCTGAGAAAGAAGCATTTTGAAAACATTGTGGGTAAACTAGAAAATGCTGGCAGACAGCATTTTCTCCTTTACCCACAATGTTTTATAACCTATACAAAACAAGTTTTAAGTTTTCAGTCACATTTATTTTGTCGTCTGCAAGTGCTTTCAATTTGGACAAGTCTAAAATTTTGTCGTTTGGTAAAGAGTTAATGAATTTATTCTCGTATTCCTGTTTTTAAAAATCTGTAACTTTTCATGTTTTAAACATTACGTTGCAGACTCGACACTGCGTGGTTTGGATTGAATTGATTGTGACCATAAAATATTGACAATCAAGTATGCCCTAGTCTGCTTTCATACTAAACTGGTAACCATAACCTTCCGATAGACAACAGGCTGCTAGTTTACTTTCATATGCGCTACAATTATAATAGTGATAAGCGTTTGCATGACCGCGACGTTTCAGAAATGCCCAGATCAAAATAAACAGAAAATACATCGAAACTAGAAAATATCACAAAAAACCTGGTACGTGAAGTTTGTTATCGCTGTATGTATTGACTTTGAATTATATTGCAATACATGTATACCGGTATATCGTGACAGCCCTAGGCTTAATTCACTAAATAGAAACAAGAGGGCCACGATGGCCCTGGATTGCTCATCTCAGTAGAGTGTCTTAAAGGTATTTCTTTAATTTGACCAAGTGACCTAGTATATGACCCCAGGTGACCCAATTTCAAACTCCTATTTCACAAAGACAAACATTCTGACCAATTTTCAAGTCAATTGAGCAAAAAATGTGGCCTCTAGAGTGCCCTAAAGGTATTTCTTTCATTTTACCTAGTGACCTAGATTATGACCCCAGGTGACCCAAATTTGAACTGGTCTTGGACTTTATCAAAAGAAACATTTTAACCAATTTTCCAATCAACTGAATAATAAATGTGGCCTCTAGAGTGCCTTAAAGGTATTTCTTTAATTTGACCAAGTGACCTAGTTTATGACCCCAGTTGACCCAAATTCAGACTCGTAAAGACAAACATTCTCACCAATTTTCAAGGCAATTGAGCAAATAATGTGGCCTCTAGAGTGCCCACAAGGTATTTCTTTAATTTGACCTAGTGACCTAGTTTATGGTTCCAGGTGACCGAAATCCAAACTCATCAAGACAAACATTCTGGCCAAATTTCAGGTCATTTGAGCAATAAATGTGACCTCCAGAGTGCAAACAAGGTATTTCTTTCACTTCACCCAGTGACCTAGTTTATGACCCCAGTTGACCCAAATTTAGACTTATGTGAGATTTTATAAAGACAAACTTTCTGACCAATTTTCAAGGCAGTTGAGCAAATAATGTGGCCTCAAGAGTGCCAACAAGGTATTTCTTTAATTTGACCTAGTGACCTAGTTTATGACCCAAGTTGACCCAATTTTGAACTCAATGTGCTTAGATGGGCAAACAAACTTAGAAGAGAATCACTGCATACCAAATATCAAAGCTCTATGCCTTCCAGTTTCAAAGAAGAATTTTAAAGTTTTCCTTCTTTGTTCCTATGTTCGAACTTGTGACCCCCAGGGCAGGGCCAGTTTTGACCCCAAGGACATCCTTGAAACAAACTTGGTAGAGGTCTACTAGGAGATGCTACATACCAAATATCAAAGCTCCACACCTTTCGGTTTCAAAAAAGAAGAATTTTAAAGTTTTCCTTCTTTGTTCCTATGTTCGAACTTGTGACCCCGGGGGCAGGGCCAGTTTTGACCCCAGGGGCATAATATGAACAAACTTGGTAGAGGTCTACTAGGAGATGCTACATACCAAATATCAAAGCTCTACGCCTTCCAATTTCAGAGAAAAAGATTTTTAAAGTTTTCCTTCTTTGTTCCTATGTTCGAACTTGTGACCCCCCGGGACAGGGCCAGTTTTTACCCCAAGGGCATCATATGAACAAACTTGGTAGAGGTCCACTAGAAGATGCTAGATACCAAATATCAAAGCTCCAAGCCTTCCTGTTTCAGAGAAAAAAAAATTTAAAGTTTTCCTTCTTTGTTCCTAGGTCAGAACTTGTGACCCCCGGGGCGGGACCAGTTTTGACCCTACGGCATCATATAAACAAACTTGGTAGAGGTCCACTAGGAGATGCTACATACCAAATATCAAAGCTCTACACCTTTTCATTTAAGAGAAAAAGAAATTTAAAGTTTTCCTTCTTTGTTCCTATGTTCGAACTTGTGACCCCTGGGGCAGGGCCAGTCTGGACCCCAGGGGCATCATATGAACAAACTTCGTAGAGGTCCACTCTTACATGCAACATACCAATTATCAAAGCTCCACGTCTTTCGGTTTGAGAAAAGTAGAATTTTAAAGTTTTCCTTCTTTGTTCCTATGTTCGAACTTGTGACCCCCGGGGAAGGGACAGTTTTGACCCCAAGGGCATCATATCAACCAACTTTGTAGAGGTCCACTAGTAGATGCTACATACCAAATATCAAAGCTCTACACCTTCCCGTTTAAGAGAAAAAGAAATCTAAAGTTTTCCTTCTTGTTCCTATATTCGAACTTGTGACCCCTGGGGCGGGGCCAGTTTTGACCCAAGGGGCATCATATGTACGGTACAAACTTGGTAGAGGTCCATTCTAAGATGCAACATACCAAATAACAAAGCTCCACGCCTTTCATTTTCAGATAAGAAGAATTTTAAAGTTTTCCTTCCTTGTTCCTATGTTCGAACTTGTGACCCCCGGGGCAGGGCCACTTTTGACCCCAAGAGCATCCTTGAAACAAACTTTGTAGAGGTCCACTAGGAGATGCTACATACCAAATATCAAAGCTGTACACCTTCCCATTTAATAGAAAAAGAAATTTAGAAGTTTTCCTTTTTTGTTCCTATGTTCGAACTTGTAACCCCGGCGCAGGGCCAGTTTTGACCCCATAGGCATCATATGAACAAACTTGGTAGAGGTCCACTAGAAGATGCTACATACCAAATAACAAAGCTCCAAGCCTTCCTATTTCAGAGAAGAAGATTTTTAAAGTATTCCTTCTTTGTTCCAATGTTAGAACTTGTAACCCCCGGGGCAGGGCCAGTTTTGACCCCAGAGGCATCATATGAACAAACTTGGTAGAGGTCCACTAGGAGATGCTACATACCAAATATCAAAGCTCTGCGCTTTCTAGTTTCAGAAAAGAAGATTTTCAAAGATTTTGCATTTTTTTCCTTTTTGTTTCCATGGCAACCAGAGTTAAGGATGGAATTCAATTCTTTGAACAACTTTGGTAGAGCTTCACCCAAGGAACATCCCTGCCAAGTTTCATCAAGATTGGCTGTCGTTTAGGAGAAGAAGATGTTTAAAGAAATTATTGAGGGACAACAGACGACGGACGATGGACACGGCGATCATAATAGCTCACCTTGAGCACGAGGTGCTCAGGTAAGCTAAAAAGAAACGCAGGGTAAACGTTTTAGACCATAGCTGCTAGACCACACATGATAAAACTTCGGGGGTACAAGTACTGTGAGGAAATAACTCTACAAGTACTAGCCATGGTAGTAAGTGTAATGAAATTTTGCCACTTTGTCAAATTTGGATACAACAATTAAACACTTTTCATTTTACGGTATAAAATCTTTATCCTGTGTTCTGTGTTCTCAAATTGCTATCAATGAAACATGGAAATACATACTTATTTTTTGGAAATATTACACTGTGACAGAAAGCAACTCAATTTTCACTTTGTGACAATTATCTTAACCCTTTACAAAACAATCCAAAGTTTTAAAGACCCCGGCAGGAAGGCTTTTGAAAACACTGCGGGAATGGGTGAAAATGCTGGTAACCAGCATTTTTCTCCTTTTCCCACAATCTTTCCTAGGACAAATTCCAAATTTTATGTCACATTTATTATGTCTTCTTTAGAAGCTTTCAATTTGGACATGTCTACAACTTTATCCTTTGCAATATCTAGAATAGATGCCCTCTGGCAAGAAGTTTGAACAAACTGAATGAAACATTGCCGCAAATGGAGAAATTGTTCTACTTTACTAATATCTCCCTTTGTTTAAATGTTTACTAGTTTATCGAAACATGGCCAAGATCAAAACAAAATATTTAAGTGGTTCTGGTTACATACCGGAATTTTTGAGAATTAGAGTAGGAAGGTAGGAAAATCGTTTTATTTTTTCACAGTATTTTTTTTCCTAAACATGTGTTCTAGTTTCAAATGTTGTGAAAGTTCTTTTTATCATACTGTCCTGTATAAACAGCTGATATTAAAGTGTTATTTTACTTTTGGTTGGCTTTTTTTTTTCTTTTTGTATGCGTTTGATCTAGATCTACTATGTCATGGTAACTGTAGTTTAGGTGATCTCTTGTCTTCAGATGTTGCATCAGGAAACACTTCTGATTCTTCAAACATGCCATATTTTTGTCTCTATTTAATGCGCCCCCCCCCCCCAAAGCTTCTTCTTCAGGGTCATTAAAACTTGGGATTGTGTGGTAAAGGGTTAAATAGTACTTATGATTAATATTTAATATAGGACACTTGTCTTTAATTATTTCACTTTCTTCAAAGTTTTTCCATGATACCTGACAAATTTTGTGCAGTGGGAAGTTTATGTTATCAGAAGTGTATGTATATTTACAGTCATGTGTTAACAAAATATTTGTGAAGTAATTATGATAAATACATGTATGCGATGCTGTTAAGTTTATTCCAGTTGATTTATTCCAACTTTATTGATGGATTGGTCATCTGGTAAGCCCATTTTTTTGTTGGAAAAAAGCTGGGAGAGAGTTAATAACAAAGCGCGTAAATAAGGGACATTACGGGTGTAATAAAATATTGAATAACCAACTGGTGAAAAAAATGTTTAGAATCAGGCGTAAAAATTAGACACGGTTGGGTAACCAGAACCACATATATATTTTCTTTAGGCCTAAGTAAGAAGAAAGGTCAAAGGTCCCGATGAGGGATGTGAAAAAAATGGGAGGGCCATGATGGCCATATATTGTTCCACTGGCTAATACGTACAAACCATACATACCAAACATAATAATTCTAAGCCAAAAGGTTTCAAACAAGAAGCCTGATAAAGTTTTCTCTATATAAAAGCCCATGTGAAAACTGTGACCCCAGGGCTAGTCCATTTTTGGCCTATAATTACAATTTCAAGCTATCATTATGAGCTATTACGTGTACCTGAACCCTGAGAGGTAAACAAGGTACAGCCACATACCAAATAATACAGGTCTAGGCCGTATGGTTATTAAAAAGAAGATTTTCGAAGTTTCCTCAATAAAACATGAGAGGCTGGGTGTATTTCGATTCAATGGCTAAATTTTTAACAAATTCAGAAGAGATTCACCAGATGAAGCTATATGCCAAATTTGGTAGCCCTAGGCCTTATAGTTAAGAACAAGAAGATTTTCAAAGTTTTCACTTAAAGCCCTTGTAAACTTGTGAACCCGGGACAGGGAAAATTTTAACCCAAGGGCTATAATTTGAAGAATCTTAGTAAAGTCCATGAGGTGAAGCTACATACCAAATACATACCAAATTTGGTAGCCGTAGGCCACATGGTTTAGAACAGGAAGATTTTTATAGCTTTCTCTACATAATCCCATATAAAACTTGCAACCCTCGCCCCCCCCATGGAGCCAATTTTGGCCCTGGGCTATAACTTAAAGAATCTTAGTAGACTGGTCCATCAGATGAAGCTACATGCCAGTTTTGGTAGCCCTGGGCTACATGGTTTAAAGCCAGGAGATTTTTAAAGTTTTCCCTATAAAAGCCCATATCAAACTTGTGACCCCCAGGGCAGGGCCAATTTTGGCCCCCAGGGCTATAGTTTGAAGAAATTTGGTAGAGGTCTATTAGATGAAGCTACATGCCAAATTTGGTAGCCCTAGGCCTTATGATTTCGGACAAGAAGATTTCCAGAGATTTCCAATATTTTTCATTTTTGTTGCCATGGCAACCACAGTTTTAACAGGGATCAAATTCTTTCAGTAAATTCTGAAGAGAACCATGGCAGGATCATTTCTGCGAAATTTTGTCAAAATTGGATGGCTAATTTTAAAGAAGAAAATGTTTGAAATAAAAGTTAACGCACACACGCACACACACACAGACAAAGGTCCATGACATAAGCTCGCTGGCCTTTGGCCAGTGGAGCTAAAACCCTATAAAAATTATTTGAGTGGCACTGGTAAAAGGGGGTATAATGCATCTCTGAGATGCAATTTTCCAAGCAAGTCATCACAAAGATTATGGACCCGTAAAATCCATTTTGTCTAACAACAGGCTGAATCCTGAGGTAGAATGGTCCCTTGACAAGCTGGAAATTAACCAAAAGCAAAAAGTTTCAAACCGACTGCATAAGCTGATCTGGGTCAGTACTTTTTGCAAATGCATAAAAATCCCCCTATTCTCAGCGCATGGCTCATTTCTTTACTTCAGTACTGAAGGTTCTCATCCAAATCTTCTAGATGAGATAATGAGACAATTTTTATAACTACCCACAAAACAGAATTACTGAAGCTGGTAAGAGATGTTAAAAATTTTAATGGTTGTTGAATTTTTATTGCTTCTAGTTGCTAAGCTGAATATATTCAACTTTTTACATAGCATACAAAGAAAATTTTCACAGCCAATGGGGACAATTCAGAGTTTAGCATTAGGAAGCGCACAGTGTATATCGAAGATCAGACTGTACATTCTGTGCAGTCTGATTTGGGATCTACACAGTCAATTTTTGTAGTCATTAGCAAAGACCTAAAACAATGCCTTAACTGTAGGTCTGTTCCGATGATATAATAATACTCACAGCACTAAAATCCAGCAGGTCATTGAGCTCTTTGTCATTCTGGCCAAATCTGTAAGCAGGCCTGAAACAGAAATAAGAAATTAGAAGTAAAATTTGACAGAATTACACTGCTAGGCCCTTTCCTAAGTGACACAATTTTAAGATTGTCAAAATTCACAGCATATGCAGGCAAAAAAAAAATTTGTTGTTAATAATAAGATTCTTCTACAGAACTACAAGTGTACTTGGTGGAAAACATAGTGGTAATAGCAAGAAATAATGGTAAGCAAGTGCTGGTTCTCCTTTTTAAACAATGTTTTCAGAAGCTTTCTTCTGCGGGTTAGTCAACTGAGACATTTAGGGTGCCTCTTTTCATATTTGGACATTTATTGTGCACTGTACCATCGCAAGTCCAACATGTTTTTTCCAGTAGCAAAGCTACAGCAGTGTACTGACTTTTGGTTTCCTTGGTTTAATCTGTCTTGCACAGCGAAAAGGAATTAATGTGTAATGACACACATGACAAAGGACTATCTATTAACTGATTTATTACCTACAGTGCTTTAAGAAGTCATTTTTAACATGTAAATCTCAAAAAAAAAATTTGTCATGTTTGGCAGCCATTTTGTATCAACTTTGGGGAATGCAAACATCTCATGAATTAAACTTTTTGTTTTCTTATGTGTAGCGTTTAACTCTTTACCAAACAACAAAATTTTGGAATGGACCAAAATGAAACAAGAGGGCCATGATGGCCCTGTATCGCTCCACTGGCTTATAAATATAAACCATAAAGAGAAGTCTTCACTGTATAAGCCCTTATAAAACTTTGACCCCAGGGCTACAGTTGGACTAAATGGGGAATATGTGTATTAGAAGAATACATGCCAAATTTGGGAGTTCTTGGCCTTATGGGTAGTAACATAACGGTTTCTGAAGTTTTCACTCCATAAACCCATGTAAAACTTGTGACCCCTGGTGCAGGGCCAAACTTCATCCTAGGGCTGTAACTTGGACCCTCTTTGTAGTTGTCCACTAGATAATGCTATAATTATGCAAAATTTGGTAGCCCTAAGCCTTATGGCTATGTACACCAAGATTTAAAAGTTTTCCCTATGTAAGCCTATGTAAATCTTGTGAACCTGCCCCCCCCCCCCACCCCCCAGCATGAGGCCAAATTTACCCCAAGACTGTAATTTGGGCACTTTTGGTAGACCCCCACTAGATCAAGCTAAATGCAAAATTTGGTAGCTCTAGGCCTTATGGCTAGGTACAGGAAGATTTTTAAAGTTTTCTCTATATAAGCCTATGTAAAACTTGTGACCCCTGGGGCAGAGCCAATTTTGACCCCAGGGCTATAATTTGAAGAAACATGAGAGAGGTCTACTACATAAAGCTACATGCCAAATTTGGTAGCCCTATGCCATATGGTTTCAGACAAGAAGATTTTTAAAGATTTCCAATATTTTTCAGTTTTGTTACCATGGCAACCAGAGTTTTTGAAGGAATCAAATTCTTTCAAGAAATTCTGAAGAGGACCATGGCAGGATCATTTCTGTGAAGTTTCATGAAAATTGGATGGGTAGTTTCAGAGAAGAAGATGTTTGAAATAAAAGTTAACGCACGGACGGACGCACCGACTGACGGACGGACGGACAGACGCACGGATGGACGCACGACGGACACCGGGCCATGACATAAGCCCGCTGGCCTTCGGCCAGTGGAGCTAATAATTTGCAGACGACAAATCAAATGATGCTAAAATGATGATTTCTGCCTGTGATAGGTTAGAAAACATTGTGGGGAAAGGAGAAAATACTGGTTACCAGCATTTTCTCCTTTTCCCACAATGTTTTCAAAAGGCTTCTATTTAAGGGTCGTTAAAAGTTGGAACTGTGTGGTAAAGGGTTAAATTGAAAATATTTGTATTTGAAACAAAGGATTATTCAATATGCAAAGAAATAATTGGGTGTGATGGTATTCCAAATCCATTATTTCTCTTCCAAACCCTATGTTGTGGGTCTTCATAGAATCGTCTTGATGAGACGATTCTAATGAGTACCCATAACATAAGGTTTAGAGGAGAATAATTGATATTTTCAATTTTGATATCAAAATCACTGTCTCCATCTGGAGCTATGTATGCAAGCAATGCGTATATCAAATAATGAATTTTGTCATCAATTTATGAAAATATAAGACTTTATATGTGCGCAAAAAATCTGTCCAGCGATTTCAAACATTTTTATTGCAATCGTCTCTGTACCTCGAGGCGACCTATCAAAACTAGAATCACATTCAAGGACATTTATCTGTACTACCTGACCAGGCTAAGCATACGACAAAATTTTCTACTAGTCCAGATTCAGAGCATTGGCAGATGATAAATTGAATGATGAAAATATAGGAATCTTGAAAGAAAACATCATTGGAAAAGAGAAAATGCTAGTTTTCAAGTATCTTCTCCTTTTCCCACAATGTTTTCGAAACCTTTTTCTCTCAGAATCACTACAGGATTATTCGTTCGCTCCTTACCGCATGATAAAAATGTAGAAACTTGTCAAAAATTTAAAGAATTTGCAGACAACAATTTGAACATGGCTCATATGATGAACTGTATCTTTCATCGGGAAGAAACATTGGAGGAAAAAGGAAAAAATGCTAGTTAACAGTATTTTCACCTTTTCCCACAATGTTTTCAAAAGCCTTCTCCTACAGAGTTGTTAAAACTCAAGATTCTTTGGTAGAAGCTTAAGTAGCAAGCCATATATAAAAAGAAGCAACAAGGAATTAAGCAATAAGCAAAGGACACATACAAATCCTCAGGTAATCCTAATAAATCCATTTAAGATAAATTTTTCAAACCAAGCAAAGAGTCAGTAAAATCCAATCAGGAGTAATTTTTGTATAAACTGATACCCCAGTCGGGACACGCGACAGGGTTTACACATTTCAATTCTTCCTTTGTTGCCAGCCAATCAGAGCCCAGGAACTTTGACCCAGGGACAGGTGTTTTTCGGGAGTAAATTACACTTGAATGTGTCATGCCCCACTACTCGATCCATTTGCATATAAGTGTCCCTTTTTTCCCCTAAAACCAGACGATAAAAATTTTGGACTTGTCAATATCAAAAGCAGTTGAAAACAACTCAAATGTAGCTCAACTGATGAATTTTTTTTTGTGTGTAAGAGTATAATACATGGAAAAGGGAGAAAAGTTTACATCTAGGTTAAATTTCCTTTCCCTCAGAGTTTTCAGAGGCTAAACCCCTCAGGGTCGTAAACACACAGGATTGTTTGGTAATGGGTTTAAACATTACTTTAAGAAATTCCAATTTAAACTTACGTCAAAGTTACAAAATACCATAGTCTATTTAGATACCTGTGCATGTTGAACAATCAAAAATATTTTGATAATTGGAGAATTAATGTTAAAGAAGGAATTTGTTAATCTACCGAAATTATTTCAAAATTTATCTTCTTAGGATGGGTTTCTGTGAGCACAAAGGGTTAAAACTCAAATCCAACCAAATTTAATCTTACCTCTCACAGAATAGTTTTTTCCCTCTTGAGGCAGGAAGAATTGTGACAAAATGAGATAATGATCATGCTAATAATTAACTCCTTTTGCAATAATGTTTTTGCAACTTAGGTCATGATGTATAAAAATGTATATATAAAAGCTGTCTGCTCAAATGTGTGTGTGTGTGTGTGTGTGTGTGTGGTGGGGGGGGGGGGGGGGGGGGGGGGGGGCTGCTGCACTTTTTACATGTAAAGTTCCTGAAAGAAACAAGAGGGCCACTGGCTAAAAATTACCTTGTTCCCTTAACCAAACAATCCTGAGTTTTGACAAACCTGAGACAGGTTTTAGAAAACATTGTGAGGAAAGGAGAAAATGCAATTTGGTGCACTTTTCCTTGCAGGATGGAAAAATGTTGTAAGGTAAAGAGGGGCCTTCTTTTCTGCCGTATGTGTAGACACTAGACAGAATACAAAACAGACGACCTTTATTAGCCCTAAGAGGGCAAAAAAAAGTATCAGAACAAAGCCAACAGCCCCACTGTCCATTCGGCATACCTCGGGTGATCCAGTGATCAAATCCCTCGGCTGTATCACATAGCTTGATATGCACCTACACGGTACATTTCGCACATCTCCAGAAGCACACCAGTTTACCGTTATTGAAATTGTAAGGCTCCTCTTTAGAAAGAACGCGCGAGTAAATTTTCTATCGTTATCTTTCTAAGAGTATTTCAGTCGGCAAACAATTTGTACATTCAATTTTTAGCGTGGTTTATCGATTCTGTTAGGAGCTTTCATCGACAGATCGATAGAAGTGAATAACTTCACAGTGGTTGTTCATGTCGTTGCTAAGCGATCTACAGGGGCGCTGCCATGTTTAAGATCATGTGACTGAAAGTTCAAAATGGAAGCCTGCCTAATACAGACGAGGTTAGATGTAGGTACGGAATCGGCCGAGTTGTGACGAGTGCCCCATTGTCTAAGCCCCTTAGTCTGGATTACCTGCCCCTACCACTACGTTATAGGGTCAGGCAAAGCGCAATAATGGCGGCCACCATGCATCCTTAAGCGTATCCCTACATGTACATGCTTCCCTGTTTTCCCAAATTTCATGTGATCTAGTTTGATCAGTGAATAAAAAATACATTACAGACTCTAAACCATACTGTTGGGGTATGGTTTAAATATAAATTTGACTATGAATTATTTTTAAAGTAACCCTGTTTTCAGACGTTATATAGGTCCATTGACATTTCGGATACTTAAAGCATTTCTTGTCTGTAGTTTTTCTCGCTAAATAGAACGACAAGTGGAAAAACCTCACTGCCATTGCCTTTTTGCAAGGGATCTGTTTTGAACTCAGCCCAGGATTTTCATTTGACCTGGGACCCCAGGTTTTTATGCTTGGAATTCTGAAATGACCCATTTTTGACGCTCAAAAATATCTGCCTAAGAGTCAATCTGACGCATGAGATTATTGGCTAAAGTTTCACATAAATTAGCTGGCATGCACCCGGCTGAAATACAGGCTTTCATTAACTCTGTCAGTGTCAATAGTGAAGGACGCACCCACGCCAGGATGCACCCATGCCGTTCTGTTTATCACAGGTAATCAAGCTGGCGAGTCATTACATGGTAAAGGTGTTAATCCACTTACCTAGTGTAAAATGACAGGTTTTAAAGTAACCTGCTACCCTAATTGGCAGATTCATGTCAAAAGATACAGTAATATTTCTCCAATAACATTAATTGACATGAAAATTAGGTCGCTGGAAAAAACCCATGAGACAACAAACGTCAGTTTAACATCGTCTGATCAGTGGCACTTCAACTTTTCATCTTTAATAATGAATTCAAACTGTGAATTTACTTAAATTCTCTGCATAAAACAATAATTAAAAGCTAAGCTCTCTGTTTTGTAATGAGGAAAACAAACTTTGGTTGTTTTATGAAACAACCTACAAATTAGATGGAGGGATGGTGGGAGGAAGGAGAGAACGAGTGGAATGTTAGGCCATCTTATCTTACAGTGTTAACACTGGAACAAGTGTTAAAGAAGGTACTGGACATTCATCCAAAGAAATAGACTAGAAATGAAAGACAAAGAAAAATAGTGGATGTGACCTATATTTTCTCCCTTTTCCACAATGTTCTATGCTATGGAAGACAAATCCAATTATTCAAGCCACATTTGAATTGTCATCTGCAAATGCTGTAAACAGAAGTCTAAAATTTTGTTTTTTGGTAAACAGGTAAAAGATTGTGTGTGTCCATTTATGCATAATGGTGAATTACATGCTAGGGCTGCAAGTTAAAATTCATCTATGTACTTCATTCCAACATGTCTGTTTATAAAATTAGGTATTTTCTTGTTTAGTTTCTGTCCATAAATAAAGGACAACACCAATGAAAAGTGGTGTTTATTTCACCCTTATTTCTTCATAATAACTGAGTAATTTTGACCCTTGGACATTTCTCTTTGACCCTTGGAAATTCCATTTTGACTCTTGAAAATTTAGGCCCAAGAGTCAATGACTCTTGGGATTCAGGACCTAGTGAGAACCCTGCAGCCTATGATCGGATTTGATCATGTGAAATAACAATATCCCGTCTCCTATGCATATTACCAAAGGGGGCTGCCATTGTTGCACTTTGCCTGACATACTCTTGAAGTATGGCGGGGTACCAGACTACAAGCCCCTCTCCATCACATCTTACAAAATACTACATCTACCTTGTTTTTAACTTTTACCCTTTTTCATTCGACAAACATTTTAAGACTTGTCTGTATTCAAAGCACACGGATATGACAAAATCTGACAAATTAACTCTTTACCAAATGGCAAAATTTTAGACTCATCCAAATTCAAAGTATTTGCAGACGATAAAATTAATGTGAATCAAAAATTGAAATTTGTTTAGGGACAGGTAGAAAACATTTTGGGACAAGAGAAAATGCTGGTTACCAGCATTTTCTCCTTTTCCCACAAAGTTTTCAAAAGGCTTCTTTCTAAGGATTGTGAAAACCTGGGATTGTTTGGTAAAGGGTTATCTCTTTACCAAACGATGAAATTTTAGACTAGTGCAAATTGAAAGGACTTGAAGATGAAAATAACTGACTCAAAAATGAAATCTATTTTTAGGGTGAAAAACATTGTGGGAAAAGGAGAAAATGCTACATTCCAGCATTTTTTATCTTTTCCACAATGTTTTGAAAAGTCTTAGTCTTTCAGGTCATAAATACTTGGGATTATTTGGTGAAGTGTTAAGTACAACTCAAATTATAAGATTCGTCTGTGAAGGAGTAGCAAAAATTGTGGGGAGAGGAAGTGCCAGATACATGTACCAGATAATTGCCCTCCAAATAGAATTCCCATCACCTGAGACATACCCTACCTTGTCCTCTGCAAATGTTTTCAATTCAATTAACCCTTAACCACACAATCCCTGGTTCTAACGATCCTAAGAAAGAAAGCCTCGGAAAACAATGTAGGAAAAGGAGAAAATGCCAGGAACCAGCATTTTCTCTTTTCCCACAATGTTTTCTACCAATTCCACACAACATACTATAATTTGAAAAATAGATGAATTGCTGCATGTGAAAATATGGATGAGTCTAAAATTTTGCCATGTGGTAAATATGGAAGAGTCTGGAATTTTGCCATGTGGTAAATATTGAAAAGTCTAAAATTTTGCCATGTGGTAAATATTGAAGAGTCTAAAATTTTGCCATGTGGTAAAGATTGAAGAGTCTGGAATTTTGCCATGTGGTAAATATTGAAGAGTCTACAATTTTGCCATGTGGTAAATATTGAAGATTCTAAAATTTTGCCATGTGGTAAATCTTGAAGAGTCTAAAATTTTGCTGTGTAGTAAATATGGGAGATTCTAAAATTTTGACATGTGATAAAGAGTTCTTTCACTTTATGGGCACTCAAAGGATTAGGCTGAAAATAAAATTTTGTTTGTTTGCCCTTTACTGCCCAACCCAATTTACCTGCCCCCCCCCCCCTTCAAAAAATTATTTTGCATTTTCATAAGGAAAAAATATTTTTATCGTTCACAGCCAAAACATCGCCAAAAAATTTCGGACTTAAAAAGAAATCTAACAACTTTGTGTATCAAAGCGATTAAGGTAAGGTGCCTGACCTGTCAAAACTAAGCGACATTTGTCTTTCATGACATATTAACTCTTTACCACACAATCCCGAGTTTTACCAACCCTGAAATAGAACCCTATTATAAACCTTCTGGGGACAGGAGAAAATGCTGGTAACCAGCATTTTCTCCTTTTCCCACAATGTTTTTAATCCTATGAAAGGAAAGTTTTAATTATTTGAGCCACATTTAAATTGTTGTCCGCAAATGCTTTCAATTTGGACCAGTCTAAAATTTTGTCGTTTGGTAAAGAGTTAATCCGTAAAAAGCTTTGACATGTGCACATTGACAATTAGAGCAACTGACCAACACTGTAACTCAAGATCACACTTTCTGAACCTGTTGTCCAATCGTGCAGGGTGTAAACTTATTATTCTCGGAAGACAATTACTGGCCTCATCAAATTGGAAACTAGCCTTCAAGTCTTCCACTTTCTCAAAGTTTTACCAAGTTTCTTGAGAAATTTCGTGTAGCCTGAAGTTCATGATGTTATTAGGAAGTGTATGTGAGGTTTTAATGACATCAATTTGTGAAGTAGTTAGTACTAGTAAATTATAAACGTGATATGAAAATAGGCAAAGACTAGAAACGGGTGAGGGAGATTTTTCTCTCAAACATGTTCAAACATTTATCCATACAATAACTGATCAATTCAGATATGGTTATGTAACATTTCCAAACAATTTTTTTTGGCAGCACTCCTTTTACCCATGAAGAATTTTAGCCCCGAGTTATCAGGGGTCGCTGGTTATAATTTCCGACTGGACTAATTATTTTCCAAGGATTGATGAAAGTCATTGCTACAGGATTCATTCTCCTGTCACCAATGGTTATTGTTTCAGTGAAGGTTAGGTGGGAAAGCAGCAAGTGCCTTCCAAACAATTAGTGTGATAATCTGATAAAAAGCACTTTAGGAAAGCATGGATAGGTCCACTGCTTGCCGAGACATAACTGAAATAATGTAGGAAGTGGCTTTAAACACCAAACAAACATACAGATGCCTGTATGTAACAAGGATTAATGGGTTATTAACTCTTTACCAAACGACAAAATTTTAGACTGGTCCAAATTGAAAGCATTTGCAGACGACAATATAAATGTGATTGAAAAAATTGAAATTTGTTTTGGGAAGGGTAGAAAACATTGTGGGAAAAGGTGAAAATGCTGGTTACCAGCCTTTTCTCCTTTTCCCACAATGTTTTCAAAAGGCTTCTTTCACAAGGTCGTTAAAAGTCGGGATTGTGTGGTAAAGAGTTAGTAAGGTACTACCTTTAGCTTATGTATAAACAAGGACATGGAAAGCAAGGTTATAGTGATTTAAATCACTCATTTACTGAAATTCAAAATGCATCAATAATAGGCTACATGCAAGTATATTTAAGTAGGCTAAAATCTTTAAAAATCTTAAAGTTAATTGTCTGCTTCCTATAGAAAACACAATACAGTGGAGCCCCGTTATAACGAACTTCGTTAACTCGCTGATTCCGTCAGAACGTGGGTGTCCTATGGCTCCCAAAATTTGGGGGGGGTTGACCATTTTGCGTCCGATCAGGATCTAGGATACGCTGATCTGGATGCTCAATGTAAAAAAAACCAACCTACTAATCAATTGCTCAAAATCGATACGCGTGCACATAATCAGACAGTCTTTCACACCTTTTACCTGTATGACCGCTGGCAATCGTTAATTGGTTGTTTGACATTGTTTGACAAATACACGCTCAGTTCATTACGATAGGACTTCAGTCTTCAGCCAAACTGTGTGACACTTGAGTGAATAAAGAATGGTCAACCACAAGCTTACACAAGCCATTTTCTGTATAAAAACTGGGCTACTTGGTTCGAATGGATACACTATGTTGTATTCTAGATAGCGATAGCAACTGATCATACAGCGATTCATACAGCGATTTCTCACTCATTTATCGACTCTTTTTAATCCAAAGCAAAGCACTTTATTCTCCTTTGACTAACAAATTTATTTTTAAAAGCTAACTTTGCAATATTTCACACCCTTTAATTAGTTGCACTATTGTATTCGTACTTTCACGCCACAAGTTTTGTGCATACTAACTGTTCTTTCTCTCTATACTTTTACCTAACCTTGTTTTACAATGTCTCAGAAGAGGAATGCATACACGATCGCAGAAAAACTACATATCATCGACGAGTGACTCTCACCTTGACGTGGTTCGTGGGCTTAATCTGATCCAAGTCTTAGACATGCATCAGAGAACAAAGAATAGCCTTTAGGTCGTTCGGAAGAGTCTTTAGATTCACTGTTGTGTATGTACATGTATGTAGTATACCGTAATTGTAATTCGCCAATGTATTCGGACACCCTAAAAGTTCCGACACGGTCAAAAATTTTCAAAAATAATTTATTTTGCGTCCTTATTCCGGACAGTCAATAAAATTAATTTACCTATATATTCGCACTGCCTGTAACATTAATTTTCCGAAAAATCAGCCAGTAAATACATATTTTTTATTAAGAAAATGTTTCCGATAATGATCGGCTGCATATTTGCACATTTCTGCATCGCGGATATTCATCATTATGAACATGAATTCCTTAAGAGTCAAGTAACTCGGCGGTTATTTTAAGTCATGAAATAAGACCAAAAAAAAAAATGCAATATCAAGGTTGTCTTTGTTGAAAACTTCTCACCAAAACAAGAGTAGATTTAGATCAGACCAAACATTCTGCCTAGTCTGATCTTGAACTACACAGGCCGCTCAAGCAACTAGTTTTGAAAGGTGCTTGAAGAGTTTAATGTTTCTCGGCTTTTTGGTGTTGTGCAAGCCGTTTTTCCCTTTTTTCGTAACATTTTCAAAAGGCACCTGCAGAACAGCGAAATTGTCCCTCCATGAACAATATTAAAAAAAATTATAAGTACCAAACCTCATTGTTTCTTTCCTTTATTTATCGGTATTAAATCCATTTACATGTATATATAAAATTAGATCGAATGCATTAATTGTCGTATGCATTCCTTTTTATTTTGGTTGCAAGGAATATTTTCTAAAGAAAAAAAAAACAGGCAGACTTTTTCTGCTGACTACACAAATTATGTGACAAAGCTGCCCAGGTGTTCCTGAAACAACCATTACTAATCGCAAAAAGACACTATCAGGTAGTATAAAGTGGGCATGATATACGCTTATTGCGTGGTCATTTTATGTGGATTGGAAGTCAGCATGTAACCCGAGAGAGTGTGTACAAAAACAGGTGCTCTTTACAACCCTCTCGCTCTGGATGATTTGCACGTTACGTCATACCCATAATCCAAATTTTACTGCAAACATTTGTGTACCCACGACAAATGTGAAACCTTGTTGACAGATGGCTCTTAGATGATGGCAAGATGGCGGAGTTTGAAATGTTGGCGTACGGTGTAGATAGAGATCAGACTATAGCGAATGTGCGGTCCGATCTTTGATATATACCATGCACTACTGAACTATGATTTTAGAAAGCTACTGCTTACAGAAATATTTAAAACACATGCCTTTAAGATTGAAAACACGCTGGAACTTTAGATATATTACAGCTGTGCTATAAATAGATCTAAATTTGTTGGATTTTACTCTTACTTTTTTGGGACACACACATTTGGACAACAAGGTATAACCTATTATTTCGGCCACCCCCTTTTTTTCAAGATAATAATTTCCTAAAGATTCGGACACAAAAAAAAATAATTATTTTTTTCTGTCCGAATACATTGGCGAATTACGGTATGTAGTATACGTTCATAAATGAGAACGCGGATACAGGCCATCCGCGGAAGGGGGGGGGGGGGTGGTGAAACAGCGTAATATCCTTCACCCCGGATATAACGCAGGTCGAATCCATGGACCCCGCGGACTTCGTTATAATAATAATTTACCTACCTACCCAAACTAAATGCTGAGTAGGTAAAGGACAAATAAACAATTTTTTAATTTTGGCCTTATTTTGATAGATTAAAACTCATATTTTCAATTTCTAAAACCCTTTAGGTTCCTAAAATCTTTTGCACACAATCCCTACCTTACATCCTACACATTACTTATCCAAATTGAAAGCCATTGCAGATACATGTAACAAATTAGATATAGTTCAAACAATGGCATTTGTCTTTTGAAGAGAAGGAAACATTGTGGGAAAAGGGAAAATGCTGGTTACCAACATTTTTCTCCTTTTCCTGCAACTTTTAGAATTTCTTCTTCCTCAGGGTTACCAAAATTATTGGATAGTTAGTTAAAGGGCTATTTAAAAGTATTTTGTTTGTTTCTTTGTGACCCGTAGCGTTGATTGCACAATCAACTTCAGGGTTTTCTTTCTGGCAAACAGTATCAATTCCAGATCAGTGCAACCTAATTCTGGCTCTTGAAATACCCTGTCCACTATCTTGAGATACTCCTAAAACTTGCAATACTTCCCTTGAACTTTGGCCCTTTCTACTCAGAGTGAATATCTGAATTTTACTTATTCTAAACCCTTCCAAAACAACAAATCTAGACTCTTGAAATTAGAATAAATAAGCTTAACCTTTTACAAGACAGTCACGAACCTGATTTAGAAGGCTTTTAAAAACATTGTGGGAAAAGGAGAAAATGCTGACTTCACACGTTTCAAAGGCTCCCTCCTCAGTGTGGTTAAAACAGTATTGTTTGGTAAAAGTTCAACATGGTCTAAGGGATACATTAATTTTGCTCTATTATCCATCAAAATTTAAATTTATGACAAGATTTAAGCTTTATTACCTAATTTGTCATTAACCCTTTACCAAACAACCCTGTCTTTTAACGACCCTGAGGAAGAAGCCTTTAGAAAATATTGTGGGAAAAGGAGAAAATGCTGGTTACCAGCATTTTCTCCTTTTCCCACAATGTTTCTACCATTTCAAAGACAGCACTTATCTTTTGAGCCACATCAAATTTGTCATCTGTAAATGCTTTCAATTTAGACGAGTCTAAAATTTTGTCGTGTGGGAAAGAGTTAACCCCTAACCAAAATGATCACATTTTCATACCTCTCTATTCGGGAGAGCTTTTTGAAAACATTACAGCAGCAGCACTAATTAAGACCTGGTAACTGACATTAATGTCTCCATGTCGGACAATGTTTTCTAACCTTTTATAGACAAATCCATTATTTGAGCCATGGTAGCTTTGCTTTCTGCAAATGCTTTCAACATGGACAGGACTACAATTGGTAGAGACTTGGTCTTTACAGTTTTTCTTTGTTGTGTAGGCATACGTGACTATGATCACAATTTAAACAAAAATCATTAAAACATTATGAAAGATAGACAGATAACTCAAACAAGAAAAAAATGTCTGCAACATTATTGTCAAAAGCCAACAGAATGATCTGATAAAAATGCCTTCAGAATGTGAAAATGAAGCAACTGATAACTCTTGTACAAATTTAATTCTTTCCCAAATTTAATTCTTTCCCAGACAATAAAGTTCTACTTATCCTTAATCTTTTACGCATTTCATTTGCAGATGGAAAAGTACATGAAACTCAAATGTTAGGATCTTTATTAGTATAGATTTGAAAACACTGTAGGAAAGGAGAAAATGCTGATTACCTGCATTTTCTAGGAATGGGAGAAAATGCTGGTTACTAGCATTTTCTCCTTTTCCCACTGTGTTTTCAAAATGTTTCTTTAAGGACAGTGTTAATCAAGATTAGACTGCACAGAACATGCAGTCTGACCTACAGTCTAAACTGTCCACTACTTCATTGTCTCTTCATCTTACAGCACAACTGTGTTTGTTTCTGTCGAAACAATGTAACACAAACTTTGTTTGGTAGTGAAACAGCTGAGGGAACTTTCACTCTTTACCAAACAACAAAATTTTAGACATGTCAAAACAGAAAGCATTTGCAGGCAACAAAGTTAATGTGACTCAAAAATCAAAATTTGTTTTTGGAAAGGTAGAAAACATTGTGGGAAAAAGAGAAAATGCTGATTACCAGCCTTTTCTCATTTTCCCATGTTTTCAAAAGCATTCTTTCTCGGGGTCATTAAAAGTCGGGACTGTGAGGTAAAGGGTTAAACCAGAATTTGTTTAGCAAGTTTTTAACAAAATCTTGGGGGAGACTACTACTTTTCATTCACTAAATTAGAGATAGCTTTAAAATCAAGATATGGATAGAACTACAGGTAGAAAACACGAGAAATTACCAAGTTTTTGTGTCTTTTTAGTTTTTTTAACAGCAAAATTTTCGATTCTGTAAGTAGCTGTACAGTTGTTATTAAATAACAAGCGATTAATAAATTTTTAACACAGAAGGCTCCATAGCACAATCAGTGTTCTGCTGAGGCCGCGTATTTGTGATTTTCTCGCCAAAAAATTTACAATGTCGGAAGTAAATTAAGTCAGAAGCGATTTTTGTCGCAAGGTAAATACATCAGTAGAAAGCGGGGAAGTCCGTGTATTTTCACGATGAGAGTAAATTTCACGATACCGTAACAAAAAGGTCAATCCGATTGGACGTCCGCACAATCAGGTACGAGAAAACTCGCCAATCGATTGTCGTAGAAAGACCAAATCATTCTTTTGTTTACTTTTACATCTGCTTCATGAAACAAGAGAGCCATGATGGCCCTGGATCGCTCACCTGAGTCAATAGGCGAAATTTCACTCCAGGGTCACTCTAGAGCGCACACAAGGTTTTTCTAAGATTTGACTTAGTGACCTAGTTTTTGACCCCACATAACCCAATCTCGAACTCGTCCCAGATTTTATCAAGACAAACATTCTGACCAAGTTTCATGAGGATTGGACTGAAAATGTGGCCTCTAGAGTGTACACAAGGTAAAGAGTTGACGACGGACGCCGCACGCCGCATGACAGACACCAGACACAGCACAATCAAAATAGCTCACCATGAGCACTTTGTGCACAAGTGAGCTAAAAAACAAAGTCAAAAAAGAGCACAACATGCACGTGCCAACTATTGGCTGTTGTTTTTCGATGGATAAAAATTACCCTAACAATTTTTGAAAAGGGTCACCCTAGGAACATTTCTGAGAAATTATTTCAAAATCTGACCAGCCATTCCAGAGAAGAAGAATTAAGAAATTCCTCTTCATGTCCCTATGGTGCAAATAGCCCCCACCACCAGAGCCATGTTTCTTGACAGATCAAAATTTTGCAAACTTTTTGAAAAGAGTCACCCAAGGAACATTTCTGTGAAATTATTTCAAAATCTGACCAGCAGTTTCAGAGAAGAAGAATTTTTATGAATTTCTTCATGTCCGTATAGTGTAAGTAGCCCACAGCCATCAGAGCCAGGTTTCTTGACGGTTCAAAATTTCTCAAACAATTGCAAAAAGGGTCACCCAAGGAACATTTCTGTGACATTAATTCAAAATCTGACCAGCCGTTTCAGAGAAGAAGAATTTTTAAGAATTTCTTCATGTGTGTATAGTGCAAGTAGCGCCCCCCCCCCCCAATCAGAGCCATGTTTCTTCACAGATTAAAATTTTGCAAACACTTTTTGAAAAGGGTCACCAAAGGAACATTTCTGTGAAATTATTTCAAAATCTGACCAGCGGTTTCAGAGAAAAAGAACTTTCTTCATGGCCATATAGTGCAAGTAGTCCCCAGTCACAAGAGCCATGTTTCTTGATGGATCATAATTTTGCGAACAATTTTTGAAAAGGGTCACCAAAGGAACATCTCTGTGAAATTATTTCAGAATCTGACCAGCCGTTTCAGAGTAGAAGAATTTTTAAGAATTTCTTCCTCTCCGTATAGTGCAAGTAGCCCCCATTCACCAGAGCCATGTTTCTTGACGGATCAAAATTTCGCGAACAACTTTTGAAAAGAGTCACCCAAGGAACATCTCTGTGAAATTATTTCAAAATCTGACCAGCCGTTTCAGAGAAGAAGAATTTTTAAGAATTTCTTCATATCCATATGGTGCATGTAGCCCCCCGTCACCAGTGCCATGTTTTTCGACAAATCAAAATTTCTCGGACAGTTTTTGAAAAGGGTCACCCAAGGAACATTCCTGTGAAATTATTTCAAAAACTGACCAGCGGTTCCAGAGAAGAAGAATTTTTAAAAATTTCTTCATGGCCGTATAGTGCAAGTAGCCCCCATTCACCAGAGCCATGTTTCTTGACAGATCACAATTTTGCGAACAGTTTTTGAAAGGGTCATCCAAGGAACATCTCTGTGAAATTATTTCAAAATCTGACCAGCCGTTTCAGAGAAGAAGAATTTTTAAGAATTTCTTCATTTCCGTATAGTGCAAGTAGCCCCCATTCACCAGAGCCATATTTCTTGACGCATCAAAATTTCAAGAACAATTTTTGAAAAGGGTCACCCAAGGAACATCTCTGTGAAATTATTTTAAAATCTGACAAGCGGTTTCAGAGAAGAAGAATTTTTAAGAATTTCTTCATATCTGTATAGTGCAAGTAGCCCCCATTCACCAGAGCCATGTTTTTTGACAGATCAAAATTTCGCCAACAGTTTTTGAAAAGGGTCACCCAAGGAACATCTCTGTGAAATTATTTCAAAATCTGACCAGCGGTTTCATCAGAGAAGATTTTTAAAGAATTTCTTAGAAAATTCCATTTCGTTGCCGTGGCAACCAGAGTTTTTGATGGAATCAAATTTTGTGAACAATTTTTAAAGAGGACCTCCCAAGGAACATTCCTGCCAAGTTTGGTCCAAATTGGCCCAGTGGTTTAGGAGGAGATGATGTTTAAAGAATTGTTGACGACACACGACGAACGACGCACAAATGCACAACAAACGACGGACACCGGGTGATCCTAAAAGCTCCCCTTCAGCACGTGCTCAGGTGAGCTAAAAATGGCTGAGCCACCGCCCAGAAAGCCAAATACAATCTTAAATTTCTTTTCCAAGTTATGCGATCAGCAAGTGACAAATGACAGTTCAACCCCAGATCCAAATCCCGTCCCATCTACGTCTACGGACACCGAAAGACAATTCCAGGATAAATGGCTTTCCGATTTTTCGTGGCTGGAATATGACCAGGAAAGAAACTTATGACTTGCAAATTATGTAAAAAACACTGTAAGAAACACTCATTTACTGAGCGTAACACAAATTTAAAACTACTACCCTACACAGACACGCCGCAAGTTCTGATCGCAACCCAGCCCTCATGGCCGAATCCCTACGTGTTGATTTCAGAAAGTCAGACGAGAAAGTTTTGAGCGAGAAAGAATCGGCCGTGACAGTGGCTCTCAAGTTTACATTTTGGATTGTAAAAGAGAATATAGCCCTTAAAAAATATGACAGGCTGCTCGAACTAATGTCTCAGTTTAATTGTCCAAAAGCAGGCAGTCTGAAAACTTCCAACTGTGTTGACTATACCTCAGACAAAACTGCTATTGAGATGTTAAAGAGTTTGATTTTATAAAAGCCCTGGAACACTGGAGAGGCTGCAAGTCAAGGAAGTTATTCTTGACAAATTAGTTTTATTATCCTCACCAGCACTGTATATACTGTACAAAAACACTGACTATGCATTGTTTGTCACTTTGTAAAACTGTGTTCCTGAGTTTCTCAAGTTAATTTTCTTAAGACAGTTAGTCCAAGAAAACATCTAACCTTGAAATGATAGTTATATATAGTCAACAATAAAAGAAACAAGCTGAAATGTAAGGCGATTCATTTTTATTATTTAATTTCATGTTGTACATGATAATTTGTATATTTGTCCCTATGTTTCCAGAAATGTCTCCAACTTTTTAGGGTGAGTGAGACATTTGTCTCACATTTTCAAAATCCTTGGCAGAACACTGCACAATGGTATAGAGTTGCCAACTATGGCTTTTAAGGTTGTGGATTCAAGTCCCATCAAATCGAAACTGGGTTTTTTCAAGCATTTTTCTTTTTCCAACTCAAGGTGAAGTCATGATTTTTCCCCTATCTGTTGATATCAGTTAAGCGAATAATATAATCAAAGTGTCATAACCATTATTGCACCTAAATGAAGTTAAAAGGCCCTATATCGAAGTTCTAGTCTACCCTTAATGATGAAAAAAGGACAAGTGTTAGGTGCCTGGTCTGAAATGAAGAAGTCAGTGCTTAGGCCTTGAGATCAAAATCATAGAGTGAAAAATGACATTTTTTTCTTTTTACAATCCATAGAGCATATTAAAACATGACCAAATATTTCAGTGATGAGTCCACCACACAAACAACCACATAAAATTTACCACTTTTGGGAGTACTGACCAGGTTCCAATATCTCAAAACTTAACGGGGACGTTACGATTTTCCTAAAGTGATCTCTCAAAACTGACCTTGACACTCTCGTAAAGAACAGTCATTTACGATCGTATCATTTAACAAGAGGGCCATGATGGCCCTGTATCGCTCCACTGGCTTATAAATATAAACCACGAAGAAAAGTCTTCACTATATAAGCCCTTATAAAACTTTGACCTCATGGCTACAGTCTGACTAAATGGGGAATATTGTATTAGAAGAATAACATGCTAAATGTGGGAGTTCTTGGCCTTATGGCTGGTAACAAGATGGTTTCTGAACTTTTCACTCCATAAACCCATGTAAAACTTGTGATCCCTGGTGCAGGGCCAAACTTGATCCTAGAGCTGTAACTTGGGCCCTCTTTGTAACTGTCCACTAAATAATGCTATAATTATATGCAAAATTTGGTAGCCTAAGCCTTATGGCTATGTACACCAAGATTTAAAAGTTTTCCCTATGTAAGCCTATGTAAATCTTGTGAACCCCCCCCTCCAAGTATGAGGCCAAATTGACCCCAGGACTATACTTTGGACACTTTTGGTAGACTCCAACTAGATCAAGCTAAATGCCAAATTTGGTAGCTCTAGGCCTTATGGTTTCAGACAAGAAGATATTTAAAGTTTTCTCTATATAAGCCTATGTATAAAACTTGTGACCCCTGGGGAAGAGCCAATTTTGACCCCAGGGCTAAAATTTCAAGAAACATGATAGAGGTCTACTACATAAAGCTACATGCCAAATTTGGTAGCCCTATGCCTTATGGTTTCAGACAAAAAGATTTTTAAAGTTTTCTCTATATAAGCCTATGTAAAACTTGTGACCCCTGGGGAAGAGCCAATTTTGACCCCAGGGCTATAATTTCAAGAAACATGATAGAGGTCTACTACATAAAGCTACATGCCAAATTTGGTAGCCCTATGCCTTATGGTTTCAGACAAGAAGATTTTTAAAGTTTTCTCTATATAAGCCTATGTAAAACTTGTGACCCCTGGGGCAGAGCCAATTTTGACCCCAGGGCTATAATTTGGAGAAACTTGATAGAGGTCTACTACATAAAGCTACATGCCAAATTTGGTAGCCCTATGCCTTATGGTTTCAGACAAGAAGATTTTTAAAGATTTCCAATATTTTTCAGTTTTGTTGCCATGGCAACCAGAGTTTTTGAAGGAATCAAATTCTTTCAAGAAATTCTGAAGAGGACCATGTCAGGATCATTTCTGTGAAGTTTCGTGAAAATCGGATGGGTAGTTTCAGAGAAGAAGATGTTTGAAATAAAAGTTAACGCACGGACGGACGGACGGACGCACGACGGACACCAGGCCATGACATAAGCCCGCTGGCCTTCGGCCAGTGGAGCTAAAAATGATGTCATTTTCCCGCCATATTGATTAGAATTACACACTAGGGACCGTTTTACCAACAATTCTTAAGTTTTTGCGTAAGAATTTTCCTAACTTTACGCCCATGTTCAGATTTATGAATTTCGTAAATCCGTTTCACTAAACTAATGTAACTTTGTGAATTAGCATAAGTAAATATTTTCATAACTCTCCAGTTGAAGGCAGAAACACTAGCTCCCACCCAACTGTTACCTAGGTAAACACAGCGTGCCCTTAACCCTTTACCAAACGACAAAATGTTAGACTTGTCCAAATTAAAAGCATTTGCAGATGACAAAAATGTGACCCAAAAATTTAAATTTGTTTTGGGAAGGTTAGAAAACATTGTGGGAAAAGGAGAAAATGTTGGTTATCAGCATTTTCTCCTTTTCCCACAATGTTTTCAAAAGGCTTCTTCTTTAGGGTCGTTAAAACCCGTGATTGTGTGGTAAAGAGTTAAACCAAAGGGAAATATGACGCAATCTATGTGCATTTACCCTACATTTTTCGCGCTTTACGTCAACCGCTTCCATCATATATGGATACTGTGTGTGTGAAGAAAAATATAATTTGTCAAAAAATGAAATTTATGTCTACTGCGGATAGCTGTGAGGATAATTATGATATTTTTCTCAAATTTTTTACTCTTATGACGACACATTGCAAAAAAATGCCTCAAGACTTCGGCCTATGTTCTTACTTATGACTGATATTTTTGTATGTATTGTTACGCAAAATTTGCACTCGTATTTAGGTACACAAGTTTTAGTAAAATGCAAAACTTGCACTTTTAACACTAAAACTTACGAATTTCTTCAGTAAAATGGTCCCCTGGTGATATTAAATTTAGTCTCTAAGCAGTAGTCCTTTACACACTTATGCTATCATGGATGAAGTAAAAGGAAAGGAGTCAAAAAAGACTGACCACGCATGATTTACATCAAAGCATGAACATTATGAAATACTTGAAAGAAGCATAATGAGCATAATGACCGTTCCAGTTTAAAGTACTTGTTGTTTAGTCCTCTCACTTTGTCAGCAAATGTGGACTAATAACTATTGCTAGTCAGCTGCTCCGGCAAAAGTTTCCCTAACTAGACGTCAAAAGAAGATTGACCACACATGATTTACATCAAAGCATGAACATTATGAAATACTTGAATGCAGCACAATGGGCATAATGACTGTTCCAGTTTAAAGCACTTGTCGTTTCGTCCTCACTTTGTGGGCAAATGTGGACTAATAACTATTGCTTGTCAGCTGCTCTGGCAAAAGTTTCCCTAACTAGAGGCTCTTGTGGTAGTGGAATGCGTGCCCCACCAAGAACATTGAAGAGAGTAACAATTGATCCTCCATTGAGGCAGTATTTTCTAATCAATTCTCTGTCATCTATGTAATCTAAGGGACTCATTCTGTCCCTAAAAAACTCGCCGGCTATATTGTTTCTTCTGTGGGGCCTGTTCATGTGTAACAATAATGCCTTTTTGAAAAATAAAACACAACACCAAGTTTTTGTGTATTACTGAACAAGAGGGCCATGATGGCCCTGTATCGCTCCACTGGCTTATAAATATAAACCATAAATACTAAACATTTCAATTCTGAGCCAAATGGTTTCAAAATGAAGACTTACAAAGTTTTCTCTGTAAAAGCCCATGTTAAAGTTGAGACCCGCAGGGAAAAGCCATTTTTGATCCCAGAGCGATAATCACTTGAACCCTGGTAGAGGTCCACAAGATAAAGCCACATGCCAAAATAATACAAGTCTATGCTGTATGGTTATAAATACGGTGATTTTCAAGTTTCGTCCATATGAAGCCTCTGTAAAACATAAGACCCCTGATGCAAGGCTAATTTCAAAAAAAAAAATCAAAAGTGCTCCAGATTTGGTAGCCCTTGGGTTTGCGGTTAGGAGCAAAAGGATTTTTTAAATTTTCACCCTATAAGCACATGTTTATGACCAAATTTGGGAGTTCTTGCCTTATGGCTAGTAACAAGACGGTTTCTGAAGTTTTCACTCCATAAACCCATGTAAAACTTGTGACCCCTGGTGCAGGGCCAAACTTGATCCTAGGGTTGTAACTTGGGCCCTCTTTGTAGTTGTCCACTAGACAGAGCTATAATTATGCAAAATTTGGTAGCCCTAAACCTTATGGCTATGTACACCAAAATTTAAAAGTTTTCCCTATATAAGCCCATGTTAATCTTGTGCACCTTCGCCCCCCCCTCCACCCCCCAGCATGAGGCCAAATTGACCCCAGGACTATAATTTGGGCACTTTTGGTAGACCCCCACCAGATCAAGCTAAATGCAAAATTTGGTAGCTCTAGGCCTTATGGCTAGGTACTGGAAGATTTCTTAAGTTGTCTCACTATGTACGCCCATGTAAAACTTGTTACCCCTGCAGCGGGGCCAATTTTGACCCCAGGGATAAAATTTTTTCCTGCTTGGTAGAGGCCCACTAGATATAGCTACATGCAAAATTTGGTAGCTCTAGGCCTTATGGCTAGGTACAGGAAGATTTTAAAGTTTTCTCTATATAAGCCTATGTAAAACTTGTGACCCCTGGGGCAGAGCCAATTTTGACCCCAGGGCTATAATTTCAAGAAACATGATAGAGGTCTACTACATAAAGCTACATGCCAAATTTGGTAGCCCTACGCCTTATGGTTTCAGACAAGAAGATTTTTAAAGATTTCCAATATTTTTCAGTTTTGTTGCCATGGCAACCAGAGTTTTTGAAGGAATCAAATTCTTTAAAGAAATTCTGAAGAGGACCATGGCAGGATCATTTCTGTGAAGTTTCATGAAAATTGGATGGGTAGTTTCAGAGAAGAAGATGTTTGAAATAAAAGTTAACGCACGGACGCACGACGGACACCGGGCATGACATAAGCCCGCTGGTCTTCGGCCAGTAGTGCTAAAAACAGCCTACAATTACACTAAGTTAGCTTTGGAGTGGTCTTAGTTTAAGGTCGGGTTTACGATCGGCCCTTAAGTTGCGTTATTTTGAAAGAGAAGATAAAATGCTTACGTGGGACTTATGGTGGTTTACAATGATCGTAGCACTTAAAGTGCTTTGAGATAGTGGGCCCAGGGCAGTAATAACTGGTTAAAACCCGGGATGGTTTGGTTTGGACTGTCCAACCCTGGTTAGCAACATTTTCTTGTTTTCCCACATTGTTGGTAAATTTTCTTCCTCAAAGTCATAAAGTGGTGGATTTTTTTGTAAAGGGTTAACAAAACTCTCAGCAGTCACATCACATAAACAGCTCACTTGTTCCTGGGTCACACCAGTGACCAGTACTATGGTGAGGCTCTGAGGTGCCTTCCCCAAGGTTACGCTAACCTGTTAACTATTGCTGCCAGTCAGGGGATCTGTTGGAATTAAACCTGGATTTCCATACTACAGTTTCAACGAGAACTGTTGCAAAACGGACAAATACCCCTCCTCCCAACCAGCACTGAAGCAGCACAATCTGAGAACGGAAATGTGACCTTGACCTTTGACCCATGTGACCCAAAAACAATAAAGCGCCTCCTTGGGTCACCAGCAACACTTGTATAAAGTTTTAGACCAAGGTCAACCGACTTATGAGTTAGAAAACGGAATCAAAAACCTGGACAATAAAAGGACAGACAGACAGACATTGTGAAACCAATATACCCCCTTCTTTTTTGCAGGTGGGGGATATAATAACAGCTCAAGCACCAAATAACACCGATCACATCATATTTTTATCTCCTGTACCAGTTTGTTCACAAACCACAGTATTTTGACAAAGGCTGAGAACTGATAATGCTTTTATTACTCAGGCATCATGACAGAAAGCTGTAGCACTAAAACTTCTAGAAAACATTGTACTGTGATAGATATAGTCTTGAACATACACTGTAATGCCAGTCACATTGCAGCAGCCAGTGTTCCTATGTTTTCCTGGAGTTTCTTTTACTGGTATTCTGTACAGTATTCTGCCAAGCCCCCGTAGCTCAGTCTGTGGTGTACAGGACTTGAGAACAGGAGGTTGCTGGTTTGATCCCCGGGTTGGCCATTGTTTCCATGATGGTTATGTGGGAAAGCAGCCAGTGGCTTGGAAAGAATATTGTATGGTGTACTGGTAAAAGAAACTCCAGGAAAGCATGAATAGGTGCACTGGCCGAACTGATATAACTGAAATAATGTTGAAAATGGTGTTAAACACCATACAATCAATTATACAATCTCTACAGTATTCTTACAGAGTTGACCACTTTGCCACATAAACAATCCAACTAGAAAACCGAGTTCAGCTGTGAAAGGGTAACCATTTCTACTTGTATCTCAAAGTAATCCTCCATCACCGGAACGACTGACCACAAAGCAGGCTTTTCCTTGACGCACAATTTTTTTAAGGAAAATGCCCGTATTTTTTTTTGTTTTTTTTTCAATAATGCGCATTGTGGACGCACAAATATGATGAGGGTTACTTATGATCGTCTTTGCTACCGATAATGTTATACCGTGAGTACATAAGAAAGCTGAAGTACAAGAAGAAAATGCGACAAAACACTAGACGGTGTACCAATTTTACCAGAATACAATCGGTTTTTAACCCGTCTAATCGGGTGCCGTCTAAACTAAACCAGTCAATCTCTAATGAAAACTATATGACTCAGACAAAATTGGCATCATTCTTGCCGTCTGCAAGAAAAAGAGACCTTGAACACAAATCAGACGATGATCACCAGGTACAGCATCGAGAAAAACATTTTAAGGCCCCGAGGGTTTACTGAAAGTTGGCTTAAGATATACGCTTAATTATTCTGCGGAAAAGGCGTATGAATGCTACCCATGTATCAAAACACAAATCGGCCATTTAATTGATGAAAATAGTTTGTTGTCGGATAGATGATCTCTATTCAAACAATAAAGGTTATCAAATCCGGCCGACAACAAGCTATTTGTACCAATTTAACAGTTGATTTGTGTGATAAAAACAAAACACAACAACTTTTTTACCACAGAGAGTGGCTGCACAAACTCGCGCATTTCAATCCTTGTGCGTAACATACTAGCAGTCACGTTGATGCCCCTGAAACGTTAAAATTACGTAAAGATATGACAGCTTGTCTGCAGCTGGAGCACTTTTGCCTGTTAAGAACATGCTTTTGATAAAGCATACTCAAGATACTCTATATGAAAAAAGATGCCATCTAGACTGTAAGCCCCTCTGTGTAGAGAATCCCTGGTGTTACAATGCAATTATGTATCTAAGGTCATGCACTAATACATACTTAGGTTACATGAAGCTTTGGGGTGAATAAGAAACGCAAAAACACACATCGTTTCATAAATAGTAGTCCTTAATGTCTAACCTAACTACATTTTGTTGTAACCCCCCCACAAGGTCCAGAATGACCCCCATTATTTATGACTAAGGGGGTCAAGATGACCCCCCTATTTTTGTTGCCAAGGGAAAACCCTGACAATAGTACTCACACTTGGACCTCTTGTCTAAAAGTTGTGTGTGTTACCTGCTGAGCTATCTGGCTCAGCCTTAGATACAAACATCTGCTTCTAACACTTAAGCAAAGGACAAATAATTATTTAGACTTGTCCAAATTGAAAGCAGTGTTGCCTCTAGGATTTTGATTTTTGAGGACAACTGGACCCCCTTCTGAAAATTTTGAGGGACAAAGAATATTTTTGGGGGAAAATCTTTCTCTCTTTCTTTGCTCTCCATACACTAATAGCAGTATATAAGTTGAACTCTGATATTTTGGGACCATTCATAATTACCGGTACATTCATGATGGCTCTCAGGTAAGTTTCACCCAATCTGTTCCTTTTAGCCCCTTGGCTGCAAAGTGTGACTCACTGATCTCTTGTGGACAGTGTAGATCAAGATCAGACTGCACAGAGCATGCAGTCTGATGTTGACTTACATTGTCTCCAAATATACCTTAGAAATAGCAAAAATTTGGGATTTTACTATCAGCTTAAAATTTTATTTCATTTACTTAGCAGAATAAGGGTAAATCATGGTAACATTTTGAACGCTAAACCCATGTTCACAGGTTGCAATTTGCAGGGGAAACAGTAGAACAATTAGAAGTTTTTTCATCAAATTTGGTACTGATGCTGCATGATCTGCTGCCATCATTTTCCATTAACAATGACAAATTTGTTTTGGGGTAGTTTCCATCTAAACCACTTGTTTTACAAAATTCCATTCTTGCAATCTTTCATCCCTATCAATTACTGATTCAAACACTTCCCTCCAAATTTTTTGAAGTACTCTAGTAAAATGTCTAATTTTTTATTTCCATATTCTAATGATTCTGATCTTGAAATGAATGCAATATCTTTCATAGCCAGAACTTCAGCTGCAGATATAAGATCCAGGGAATTTGTGGGAAATCTATGCTTTTTTCTTTTATGTTTTAACCCTTAACCAAACAAACCCCTGTTTTAACGACTCTGAAGAAAATAGCTTTTAAAAACACTGTGGAAAAAAGCAGAAAATGCTGTTTACCAGCATTTTCTCCTTTCCCCACAATGTTTTCAAAAGCCCTCTTCTTCAGGGTCGTTAAAACTCGGGATTGTGTGGTAAAGGGTTAAGTAAATTATTTACAAGCATTCTCAACCTGGTTTTCTTGTGTCTTATATTGGATTAACTCTACATCATTGAAAAAATGTTTTCCTTCGGTTGCAAGTTTTTAGTGTAGCCACCACTGTCAAGAACAGCCTCAATCTCATGCACAGCGAACTTAAATTCTTGAGGATATCATCCCCAGATCAAGATCTTCTCTTTGAAATTTCATATTAAGTCTTGTACTTGGTGCACACAAAGTTTTTCTAAGATTTGGTCCAGTGACCTACTTTTTGACCAGATGTGACCTAATTTAAAAATTGTCCAAGATACCATCAAGGCAAACTTTCTGACCAAGTTTCCTGAGAATCAGGCTGAAAATGTGGCCTCTTGAGTGCACACAAGGTTTGTCTAGGATTTGACCATGTGACCTACTTTTTGCCCTGACATGACCCACTTTCAAACTTGTCTGAGGTATCAACAAGATAAACATTCTGACCAATCTTTATCAGTATAAGACTGAAAATGTGGCCTCTATAGAGCACCCAAGGTTTTCGACAGCTTCAACTTCGAGTCAATACATGATTAAAATCGCATTAAATTATCCAATAAATACAACCATGGGAATCTTGATTCCCATTCCTTTCTGTAGGGTCGTTTCGCTGCCATTGGTCCCACATCAAAGTTTGACACTTTCGATTCAGGGTCTTGATTTTGCAACCCACTGACTTGGAAAAAAGCCAACAGTGTTGTCACTTCATTATGATTGAGGGTTTGCGACTGGGTTATGGTACGTTTTGCTGTGCAAGTTTTGCCATTTCCCAAAGATAACAATCTATATTTGAAAACCAGTCAATATTTACTCTGTAGGTATGCCTCGTTCACGCATAAATAAAATTCAAACCAGATATGTTCATAAGAAACTCATGTATGCCACAATATGGGCTCAAAAATAGCATCCGCCATCCTTATGGTTTGTACGGATGTTGTAAACCAAGGCTTCTTGTGAATGTGGTCAGGATTTTTGTTGTGCCATTCAGGCCCAGCCATTTTTATTTTGAGGGACAACTGCTAGTTCAGTGCGGGATTCCCACAATGCCGCGGCCAACATGCAAAATGTTAGTTATTAGCATTTCCTCTTTTTCCCACCATGTTTTCAAAAGCCTTCTGCCTTCTTTGTAGGGGTCATTAAAAGTTTGGATTGTTTGGGAAAAGAAAATCTCCCTCCACAAAACAACAAAAACATAGAGTGGTCCAAAATCAAAAGTGTTGCCAGACAACAACAAGAGGGCCATGATGGCCCTGTATCGCTCCACTGGCTTATAAATATAAACCATGAAGAAAAGTCTTCACCATATAAGCCCTTATAAAACTTTGACCCCAGGGCTACAGTCGGACTAAATGGGGAATATGTGTATTAGAAGAATAACATGCCAAATTTGGGAGTTTTGGGTCCTATGGCTAGTAACAAGATTGTTTCTGAACTTTTCCCTCCATAAACCCATGTAAAACTTTTGACCCCTGGTGCAGGGCCAAACTTGATCCTAGGGTTGTAACTTGGGCCCGCTTTGTAATTGTCCACTAGATAATGCTATAATTATATGCAAAATTTGGTAGCCTAAGCCTTATGGCTATGTACACCAAGATTTAAAAGTTTTCCCTATGTAAGCCCATGTAAATCTTATGAAACCCCCCCCCCCCCAAAGCATGAGGCCAAATTGACCCCAGGACTATACTTTGGGCACTTTTGGTAGACCCCAACTAGATCAAGCTAAATACAAAATTTGGTAGCTCTAGGCCTTATGGCTAGGTACGGGAAGATTTTTAAAGTTTTCTCTATATAAGCCTATGTAAAACTTGTGACCCCTGCAGCAGAACCAATTTTGACCCCAGGGCTATAATTTCAAGAAACATGATAGAGGTCTACTACATAAAGCTACAAGCCAAACTTGGTAGCCCTATGCCTTATGGTTTCAGACAAGAAGATTTTTAAAGTTTTCTCTATATAAGCCTATGTAAAACTTGCGACCCCTGGGGCAGAGCCAATTTTGACCCCAGGGCTATAATTTCAAGAAACATGATAGAGGTCTACTACATAAAGCTACATGCCAAATTTGGTAGCCCTATGCCTTATGGTTTCAGACAAGAAGATTTTTAAAGATTTCCAATATTTTTCAGTTTTGTTGCCATGGCAACCAGAGTTTTTGAAGGAATCAAATTCTTTAAAGAAATTCTGAAGAGGACCATGGCAGGATCATTTCTGTGAAGTTTCATGAAAATTGGATGGGTAGTTTCAGAGAAGAAGATGTTTGAAATAAAAGTTAACGCACGGACAGATGGACGCACGCACGCACACACGGACGGACGGACGCACGACGGACACCGGGCCATGACATAAGCCCGCTGGCCTTCGGCCAGTGGAGCTAAAAATGATATTATGTGGCTCATATGATGAATTTGTCTCTGAAAGCAAAGAAAACATTGTGGGAAAAGGGGAGAATGTTGGTCACCAGCATTTTCTCTTTTTCCCCACAATGTTTTCAAAAGCTTACTCCATTGAAACTGTTAAAACTCGGGACTGTGTGGTTAAGGAAAAAACAAAGTTTATGGGGGTAAAGGATTAAAAAAGGACTGAAAGCATTTGCAGATGACAAAATATTACTCATAAAATTAAAGTTTGTTTTTGCAAGGCTAGAAAACATAGTTGCAAAGACAGAAAATGTTGGTCACCAGCATTTTCTCCTTTTTTTGAGACAATGTTTTCAAATGATTTCTTCTTTAGGGTCGTTAAAATGTGGGATTATTTGGTAAATGGTTAAACAACTTTCTTCTACATCACTTTTACGACATTATTTTCTCAACTGAATAGATAACGTTACTTATTCAGCTGACCTTATTTCACTGTGAAAGAATGCACACAGGTATGGCCATATGGTGTTTTCTGAACATTCCTCAGCCAGTCCGTCAGCTGGCCAGAGTTGTACTGTTAGATTTGGATTCAACCCTTCTCCCAATATAATGTTTTCAACAAAACTGTAACAAAATAAGGAATAACAACATTTCAGACAAAAATGGAGACATGGCTCCCCAGTGTCACTGATGTTTTCTGGATTCCCAGCATCTCAATCTAAAACTTCAATCATTTTTGATCTTCACGTAAATCTATAACTTTCTTGACTTTTACCAAAGAAAAACACTTTTCACCATTAGCTCTTTACCAAAAGACAAAATTTTGGACTTGTCTAAATCCACAGCATATGCAGACATTAAATTAATTGTGGCTCAAATGACAAATCTACAGCATATGCAGACATTAAATTAATTATGGCTCAAATGACTGAATTTGTCTTTGATAAAGTAGAAAACATTGTGGGAAAGGGAGAAAAAGCTACAAAAGCAATATAAGATGTTAAAGGCACTCCAAGGGTTTAACCCTTTACCAAACAATGACACTGGAGAAAAGGCTTTAGGAAAAAACATGGAAAAGAAAATTATGGTAAACAGTATTTTCTCCTTTTCCGACAATGTTTTGTACCCTTTCAAAGGCAAATCCTGTCATTTAGACCACTTTTTTCAATATCATCTGCAAAAACTTTCAACTGGGACAAGTCTAAAATTTTGTTGTTTGGTAGAGAGTTAGGCAGCCTAAGAAGAGAGGGGTTTGAGGCCTGTGATATGTTGCCAAAGCCAATATGTTCATTTTCACAACCATGTCTAAACACCAGGCTTTAGGGAGTTTTTTTTTCCTCTCCATTCACAGACAAACTGTTGCCATTAAAAAGGGAGGATGTTTACATTACGCAATATGGTGTAGTAAGCTAATTCTTCTTACTTTTGTTCCCTGTCATATAATATTTTTTTCACACTTTTGTTTACAAACCCTGAGTCTGAGAGGTCTATCAACACTTTGTCAAGCTATATACTTCATGGAAATCCTATGTTTATATTCACTCACCATTCAAAATCCTGTACTACTATGATTCAAAGACTATTTACAATCCTTAGCTTAACTATTTACCAGACAAAAGAAATTTTGACACATCCAAATTAAAAACTGTTGAGACGAACAAATTCAATGTGCCTAAAATGTTTGGGTATTGTCTTCTAAAGAGTGGAAAACATAGTGGATAAAGGAGAAAATGCTGGTTACCAGCATTTCTCCTTTTTTTCCACAGTGTTTTAAAAAGTCTTCTTCCTCAGGATTGTTTAAATGTGGATAGTCTGGTACAAGGTGCCCAATCATGTAATGTGGTATGTAATTCACATATAAATTCTACACAGCATGTACACGTATTTTTCATCATGTACATGCGCACACGCACTGTAAAAAGTATGCACGTACAAAAAGGAAAGTAGTTACATACACTGCAGGTAAAAATTAATTACCATTTCATACACATGCTAAACTAAAGAGAACCAACAAATTTGTGTAAAACGGAGGTAGTCTCCCTTGTAAATGGGTACCAGGCTTTGTTCTCAACATAAGAGCCAGGGTGCCCAATCACGTACTGCAGTACGCAATTCACATATAAATTCTACTCCGCCCGTACAAATTTTTTGTGCTTACGTGCATGCACGCACTGTCAAAAGTATGCACGTACAAAAATTAAAGAAATTACCTAAACTGCACATACAAATTAGATACCATTTCGTATTGCATGCCAAACAAAACAGAAGTAGTTATCCTCCTAAGTGGGTACCACGCTTTGTCCTCACACAGAGCCGGTAACCAAATATTTTCACTGTACGGTATGTATTTGCGGCTCCCTCATCTGTCTGAATAATTTTCCCTACGATTTTTTTTAAGGTGTCAGAATCTACCACGTGTACGAGAAATCTGGTAATTAAATTTCAATGAGAAATTAAAATCATTTAATAATATTATGATGTGCACTTATTGTTAAAAACACATTATTTGACATATGAAAGCTGAAAAATCAAGCCGCAAATTAAACGTGTAACTTATGTATGTATGGCGTCTGCTGCAGAAAAAATGTCATCACAACAAAAGCTGTTAAAATATTTTACAGCGTCAAGATCTGAGTAAGGTAGGTTTACACAAGTGATTCTACCATTACACATTTTTGTTTTATTTCGCCTTAACACGACATGGCCTTTATTTGACAGAGTTTGAGCTGACAATGAGCTGATCGGCCTGCTCCTCTGTGATTTTAAAATAGCCAGATCTACAAACATCATCTTGGACGACGAGCATCAGTCTGTCTACGCTTCCTTTTTAAAGCTGTTCTAATGTACTTCGCAACTTGGAGAAAGGAATAAAGGTGAAGAATCTTCCATAAAGTTGGTCAATTATCAAAATTCATGGCCTTGTTACTTTTAACCCTGACTGCTGTTGCGATTATATAAGTATGTGTATGCCCTGGAGACATATGACGCATCCATATAACAGGGTTTTCCCTTGGCAACAAAAATGGGGGTCATTGTGACCCCTTAGTCATAAATTATGGGGGTCATTCTGGACTTTCAGGGGGTCACAAAAAAATGTAATTAGGTTAAACATTAAAGACCACTATGTATGAAACATTGTGTGTTTTTGTGTCTCTTATTCATCCCAAAGCTTTATATAACTTATTTATGAATTACTGAATGATGTAAGATATATTGTAACAGTAGGGATTCTCTGTATAGAGGGGCTTACAGTCAAGATGACATCTTTTTCATAGAGCATCTTGCATATGCTTTATTAAAAGCCTGGTCTTAACAGGCAAAAAATGTTCTAGCTGCAGACAAGCTGTCATTTATTTACGTAATTTCAATCTTTGAAGGGCATCAATGTGACCACACTGTTTTGGTGATGCACGTTAGAGATGAATTGCTTAAGTTTGTGCAGCCACTCCAGGGGTGTGGAAATACTATTTCCGACTCGTCCAAATCGGGAAAATTCAGCGTCGGACAAGTGACTTTTTTCAGTCTAGTTGTCCATGGACAAGTGGGAAGTAGGAGAAAAATTTTGAAACAAAAATCTGTTGTACATACATATCTAGTGAAATACATTATGCTTTCACTTCGTACAAAATGACATTTCGAATGATAAACATTGTCTTGAGATGATCCCTGATTTCTGGAAACCCAAAATACACATTTGGTCCACCTCTGCTTTCACCGCATATGACATTATTGGTAAAATATACAGCTGTGTTTGTTTTTTAATTTTTTTTGAAAATGTGTAAACACCATCAAGATCATCATTATGGATTAAAAAAAGTTTATTAGTATCATTTTCATGCCGATTCAGAGATCTTTGATGACAATGTCGCACACATGAAAATTTTAGCCTTTAATCTGATTTTAAACAGCTTCGGTGCGAAATGGGCCGTGATTTAACACCTCTGCCGGAAGCTGTCTCGACATCCAAAAGTTTTCGATTCAGCAATCAATTGGTGCGTAAAATCGGAGAAAATTTTTTTTTTATCAAATTTGCGATGCAAACGGAAGTGGGAAGACTGAGACTCCGAACCATTTAGAGGCTCTAAACGTAAAACAGACCATGCCAAGAAATATGACAAGAACTTTTTTTTTTTACACAAGGCGTGCTTGAAAGAATTCCCATGGTTGAATGCAGACGACTACAACAATAATTTTTAAGTTTCTCGAGAGTATCCCCATGTTGGGGACATGTCACTTTATGTGTACCTTTTAAAATTGTTTTGTTTTGGACAAGTGAGCCACACTGGTGGACAAGTAGATTTTTGTAATTTACTTGCCCGCGGACAAGTAGAAATTTCTAAGATTTCCACATCCCTGCACTCTCTGTGGTAAAAGGGTTATTGTGTTTTGTTTTTGTCACAAGAATCAACCGTTTAATTGATACAAATAGCTTGTTGTCAGCCGGATTTGGTAACCTCTATTTTGTGTTGTTTTTTTTTTAAATAGAGAGTATCCATCCGACAACAAACTATTTTCACCAATTAAACGGACGATTCCCAAGGTCACATTCATGTCGCCGTTTTTGACGAACAATTAAGCATAGATCTATGTCTTTCGCCAATTTTCACTAACCCTCAGGGCCTTCATCACCCAACCGTTGTTCAAGGTCTCTTTTCCTTGTAGACAGCAAGAATGACGCTAATTTTGACTGAGCCATATTGTTTTCATTAGAGATCGACCGGTTTTGTTTAAGACAAGTTTAAAGACCGACGTTATTCTCATAAATTAGATGCACAGTCTAGAGTTTCGTCCCATTTTCTTCTTGTACTTAAGCTTTCTTATCTACTCGCAAGGTAAATTTGTCGGTAGCAAAGACGATCATAAGTAACCTTTATTGTATTTGTGCGTCCACAGTGACGCACCATTGAAAAAAATATATGGGTCATTTTCCTTAAAAATGCGTCAAAACGCACAAAATTGTGCGTCTAGGAAAACCCTGATAAAATTACCAAATGCACAATTTACTAATTTAATTATGATCCCATTCATGATGGTAAAGGAGCTAGGGTGTTAAAATTCATTTATAAAACTTAAACAGCCCAAAGTTACGCTGTACCCCTTATTTTTTCCTTGCATCCCCAATTCAAAACCTAAGGGGTACAGTGTACCCCCAATTTTTTCTTTGTACCCCCAATTCAAAACCCGAAGGGTGCATATGTACCCCAAAATTGAAAACCCAGTGGGCATGCTGAAGAGCGCGTAACCAAGTATTTTCACTATATGTATTTTGCATCTCCCTTGTCAGTCTGAATTATAATGCTATTTTTTTAAGGTGCCAAAATCTGACACATGTACAGGAAATCTTGTAATTAATTTTCTTTGAGAATTAATATGATACAGAGTTATTGGTAAAAAAGAAAAGTATAAAAGCTAAAAAAATCTAGCCGTAAACTGAATGTGTACTACAGTCGAGCCTCATTTATCCGGACACTTCTGTTTCCTATAAATGTTTCCGGATCAGCTGTATTTCCGGATCAACGAACTGGGATTGCTGGAATGGCATCCAAGTTAAGCTAGGTCAGTTCCCTTCATGTTGATAAGGGACACCGTGCATCGTAAGAATTACAACAGCGTATGTTTTAGACAAGCACCTGTATACATGTCATTATTGCTCCAACGATTGTTCAGATTTATAGAATAAAGGGTGTCGTAAATTTGCATTTTGCCTTTTTGTTATTTGTGTGTTTTTGTACATGACTTTTTCCTTGTACATAATTACATGCACATGCATACCTATTGTGCAAACAGGTGCGCTTGTAAAGCTCGGCACATTTATGACTTTTGAAAACACCATGAAAAGGGCGAAACAAAAAGAAAACACGACATGCACAGTGTTTTTCGATGTGTTGTCGAATTCCCGCGATAGTGGTTTTTTGGATGGTCTTCTCTGTACTGACAAATGTCTTTTTTCACGGAAGTCGAAACTTCAATTCGTTGTCTTTTGCTGGTGGTGTAGACATTCTGTTGATTTCTGATAATTGTGCTTTCAAAGTGGTAAAATGGCAAAGAGTAATTGAGAATATTGATAGCCAATTGGTGCGATATGAAAGACAGGCATATTTTCAATCATCTTTATAGTCTGTTAGGAGTAAAATATTTTCGATAAACCTAACGAAATTTATCGTGTTTGGCGGCCATTTTGTGTGTACGTTGGGGAACATAAACATCTCGAGTAACGCGTGAATCAAACTTTTTTTTTTCTTATGGTTTACCATTTAAATTGAAAATATTTCATTTTTAAACGAAGGATTATTGAATATGCAAGCAGCCGGTATGTTCATATTTTAGTTTTGCCTTTAATTTTGAAAAATGAGTTTAAACATGCCCACAAAATCTTTGCGGACATTTCAGCCATTTTTTTTTTAGCGATCATTACTGTAATCAAGTAGATCCATAAATAATTCAACAACAAAAGCGTGGAATTGTCACCTCAGTACTATGTGTATGGATAATCTGTTAAATTGACAATTATCGATGGCACGAGAACGTCATTTAACAGTTTTCGAAAACACTACTAATTAACAACACGTGCGTTTTCAATACGTGTGAAAATCGTCTGCAACAAATGACACTAGTTAGACTGATAGCCGTGTTATTCACGATGCACCAGTCCGAAATCACTCGAAGTAGACTGTATTTATGATATTTATGATAACCAGTCTATGGTACCGGGGAAAATATCAAGTCTAAATTGTGTGTAAACTGGTAGCCTGCTATCGATCTTTTTATCTATTGGACGGTTACGGGAGATACAACAGGTACCAGTTTAAATTGTCTGATACACAGTCAGGCCACGTCTGGTTTATCAGACAAGGTTTGTACTAATTCTTAACCCTTCGTTCCCGATTTTTTCTTACCGGTTCCGGAACGCGGATTTCCGGAATAAAAAGTAAAATTTGTACAGAAAATATCTGTTCCCTGATGTTTTTGTCTGGATCCTGAGATTTCCAGAATTATGGAGCCCGGATAAACGCGGCTCGACTGTATTCGTTTTGCTTATGTATACATAATGGCATCTGCGGCAGAAAAAATGTCATCACATCAAAAGCTGTTAAAATATTTTACAGCGTCAAGATCTGAGAAAGGTAGGTTGACACAAGTGATTCATTCTTACATATTTTTTTTTGACCTACCACAGCATGGCCACTATTTAATAGGTGGAGCCTACAATGAGCTGACTGGCCTACTCCTCTGTGATTTTAAAATAGCTGCATGTAGATCTATGTGCCTCATCTTCAACAAAGAGCTTCAATCTATCCCTCCTTTTCAAAGCAGCCCTAATGTACTTCGCAACTTTGAGAAAGGAATAAAGCTGAAAATCCTTTCATATAGGCCATCAATAATCAAGAATCATGGCTGTGTTCAGTTTTTAAACCTTGACCGACATCAAAATTATATATTAGTACGAGCATGCCGCAAAGACATATGATGCATCCATATAATCACCAAGTACACAATACTTTAATTAAGTGCCCATTTATGCTAGTAAAGAAGCTAGGGCGTTTTAATTCATTAATAAAACTAAAACAGTCCAAGGTTACGCTGTACTAGCGCAGACCCAGAAGTGGGGACCAGGGGTCCGGACCCCACCCCCCTCTGAAATTTTGGCAAAAATGTAGTCATCAGATCTGTCCAAATGGGCAACTCTGGCACCTGATTTCGTATTGCATGTGATCCTGGCTAGATATAGCATATGATTTGGTCTGAAATTAAAAACAACATTTAGTTTCCCTTAACACGTGTGAACAGCCCTTTATGCAACAATGAGAAATAGAGTGCCAGTAACTAAAGTGCCTGTACATCATTAAGTGTATTATTTCATACCATATTTGCAGGGATTCAATTCTCATTTGACTCCTAGCAAACTATCAACATTACATGTACAACTTTGTATGCAACAATACAAACTCACACTGGTCAATGCTGTCATTTTGTCCTTTTAGAAAAAATACAGTTTGCAGTATTTAGTCTAAAACACAAATCAATTCATCATCTGATCAGATTGGTGATTTTACTATGTCTTAAAATCATTACAAAAAATACAGCATTACAAAATTACGTCATTGTATTAGTTTTCCGCTGGTAGTGCATTGACATCACTATCACTGCTTTTTGTGGACCATTTGTATGGAAAGGTCACAGTACACTTTCAATCAGCGTCAAAACAAAGCATGAACCGATATCTCTATGGCAAAGAATATGAATTTTATTAACTATAAATAGATCTAGTTCTTTTTCTGCACGTCAGCCAAGGGCAGATTCAGGCAGGGGTCCGGGCATCTGGATCCCCCCCCCCCCCGGAAAATTCTAAAAATGGTAAGGAAATCTTTTTTTTTAACACAAAAAAGAATTTTTACGAACACGGATGAACTATACCAGTGCTTATCGTTGTCTGCCAATGTCATATTCTTCAAGGATAGACCTAAAAGTTAACTGCTATGACGCATCACTATCCTGTACAGGATAGACATTAATATGCGGCGCGTAAATTCGGGCTGAAAATAGCAAGCGGAAAATGGCTATATAAACAATACATCTGTGGAAATATCAAGCCATTTTTCGCTAAAATTTCTCAAAAATGTACTGATTTCCAATGTGAAAAATAGTTTTATGAAATATCATTGTTTACTGCAAATCTCCGTATACAGTCTCTAAATATAGACATGGGAAAAACTGGGGTTTGTGCAACACTACAGACTGACAGATTGCTGCCTTGAAAAGAAGTCTGGTTCTGTACCCGGACTGCATCAATTGCCGCCCTGACAAGAAGTCCTGCTCTGTCCCCAGAATGCCAAAATCAGATGTATTTGAAAATGCCACCTAGCAGAAGATAATGCATTGCTTATTATTCATCCGTTGATGAAAGACAACCGATACTTGCGACAATGACTTTTTGTCAAATGTCGGAAAGGATGTTAGGCCAGAAATCAAAATCTTAAACTAAGCATCACAAGCCGATGCGTTGCTGACTGACATACCGGGGATCGACTCACTAATGTTTAGATAGACATGTATGTTTTCGCCAGTTAGGTCAGACCTCCCGAAAAAATTGGCTGGATCCACGTATGCTGTACCCCTAAGTTTTTCTTTGTACTCCCAATTCAAAACCTGGAGGGTACATTTACCTTCAAATGAAAAACCCAGTGCCCAGTGGGCATGCTGTTGATAAAAGATTAACTCTTCATCAAACAAAAAAAATTTCAAAGCACTTCCAGACAAAGCCTTAATTAAAAAGAATGCAGTAATACTTCTAAAAAACAAAAAAACTTTAACCGACACTAAAACAAGATCACCGAAAAAAGCACAAAAACCCATGACGCAACAAAAGTCTGTTTTACATCGACTGATCTAGGCACCTAAAACTATCTTTTCATCTTTGATTATATTTTCAAACATTGAATTTATACTAATTTCTGTATAAAACAATAACTAGAAGCTGAAATCTCTGTTCAATAATGAGGAAAAACTTTGGTTGTTTTTTCAACAAAAATATTCAACAACCTATAGAAAAGACTGGAGGGGTGGGTGATTGGAGGTAACCAAAAATGTGTTGATAACTACCTAAAAGGTTTCAACTTGTTTGTGTTGTTTCATAAATATGAATAGGGCTGCAAGTTAAAATTCAACTATCCACTTTATTCCAACAAATATGTACATAAGATGAGGTATTTTCTAGTCTAATTTCTGTCCTTAAATAAAGAACATGAATGAAAAATTGTATTTCTTTCACCCTTACCTCTCTATAATAACCAAGCAATTTTGACCCTTGGGCATTTCTCTTTGACTCTTGGAAATTCCATTTTGGGCCCAAGAGTTGATGACTTGGGATTATGAACCTAGTGAGAATCCTGCTATCCCTCTTCTCTCTGTCATACTGTACCTCTCTTTCATACCCCGTTCTCTCTCTCTCCCAATTCTCTCAAAAGCCCTGGTTTTCACGTGTCTGCAGTCCAAGTCTTTTGAAAACAATGTGGGAAAAGGAGAAATTGCTCGTGACGAGCAATTTCTCCTTTTCCCACAGTGTTTTCTCCCCTTTTTGATAACTTTCTGCCATTTTCATCAAATTTAAAATTGTTGTCTGCAAACTCTTTCAATTTGGACTGGTCCAAAATTTGTCGTTTGGGAAAGGGTTAAAGCAAGTGTGTGCGCCAAGCCAAATTACCCATAACTTGCTTCACACTGAATATTCATTAAGCTTTACAGAGAAATAAATAACAAGAAGCAGCTTTACCCTTTACCAAACAATCCTGCTTTTTTAAAAAGGACTCTGAAAGAAGTCTTTTGAAAACACTGCCGAGGAAATGCTGGTAATCAGCGGTCTAAGTTTATCCACAATTATTTTGAATCTTTCAAAGAGAAATCCAGTCATTTCAGCCACACTAGATTTGCCCTCTACAAATGCCTTCGAATTTGGCAAATCAAAGTCTTGTCTGGTGATGACTTCAATGGCAAATGATGTCTTTTTGCTATAAAAAGAAAAAATCTTTTACTGAAAGGAGCAACCATTGGTCCTTTACCCTATGTGTTTTTAGAGGACATTCTCTAGAGGACCCAATATGCTGCTCGCGAGCCTTATTCAGATGTTTTTGCTTTACCAGAGAATAAAATGATAGACTAGACCATACTGAATTTGTTAGATATCTGGCAGACAACAAATGTGGCTCAATGGTGTGATTCACGTTTTCTTCTTCCACAATACTTTCTATCCATAAAAAAAATATCATTATTTGAGAAACGTTTTATTTGTCGTCTACAAAAGCCTTGAACTTGGACAGTCCAAAATTATGCCGTCTGGTTTAGGGTTAAAGGGTGAGAAGACTATCAATCGACATACTTAAACCGTCACAAACACTGAGGTGTAGAGTTTTAGTGTCACGTGACCTCTGAAAAATCTTGGTCGGGCCAGACATAGCGGCGCCGAAACACCAAAAAACTCACTGGCCCATATGTAATATATAAGTCAGATTTTTCAAATATAACCCATAATCAACAGATCTTAAAAAGTGAGATAGAAAGTTAGATCTCTAAGCTTTATGTGTAGCCATAACAATGTCATTATCGATTCAAAGATTTTGCAAATTGATCGGGGAAACCCTCTAAGGATAGGATGGTAACACACGCAAGAATAAGGCACCAAAATGGCGAGTTTTCGGTTGCAGCGAATGAGTTTACAATGGTATTCTACTTACCCCATAAATCGTGTATCCATGGGCCGGCCCTTTCCCATATCACCGGGTATATCCATTTTTAAACTGTCCAGATTTCGCTCGATTGGTGAGGTAAAATCCGCCCAAATTCACACAACTCTCTCGTCCGTATCAGATTTAAATACATTCATTATACTCTACTGTGTACACACGATTCTATATTTTCTTTGTGATGACGCTTTACACATTGATGACCTTATTTAGATATTCATACGCAGGTCGTGGACGCAAACTATATATAATTTGTTGTCAAATTCCGATAACACAGTTGTTTATCTGGGTTTTTTATTTCTTTGTTTAATTTCAGACATTTTTCATGCAAAAAGAGCACAAATTGATTTAACAGACAATTTATTCAACAGTTGATATCAAGGACTATTTTCCGCTTATATTGCTCTATTTTCAAGATCGGTAGCACGCCGAGACTCTCAGGGTACAGAGTGTGAGCTATACTCCCCAAGCCTCAATAGAAGAAAGAAGTTACTGCTCTACAACAATTGCAAACATTGCAGTGGTTGTGTCTTTTCTCCTGAACTGTAAATGTGCATTCCGTTTATTTTGAGTTATAAACAATATGTGATTTTCGGTCTAATCTGAGGCATTTACTGAATGGTCAATCTTCGGGGATTCAAGATAGATCCGTGGTCTAGTTTATCATAGTTAAAATAAGGGTCATTAAGGCCATTCTTTATTGAAGCCATGTTGGATCTACTGTAATTTTACATGTAGACCTACATCTGGGCCTACTGTAGAAATCAAATAAAAGGGTCTTAGGCCTATATTGTGCTAACTCTTTCAATCTCAAGTATATATAAATCTGACCCCTTTCATAGCTGAAAATATCAGTCGCTGAAACTCCGTTATAGATCTATCTACAGTTTATCTTACACGCTTGACTAAACGAGCAGGCGATGTTGATCCGAGATCAGACTGAACTTTCTGTGCAGTCTGATCTTAATTTATACCGTCTGCAAAAGCCAATGTTTTCGCCTATGGTGCTGTTCAAAATCTTTTGACTGAAATATTTTACAGATAAGGAATTTGTAAATATGGGATCAGACTGTTTTTCTTAGCAGTCTGATCCAGATCCACACCAGGCAGAGGATGAATACATGTTCATGGATAGATCTACGATCCCGATCTTCAAATACCACAGGAAAAATAACCGTTCACATATTTCATCTTAATTTTAACTCTTTATCAAACAACTCCAAATAATGAATTTTAAACGACCCTGCTCAAAGCTGAAATATTTTGGGGAAAAGGAACAAATGCTGTCACCAACATTTACTTCTTTTTCTCCTCGCAATGTATTCTACCTTTCGGAGGACAATTTTTTCGGGGGACATGTTTTTGAGACACACTAAATATGTCGCGTACAAATGCTTTCAATTTTAACAAACCTAAAAGTTTGTCCTTTGGTAAAGAGGCTGAAGGGCGTTCAACTCCTTACCACAGGACAAAGTTTTTGATTTCCAGTGTAGATCTACAAATGATTGGAAATGTATTAGAAAGAGTAAGAAATATTGTGGGAAAAGGAGAAACGCCGTGGTCACAAGCATCTTTTCTGTTTCAAACTTTTGAGACACCAACGTTGCAGATCGAGAAACTTGACACTTGGTCCGATTTTTCTGTGGCATCAATGACTCAGTAATATTAACCTTAGCCGGGGTCCGGCAGGTACCAAATTTTTAATCACTCCTTATCGCGGTGTCCTTCCACGTTTTATACATATCAATGAACTGATAACCGGTTCCTGAATTATTTTGACAAAGCAATGTCCGAGTATAAAACAGGAAAAAAACAATGATCGGAATGGGACCCACGCTACCTTGGTCCGGGCGGTTATAAATTTTAGAGTAGCGAAGCTAGTCTATAGGCATCAAGATTGACCTAGAGTCAAAGTAATCACTTTTTCCTACCCCATAGTAACATTATGAATGAATCTATTAATAAATACACCTAGGTAACTTGTAGCAAATCCCAGTTACATTAACCCTCACTGGACAGGGAACCCTTGTCATTCCTTCAGTCATTCATTATTTAGATCATTGTGTACAGTTAAACTGTTATGTTAAACTGTTATTCTAGTCGTGAATATTAACCCTTTACCAAACAATCCCAAGTTTTAACGATACTGGGGAAAATTCCTTTGAAAACATTGCGGGAAAAGGAGAAAATGCTGGTAACCATCATTTTCTCATTTTCCCACATTGTTTTCTACCCTTCTGGAATCAGGTTTCATCAGTTTAGCCACCTTTAATTTATGATCTGCAACAGCTTTGAATTTGGACTGGCGTAAAATTGTTTGTTTTGTAAAGAGAGTTAGTTAACTACATCTTGTGTTATTGGATATTAACTAATTGATTGCATGGTGTTTAACGCCGTTTTCAACATTATTTCAGTGATATTGCGGCGGCCAGAGCACCTATCCATGCTTTCCTGGAGTTTCTTTTACCAGCACTACCGTGACTCAATGACGTTTTGTGGACAGTGTGGATTAAGATCAGACTGCGCAGAGCATGCAGTCTGATCTTGGATCTACACTGTCTGATAAGAGGATATATTATTTTCTCCAAAATGTAACTTTGAAATTGCAATATTCAGATGTTTACCATCGGCTTGAAAGTTTCGTTTAACATTTTTAGCAGGTTAAGGGTTAAACTTAAACTGGATTAAAGTTAACCAATAGCACGCATAGCCCCAGCAGCTCAGTCGATAGTGTACAGGACTTGGGAACAGGAGGTCGCTGGTTCCATCCCTGACTCGGCAAATTTCTTTCCGAGGATTGATGATAGTCTTTGTGACAGGATTCATTTCTCTCTCACGTTTCGACGATGGTTATAATATAAAAGTGGGCAAGCAGCCAGTGGCTTGGAAAGAATATTGTGCGGAGTACTGGTAAAAGAAATTCCAGGAAAGCATGGATATGTGCACTGTCCACTGTTACGTAACTGAAATAATGTTGAAAACAGGGTTACACGCCATACAAACAACCAAGCAATCAAATTCGCTAGTCTGTCAGTACTTTCAGAACTTTGATTTAATCACTCAGCCTTATCACGGTCTTTTTTCACGATCTATACATATCTATAGCAATGAACTGATGATCGGTTCCTTAGTTTTGACAAAGTAACGTTCACACACACACACACACACATACACACACACATATATAAAGGTGAAAAAATGATCTAGAACCCAGGCTAGACCAGTATGAACACTTTAATAACTGACTAAATATACGATAGGGTTTGTCCTTGACTGAGCAAAAATATAGTTTGAAAAGGAGGAAATAATGAAACACAGTATTTTTTGCTTGTCCAAAAACGTGTCTAAAAGGCTTCTTTCTCAAGGTCGCTAGAAAATGCGGTTGTTTGGTAAGGGTTAAACGCAAAAAAGCATTTCTTTACCACACGACAATTTTTTTGAATTGTAAAAATTGAAAGCATCTGCTGGTGACAAATGTGATTCAAAAACTGAAATTTCTCATGTGAGAGTAGAAAATATACAGCGGCGTTTAAAGAAGAAAATGCTGGTTACAAGCATTTTCTCCTTTTCCCATAATGTTTTCAAAAGCCATGTTCCTCAGGGTCGTTAGAACCTGGAACTGAGTGGCAAAGGCTTAATTTTAGTTGATTATCTCTCTTCACTTTATCAATAACAATATCGACTTCTGTTAAGATAGTTTGTTTGTTTTTGTCAAAGGCATCTTTATGTGCAGGGGAAACCTAGCTTTAGACCCCCCCCCCCAAAAAAAAAAAAATGGTTGGCAACGAAAGAGGTTAGGTCCAGTTGGTCCTTTATACCGATTGATGATAGTCATTGGGACAGGATTCATTTCTCTCTCACCGTTGATCACTGTTTCGACGATGGTCATGTGGGAAAGCAGCCGGAGGCTTGGGATTAATATTGTGCGAATACCGGTAAAAGAAACAGGAAAGCATGGATAGATGCAATGGCCACCGCGACATAACACGGCGTTAAACACCATACAAACAAATCCTAAACCAAATCCTAAACTCCAAATTTTATGATTCCAGAGAAACTTGTGTAATCGTTAAAATAATGGGTTGGGGAGGGAGCAATCGGCTCTAATTTCGAAGAATTTGTGATCCATCTTCGTTTCTGTTTCATGAAATAAAATACACGAATGTTTAAATTAGACTCTTTTCAAAATACATACAACAGTCGCATTATTCTCGTTACATGCTCTTGAAGATGTGTCAGACGTAATCAAAGGGAAATAACCACAATATGCTTAAAATATATGACAAAGTTGCTTCCCCTGTAATGGCAACACACACACACACACACACACACGCCCCCACCCCTTCTCGTTTACTTTTCGCCTAATACCTTCGGCTAGGTGGCATTTTTCAAATACATAACCTATCCGATAGGGGCATTCTGGGTACAGAACTGGATTATTTTTCAAGGCGGGATTCAATGCAACGAATTTCAAAATAAAACATATGTTTACTCCCTAAAACCTTCCTTGTAGGTATACGGTTCATCCAGTCATGGTTAGCTAGCATATAACCTATGCACCAGCCATTTACAAACATTAACACATATAAGCTTCGGAAAAAGCCCTGGTATAAGCCCAGCAAGGTGGAGACGTTATTTTTGGTTGTCAGTCCATTGCACAAATCCCGGTTTTCCCCATGTCTATATTTAGAAACTGTCTACAGAGATTTGCAGTAAACAGTTGGTATTCTAAAACAATATTATCCCTGTTTGAAATCATTTTGTCTTTTAAGAAATCTGCAGTGAAAAATTGGCTTGATTTTTCCACAGACATTATTCATTGCCATTTCCGCCTGCACTTTTTAAGCTGTAATTTACGCACAGCATATTAATATCTGTCCAGTTTTTATCCAGTGATGCTTCATAGCAGACAGGTCAATCTTCGAAAAATATGACATGCGCAGTCAACGCTTTTCGCCTACAAAACCCCGTACTGCGACGATCCTAAATTAACGACCAAGGGTTTTTTTTTAAACATTGTGGGAAAAGGAGGAAATTCTGGTATTTATTATTTTGTCATTTTCTATAGTGTTTTCTAGTCATTCAATGACAAAATCACATCCCACAGAGAAGATCAAGATCAAACCGCACAAAACGTGCACTCTTATCTTCGACTTACTCTCTCTGTTATTAAATATTACAAAATCTTTGTATACATTCATTTGTTTGGTTGTACGCTGTTTAACACTGTTTTCAACATTATTTCAATTATATAGCAAAATCCCGTGTACTAATCTTATGCTTTCCTGGAATTTCTTCTTACCAGTAAAATTCAGTATAACACACTATTCTTCAACAGCCACTGGCTGCTCTCCCACATAACCATCGTCGAAATAATGATCAGCGATGAGAGAGGACTGAATCATGTCTCACTCGGAAAGATATTGGCCGAGCTCCGCCGTGTACCGACTAACGATAGCAACCACTGTACTTTTAGAGTCATAAATCATAAATAAAGCCAGAATTAATAGGTCCACATTTTTTACCAATTGCAAAAAACTATGTATTCATTCAGGACTAACACTAAGAAACCCAGCTTAACCTTTTACCAGACAATTCCGAGTCTTAACGATCAACAGGAAAAAAAGGGATGAGAAAACATTATGGGAAAAGGAGAAAATGTTGGTAACCAACATTTTCTCGTTTTCAAACAATGTTTTCTACCCTAAAAAACGTACAGTTTAAGCCACATTTAAAGTCGTCTGCAACTGTTTTTGAGTTGGATGAGTTCAAAATATTGTCCGGTTTGGTAACGAGTTTTAAACAGCTACATCGAAAATCAAAGTACTGAAAGTACTGACAGACTAGCGAATTTGATGACTGATTGTTTGTATGCTGTTTAACCCTGTTTTCAACATTATTTCAGTTATGTAGCGGTGGCCAGTGCACATACCCATGCTTTCCTGGAGTTTCTTCTACCAGTACGCTGCACAATATTCTTTCCAAGCCACTGGCTGCTTTCCCACATAACCATCGTCGAAATATGAGTGAGAAATGTATCCTGTCACAATGACTATCATCAATCCTCGGAAAGAAATTTGCTGAGTTGGGAATCGAACCAGCGACCTCCTGTTCTCAAGTCCTGTGCGCTACTGACTGAGCTGCCGGGGCTATGCGTGCTATTGGTTAACTATAATCCAGTTTGTTTAGCCCTTAACCTGCTAAAAATGTTAAATGAAACTTCCAAGCCAATCGTAAACACCTGAATATTGCTAATTCAAAATTACATTTTGGAGAAATTATATCCTGTTATCAGACAATGTAGATCCAAGATCAGACTGCAATGAGTCGCGGTAGTGCTGGTTAAAGAAACTCCAGGAAAGCATGGATAGGTGCTCTGGCGGCCGCAATATCACTGAAATAATGGTGAAAACGGCGTTAAACACCATGCAATCAATTAGTCAATATCCAATAGCACAAGATGTAGTTACATGTAACTATTTAACTCTCTTTACAAAACGGAAAATTTTACACTCTTCCAAATTCAAAGCTGTTGCAGACCATAAATTAGATGTAGCTGAATTGATGGAAAGGGCAAAAAACAATGTGGAAAAATGAGAAAATGATGGTTACCAGCATTTTCTACTTTTCCCGCAATGTTTTCAAAGGAATTTTCCCCAGTATCGTTAAAACTTGGGATTGTTTGGTAAAGGGTTAATATTCAAGACATAGAATAAAAGTTTAGCATAACAGTTTAACTGTACACACCGATCTAAATAATGACTGACTGAAGAAATGACAAGGGTTCCCTGTCCAATGAGCGTCAATATTTCTGGGATTTGCAACAAGTTACCTAGGTGTAACTATTAATAGATTCATTCATAATGTTACAGCGGTGTAGGTGATTCTCTGCTTTGCATAGGTCACTTAATTTACATATAAGCAAAGATCTTGTATATTGTAAATGACATCTTGTTCAGTTTATTACTTTGGAAGACGACATGTTCAAATTGGAGTGGTAGAGATTTAGTGGTTTTTGTCAAAATTGCTATATACAACAGAATTAAGATTTCTAACAGAAAGAAGTATTTTCTGTGAGGCAGTATTTGGCAACTGTGGGTTTTTTTTGTTTACATTGATTCTAGGTCAATCATGATGCCTATAGACTAGCTTCGCTAGTCAAAAATACATGTATACTTTAGAGCGTTTATTGTAGTTAGATACCATGTCTGCAGTCGGGTGTTTTTTTTTTTTAATTCGTACTGTATTTATGAGTATGCTCTGTAGAAAGGGGGTTTAATGCACCTGCGAAAAATACCGACCAAGTTCAGGCTGAGCAGTCCGCACAGGCTGAAGTGGGTTGAAACCTTTAGCCTTTGGTAAATTTTCTGCGTGTCTAAGGACCAGTCTCCCCCTCGACTCAATAAGGTTGCAAGACAAATTACATTTTATAGACAGACCTCCAGATAAGAGGGAGAGAAAGTATTCTAACCCCATTATTTCTCTTCCAAACCCTATGTTGAGGGTACTCATTAGAATCGTCTCGATGAGACGATTATAATGAGTACCCATAACATAGGGTTTAGCGGAGAGTTATTAATATTTTCAGTTTTGAAATAAAAATTATCCCCTCTATCGAGAGCTCTGTAAAGATACATATCTATGTAATGACTTGCTTGGTATAATGTATCAAGGTGATCCATTACACCCCCTTTTACCAGAGCATGGCTAATATACAATAGATACCCTATATTACAGAGAGATAACGTGCTGCATTTAAGTGTCATCACATCTTAAGGTGAGTCGTTATGTTAACACATGTAATATTATTTTGACTTGATTGTTTTTCTTTGCGTTTTTACGGATACCTTTGTAACAGTGAGTATAAATTTTCTTTTAACTCTTTACCAAAAGACAAAATTTAAGACTGGTCCAAATTCAAAGCATTTGCAGACGACAAAGTAAAGGTGGCTCAGATGACAAAATCTGTCCTTGATAGAGGAGAAAATATCGTGGAAAAATGAGAAAATGCTGGTTACCAGCATTTACTCCTTTCCCACAATGTTTTGAATGGGCTTCTTTGTCAGGATCGTTACAAGTCGGGATTGTGTGGTAATGGGTCAGTTCCCATTTGGAGATTTTTCTTTTTAAACCTTTGCCAAACGATAAAATTTTAGACTGGTCCAAATTGAAAGCATTTGCAGATGACAAAATAAATGTTACCGAAAAATTGAAGTTTGTTTTGGGAAGGACAGAAAACATTGTGGGAAAAGGAGAAAATGCTGGATACCAGCATTTTCTCCTTTTCCCACAATGTTTTCAAAAGGCTTCTTTCTCGGGGTCGTTGAAAGTCGGGATTGTGTGGAAAAGGGTTAAACGGTGACTAATAGGATTTTTGATTCATTCTTTTCATGATTTTTTCAATCTATCATCCATATTATCTTTTCTATCAGCTGACTTTGTTAACCCTTATCCTGCTAGATAAAAGAAATTTTCAAACCGATAGTATAAATCCATTTTTTTTTTCGTATTTCGAAGGTACTTTTGGAGGAAAGATATCTCCTTATCGGACAGCGTAGATCAAGATCAGAGTACACGTTCTGTGCAGCCTGATCTTGATCTATACCATCCGCAAAAGTCTCTGTTTTCGCGTATTGCACTGAAAGGACTAATACAGTTTGAACCGTTCATGTATGGTTGTTCCGGTTTTCTTTTTTTCATCCCACTGGTGCGTTTCCAGAATAGACAGCAGATCCACCTTCCGTTCAAAAATGATGTTTCCAGACCCACCACCGCCGACGAAAAACCCAGAAGTCAAATTTACAAAGGTATTTTTTTTTTCACAGATTTTAATATTCTTCACTTTGACAGAGACGTGAATTTCGTTCTCTTTAAACCTTTTAAACTCTTTGCCAGCTTACACAGCTTGATCGGGATGCCAGATCACGCAAAAACAGATGTTTATTTTAAAGGGAGGTAATTCATTTTATCAATAACTCTTAAAAATGGACCATTTCTCTTTAAAAAAGCCCCGTTTGATATACACTGTACGTCTCAATTTTTTTTTTTTTTTTTTTTTAAACAAGATGTTTGAAAGTACTATTTCTGTGCAAAATTTTAAACAATCTGTTCGCTGATTTTTTAACTGTAGAAAAATGATCAGAAAATAAGTCTTTCCGGACATGTTAGAACATTTCTAATTGGTACTGTGATATATCTGGTGCCTTACTTATTTCGGTTGATCCTTTTTACCTCGGTAAAACATCACATTTCCAAGAATAATCATTTATTTGAGAAATATTTGTTTTTTGAGAATCCTCGTTTTTAGGCTTTTTTAGTTTTTAGTTCCAGAGAAGCTGGCAACTAACAACTTAATTGAAATATAAAAACTAAAACAAACCTTAACCTTAAAAAGCTAAAAATCAATTTTTGCAGTTGAAATGACCGGCATATTTGTGTCCTGTGAGTCTGTAAAATAACACACAGGAACACAATGCTTTAAAAAAAGATACCTAACAGTGCTCATGTGACGTCACAAACTCTGATCTGAAACGTGTGAAATAAGGTAATTCGTTATTGCTATATTACATTAAAAACAAGGGAGGTTGTGTGAAATAAAATTGGCCATGCTGTGAGTAAAAGGAGCTGACATGGGTCGAAACTTTTTGCCATTTGTAAATTTTCTGCATTTCCAAACACCGCTCTACCTCATTATTCGTAGAAAATGAGTTTTTCATGGATCCATAACTACATGTAATGACATGCTTAATATAATGAATCTCGGCGATACGTTAAACCCGCTTTTGCCAGAGCATAGCTCTTATGTTATTACTGGGCACAGACACATTCCTGCGCACATTTTTTGGCAAAAATGCTAGATAATTAAATCGTGCATCCAAGAGCAAAAACCAAAATGTAGCAATCCCCACAACAAGATTAAAATTGATGAATTATTGATGTATCGGACAATATATATCTAAGATTAGACTGCCCGGTCTGCACAGTCAGATCTTGATCCACACTGTTCGCAAAGGCACATTGAGTTGTCCTCAAAAGCCTAAGGGTTAAGTGCTTGCAAACTTTGTCCCAATTTAACTCTACCAGATAACAAAAAATTTTAGACATCCAAATTGAAAGCATTTGCAAATGACTGATCAAATGTGTCTTGAATAGGACCGAAAACATTTTTTTTTTTTTTGAAAACGGAGAATATGCTGTTTACTGGCATTTTCTCCTGGTTCCACAATGTTTCCGAAATCCGCCAGATTCGTTTAACCCTTTACCGCACAATGACGCCTTTTGACGCCCCTGGGAAAGAAGCCTTTTGAAAACATTGTGGGAAAAGGAGAAAATGCTGGTAAACAGCATTTTCTCCTTTTCCCACAATGTTTTCTACCCTATCAAAGAAAAGTTGCATCATATGAGCCATATTGAAATTGTCGTCTGCAAATGCTTTCAATTTGGAGAAGGCTAAAATTTTGTCGTCTGGTAAAGGGTTAACAACGGGATTGCGTAGTAAAGGGTTAGAGGTTTATAGACAGACTAAAGTACCTGTTTACCTGTCTTTGAAAACTAACAAGTGGTGCAATTTTTATAGCTTTAAACTTGTGTGTATCAGTCGAAGTCCGCATGCTCTATTCAGATCACGATCTGCCAAAACAAAACTGAAGCAGACTGACATGACAGACTGACTTGATATATCCCTTTAAAAATGATAAAATTGTAACGTGCAACGGCCTGAACACCCATCCTAGCCCTAACCATGGAACACTGCTTAGCTTGCACGGAGAAAAAATACTCTGGTAAATGGTTAACCCTTTCCTACACGACAAATTTTGGGCTCGTTCAAATTCAAAATATATACAAACGGCAAATCAAGAAATGGTGCACGCATACTAAACTAAGTTCTCAGATATGGTAGAAAACGATGTGGGGAAAGAAGAAAATGCTGGTCAGCAGCACTTTTTCCTGTTTTCCACAATGTTTTCAAACACTTTCTCCAACAGGATCGTTAAAACTCGGGATTGCTCGCTAAAGGGTTTTAAACCGGCAAAAAAATCCTCCCGCTATAAACAAAGATAAAGTACCCCTCATGAACCAAAAGTGGAGGGTGCTTTTTGAAACAAATCATTACCTAACGACAAAATTTCAGACATGTCTAAATTGAAGGCATTTACAGACGATAACTTGGTTGTGACTCAAATGATTTAATTTTTCTTTGGAAGGCTAGAAAACATTGTGGGAAAGGAAAAAATGCTATGTAACCAGCATATTCTCCTTTTCCCACATTTTTTTAACGTTCTTTATCCGAGGCCGTAAAAACTCGAGATCGTTTGGCAAAGGGTTATGTAAAACATGGATGAGAGATTACATCTCTCTGGTCATTTCATCAATAATTTGGCGAGCCACGGTAGCTCAGTCGGTAACGTAAAGGACTTGAGAACAACAGGTCGCTGGTTCGATCCCCGGCTCCGCCAATTTCTTTCCGAGATTGATGATAGTCAGTGCGACAGGATTCATCCCTCTCTCACCGCTGACCATCGTTTCGACGATGGTTATGTAGGGAAGTAGCCAGTGACTTGGAAAGAACATTGCGCGTAGTGCTGGTAAAAAAAACAGGAAAGCATGGATAGATGCATTGGCTGCAGCGATAGAATGTTGAAAACGGCGTTAACACCACACAGTCAATGAAATCATTCATTAGTAATTTTCATTATAAGATGATAACTGCTGTCTTATTTAAACACCATATAATTTCAATATCACACAGTAACTGCTGTCTTGGTAGTTCCCTACAGGTTTTCATTAACGCACGGTAACAGCTTCCTCGTTCATTCATAACTGATAACTAATATTCGTTAACACACTAAGATCTCGTCCTTTTATTAGAGATCCAACACCGCGTCAACCACATCTTCAGTCACAATCTATACACGATAACCGCTATCTCGTGCATTCACTATGGGCTCTCATCAACACACGGTAATCGCCATCTCGTCCGTTCACCATAATTTTTTACTAATACAAAGTAGCAGCTATTTCTTTCATTTATTTCACATTTTCATAAACACAAAGTAGCCGCATTCTCTTCTATTCATTACAAGATTTCATATAACTGCTATATGTATCTCGTCCATTAACTACAGATTTTCATTAACATACGGTAGCCGCTATATGGTCCATTCATTATGATTTTCATTCACACAATAACCTCTATCTGGTCCAGTCATTATAGATGTTCATTCGTCGTCATCATCGTTAATCAGGTCAGCTGCTCGTCCATTTTCTACAGATAATCATTAACACACAATAATTCCTGTCCTGTCAATATATTACGGATTTTCATTACCATACGACAACTTCCTGGGAGTTCATCCATTTTAGATCTTATCACCTGTTTATCAGACGACAAAATTTCAGACGATTGAATTGAAATTTCGAATTGAAGGAATTTATGAAACTCATACTATAGTACATGTACTTGCTTTCTATATATCTGGCAACCTTGTTGGAACAGGTCATCATCATGTTCTCATTTACTAACAATGAGTTCAAAGGCCTTTTTCACTGCAGCCATTAAAACATGGGGTCGTTAATACTCAACTACTTTTATGTTGTCCATTCATTCCATATTTTCATTAACACACGATAAAAATGTCCCGTCAACAGATTTTTACAGATTCTCATTACCACACAACTTCCGGTGCATCGAATCATTACAGATTTTCATTAACATTTAACAAGCGATAACCCATTATATCTCGTCAAGGTATTCCACACAGATTTTCATTACCATACGACAACTTCTACTGCATCAGACTATTACAGATTTCGTACTCACATAGCAACTTCGTTCTACTATTTTCACTTCAGACTTTCAAAAATTTAATTATGATACATTCTAAATTGTAACTCATTACAGATTTTCATCAACAACGAGTGGGTGAATTCCAAAAGTGGTAAGACCTTCCCAACAATCAACCCGACCACTGGAAAAGTTATATGTGAGATACAGGAAGGAGACAAGGTGAAATACCTTGATGACGTATTATCCAGTCGTTCTTGATTTCCTTGTTTCAAATGTTAAACAGAGTTTCCCCAGCGTATCGGACCAAAGCGTACCACATCATAAGACTTAGCGTACCACAAATGGAATTTATAGCTGTTATATCAGAATTGAAATATTCACCATCGCTGAACAAGTAGAGAGCATTTTTGAAAAAGCAGTATTGCCTTTTTTGACGCACGATAATCTGAAAATAACCGCCCTTTTATCCTAAAAACCGCACGTGCCTTTTACTCCTATATATTTTTTTCCATAAATGCGAAGTCCTAAAGTCCTTAGCCCTTTACCAAACAATCCTGCAATTAAACGAACCTGAAGAAGAAGGCCCTTGAAAGCATTGTTAGGAAAGGAAAAAACCATGGTAACGAGATGACCATAGGTTTCGATCACTATATGTTTCCGCCGGAGCTATTTGGATCTGCAGTAGCCGTTTTTAGACTAGCGGTCACAACTTCGTTAGTTACCAAGATTCAAATGTTAAAAAAAAAACCAAAACAGACGCCAAATGCTACCAAACAGAAAACGATTCTTTCTGTTAGGAATCGTAATTTTGTTAGATATGACAATGTTGATAATAACTACAAATTTTCTACCACTTTAACCTGAACGATGTCTACATACAAAGTCACAGACCGAACAAGATGCCATCGAAAAGGTACATTGCGTATGTGTAAATTAAGTCGGTGACCTATGCAAATCGGACTCACCTTTACTTATTCCAACGCAACCGTTTTCATCCTTCTGTTTTTCGCGGATGTTGTAGGTCTACTCTAGCTACGAGTTCGCCCAACCAATAAGAAAGTGAAAAAGCATGGAAAGTTCATCTGCAAGTGAACCCTAGAAAGTATACAAATGCCAATTTTAATCGTCAACTGTTATAATTGTGTGTGTATGTGTGTGTGTTTCAACTAAGAAAAAAAAAATGTTATTTCCTATTTTGACAAGTAACTGGCTATGAGCGATGGGTAAAGCCACGGGATCAAACCGGATCAGATTTGACCGGGCCGAAACTGATCGGAATCAATAACCGGATTTGACCGGGTTAAACCGGTACGAACAAACCATTTGGACAATTTTTCTTCATTATTGTATGAACCAACCAAGTTTTATCTTTACCAATGCCATTTATTCAATATACACCAGTCTGTCAGTACTTTTAAAGTTTTAATTTATTCAGTTCAAAGAAAGCGGATCCCAAACAATCCAGGCGTATTTTAACCACCCCAAAGAAAGAGGCCTTAAAAAAAAATTGTGAGACAAGGAGAAAATGTTTGCAACCAGCATTTTCCCATTTGTCACAATGTTCTCATTCCTTTCAAAACAAATTTTGTAATTCGAGAATTGTCGTCTGCAGATGTTTTCAGTTTGGGCAAGTCTGAAAATTTGTCTCCTTGTAAATAGTAAAAGGTCAAATTAGCTTCAAAAAGTAGTTACATTCTATGATTTTTTTCCCGCCACTGTCAACAATCTCTCTATTCAGTCATATTGTTGCAAAAACTCATTTAATCACATGCCACTAGGAAACATTTCTAGTGGCTCTAGGAAACATTTTGTATATTGATATTTTACAGGCTGACGTAGACGCAGCCGTTGAGGCTGCATCCAAAGCGTTCGAGTTCGGATCACCATGGAGATCGATGGATGCCAGCGCACGTGGACAGCTGCTTACAAAGTTTGCAGACTTGGTTGAAAGGGACAGAGTTTATCTGGCGGTATGTCTTAGTAAACAAGTTTCCAGCTATAGACGGCTTTTTTGCGTCGTCCATCAGACCTTTTAGAAAACATGATGGTAAAAGCAAAAAAATGCTTGTTCCGAGTAATTTCTTCTCTCGGTGCAATTTTTCTACAAATTTAATCTTAATTCAAGCTGATAATCAATATTTAACAAAGATTCTTTCCGAGTTGATAGTTTAGGTAACGAGTGACCAATTACGTTAAGATCCACCTTCTTCGACGGCCGAAAATACAATATACTGAAACTTAGACACAGTATTATCTTATAGTCTGACTAAAAAAGTGGACGGTATAGATGCAGGATCAGACTGGAAGGTCTGTGTAGTCAGGTGTTGATCTATACCGTCCGCAAAAGCCCCTATTGTCCCCCCCACGGTGCTGAAAGAGCTAATGGGACCCAAATATTACACCGTATTTGGTCTATAGATTTTTGTATCCCTTGTGTCAGTTGTCCTTTTCACTGGCAACAATCATTGCAAAGAGCCGAATTCCCATGTCGGTCAAGCAAAGTTGTTCTAACCCAGCAGTTATGAGTTGGAATCCTGAAGTTATGAGTTGGAATCCTGAATCGAAAACAACAGTTCAGTTTTGGGTTTGGTTACAAATGTCAGTGCGACAGGAATCAACTTTTCTCAGCGCGTAATATTTTTTTAACAATGATGTTGGATAGGGCCCGGTGGATGGAAAAGATTACCACTGGTTGCGGAAACTCCAAGAAATGATGAATAGGCTCACTGGTCGCCGCAAAATTAATTAAAAGGTTTTTGAATAACGGCGTTAGTATTCTATAACACAAACTACGCAAAGAACTAAATATTTCACCAATTATGTGATAGAGAGCACTGTGTGATGATCTAGCTATTAGGCTAAAGATAGCAGCGTGGACTTTGTCAACTTATGTACTAAATATCAAGGGAAACTGTAAAAAAAAAAAAAGCCAGGGTTCCCTTTTTAGCTCACCTGAGCACAACGTGCTCAAGGGGAGCTTTTAGGATCACCCGGTGTCCGTTGTCCGTCGTTCGTCGTGCGTCGTGCGTCGTTCGTCGTGCGTCGTCAACAATTCTTTAAACATCATCTCCTCCTAAACCACTGGGCCAATTTGGACCAAACTTGGCAGGAATGTTGCTTGGGAGGTCACCCTCTTTAAAAATTGTTCACAAAATTTGATTCCATCAAAAACTCTGGTTGCCATGGCAACGAAATGGAATTTTCTACGAAATTCTTTAAAAATCTTCTTCACTGAAATTTTGTTCCGTCAAGAAACATGGCTCTGGTGAATGGGGGCTACTTGCACTATATGGCCATGAAGAAATTCTTAAAAATTCTTCTTCTCTGGAACCGCTGGTCAGATTTTGAAATAATTTCACAGGAATGTTCCTTGGGTGACCCTTTTCAAAAACTGTTCGCGAAATTTTGATTTGTCGAAAAACATGGCTCTGGTGACGGGGGGCTACTTGCACTATACGGACATGAAGAAATTCTTAAAAATTCTTCTTCTCTGAGACGGCTGGTCAGATTCTGAAATAGTTTCACAGAGACGTTCCTTGGGTGACCCTTTTCAAAAATTGTTCGCGAAATTATGATCCGTCAAGAAACATGGCTCTGGTACTTGGGGCTACTTGCACTATACGGCCATGAAGAAATTCTTAAAAGTTCTTTTTCTCTGAAACCGCTGGTCAGATTTTGAAATAATTTCACAGAAATGTTCCTTTGGTGACCCTTTTCAAAAATTGTTTGCAAAATTGTGATCCGTCAAGAAACATGGCTCTGATTGGGGGGCTACTTGCACTATACACACATGAAGAAATTCTTAAAAATTCTTCTTCTCTGAAACGGCTGGTCAGATTTTGAAATAATGTCACAGAAATGTTCCTTGGGTGACTCTTTTCAAAAAGTGTTCGCAAAATTGTGATCTGTCAAGAAACATGGCTCTGGTGGTGGGGGCTATTTGCACCATACGGACATGAAAAGGAATTTCTTAATTCTTCTTCTCTGGAATGGCTGGTCAGATTTTGAAATAATTTCACAGAAATGTTCATAGGGTGACCTTTTTAAAAAATTGTTAGGGTAATTTTTATCCGTCGAAAAACAACAGCCAATTGTTGGCACCTGCATGTGGTGCTCTTTTTTGACTTATGTTTTTTCGCTCACTTGAGCACAAAGTGCTCATGGTGAGCTGTTGTGATTGTGCTGTGTCTGGTGTCCGTCGTGCGGCGTGCGGCGTCCGTCGTCAACTTTTTACCTTGTGTACGCTCTAGAGGCCACATTTTCGGTCCGATCCTCATGAAACTTGGTCAGAATGTTTGTCTTGATAAAATCTGGGACGAGTTCGAAATTGGGTCATGTGGGGTAAAAAACTAGGTCACTAGGTCAAATCTTAGAAAAACCTTGTGTGCGCTCTAGAGTGACCCTGGAGTGAAATTTCGCCTATTGACTCAGGTGAGCGATCCAGGGCCATCATGGCCCTCTTGTTTTAACAGTCGGACTCTAGTTACTTGGCCACTGAAAACGTTTTCTTTTTCCCACAGAGCTTAGAGACGCTTGATAACGGGAAACCATACAAAGATGCGTTCTATGTTGATATACATGGCGTTATTGGCACGTGTCGTTATTACGCTGGATGGACAGACAAAGTCGGTGGAAAAACCATACCAATGGGTTTGTATTTAACCCTTTACCACACAATCCCGTGTTTAAATGACCTTGAAGAGGAAGGCCTTTAAAAACATTGGGGGAAAATTAGAAAATGCTTGTAACCAGCATTTTTCATTTTCCCATCATGTATTCTACTATTTCGAAAACAAACCCCATCCAACGAGGCACAGATAATTTGCTGTCTGAAATTACTCTGAATTTGGACAAGTGATTTTTTTTTTTGTCATTTGGCAAGAATTAAACTTTTACCAGAAGACAAATTTGACCCTTGTAAAAATCGAGCAGAATATTTCTGGAAGTGTATCGAAAAAGTGGCCTGCGGCGTAGATACATCTGAAAACGCCAAGAAAGACTAGTCTGAATCATTTTTGCTAGCCTAGGGTGACGGTCATAGAGCAACGTAGTGATCCTTACCTTTGGCTAGCGAAGACGTGGCCAAATGTATCGAAGGTATTTGCGGTCCACACTTTGAATTTTAATGCGGTAAGAATGATGAATTTGCCTTTAAGAGAATAGAAAACACGGCGAGAAAGTGAGAAAATAAGAAATGCTTGGTACCAGCCTTTTCTCCTTTTGCACAATGTTTTCAAAAGCCATTTTTCTCAGAGTCGTTGAAATACGAAATTGTTTGATAAAAGGTTTCATCTTTCGCTGCTTTTCATATAGTGAATTTGTATGGAAAAAAAAAAAAAAAACATAAACCTCTTATATTTTTTTTTTTTGCATTAAATTCCCGCATGAAATCTAATTAAAAAAAGATTGAAATTGAATTTATAGAGGATCTTGACAGAGAAAATATTCAGAAACCAAACAAACAGTAAAATCGAAATTATGACATTTTAGTTCTTTACATGTATTTATCATTCAACGTTTAACTCTTTACCAAATGACAAAATTTTAGGCTGGTCCAAATTGAAAGCATTTGCAGACGACAAAATAAACGAGCCATGCTCTGGCAAAAGGGGGCTTAATGCATCTCCGTGATGCATGATACCAAGCAAGTCATCACATGATCATGGATCCATAAAAGCCACATTTTTAACAATCAACTGAATCATGAGGTACACTGGTCCTTGGACATACAGCATACAGAAAGTTGACCCATAGCGAAAAGTTTTGGCCCAGGTCAGCCTGCACGGACTGCACAGGCTGGCCTGGGTCGATACTTTTCGCAGATGCATTAAGCTCCCTTTTCACAGAGAACGGCTCAAATATAACTGAAAAATTGAAATTTGTTGTGGGAAGGGTAGAAAACATCGCGGGAAAAGGAGAAAATGCTGGTTACCAGCATTTTCTCCTTTTCCCACAATGTTTTCAAAAGGCTTCTTTCTTCGGGTCATTAAATGTCGGGATCGTGTAGTAAAGGGTTAAGTAAGGGGCTGAACGAAGAATGAATCGCCAGGGAAGGAAAGCATGCTCCTCTGCGACGCTTAAGTTTCTGTACAAGTGTCTGTCAGCCTCTAACATATAGTGTTCGATACACTGAAATATACGCAGCCCCCAAAATAAAGGAACCCTGTAAATGTACTTGTTTCTTCTGATATGATATGACAGGGTGACTTTACTTCTCAATATTTCAGCAGGTTCCAAGAGCAACGATGTGCCGTATCATCTCCAGTATGCCCGCCAGGTGTCGCGCAGGTGTTGCTGCCCATGGCGGTCATACCCTGTATTGACTTGGAATCGATATCCGTTAAATATTTTGGTAAAATAAAGAATTACCTCAAGATTAAATACAAAGGTTCCCTTATTTTTGATTCTACGTATATTCCCTTATCAAATATTTGGTAATTATTTTACTGTCGAAAGCGGGTGTTAAAATGGAGTCACAAGTTTCTGAGATAAACTCTCGTAATTGCGTTTGTTCTAAGTTTATCGGAAGTAGACAGGCGAGAATAAAGAAAAGTATTTTCACTGGCTGAAAAAAGTATGTCGAACGCTTATTTATCGTTATTGCAGATGGAACGTTTTTTTGCTACACTCGACACGAGCCCGTGGGTGTTTGTGGTCAGATTATACCGGTAAGTTGAAATACCAGCTGGGTCGTAGGAATGGGGATGGGTGTGTGAAGCTGGCGGGTTCATTTGAGACATGTTCTAAAGCTGGTAAACTGGATCGTTAGATAATTCAACCTCTGACCGAGATTGACATTGCCACCATATGTTTTTTTCGAATCTCTCCCCCCCCGCCCCCCTTGAAATTGCTTCCTTTGGGCCTGACTAGTATAAAATAGTAAAACGACATACACGTAGATTTAGAGAACAATTATATGTGTTTTATAGTTCCATAATAAAGCATATAACTGTGGATTTTTCATACTTGGACGGTTGGAGCATTACAGGCAACTGCCATTCCAGGAGATGGGAAACTTTCTCAAAAACCTTTTGTCATCTAAATCGGATGACTGTAGGAGAGTCTCTGTTGCAGAAAAGCACCAGATACGGGAAAACACTAGCCTACTCAAAACCAACAAGCAACCCTAGAAATTATGAAGTTAATTCAATGTGATGCTCAGGCAAACGACCCATAATCACAGAAAACACAGGCAAACTTCCTAACGGCAAGAGCACATGTTTTAAAAGTAACTGACAAAGAACGAAAGCAAACTTGAAAAGGTGAACTCAGAAGGGTAGCTACACTGGTTGGCAGTTGAGCCCTCATTGCATGCTATAGTACTGACGCAGCTTACTGGGCAACAAAGTTATGCGAAATAGTATCCGAAACTCATTTGATTGCGGTTTGTTTACGTCCATTTGTACAGTCGGACAAATCTATTTGAACTCACCCAATGAAACAAAACAAATACACAAGTTTTGCTCATATCTTTTTTTTTAATTTTACGCAGTTCGATACCCAAAATGACACAATCTTATTTCACAGTGGAATTTTCCAATGGTCACGTTTGCTTGGAAAATCGCCCCGGCCCTGGCTTGCGGGAATACCGTTGTCATCAAACCTGCGGAACAGACTCCGCTGTCGGCACTTTATCTTGCTGAACTGTTAAAAGAGGTACTGGTTCTTTATTTAATCTTTATCAAAAACTGATCTGTGATAACCGTGAGAATGCCGACTCAACAAAATTGCTATTTCAGCGTAGAAATAAAAGCGAAAGTAGTTGCAATTTTTAAGTTACTTTTGTCCTGAATGACAGTGGAGATCAAAGACTGTATATTTTGTGCTCTCTGATTTTGATCTACATTTGCTACAAAGGCAGCTGACGTTGTGAAAGGTGCTTAATGGTTAGTTCCTTTAAACAAGAGGGCCATGATGGCCCTGGATCGCTCACCTGAGTCAACAGGCCAAACATTCTGACCAAATTTCACAAGTATCTGACTGAAAATGTGGCCCCTATAGCGTACACAATGTTTTTCGAAGATTTGACCTAGTGACCTAGTTTTTGACCCCACATGACCCAATTTTGAACTTTTGTGAGATTTTATCAAGCCAAACATTCTGACCAAGTTTCATAAGTATTTGACTGAAAATGTGGCCTCTAGAGCGTACACAAGGTTTTTCGAAGATCTGACCTAGTGACCTAGTTTTTGACCCTATATGACCCAATTTCGAACTCGTCCGAGATTTTATCAAGACAAACATTCTGACCAAATTTCACAAGTATCTGACTGAAAAATGTGGCTTTAGAGCACACACAAGGTTTTTCTAAGATTTGACCTAGTGACCTAGTTTTTGACCCCACAAGACCCAATTTCAAACTCATCTCAGATTTTATCAAGAAAAACATTCTGACTAAGTTTCATGAGGGTCGAACTGAAAATGTGGCCTCTAGAGCGTACACAAGGTTTTTCTAAGATTTGACCTAGTGACCTAGTTTTTGACCCCAATTGACCCAATTTCAAACTCATCTGAGATTTTATCAAGAAAAACATTCTGACCAAATTTCACAAGTATCTGACTGAAAATGTGGCCTTTAGAGTGTACACAAGGTTTTTCGATGATCTGACCTAGTGACCTAGTTTTTGACCCCACATGACCCAATTTCGAACTTGTCCGAGATTTGATCAAGACAAACATTCTGACCAAGTTTCGTGAGTATCTGACTGAAAATGTGGCCTCTAGAGCGTACATAATGTTTTTCGAAGATTTGACCTAGTGACCTAGTTTTTGACCCCACATGACCCAATTTCGAACTCGTCCGAGATTTTATCAAGACAAACTTTCTGACTAAATTTCACAAGTATCTGACTGAAAATGCGGCCTCTAGAGCGTACACAAGGTTTTTCTAAGATTTGACCTAGTGACCTAGTTTTTGACCCCACATGACCCAATTTCGAACTTGTCCGAGATTTTATCAAGACAAACATTCTGACCAAGTTTCATGAGGATCGGACTGAAAATGTGGCCTCTAGAGCGTACACAAGGTAAAAAGTTGACGACGGACGACGCACGACGGACACAGCACGATCACAATAGCTCACCATGAGCACTTCGTGCTCAGGTGAGCTAAAAAAAACTACAAGTGTCTATAAAACATTGCATTTAAGAAGTGTAGAAACATGTTAAACCATCTTTTGGGGGGAAAGGCAGGGGGGCTGTCGCTGATATAAGTCTAGTAGTTCATCACAATCCTTATTAATTATGTACGTTTTATTTGTATTGAATGACAATGAAAAGATGACGTTCATTTGGAAGAATTTCGAAAACAAAGGCTCCCCTTTCTATCATATAATGTAATATGTGAAACTTTATCGATGTGAGAGTGTTTGACCCTTTACAACACAATTCCGTGTTTCAATGACCTTGGGGAAAAACATTGCTGGAAAAGGAGAAAATACTGGTAACTCGACAAATTCCAACATTTGAGCCAAATCAAAATTGTCCTCTACGAATGCTTAAAAATGGACAAGTCTAAAATTTTTTCGTTTGGTAAACAACTAAAGTAATGCAAGGTTACAGCCTTAATAGCCTTTTTGGACCTAAAACCTCCAAAATCGATTAATGGTATAAAGGTAGTATGTCCATGTTTTACCTATAATCACGATCATTCAGTTGGTCATAAAGATTTTAGTATAGATGCAGGCATTCAATGACCTAGGGTATATATCCAGGACGTTGAATGCTTATGCTTGCATCTGCCCTGAAATCTTAATGACCACCTCGGGGATCATGAAAATATTTTAAATACGGATGAATTACCTAAAGAAATGGTTGTAAAATATGTGGTTTGATTCATCCAGGCCGGATTCCCACCAGGTGTCGTAAATGTAGTTCCGGGCTATGGACCAACGGCGGGCGCAGCCATTTCTGAACATCCCGGCGTCAACAAAGTTGCCTTCACTGGGTCTACAGTGGTATATCTTGATATTTCCATATTTTTTTCTTTACAAGTTGTATAAATCTTTACTGGCCAGTACCAACGTTAGGATGACGACTCATAGGAAGGAGGCGTTTGAAAACATTTGGGGAAAAGAAGAAAATGCTAGTTACCAGTATTTTCTCAATATCCCAAAATGTTTTCTATCTTGTCATATTTGCACCATTTTACAGTCGTTTCTTCAGATTTGCAGAGGAAAGTATATTTTATAGTATCCATTAGTTTTAAGATCAACCTTATTGCGCAGCATAAACAGCGTAAACAGGCCTCTTTAACGTATCTCTAGATTGTATGACAGTATTTCGCAAAGGTTTGTGGGAATGACACATGATCAATATAGTACCCGTCGATTATGTGTGATCGTATTCAAGAAAGGATGATGACGTCATATCTGATCTCATAAAATGGACGAAGTTACAGATTACATTACGACCATCCCGTTCTTTAGACGCTGAAACTTCACCTCTTTACAGCATGGAATCGCAGAGAAACATGAATATTGTAGAATACACCAGTGCTTTTTTAGCGATAAACAACACAGAAATCTAATTATGTCCTGTCAAAACTAAGAAAGTGAGGGGAAACGTTAGGCCTACACTTTCTCTGCTCCCCCTGCTGAGGTCACCGTGCCTGAGACAATATTCAACAACCGTGGTAAAGTCTTGTGTAATTGTCACGTTTAGTACTAAACATTTGATTCGCTGGTATGTTATATCATCTCAGCCGAACATAGCATGAAAGCGGTGGATAAATACGGAGACCGGTAAGATTTAGATACGTAGCCTACTACTACTTTTGTGAGAGTCTCTTGGGCGATAGATATTATAACTGAGCCAGGCTTTGAGACCCTTTTGAAATGAAGGTTATATTGACGTTATTTCCTGTCGTTATGTTTCAAAATATAATCAAAGCGTTGAAAACACTGGTGTGGCATTTGTCAAGGCAGCCATTGTGTGGAATTAATAATTTGAAAAATAAGCAACAGAAATAGTTTCAAAATATTCGCTTAAAAGTCACCTACTATATAGTCATGCAAAATCCGATAGAGAAGGGTGCAACCTTGTGGGACGAACAAGTCTGGACGAACAAGACCTGGGACGAATAAGCCCAGGAACGAACTGGTTTTGGGACGAACAAGCACAGTATGTGTGTATCATTGCGCTACTATAGAAGGCCATAGCGGATTGGGCTATTTTCGATAAGAAGTAAGTATTTCCACGATCGATGGCCTGATCCAATTTATTGTAATACGCCATTTTCAATTTCATATCTGAGTGCAATCAAGACACTTTTTTTTCTCAGAAAAATTGATTTTAATTGGGTTTACTTTCTTCGGTTTTGCACAATCTACGATACATGATTTTCAAAATGCCGTATTGAACTCATAGTGGCATTGTCTTCGACAAATGCCACAAAAACTATATAGTAAGCCCCCCCCCCCCGATATATAGCTCCATCCAATGGAATTTCTCCGGCCCACGTGACCGGGATTTTCCATCGGATGACAAAAGTTTAGAGGCTCTATAGCCTGCTTTGATCTTACTACTGACAGCGAGTACCGGGATCAACGTGCAGCTGTGTCTTGGCCCTCTCTCATTTTGGTAACGTAAACCGAAATAAAAAAACTGAAGTAGGAAATAAACGTGCTTTGTTTTTTATATGACTGATTTCAAAAAGATTTGTTATATTGATTTGATTGCGAATGAACTTTCCAGTAGTTGTAATTTTTCATTAAACAAATAAAGCTACACACACAAAAAAAAGAATTTCGTTAAAAAAGAGAACTTGAATAAGTAGGAAGAAGGTCACGTGTCTGTCATGTAATGCATAAGAGGTTTCTACTTTCTACACAGCGGCAACCATACACATGTACCAAAATATATTGAAATTAAAAGTAATAAACTATTTGAAAACATAGATGCTGACCTCTCCTGGCTTCTTTTTTAAAGAAGCCAACTTGTTTTGGTAATGGCGAGTTAAGTTTAACAATAATTAAATGATTTAAAAGCATATCCTTCTAGTTCGAGACATTATTTGTAAGCCTAGAACTTAAATCGAAATAGTTACAAGTGTCAATCCCAAATTCCTTAACCTGTACCTTCTCTTGTCACGATTTATGTTATTTATGATAATTTGCTATCAAGCGCATGTATTTACGTATTGTGAATTTGAGCTATTAAAAGATTTTGCCCCTCTGTCTGTCTGTCTGTCCTCACCACAAAGTTTGTCTTTACAATCACATCACACAGACGTGGTAGATAACACCTTCTGTAACATCTATCCAGCGGGTCCAACCTTTCTACAAATCATTATAAATTTCTTTCTTATATGTTTTATTTCATCGGCAGGTCGGTAAACAAATTATGGAAGCTGCAGCTAAGTCCAATCTGAAGAGAGTGACCTTAGAGCTAGGAGGCAAAAGTCCCCTCGTCATATTTAAAGATGCAGATCGTAAGTTCGCCTGAAGTTTCTACAGTCTTTCGACTTTCAAGACACAATAACGCGGAGGTGAGACAATCTAAGCAAACACGGAGAGAGCGCCTTCTAGAAAAACAGACCGAATTATCTATCCATAAGTTTAAATGGAATTGCTCCATCCTCATCTGTTATATACACATATATACCTTAAATACTTTGCGTGGCTCGTCTCACTTGTATTTGTTAAAGGGAGGTAACCATACAAGCCATACAATAGGCCACATCAAAAGGTTGCATGTACATGTATACCTTAATATATATATTTGACCGGGCCGTCGGTTCGTACTCGGAACGTTTGATGTTAGAGGCCGACGCTCTACTTCTACACCGCCGTCTCCTACAGGAAACTTACCAGAATTGATTCTAGTTTTAACATTTACCGTTTGGCCAGTGACTGGAACTTTGTCCAACCGGACGCTCTGGGAAAAGGACTTAAAGAGGTGCAATGCATCTGAATAGTAATGCATTATACCAGGCAAGTCCTTGTATCTACAGATCTATTTTGTCTAAAAAATGGCTAAATCATGAGGTAGAGGGGTCCTTTGACATGTAGAAAACTACGAAAAGCAAAACGTTTCGACTCGGGTCGCAGCCCACGTAGGCTGGCCTGGGTTGATACTTTCTGCAGATGCATTAAACCACACCGTATCACAGAACATGACTCAGCTATATTTAAATATTTACAGTTGATGTAGCCGTAGAATGGTCCCACCAGGCTCTGTTCTTTAACAACGGACAAATTTGTACCGCGGGGTCAAGGACGTATGTTCACGAGGACATATATGACGAGTACTTGACTAAAGCCGTGCAACGTGCAAAAAAGAAGACCATCGGGGATCCTTATGACTTCAGCAGCGAGTGTGGACCTATCGTAAGTGTGTTCAAAAATTGTTTCAGACGTGTTTTTTAGAAGCATCAGACTAGATGTTAGGTCGTAAAGATTTTTAGAATAATTTGACAAAGACTTAATTTTTCATTTGCGTGCAAAATAGGCTAAAAACTAAAATGAAGCTAGAAATACATATAGAAAACACGAGGAATTTCCAAGTTTTTGTCTTTTTTGTGTAAAATTCCTTATTCCGTTGGTAACGAGATTGCTGTTATTACGTAACAAGGCATAAATACATTTTATACCGGAAAGAAAAGCAGTTGCCTGGATAGCTCAGGTGGTAGAGTCGCCAAATTAAAGGTTTAAAGGTCGTGGGTTTGATCTCAGCGGAGCCAAACTATTTTTGCATTATTTCCTCCCCAATATAGGAGTTAATCGAGATAAACCCTTTAAAAATATTTAATAAAGAAAAGAAATACATTTACTATTGTTGATTTTTTATGAAAAACATTGCGGATGAATGCACCAAATCCTTTTCCCTAATATTTGCAAACATTGTCTACTGTGGCTATGGTTGCATGGATAAGGTTTTACCATTAATAGCAAGGTTTTTATATGATCTAAAATCCTCTCACATCAAGGGTTCGGGGTTCGAGTCCCGTGACAAGCGGGTTCAACCTTTAGAATTACACACAACACGGCACGACTACTGGCAAAGGTATCCAGGAAGCAAGCATCGAGATTGAATAATGTAAGTGGTAAGAAGTAGTCTCGCAATCAATGTATTATAGATATTAGCAGCGCTCTGGCAAAACGGGGTTTAATGCATCTCCGAAATGCATGATCATACATTATAAGTGATCACTTAATTATGTATCCACAAAATCTACAAGCGACTGAACCATTAGATTGAATGGTCCTTGTCATGCAGAAAATTTAACAATAGCAAAAAAGTTCGACACATATAAGCCTGCGCGCGAACTGTGCAGGCTGACATGAGTCAATACTTTTTGCAAATGTATTAAGCTCCCTTTTCACAGCGCATGGCTCATATGTTTAAATCTTACACTAAACTTCTCTATGCTAAGTGTGTGAATACAATACTATATAGGTGAACGAAAAACAGTTCAAAAAGGTGCTGGAATTGATTGAGAGTGGAAAACGTGAAGGGGCCAAACTGGAGTGCGGTGGGGCTAGAAAAGGAACTAACGGATATTTTGTCGAGCCTACAGTCTTCTCAAATGTCAATGAAAAGATGAGGATCGGACGAGAAGAAGTAGGTTCTTATTACTAACCACACAATCTCGCGTTTTAACGACCCTGACAAAGAAAGCTTTTGATAACATTGTAGAAAAAAGAGAAAATGCTGGTAACCAGCATTTTCTCCCTTTTCTACAATGTTTTCTAACCTTTCAAAGATATTTCCCATCATTGGAGAGCCATTTTGATTTATTGTCTGCAAATGCTTTCGCTTTGGACAAGTGTAACATTTTATCGGCAGGTAGAGACTTGACTGACGAATGTTTAGGATCTTTCAACGGGAAATCTGACAATAGCTGCTCTCATTAAGTCTTCTATATGAGTCATGCTCTGTGGGCTTAAAGCATCCGCAAAAAGTATCCACCCATGTCAGCCTCCGCAGACCGCGCAGACTGACATGGGTCGAAACGTTTGCTGTTTGTAAAGTCTCTGTATGTCACGGGACCAGTGTACCTCATAATTCAGTCGGTTGTTTGACAAAATGGACTTCGTAGATCCATAATTTTGTGATTAGCTTACTTCGTATGATGCATCACGGAAATGCATTGAACTCCCTTTTGCTAGAGCATGGCTCATGTGCGAGCGCGCGCGCGTGTGTGTGTGTGTGTGTGTGTGTACGTCTAATTCCTTTATTTCAAATCAAAGGTGCGTTTAGACCTACAACCGGGTCAACGCGTATAAAAGTTTATAGCATCATACATGTATAAGAATTACAATCATGCGCCATGCTCTGTGAAAAGGGGGCTTAATGCATATGCGGAAAGTATCGACTCAGGTCAGCCTGCGCAGTCCGCGCAGGCTGACCTGAGCCGAAACTTTTCTCTATTGGTCAATTTTCTATATGTCCAAGGACCAGTCTACCTTATGATTAGGTCGGTTGCTGAAAAAAAATGTGGCTATCATACATGTATATACACAGTTATGTGATGGCCTGATTGGTATCATGGGTCACGGAAATGCATTAAGCCCCCTTTTGCCGGAGCATGGCTCACACCTAAACATCTACACTAATGTAGACACATTTCATTTGGATGCACTGCCTAACCAGCAAATGTAGACTTTCATTTCCCATTTGTTATTCTCATTACTGGTTGGTTAACGTTTTGTCTACTTTACATGTTACCATGTATGTCTAGATAATATCGCGTCGTCTCGCGAGACTTATTCATTTTCTTACAGAAAATGCCCAAGCGTACTTTGGCTTTTTTTCCCTGCATGATAAAAAATGGGCCATGCTCTGTGAAAAGGGGGCTTGATGCATCTGCAAAAGGTATCGACTTAGGTCAACCTGCGCAGTCCGTGTAGGCTGACCTGGGCCGAAACCTTTTACTATTAGTCGATTTTCTGCGAGACCGGGGACCAGTCTACCTCATGATTCAACCGGTTGTTAGACAAAAATGGACTTTGCGGATTCATGTGATGACTGGCTTGGTATCATGCATCACGGAGATATATTAAGCCTTTTCTTGCCAGAGCATGGCTCAAGGTTTTCTTTTAAAACAAATTACATCAGCTCAGTCGGTAATGCAAGGGCTTGAAACCAGGATGTTCGCTGATTAAAATCCCCAGCAAATGTCTTTCCAAGAATTGATGATAGTCATTGCGACAGGATTAATTCCTCTCTAAGCTCCGATTAATGTTTCGACGATAGTTATGTGGGAAAGCAGCACTGGCTTGAGAAGAAGTACCGGTAAAAGAAAGTCCTGGAAAGCAAGGATAGGTGCAGTGGCTGGTACAATAATGAAAAAAAAAGAGCGTTTGGAACAATACACACAAACAAATAAAGATAGCATTGTTATCCTTTCAGATTTTCGGACCAGTACAACAAATCATGAAGTTCAAGGACATTGATGAAGTTATTCAGAGAGCTAACGATACGGACTATGGACTAGCTGCAGCCTGTTTTACTAAAGACATCCAAACTGCGCTTAATTTCACGAGTAGAGTACGAGCCGGCTCGGTCTGGTAAGAGTTGTCATTCTTGTCGACGCCGATCGCAGGCCTTGGCCTAGACTTTGTCATGTCCCCGCAGTAAATCCAGTAAATCCCACTTTATACAGAGCATGGCTAAATTATAAATGCAGCTAGTCATGCGATTTCCTTTTTTAACTTAGGGCGATAAAACAGGTGATCACATGAAAAGGGATTTTATATAATTAAACGCAATTTGTCGTCTTCGGTAATTCTTCAGTTATTGGTTGATCAAATTGTGTACGTAGTTCTGAAATCGGCTGAGTTGTGACGAGTAGTTAGGCTTCGAACTTACCTTCCTTATACGCCTTTGAACATTGTTCAGCCAATCACAATTATCCTCGCATAGCAGAAGAGGCGGGTTTTAACGACATTCACACAATCCTGGGTAAAAATCATGGTGGCTATATATATATATATATATATCGTTATTTGACCAGGCCGTTATTCGGAACATATAGGTATACATTGCAGACAAACTGCATGGAAACCATATACCGTATTAATCAACCATTTTTTTCTGATTGGCTAAACCGAATGGATTAGCCAATCAGAAAATTTAGATCTGATTTTAAATCTAGATCGAGACTAAGAATGCACTTTAGAATGGTTGGTGAATACGAGCCCATCTGAATACGTTCTTGTTATTCAGTGACATTTTTATCATTCATTAGTAGAAGCAGTAGTAATAGTTGTAGTAGTAGTAGTATTTTAACTGTAAATAATTTCTGCTTTTGTCTTCCCTCTCAGGGTAAACTGTTACAACACACTGTCAGCACAGGCCCCATTCGGAGGATTCAAAATGTCGGGCGTGGGCAGGGAAATGTAAGTGCAGATCTGTCTTCTATACAACATATATACAATAGGATTATATATCATCATTTAATATTCATGTTGGTTGACATCATAGTTGATTGAATGGTGTGTTATATGGCTTTTAGAAACAGTACATTACTGCAACAGCTCGCAAATTCTTATTTTTCCCTTGTTTCATCTCGGCTATGGCTCTGAAGTGTTTTGCCAAAGGACTCTTCCATGAAAATCCCAGTACATTGCGTGAGAAATGAACCAAGGGCCTGCCCCAGGACATAAATCCTACACTTGACCATCGAGCAATACAGGACATAACCTACATGATGATAGGGGCAGCATTAGTATCCATCACTTGCTCTGAAAATCATTCCTTGCGGGAGCATGGCTAGCCCTCTATTCATGTGGATTCTGAATTGTGCCGGAGGTATCATTTCTCCCCTCACAGATAAAGGACCTCGAATGCGATTTTAGTTTTTGACTGCTCGTATCCGGGTACAGAGACGATCACCAAAGAAATGGTAGAAATCTCCTCGGGTTTAAACGCTCATATTTTCAGAACTAGAGGACAAAAGTAGAATTTGAAAATTATTGTTGCTTGCGTATTCAATAGTGTTTCGTTTCAAATACAGATTTATACTCTAAACATAAGAAAAACAGTTTAAATAATCTTTTACCGAAGTTGTTCATGTTTCCCAAAATAGACACAAAATGGCTGCCAAACGCGATATATTGTGTTACTTTTTTCGAGATCGTTATACACGACTTCTAAAGGTGCTTTAGGTAATGTTCACGTTGTATGATTTGTCCATGGCCATGTGTTTCACACACACAAACAACTAACTGCATGTCGCTGCAATACAGATTAAACCGACGAAACAGAAAGCCTTTAGTTCAATGCTAGCTTTTCTCCCGTAAAATTTACGATGGACTTGAGACGGTATGGTGCTCAATTATGGAGGGGAATATCCGCCAAAACTCTATGTGTCTAGATGACATTCTTATTTATGAACATTAGATGTCTATTTGTCCTCTTTCTTACATCTTACATGCATATAACATTTCATGTTTCATTATTACTAGTGCATGTTGCTTGATGCTAATTCCATTTTTCTTCTTCCACTTGTATGCCATAAAATTGTTATTTAGTAGCGTGTGCTTCTGTTCTTTATGCCTCTTTTGACACTGTGATTTCATCCATCTTACTTCCTTATCCTGATTTTTCCCCCCATTTCCCATGTCTGTATAGCTTATCATTAAAGTGCTACATTCTTGTTTATGCATATTCTGGCAAAAACTATGGGCTTTTGTTATATTAACCCTTTATCACACAATCCCAACTTTTAACGACCCTGAGAAAGAAGCCTTTTGAAAACATTGTGGGAAAGGAGAAAATGCTGGTCACCAGCATTTTCTCCTTTTCCTACAATGTTTTCTACCCTATCAAAGACAACTTCCACAATTTGAGCAACATTTAAATTGTCGTCTGCAAATGCTTTCAATTTGGACCAGTCTAAATTGTTTTCGTTTGGTAAAGAGTTAAATTGACGCTATGGTAGGTAGCTGAATTAAGACGAACGAAGTATGCACTAACAAGAATGGCATTTACACGAATACGACAAGTCATATTATGATACCAGATGGCGCTTTCATATACATTATCCGGTAACAGACAAGTTCGGTAAATTGGACTTATAAATAAATCAATTGGATGTTCTGTAACAACGCAGTGCCCTGATGTTTCTCACACCCAATACATAGCTTTCTGTGCAAACCTTTTTTTTTTTAATTTGCAATTGCTGCTCGTTTTCTGACATAATAATATTTGTTATGTTGTACCTTCCATGCTGTTTATAAATGCCTGAAATTGATAAATTCTGATCACCATATCTTATTTTCGGTTTTCACCCTTTCACCCTTAGTTGATTTAATCAATAATACACAATCCTAAACCTGTACCCATTGTAATCGTCCTACAGATAACAGACTCCCAGCTTAAGCCAATTCTCAAGTTTTATAAATATGTTTTATCAAAAAGGCACTGTCTTTGTTAACATTTCATTTGTGAAAATATTTTCTTTTGGGAACAAAATGGCCGGCTTGCAAACCAGCCATTTACCCTTAGAGCACCTTTCATGCTTGCAGCCAATTCAGATCAAGATCAGACTACACAAAACATGGAGACTGATCGTAGATTTACTCTGTCTATTTTTCTAATACATTATGAATAAGGACAACCTTGAAATCATTAATAGTAGATGTTCTTTTTGTAAAATGAAAATGGCCGTTTGGTTTATTCGATGCTCTAAGGGTTGAAATTATGGTTAATCAGTGCGAATTAATAAAGATATTACAGGTGAAACATTGTAGCAAATGAAGAGAGGGGAGAGAGAGAGAGAAAGAGATGCCTTGACAATGCTTTCTTGCATACTTCTTGTAATTTTGACTATGTGCTTGTCTAGAAAAAATGTTCTGTTTTGTTCCTCTCCTGCCTCCACAATGTTTTTAAATGAATCTGGTCTGGTGCACACAAGTCGTCGTCCGCAGGTTTTAAAGTGTGTTCATCAATACAACACGGACATCACGGCATAAAAAAATCATATAAGGTCCCTGTACGAACTTTTCGAGAGCGAAAGGAGTACTGTATACTATATACATGTATAGACATGTGTCTTTAACAGCCTATACCAGCCTGTGTAGCTCATGTGGTAGAGCGTAGGACTAGTAAACGCCATGTGTCGGGACACTTGAGGGTGTGGGTTCGATTCTCTCGGCTAACCATCTAAAATTACCAACAGTTTTCCAGATGAGACGTTAAACCGAGGTCTCGTGTGACGGTGCTATACACCGAGCACGTTAAAGAACCAGGCGTAACTTGTGATAGGTTTCGTCCTGTATCTTGCACCATCTCTGTAACATAACTAATAGCCTACAGGAGCCGTCGCCCATATGGGAAACCGGTTGCGCCGATAAATAAACGCGAATTCTTTAACGGCCTGTTTTCATACATCCCATTACCAACAAGATAAAGAAGATTCCCATAGATCTTAGAGATTAACCTGGGTTTTAAGGTGGCTATTTAGAATTTGTATGAAAAATTAAAAACAAAAACCCTAAAACTCATTTTTATGTCCCTGAAACATTAATAGACGAGGAGAAATTCGCAGATCAGACTGCACACATAAAAGTTAAGGGGATTGGGCATGTTCAGATCACACACTGCTCATGTTGTTTGAAAAAAGTATTTGTCAAAAGAGTATATGTCACTATCTATCTATCTCTCTCACCCCCTCTCTTCATTTGCCACAATATTTTTTTCTGTATTAGCCATCTTTCTGGAAAGAATTGAATTATCCATAAGTTTAACTCTAAGAGCTTCGAATAAACCTGCCATTTTCAATGTAGAAATAAAACCTTAATTATAGCGATTTCAAGGTTTTTTCTGTTCAGAATTTTTGGAAAAGCAGCATGTGAAGATCAAAGTTCAGACTCGGTGTTTGGCGTATTGTGATCTTGATCTGCACTGGCCGCAAAGGCAACTGAAGTAGTGACAGGCGCTCTTAGGGTTAATGGCTGGTTTGGGAGTTTGGAAAAAAATATTTTCGCACTGAAATATTCATAAAAACATTTTAAAGGAAGATACATCGGGTACAAGGTTAGGATTGGGTATTATTCATCACCTCAACTATGTGGTTGGAATATCGAAAGTAAGATGTGATAGTGATTTCAGGTATATTATTTTACATACAGCATGGCAGGAGCAACATAACGAAATTATTATGTCTGAAAGCGTGTGGAAAAAAGAACCCTTGAACAAATGAGAGCCAAGACTTTACTTGGTGTGAAAAACATCACGGTGCATTAAACACTATATAATTACCTTTTTACCGAAACATTTGATAGATGTACTATTATAAGTCCAATTTACAGAACTTGTCTGTTACCGAAATATTTACCACCCATTATACTTCTCGTCTGCAATTAGGAAAATTTCAGTACTGGAGAAGGAAGTATAACAAATATAAAATGTATTTAGAAGGAAGTAAAATGCTACTAGAAACATGCAGCAAGCACTTGGAAAAAAGACAAATGCAATGACGCAGTAGGAAGTAATCAGGAAGAATTAATCATTCATAATCAACAAAAACACAATAGTAAATATGATAAAGTTATAATAATGATGCAGGCAATTAGCACCAAACAGTATGCACTAGTAATAATGACACATGAGATGCAATATGCATGTAAGATGTAAGAAAGAAGACGAATAGACATCTAATGTTCACAAATAAGAATGTCATCTAGACCCATAGAATTTTGGCGGATATTCCCCTCCATACACAATAAACGTGAAAATATGAAAAGAAGCATCGTAAAGATCAAGTGTTGTTTTACCTGATTGAATATTGAGAAGCCACACTAGACATTGTACATAGCTTATTGATTTATAACTTTGATTGACTTGCTATATGACGTCATATTGAGAGTAAAAGTGACGAGCTATTTTAGCATACTTTATGGGAATCCTACTTAACCCTTTGCATAGTAGAAGCTTGTGCAGCGATTTTTCATTCATACACAGGGTCTGAAAAGACTCATTCATATTCCCTAGGTTACACACCAGTCCTTCTAGAAAATATTCTGCACTACCAACAATTTCTGACACATTTTAATCACTTCAAAACGAGTTCAACATAGGGTAACGAGTTATGAATTTGTACCCGGGTACTGACGATTTTGAACCCTACCCACGGGTACTCGCTCGGGTACTCATTTCAGCCCCAACTCTACATCAACATTTTGAGAACAATGACAATCATTTTGTATGACAGTTTCTGTCCCCCAACCCCTGGGCAACCCTCACCTGTTCGAGAATTTGATGCTTGTCAATATCTATAATTAAACTTTAATTTTCACCTAACTTTTCAGGGGAGAATATGGCCTGTCACAGTACACAGAAGTTAAGACGGTGAGTTTTTCAGTGTAGACAGACCTACACCAGTTGTTTTAAAGGCCCATTAGCTGCCAAAAGTATAATAATTGGGGATCAAATGCTCAATTTCCTCGCGTGGAACTCTTCAACATAAAGGCACGTTTAGATCTACTACTGAAACCACAAGTACACAAAAATCAATGGCGTCATACAAGAAGTACAATCATACGCAGCCATCTGTATTAACGATGCAGTATCTTATAAGTATATTAAGGCTTTCATCTCTCATTTTCATTTCCCGTTATGGGTTAATTAATGATTTGGTAGCCTCACGGGCACCGTGTAGAATCTGGTAATATCGCACTGTCTCCCGAGACCAGTCAATTTTCTTAACAGTGCTCAAAGAGAGATAACTCTGTTGAACTGGCGAGGTTCGCGCTTTATTGATTTCTTCGAGGAAAAAAAAAAACTATGCTTCTGATATATGAGCCATGCTTTGGCAAAAGGGGGCTTAATACATCTCCGTGACGTTTTATACAAAGCAAGTTATCACATAATTATGGATCCATAAAAACCCTTTTTGTCAAACAACCGACTGAATCACAAGGTAGACTCGTCCCTTGACATACAGAAAATTGACCGATAACGAAAAGTTTCGGCCCATGTCAGCCTGTGCGGACTGCGCAGGCTGACCTGGGACGATACTTTTCGCAGATGCATAAAGCCCCCTATTCATAGAGCATGGCTCATATGCAATTGTCATGTACCAATTTTATTCAAAGTGTTCACTTTATTTCAGGTTGTCTTCAAAACAGCCAACAAACTCTAGATAAACAAACAGTTCATACCCATGTATACTTTTTCAGTCATGTTTATAAAAGTGCTTTAAGGTGGCATCTAACCAGACTCCGGGTCGCGAGTATTAAAGAAACTCTTAACAAAGACTGGTAGTTTTCATTCGCAAGCAAGGATTGCTTTAAAACTAACTTGAGTATAAATAGTTAGATAACAACCATCTTCGCTTGCCAAAATTGAGGATCACTACATTGCTCTATTGACAAATAGATAAAATGTTCAAAATGTGTAACCTCTCAATTTGAAACCCTGATATTGATCTTCACAACCCTAGATATTTCCGCCATATCCTGGTGATATTTGGAAGAAACAAAAAAAAAAAAAATCTTCGTGTAGGCGGATCTTACAATTAGGAATAATGTGTTATCATAAAATTATGCAGAACTATAATTTGACTCTGCTCAATAAGGATGGGTTATGTATTTTTACCCTTTCTTTATCCAAAAGAGTAATTTTCTAGCATATACAAGATGTACTCGTATATAATGGAAGTAAATCTTAAATAACCAGGAGGAAAAATTGTAACAAAGGCTTAACCATGCCCCGTACGACAAATTTTCGACTCTTTCAAATTGAAAACATCCGCATACTACAAATCTGAAGTCGATACAAATGAGCTTAGGTTCTCTGATAGGGTAGAAAACAATGTAGGAAGGGATTAAAATACATGTTTTAAGCAATTTATCCTTTCCAACATTATTTTAAAAACCTCTTCCTCAGGGTCGTTGAAATACGAGATTGTTTGGTAAAAGGTTTGTACATTCAATTTTTATCGTGGTCTATCAATTTCATAAGCAGTTTTTATCGACAGATTGATATATGTGAATAACTCCGTGGTGGTTGTTGTCGTTGCTAATCGATTTACATGTCAACGGAAACGTATATAAAGAAAGAGTGCGATAGAAATTGTGACTCGTGTTTTTATTTATTCAGACCTTTGAGTATTTTTTAAGTTAAACGTGTATGGATGAGAAATCTTTATGTTCAAATCCCTGATGAAATAATTATATGTTCTGTTATGTTCTGTTCTTCTCCTTGTTTCTTTTCTTTTTAAGTGGAGTCTTACAATTTTAAGAACTGTAAAGCGGTCTATTTCTGGCGAAGAAATGTACCGTGTAGGTGCATATCACCTACCGTAATACAGCCGAGGGATTTGATCAACGGATCACCCACGGTTTGCCAAATCGAACAATTGTGCCTGACAAAAATGAAAAATATAGTACCATACCGGAGAGTGTTGAATCAAGATCAGACAAGACGTTCTCTGCAGCCTGATGTTGATCTACACTATCCGCAAAAGTGCATTCATTCATACTTAGCAGTACTTAGCAGCCTATGGGTTACTGGGAAACAATGCCACGAATGCAAACACGGCATTGTTTGGTAAAGGGTTAATTCAACCACCATGTACCCCCTTTTCCATAAACTGCCCTCCAATACTGGGGTCTATACCTTGTAACATCGGGTTGGTGGGAAAGTTGGTTGCTACTACACCTCTGCTTCATCTGTGGCAATTTCCAAGAAGGAAAAGAAATGCGACCAGTACAGATCTTGAACCCCAAACTCCCCACCTACCGGAGAAATGCTCTATCCGCTGAGCTACCCGAACCGCTCGACATCCATGCTACCGATTATCACTGTACTTATATTCCTGTAGTAAATTTTTGGAGCTACACCATTCTTCTGAATTCTGAAAGCCTTACATGGCCTTAACCCTTTACCAAACGACAAAGTGCTAGATTTGTTCAAACCAAAAACATGTGCAGACGACAAATTTAACGTGCATCAAATTGTTAATTCTTAATGATAGGGTAGGAAATATTGTGTGAAAAGGAGAAAATGCTGGTCACCAGCATTTTCTGCTTTTTCCGCTGTATTCAAAAGTCCGGGCTCTGTGGTAAAGAGTTAGTAGCCGTTTTTGACGCAACTGTGAGTAATTTCCAAGGGGAATATGTGCGTCTGGTATTGGATTCTCGAACTTGGTGCCCGTCGCTAACAGTCGTAAACAAGGTGAGTGTTCTCACCTCTGAGACACCTGGGCCGCCCAACATTCACACTTCCAATGAACACTACACATCGGAAGAAACCAATGATTGATTGTGGACTGATTTACTATTCATTTATTTTTGCCACCGCTTGGCCATTTGGGCGACGTCCTATGAAGGATGTTAGTGATGTAACGGGGAATAGTGCAAGATAAAGGACGAAACCCATCATGATTACGCCTTGTTTTTTGACGTGCTCAGTGTATAGCACCGTCACTCGGGAACCTCATTTTAACCCTTTCCCAAACGACAAATTTTGGATTGGTCCAAATTGAAAGAGTTTGCAGACGACAATTTCAAATTTGATGAAAATGGCAGAAAGTTATCAAAAAGGGTAGAAAACGCTGTGGGAAAAGGAGAAATTGCTCGTTACGAGCAATTTATCCTTTTCCCACAGTGCTTTCAAAAGACTTGTACTGCAGACACGTGAAAACCAGGGCTTCTTTGGGAAAGGGTTAACGTATCACCCGAAACACTATTAGTAAATCAAGATGGCCAGTCGTGGAGCTCGAACCCACACCCTGAAGTGGCCCGAGACTTGACGTTCACGAGCCCTATGCTCTACCACTTGAGTCATGCAGGCTGGTCCAAGTAAGTCAATGTTTTGACCTAGGTTGATGTATATGCCAATGATCTATCACCACCAGTTGATTTCATTTCCATTCATAAAGGCAAGACTATTGCCGATAGGAATTTTCTGTACACATGCAAAGGCAATCCTTGTTGCCGCCGTGGCGGTAAATTCTTAATCTTTTCCACACCATCCTGACCCTGGGAAAGAGACCTTACACTGATGTAAGAGGAGAAAATGCGCGACAAATTCCATCAAGCAAGCCATATTTAATCAGTCGGCTGCACTGAATGCTTTCAACATGGACGAGTCTAAAATTTTGTCGTTTGGTAGATTCCTAAACTACTTTAGCGCCAAATATAGAAACTCGACCTCTTTTCGGTATCTGAAAATATAATCCATCGAAAATCAGATTCAAAGTATATCTTGCAGGCTTGCCTATACAAGTGGATCGTAAAATTCAAAATCATTAGATATGCATTCTGGTTTTGGCGTTTGTATAGCTGGCCCCCAAAAAAAGTATACGCAAAAGTAATAGCGAAAGTATTATGCGAAATGCCGAGAGGGGTGGGGTGGGGGTATTTCCCAGAAAGTCTGGAGGGCCTCCTCCAAAAATGATGAATTGTAGAAGCTATTTGGTGACCTCTGGTGACGTCCCCCCCCCATTTGTCTTTCAATTCTTTTCTTTCTTTCTCTCACTCTTTTTTTTTTTTTTTTTTGCAAAGTATGCGCAACTGCGTTTTTTCGTACAGGCAGCTACGCCCTGTTCGTAAAAGATCTGTTTTCGCCTATTGCATGAAAAAGTCAATTAGGTCTAGCAAATTTATCTTCGGTATTAGTAAACAAAATTCAACTTTTCCTCCATTTAGTTTCGTAACGGTTATCAGCTATAACAATAATAGCGTGCGGAGATAACCGAGGGCACCTCCAACCTTGTCTCATAATAAAGCGGCCCTGAGTGCCTGATAAACAATATGAACAATTTCAGTCTAGGAAAAGGTTTTAAGAACTGCAGTATCTGGGCTGATTTTGTCCGGAATATCTCTACATGGCAGACAGCCTTCAGTGCAGTCTGATCTTGATCTACGTGGAAGGTGTTGATGAGAAAATATAAGAATTGTTTGTAACAAGATATTTAGTTGGTCTGTTAGGGCACCAGTTTTTTACATACAGTGTATATCAACTATGACTGGCCTTTCGGATATTCGGGTGAAAAACTCCAACAGTTCAACAATCCAACAACAGAAAACTTTCAAATAATAATATGTAAAAATACTACAAGGGGAGTAACTTATATAGACAATATTAACTTCTCAGTTTGAATAGCCTCCCTTTACAAAGTATATTAACAGTAACTAGTAACTGGTTTTCAAGGAAGAAGCTGTTCCCTTCACCTAAGAATATGCATGAACGTTATCTGCTGCAAACGTAACCATTATGCTTTCTTTGATGCAATTTTGTCTCCAACCTCACATTTTCCCGCAAAGCTACGATAGGTACTTCTTAATCCCGCGGATTCGGAAACCAATACCATGAAATTTTGTGGGTACCAGCCAAAATTCAGTTCCGCTTCCTGATGCTGCGATGCTGAGCAAAAATTTAAGATCGTAAACTTTAAAAAGATGACGCAGTCTTGGTTATGGCGTCAACTGTTAAACATAACAGCAGCAGAGATCATTCGACCGAATCTCATTCAAGTACTGGAAGTGGATCAAGTAGCACAAGTGAAGAGGAACGATTGAAAAAACTTTTCGAAAGTTGTGATGAAGATGGTGATGGACTGATTGACAGGTATGAGAAGCTTCACACTCTTTGACGCTTTACAACCTACAGACCTTCATTTTCGATTTGCAGCAGACGACTTTTGAAAGCATGTTGGTAAAGAGTAAAAGTGATTATTTTGTGCAGATTGTTCTTTTGCCATGATGTTTACCATTGGACCAATTTTACACCTGCCCTAATTGAAAGCATTTGCAGATGGCAAATAAATTGTTGCTCAAATGATGTTTTGTTTTTGTGAAAGGTAGAAAATATTGTGGGAAAAGGACAAATCGCTGATTCCCAGCATTTCCTCATTTCCAACAATATTTTGAAAGCCTTCTCTGTCGGGATCATTCAGGGCTTTAATTTGACCCGTAAATCCGGGTTTTGACTCACAAAAATCTCAAGATTCCCTTTTTGATGCACAGAAAATTCCAATCAAGGAGTCATTTTAACCCCAAAATTTTTCAGAGATGCATATAGAAATTAATCAAACAGCAGTTATTTCAAATTATATTTATAATCATTTTAAAGGGGTGAAAACCGTCAGAATGGTGTTAAACTTAAAACATCAATTAAACTGGGGGAGTGCTGCATAAATCAGTGAAGTGTGACCGAAAGGTGATAACTGACTTGTTATCTATAATATAAAACATCTTCATCCGCCGATGTTGACCATATTGCTCGACATTTGTACCCAATAATGATCATACTTTGAATTTTTATTAAAAACAGTAAGTTAATAAAAATAAAAGTAACCTATGAAATATGTATCTACATCTCATTTCACACAAAAACATATCTTAAACTGTCCATATGAATAAACTACTTTAATTTTTTAGGCCCAGAAAAATAAAAAATTATAATTCTTTACATATTTCTGAATGGTACTAGAAACTGGATAAATGAATCATATCTTTATTTCAGCAAAGTTTGACAGAGGAATTCTGGGTTAAATTTATTATCTGTACTGGTATTTTTCTTATTGATTGCTTAGATTGACAAGGTTTTAATACTGATTCTTGGCTAAACTGACCAATTCTGTTTCATGCTTGTCTTCTGACCTGCGCATTGAAGAAAATGGGCCTAGCTTAATTTGTATACTTTTTTATTGTCTTTGATCCTCTGTTCAACTGTCGTAACTGAAATATTTTGTTTGTGTGCACATTACGACTTTCAGATCTCACAAAAAAAAAATAAAATTGGCCAGAAAATGCTTTGTCCCAGCACTGCATACTTGCCAATTTCGGCGAAATTTGAAGTTCTAGATAAATAATCCAATGGTGTTTTCGTCTGTTTTAAAACATGGAATAAATATGGTTTTCATAACTTTGAAAGTTTTCATTGATCCAAGCAAATGCCATCCAACATTCGCCAAATAGAGTTGTCCCTTTTTTAAATGTCAGATATGTTAAACTATTTAGGGGGTGGTAAAGTATCAACAATAAACAGATTGGAAACAAATTTCATATGCTACAATGTCAGTATGACTTGTATCAAAACTGAAAACCCATAAGAAATCTGTTATTGTTAAGAGTTCATTGAATTCTTGCATGAAAATCCAAACTTGCAAAAATATATACTGAAACTGTCAAATATGTTAATATGTTTTTTGATTCTCTGTAATTAAGACTTGGTTTGCATGATAAAATCTCATAGCAATATCGTGGGTTAATATTTGTATTGTAAGAGACATATTGCTTACCGGAAGTCTGTTAGATATTTACTTCTAGAAAGAGCTTGTTTATTATGCCCATCAAATATGTTAGTCTCAGATATGTTAAATAACATTTTCTCTGTATCTTTTATCCCTGATTGATGCCTGAAATCTCAAATTTTGTCATATTATGATGTAGCGATAATAGGTTGTTATTCTGTGTCATATCTACTACCACATGATCATGGGCACTGATTGTTTATCGCCATATCTGGTTGAAAATGTGTACAGTGGCTGTTTTTCTGCACAAAAAGCGGTAAGCTGAGAATACGTTGCATTGATTAGCTTCTGTTGTCTTTGTTGTGAAATCATTATGCCTTATTAAACCCATTTGAAGGTGAAGAAAAGAGTATGCCGAAATACCAATGCCAAAAAAAGTATCTAACGTATCTGATGCAAAAAATTAATGTATCTGATTACAAGAGATTTATACAAAAATTATTGTTGTTATTCAAATTTACTTTGATTTTACCCGTGCTTCCTTCTCAAATAAATATGCACCTCATATTTTAGCTAATATATAAAATGTTCAAATTGTAAAGTATCAACAAAACCTGAATGTATTGGCTTTAAATTTAACAAATCTGATTCTTATTTTGGACTTTGTGTGAGAAAAAAAGGAGGCATACTGGTATTTGTGTCCCCCCATTATTTGAATACTGAAAAAGACAACCTTTGCTATTCATTTATAAAAGAGAAACAATTTAAATCCTATGTTTATTTTTTTCTCTTTTTGAGTAAATATTTGATACATTTAGTGTAGAATCAATGTTAACCTTAACCTCTTTGAACATATTGTGTGTGGGGGCAAGGGGAGGAAAGGGGGGGGTCTCTTTGCAATGTAAAATTTTACAAATCAATTGTTCACTTCACATCTTTATTGCAATATTAATAATAAGACCTACCACAACAAAGAGCTGACTATAGACTCTTAAATTTTCCATTTTGACTCCTGATCTTTTTGGTTTGACTCTTGAAAAATTAGGTTTGACCCCCAAAATTTTAGGCTCAAGGGGTCAATGACACCTGAATTTCAGAGGCTAGTTAAAGCCCTTACATTGTAACTCTGGATTATGTGGTAAATGGTTAAACATATCTTACAAAGAAATTTCCAAGGTTGTCTGGTGCAGTCTTTTTTATCTATTGGATGAGTTAATCCTAGAACTCCAGGGTTCCTCCCGGCCATTTTTTTCTTTCACTATCACTTTCACCAAATGAGACAAGTTTGCGCCAATTTAAATAATTGGAGCCACTTGGTGCCATTTTTAAAATGAAAGTACATGGGGTCGACCATGATAAAAGATTGTGTAATAAAATGTCTTTTCTTTGTTGTGTCACAAGCAATAAAATAAATGATAAAACATCTGTTTTTTTTTTTTCAACTGAAGTAGTTTTTTACCCATATCTATGTTTATTGCATGAATAGTTTGGCAGCAGGTGCATGATTGTCAGTGAAAATTCAAACTTGAAAAAGGGGCATAGCTGTGTCAAAAAATGCTTTGATGATTATCTGCTCTTATTGTAAAGGCTCCCCTTTTGATAGTTTACAACTCTTCCAAGTTTTAACTCTTTACCCAATGACAAAACTTTAGACTGGTCTAAATTGAAAGCATTTGCAGACAACAAATTAAAGGTGGTCCAAACACTGAAAATTTTCCTTGAAAGGGTAGAAAACATGGTGGGAAAAGGAGAAAATACTGGTTACCATCATTTTCTCCCTTTCCCACAATGTTTTCAAAAGTTTTCTTTTTCAGGGTCGTTAAAAGTAGGTATTGCGTGGAAAAGAGTTAAGTAAATATTTTCGGTAATAACTGAGATATTAAAGAAAAAAAATCAAACTTTTTTCACATAACGATGCAGATGACGACACGGCTACGGCAATAACTTGAGGTATTATTCGAAGACAGCCGTGCTAAAAATGTTGACTTGTCCGTATTGAAAGCTCTGGCAGATGAGAAATTACTTAATAATTCATGGCTCAAGTGATGGAAGTTGTTTTTTGAATGGTAGAAAATATTAAGGGGCACTAACATCATAATTGCAATCTATCGATCATTGTTTGCTTAAAAAATTAGCAACCAACTTCTTAAACTGTGAAAGCAATAATCAACTGCAACAATTCCAGTTTGGAAACATAAGTAGCAAGCCGATTAATCAGTTCTCTTGAGGTCCAATCTTCTTTAATTTACATGTCAATTATGGAATTAATCAACCCGCATGTATTGTGGTCCTCGCTAAATACACACCATTATAATGCTCGTTATAGATTCATGTCACCATATGACGCAGAATCAAAGCATGGATTTAGAAATTACTGGCGGCAACTAAATCTTGTACATGATTCCTGATTGGTTCGCAGTAGATCATATTAGGTAAAATTATTCTTGACTTTTATATGGCATAAAATGTCTTCCGCATCAAATAATCAGCAACTTTTGACAGCGTTTTAATGAAGCCTTTCACTTTCAACAGTAAGTAACAAGGTTCATTGTATGACTGAACATATTGATATTTGTTAATGTCAATGAAACACAAACAAAAGAATATTGAAAATTTGTTTATTCATCATTTATTTGAAATTGACACAAAGAAATTTGACGCCCCCAGTTTTGACTTTGGACCCCCCAATTTTTGGATAGGTGGTCAAAATAACCCGCAAAATTTTATACCAGGAGAAAATAGTGCTTAATGATCTTGAAAACTTTGCCATTTCTCAAAGAAAAATTAAAGCAGTTTGTTAAAAGACATGCTTACATATATGTCTTCATATTCTAGTTGTTGTTAAGCTAAACCATTGTTGCAGGACCCTTGTAACGTGGTAACTCTTTACCACACAGTTCTGAGAAGGCTTTTGAAAACACCATAGAAAAAGGAGAAAATGCATTTTCTCCTTTTCCCACAATGTTTTCTATTTTATCAAAGACAGAAATCATCATTTGAGCTACATTTAATTTGTCCGCTTCAAATGGTGTCAATTTTACAGTTTGGTAAAGAGTTAAACCAGGGCCAGGGACCCTAAAACTTAGGACATGTCACTGGATAATACAGTACTGGGAGACAGGAGTGCAGGGGTAGAATGGCAGCTTCTCCCACTAGAGGTGCCAAAAGAGAAATGTGATGAAGAGAGAAATGTTCTGGATGTGATGAGCAGTTTCTCTTTCAGACACATGTTTTCGTGTGTATTCATGCATTTGAACTCAGTTAATCTGGGTTTTACCTTTTACCACACAATCTAGAATTTTAGCTACCCTGAGGCAGAGGCCTTTTGAAATCTTTGTGGGCAAGGAGATAATGCTGGAGACCAGCTGCATTTTCCCACCATGTTTTCTACCTTGTCAAAAACATATATCATCATTTGAGCTACATTTGATTTGTCTTCTGCACATGCATTCAATTTGGTTTAGTCGAAAATGTTATTGTTTGGTAAACAGTTAACCCTTTACCACACAATCCCGACCTTTAATGACTCTGAGAAAGAAAGCTTTTGAAAACATTGTGATGAAAGGAGAAAATGCTAGTAACTAGCATTTTCTCCTTTCTCACAATGTCTTCTACCATTCCCAGGACAAATTTCTATTTTTGAGTGACATTTATTTTTAGCTCCACTGGCCGAAGGCCAGCGGGCTTATGTCATGGCCCGGTGTCCATCGTGCGTCCGTCCGTGCGTCCGTCCGTTAACTTTTATTTCAAACATCTTCTTCTCTGAAACTACCCATCCAATTTTCATAAAACTTCACAGAAATGATCCTGCCATGGTCCTCTTCAGAATTTCTTGAAAGAATTTGATTCCTTCAAAAACTCTGGTTGCCATGGCAACAAAACTGAAAAATATTGGAAATCTTTAAAAATCTTCTTGTCTGAAACCATAAGGCATAGGGGTACCAAATTTGGCATGTAGCTTTATGTAGTAGACCTCTATCATGTTTCTTGAAATTATAGCCCTGGGGTCAAAATTGGCTCTGCCCCAGGGGTCACAAGTTTTACATAGGCTTATATAGAGAAAACTTTAAAAATCTTCTTGTCTGAAACCATAAGGCATAGGGCTACCAAATTTGGCATGTAGCTTTATGTAGTAAACCTCTATCATGTTTCTTGAAATTATAGCCCTGCCCCAGGGGTCACAAGTTTTACATAGGCTTATATAGAGAAAACTTTAAAAATCTTCCTGTACCTAGCCATAAGGCCTAGAGCTACCAAATTTTGCATTTAGCTTGATCTAGTTGGGGTCTACCAAAAGTGCCCAAATTATAGTCCTGTGGTCAATTTGGCCTCATGCTTGCGGGGGGGGGGGGGGGGGGTCACAAGATTTACATAGGCTTACATAGGGAAAACTTTTAAATCTTGGTGTACATAGCCATAAGGCTTAGGCTACCAAATTTTGCATAATTATAGCATTATCTAGTGGACAACTACAAAGAGGGCCCAAGTTACAGCCCTAGGATCAAGTTTGGCCCTGCACCAGGGGTCACAAGTTTTACATGGGTTTAATGGAGTGAAAAGTTCAGAAACCGTCTTGTTACTAGCCATAAGGCCAAGAACTCCCAAATTTGGCATGTTATTCATCTAATACACATATTCCCCATTTAGTTCGACTGTAGCCCTGGGGTCAAAGTTTTAGAAGGGCTTATATAGTGAAGACTTCTCTTCATGGTTTATATTTATAAGCCAGTGGAGCGATACAGGGCCATCATGGCCCTCTTGTTCTGTCTACAAATGCTTTCAATTTGGACCAGTCTAGAATTTTGTCGTGTGGTGAAAGAGTTGAATAACTTTTATTTATTTACAGGAATGATTTAACTCAGATGTGTAAACAGCTTGGTCTTGAAGAATGGACAAATGATATTTTACTACAGCTTGGAGTAAACAGTTCTTCCAGGCTTTCGTTTGATGATTTTTTGAGATTCAGAACTCAGGTTTGTATCACCAGTATGCCACTTGCAGATATTTTCTGTATGGCTTGAATCAGACAACTTTTTTAGCTGAAGAAGATGTAGAGGCATTGTCATAGCCCTGTCTTCATAGTCTTCTCTGTTGTGTGGACATTTGCATTTTCTCATATCTTTGTTATAACTGAAAAACTTGGGAAACCAGGCCACAATGGCAAAACATTTTTCAGCTTTGAGTTTTTGCTGAGAAACACCTGCAGCAGAGTGTTGGCACCTGCATGCCGTGCCCTTGTTTCATTTTGCAGCAGACTGTTTTTGAAATTATTGACTGAACATGACGTCTCCCAAACTGTACTATGTCCGACACTTATATACATGAGGGGCACCCAGGGACAACAGGATTTAACTCTTTACCACACAATCCCGACTTTTAATGACCGTGACGAAGAAACCTTTTGAAAACATTATGGGAAATTGAAATTTGTTTTGGAAAGGATAGAAAACATTGTGGGAAAATGAGAAAATGCTAGTTACCAGCATTTTCTCCTTTTCCCACAATGTTTTCTACCATATCAAGGCAAAATTCCTCATTTGAGTAACATTTAAAATGTCGTCTGCAAATGCTTTCAATTTGGACTGGTCTACATTTTTCTCATGTGGTAAAGAGTTAATGCAGCTCCATGAGGACCATGATGCAGTATACACAGTAAGTCATCACATAATTATGGATCCATAACGTCCATTTTGTCTAACAACTGACTGAATCCTGAGGTAGACTGGTCCTATGACTTGCAGAAAATTGACCAAAGCAAACAGTTTTTACCCAGGCCAGCTTGCACGGGGTGTGTGCAGGCTGACATGAGTTGATGCTGACACTCTTTTGACAGAGCATGGCACATATTTTATTTTATTCATCATCAAATAACAAAATTGTAAACCAGTCTATATTGAGAGCATCTGCAGATGAGAAATGTGGCTGAAATTTTTAACCCTTTACCATACAATCCTGAGTTTTAACGATCCTGAAAAGGAGGCCTTTTGAAAATATTGTGGGAAAAGGAGAAAATGCTGGTAACTAGCATTTTCTCATTTTCCCATTATGTTTTCTATCCTTCCCAAAACAAATTTCAATTTTGGGGTCACATTTATTTTGTCATCTGCAAATGCTTTCAATTTGGAATAGTCTAAAATTTTGTTGTTTGGTAAAGAGATAAAGTACACATAGATAAAAGTTGGGGGACAGGAAAAAATGCTGGTTACCAGCATTTGCTTCTTTTCTTGGAATGTTTTTAAAAGGCATTCTTCTTTGGAGTCAAGAATAAGGGATTGTTTGGTAAGAGGTTGAGTATAGATATTATGTCTTTACCAAATGACAGAATTTGAAATTAGTCCAAATGAAAAGCATTTGCAGACGACAAAATAAATGTGAATGAAAAATCAAAGTCTGTTTTTGGAAGGGTAGAGAATATTGTGTTGTGGGAAAAGGAGAAAATGCTGGTTACCAGCATTTTCTTCTTTTCCAACAATGTTTTCAAAAGGCTTCTTTCTCAGGGTTGTTAAAAGTCCAGATTGTGGGTTATCAGAGACCAAAGTGTTTTTGTTACAAAAATGTTGCAGCTGATAGGCAGATAAGCAATGGTCCTAAATTTCTGATTGGATATTTTTCAGATCAAGTTTCCCATCATAACCCAAACAAACAAGAGCACAGTGTGCGAGTGCCAAAACTCGGCTGCAGTTACCTTTAGTGAAAATTTTAAAATGAAAAAGGGGCATAACTGTGTCAAAAATATTTTGATGGTTATCTGTATAGATTCCCCTTTCGATTGTTAACAATTAGTCAAAGTTTGAAGTAAATATCTTCAGTAATGACAGAGATACTATAAAATGTCAAAGTTTTGCATGACAAAGCAGACAACGACAGGGCTATGACAATACCCTGATGTTTTCTTTGAGTTAAATATGAGGAGAAACCTTATTCAAGACTAAACATCTTGCCTCAGTAACCGCAGAAAGAAATTTCCTTAGTACCAGATGAGAAAAATTAGACTCATACAGATTTCTGATATATGTATTTATCCCTTACACCGTATATATTGGTAACTGTTTTGTGTTTATACAGCTGACTAATTGGTAACCATTCTACATTCTATCAAATTTTTACAGCGTTTTTCTCTCTGGCTGTAAGGATGTATCTTTAACCCTCTACCAGACAATCCCAAGTTTTAATGACCTTTAGGTAGAAGCTTTCTAAAACATTGTGGGAAAAGGAGAAATTGCTGATAGCCAGCATTTTCTCCTTTTCCCAGAATGTTTTCTACCCTATCAAAGACAAGTTCATCGTTGAGTCACATTCAACTCTTTACCACACAACAAAATCTTAGACTGGTCACAACTGAAAGCATTAGCAGACAGCATGATAACTATGGCAAAAATAAATGGGATTTGTCTGTGAAAGGTTGAAAAACATTGTGGGAAAAGGAGAAAATGCTGGTTACCAGCATTTTCTTCTTTTCCCACAATGTTTTCAAAAGCCTTCTCATTCGGGGTTCATTAAAAGTTGGGATTGTGTGGTAAAAGGTTAAATTGTTGCCTGCAAATGGTTTTGATTTGGGCTAGTCTATATTTTCAGTGTTTGGTAAAGAGTAAGGTGCCTCTATAAACTGTATCGTGATAAATGGGTTTGAATCATGATATGTGTCATGATATGTTGCGAAACTTAGTAGAGTTTCATGTATGATAGCACTGTTCACGGACTTCACTATGCCATGGTACTTCCTTTCAGTAGAATTGAAAGAGACAAAGTCCCGCTATAGCACATTATGATGGGATATTTTTTCAGTTCAATTGGACAATGTCCTTGAATCTCATCCATTGCCGGACAAGACTGACCCTTTTGCCAGTTTTTTTTTTTCAAAACAAAATCTAGTTTTGGGTTGTTTATACTTTACTGCAGGTTCTTGAATCAGAATTGCAACAGACATTGGTAGAAGATACAGACACTGGTATTGATTTGACAATGAACCGACCTGGAAATCAAGTGACGTCATGGCCCACCATGAGCAGTGACAGCCTAGGTACGTGTCGAAAATTGGTTTCAAATGTTGAAAAAAAATAGACCCCAGGGGCCTTATTTCCTCAAATGCCTTAATTAACACATTAGATGCAGTGTCCATGGTTGTGAGGTAGAGAGTTGGCCTCTTAGCCATAAGGTCCTGAGTTCGATTTCCGGGAGTAGGTGCGAACTTTAGGACTGTTCATTGGCCCACACATTTAATGTGAGTACTGATGTAGTTTGCAGGAAGCAAAATCGAAAGAGATTAGTATAAATTGCAAGAACTTGTCTCAAAATCTATGTAAAACAAACATGTTAAAACTAAAACATTACCTATGGATGAAATTCAAGACTTGTCAAAGTTGAAAGCATTTCATATTAGAAAGATAAAGATTGGCTCGAAGGATAGAAATTATCTTTGGAATGGCAGAAGACATTCTTGGAAAAGTAGAAAATGCTGGTTACCAGCATTTTTCTCCTTTACAAAAAAACTTTCAAAAAAAAAACTTTTTCAAAAGCCTTTTGTGTCAGGGTCATCAAAACATGAGATTGATTTGTAAAGAGTTAACTTGCTCTAATTCTATTTGCTATGACCTGCAAATCTAATTGGCTGAAACAGGGTGTTCCTAAATTCTTAAAAAGTAGAATTAGAATGAAATTTAGAAAGGTTGGTTAGAACAGCCCTGGTACATAACATGGGTTTGTAAATGAGACAAGAGAAGCTCAGTACAGCCAACATTGTAGATCATAGATCAACACAACATACTTTTGGCATTCTAATCTTAATCTACACTCAGCGTTTGTTATTTCTACCTTGCATCCTGTGGACGCAGAGGCTTGAAAATTTGCTTCCTTGACCCATTATTTTCCCGTCCTTGCTATGAGAAGCATTCTTGGACATTCCCATTTTTAGTATTTTGTAAACTGACAATTAAAAGAAGAAAGAAAATACCGCTGTTTTAACCAGCCTGGGTGGGAAAATCATGCTGACAACGGACATTATGATGACATTATTGTTCTTTTTTAAAAGTCAAAATATTGTTGTGAGAGAAGATACAACCGAAGACAATTGCATCTGTAAAAATATTCTCCGATTTCATGCATCGATTGATCGCTGAATCGCAGATTGTTTTGGTTTGAGACACTTTCTGGTAGAGCAGACAAATGTCTAAATCACAGTCCATTTGTGTATCATCAGATTCAAAGCTAAACTATTCGTGTGTGTGTGTCATTGTCGTCAAAGATTTTTGAACCAGTGCTAAAATGATACTAATAAAAACATTAATCCATAATGATGATCTTGAAAGTGTTCAGACATTTGTGAGAGCAAAAGAAAATCGATGTGCAAAACAGCCACACATTATACCGACCATGCAGTGAATGCGGAGGTAGACCAAATGTGTAATTTGGGTTTCCAGAAATGAGGGATTATCTCAAGCGACTGTTTATCACAAATGTCATTTTGTACGCTATGAAAATTTTTTTATATTTCACTGGGTAATGTATACAACAGATCTTTGTTATCAAAATTTACCCCATACTTTCTACTTGTCTTCAGACAACTTGATTGAAAAATGTCACTTGTCCGACGCCACATTTTCCCGAGTCGACAAGTCGAACATAGTCACAGGATTTCCGCACCCTGAAAAAGTGAGAATCTGAAGTGGTCTTCATGCGGTGTACACTAATTCATCTCAAGTAGCGTATATAATTAGCACCCTGTCGAGCTACTAAGATGTCTCGTCGGCGTCTTTGAACTTAAAGGTGGTAAGATTGACAACGCATTTTAAGAGGTACTTTGCGTCCTGCGGATGCAGACAGTAATGTTTTTCGCGTCCAGCATTACTTAATTTGCATGCCAGACGCATATTTTTGTGCTAATGCAAATACTGTACACCGTCTTCATTTTAACCCTTTACTAGACAACAAAATTTTAGACTTGCCCGATTCCAAAGCATTGGTAGACAATAAATTAATTATGGGTCAAATGGTGGGATTTGTCTGTGGAAGGGCAGAAAATATTGTGGGAAAAGGAGAAAATGCTGGTTACCAGTATTTTCTCCTTTTCCCTCAATGTTTTCAACAGCCCTCTGCCTACTGGTTGCTAAAACCCTGGATTGTTTGGTAAAGTGTAAAATCTGTTTTTGACAGGTGCTGTGTCAGGTCGCCCAGATAGTTTGGATTACGACAGCGGGGCTCGAGATTTACAGAGCCCAGAACCAGTTGTCAGCCTTCAGAAGTTACTGGAGTCCCATAACCCCAGCTTGTATTTTCAAGTGAAAGAGTGCTGCAAGGATGCCCAGGAGTTTCTGGATCTTGCAAACAGGGTATGTTTAGCTGAACTTGCTTTTAATATTGTTCCAAAGGGTCTCATGTTTGTTCGTTTTTACAACCCTGAGGCAGAAAGCCGACAGAAACCTTGTTAAAGTGGAGAAAATGCTGGTTACTAACTTTGTCTTCTTTTCCTGCTATGTTTTTTGACCATTTCAACAACAAATTTCAATTCTTGAGTACCTATTTTGTCATCTGCTTGCAAAATGCTTTCAACTTGAACAATTTTAAAATTTTTACGTATGTTAGAGAGTTATAAAAATTTTGCCCTTATTTCTCCATTTAAAAATATTTTAAGCGGAACATAGTCCAAAAATTATATAAACAAGTTCTCTGTGAAAGTATATCAGTTATAGCTTTGAACTGATATTCCCTCACAGAAGGAGGCATTTTTTGAACAGAAAAAAATACTGGACAAAAAAGGATGAGTCGGACCAGTAGATGTGCTGGACGGAAGGAGTGGACACATGGACAACATCAAGGCAAAATCATTCAATTATTACCAGGGATAATAAAAGCCAAGTAAAATTCAGAACATAGATCAAGTTTGTAGTGTTCTTGTAAAGACCAATTTTCAACTGTTTCCAGTCTCAAATTCTTTGTCATTGATGGAAAATTTTAGATTTATTTCCTTTACCCTTTACCAGACAACATGATTTTGGCCATGCACTTTGGAAAAGGGGGCTTAATGCAACTACGAAAAGTGTCGACCCAGGTCAGCCTGCGCAATCCGCACAAGCTGACCTGGGCTGAAACTTTTCGCTATCGGTCAATTTTCTGTATGTCAAAGGACCAGGATACAGTCGGTTGTAAGACATAGTGAATTTTATGGATCTTTAATACAGTGATGACTTGCTTGTGGTATAATGCATCACAGAGATAAAACTCATGAAAGTTGGACGGAATATTTGTCTTGATGATATCTCGAACCAGTTTTTTTTTTTAAAGTTGGGTCACATGGCGTCATAAAGTAGGTCACTGGCCTGAATCTCAGAAAAACCTTGTGTGCACTCTAGAGGGCACATTTTCAACCTGAAACTCATGGAAGTTGCTTAGAATGTTTGTCTTGATGATATCTTGGACAAAATTGAAATTGGGTCATGTTGGGTAAAAAAGTAGGTCACTGGGCTGAATCTTAGAAAAACCTAGTGTTCCCTCAGTACTAATGATATCTCAGACATGTTCAAAATTGGGTCATGTCAGGTCAAAGAGTAGGTCACTGGGCTTAGTCTTGGGAAAACCTGTGTGCACCGTAGAGGCCACATTTTCAGCCTTAGACTGCTGAAGATTGGTCAGAATGTTAATCTTGTTTATTTCTCAGATATTTTCAAAATTAGGTCATGTCAGGTTAAAAAGTAGGTAACAGGGTCAAATCTTAGAAAAACCTTGTGTGCACTTTAGAGGCCACATTTTCAGCCTGATACTCTTGAAACTTAGTCAGGATGTTTGTCTTGATGTTATCTTAAACAGGATGCAAATTGGGTCATGTCGGGTCAGAAAGTAGGTCACTTATCTAGAAAAACCTTGTGTACACTCTAGAGGCCACATTTTTAGGCTGAAACATATTAAACTTGGTAAGAAAGTTGTCTTGATGATATCTTGGACTAGTTTGAAATTGGGTCACATTGAGTCAAAAGATAGGTTGAGGGATCACATCTAAGAAAAACCTTGTGTGTACTGTAGAGGCCACATTTTCAGCCCGGTTCTTGTGAAACTTGGTCAGAAAGTTTGTCTTGCTGATATCTTGGACAGGTTTCAATGTGTGTCACATGTGGTCTCAAAATAGGTCACTGGACAAAATTTTAGAAAAACCTTGTGTGCACTGTAGAGACCATATTCTCAGTCTGATACTCATGAAACTTGGTCAGAATGTTTGTCTTAATGATATCTTGGACAAGTTTGAAATTGGGTCACATTGGTTAAAAAAGTAGGTCACTTACACTCACGTGTTTTACATCATTAAAACCAGGATCTCTTTAGCTTTATCAACTGTTTATGACTTTACTGAGGTGAGCACTTTAGGGCCAATGGCCCTCTTGTTTACCTTAAATGACCAGCTACAAATTCTTCCACTTGGGGCATGGGACACTATTCAGTAGGAAATCGACTATTGTTGTATTTCAGGTGCAGTATGGGGGCATATCAACTACAGACTGCTTCCATATATTTTTACTTGATTATGCATACCTATTCACTCAATTTATCTGGCTGTAAGCAGTTCTAGCTGCTCAAATTTAAGACTGTCAACACTTTGTTCACTGTACTTAGTTTCGCTTTACATGATTGTACAAAATAAAACAGAGAGCTCGTTTCTAGGCAACGGCATCATTTCCTAAATGAAGTTGATAAATTTTTCCATTGAAGTGAAGCTTCACAATATAAATTCCAAAAATGATAGTCTTGAAAAGGACCAAATTATAAAAAAAACAATTCGATCGAGACCATGTTGTTTTTTGTGACATGGCTGTCATATTATGAATGGTTGTGCGTCATTTAACCGTTTACAGCACAATGATGCCTTTTGACGCCCCTTGGAAAGAAGCCTTGTGAAAACATTGTAGGAAAAGGAGAAAATGCTGGTAACCAGCATTTTCTCCTTTTCCCACAATGTTTTCTACCCTATCAAAGAAAATTTGCACCATTTGAGCCACATTGAAATTGTCGTCTGCAAATGCTTTCAATTTGGACAAGGCTAAAATTTTGTCCTCCAGTAAAGGGTTAAGTCTTACACAGGATGGTAATATGAAATGCAGTCTGTGTTGACATCAAGACTTGGCTGTAATGTGTGCCTCTCTTCGCTTTGAATGACAAACCATATTAATTCCTTGTTTAACCCTTTACTACACAACCCAGGTTTTGACGACATTGGGGAAAAAGTCTTTTTAAAACATTGTGGGAAAAGGAGAAAATGCTGGTAACCAGCATTTTCTCCTTTCCCCGCAATGTTTTCTAACCTACTAAAGGAAAGTTCCATCATTTGAGCCACATTTAAATTGTCATCTGCAAATGCTTTCAGTTTGGACTAGTCTACATTTTTGTCGTTTGGTACAGAGTTAAACATGCACACTTTCTTTGTACTACTAGATACTTTGATAATTCGCAGTAGATCGACATGATGGTCTGACAATCAAAAGGTCTTCTACATTTATAGATCTATAGATCTAGATCAGTTTCCTTCCTTTATTTGTGTGCACTCTGCTGCTGCTGTAAGACATACAAAGAGATGATCATGACACTGTTTAACCCTTTACCACACAATCCCGACTTTTAACGACCCTGAGAAAGAAGCCTTTTGAAAACAATGTGGGAAAAGGAGAAAATGCTGGTAACCAGCATTTTCTCCTTTTCCTACAATATATTTTCTGCCCTTCCCAAAACAAATTTAAAACTTTCAGTTGCATTTATTTTTTCATCTGCAAATGCTTTCAGTTTGGACTAGTCTAAAATTTTGTGGTTTGGTAAATGGTTAAAAGTTTCTATACTATACATTGTAGTTGATTCTTCAATATTAATACATCATATTTTGCTTTTCAAAATGTGGCCCCCGCCCCCCGTGACAAATGACCCCCAAACAACAGGGCTAAGGGGACACAATAAACTCTTTACCACACAATCCCGACTTTTAATGACCCTGTGAAAGAAACCTCTTGATAATCTTGTTGGAAAAGGAGAAAATGCTGGCAAAGAGTTCAATGAGAGATAACTTAGAAATTGGAGACAACTTTAAAATGGGAGATAGATAAATCTGAGAATATCATTTTATGCAGGAATAATTCTTGAGTTGCCTATCTTTGATATTATCTGAAACCAACTTTGCTGTTGATGGTTTCTGCTCTCATTCCTTTACTGTGTACAAGTGTCTCTTATGATCCCTGAAGAGAGAAAAGATAAAGATCAGCCTGTTCTTCGGTGCTGTCTTACCATAGGCAGCTGGAGCTCTATCATAGAAGACAGAAATTTTCATTTGTCATGGGACGGTACACGGTTCAATGGCACATCTCCGAGAGTTGTATTTTACATGATAACATAGTATGACATTATATGAGAGATAGAGGCAATATGGCAATGTTCTATTTTTATTTATTGTTTGATGATGGACCAGTCAGTGTTCTGGGAACAATAGATGGAGTGTCAGAGGCCTATGGTCTAATCCACTTGTTAACCCTTTACCACACAATCCTGACTTTTAATGACCCTGCGGAAGAAATATTTTAAAAACATTGTGGGAAAAGGAGAAAATGCTTGTAACCAGCATTTTCTCCTTTTCCCACAATGTTTCTACTTTTCCCAAAATAAATTTCAGTTTTTGAGTCACATTTATTTTGTTGTCTGCAAATGCTTTCAATTTGGAAACGTCCAAAATGTTGTCGTTTGGTAAAGAGTTAATGTTACTCTTCCTCAAGCAGTGTGGTTTTAGATGCAGAGAGAACTAGCTCAGAATTACTAGAAGAAGAAACATTTGAGGGTTTAAACTTTTACCTAATAATTTTGTATTTTAACTCTACCGTATAACAAAATTGAAGACCAGTCCAAATTGAAAGCATTTGCAGAGGACAAATAAAATGGGGCACAAACGACAGTATCTGTCTTTGAAATTGTGAAAACATTGTGGGAAAAGAAGAAAATGCTGGTTACCACCATTTTCTTCTTTTCCCACAATGTTTTCAAAAGCCTTCTTCTTCAGGGTTGTAAAAACTCGGGATTGTGTGGTAAAGGGTTAACAGTGTTTAAGAAAAGGGCTGTAGAAAACATTGTGGAAGAAGAGGAAAATGCTGGTAACCAGCACTTTCTCCTTTTCCCACAATGTTTTCTACTGTTTCAAAGACAATTCCCATTAGTCACCTTTAGATACTTTCTATATGGACCAGTCTAAAATTTTGCTGCTATAGTGTTAAATGTTGAAAATTTTGTGGAAAAAGGAGAAATTGCTTGTAACAAGGAATTTCTCGATCCTTTTCCCCCCACAATGATTCTAAAGTTTCTTTCTTTGGGTTGTTAAAACACAGGGTTGTGTGCTGAAGGAGTAATATTTTATGGAAAAAGGAGAAATTGCTTGTAACAAGGAATTTCTCGATCCTTTTCCCCCCACAATGATTCTAAAGTCTCTTTCTTTGGGTTGTTAAAACACAGGGTTGTGTGCTGAAGGAGTAATATTTTACAGTGACTCAGTTTTACCATGGAATGAATAAAATGTGTGCATGGAAACAAATGTATGTTTAGTATGCAAAACATGTAGAGTAAACATATATTTCCTATGTCATGTAAGGCTTAGTTGTAGGGAGCTGTCTGTTTTGGACTGTGACACCAGAGATTTCAGTTTAACCCTTTACCAATCCTGTGTTTTAATAACCCTGGGAAAGAAGGCCTTTTAAAACATTGTGGGAAAAGGAAAAAAATGCTGGTAAACTAACCATCATTTTCTCCTTTACTCATCGTTCTCTATTCCTCCACATACAAATTTCATTATTTGAGACACGTTTTACTTTTTCCTTTGCAAATGCTTTGGATTTGGACAAGTTTAATAGAATTTTGTTGTTTAGTTAAGACTTAAACATTTTAGGATCACATGTTATAACCTGATACCAAACAATCCTATGTTTTCACAGTCCTGATGAAGAAGGCTTTGAAAAACAAAAGGAGAACATGCTAATAGTTAGCACTTTCTCCTTTTCCAACAGTATTTTCTACCCCTTTTAGTTCTTTACCACAGGACAAAATAGTACACTTTTCCAAATTCAAAGCATTCCATGACTAAATGTGTCTCAAATGATGGAATTTGTACTTGATTTGGCAGGAAAAAATTGTTGGAAAAGGAGAAAATACAGGTCCTCAGCATTTTCTCCTTTTCCCACAATGTTTTCAAAAGGCTTCTTTCTTAGTGTCATTAAAAGACTGTCTGGAAAAGAGTGAAAGACAAATCCATTGAATTGATTGACATTTTATTTGTTTTCTGCAAAATAGGAATGGGGGGGGGGCTGGGGGGCTGCTCTCAAAATGTTAGGCACTGTATACCAACATGCCATATCTTATCTACCGTTTGCAAAGGTTGAAAGGCAGCTTAAACTGCCCTTTATTAGTTAAGGGTTAGCTCACCATAGCAACTGCCTTTAAAAATTGGAGACAGTGCATTACCTCATTTGCATAATAGATTTTCACAGATTTCTGTATTTGAATTTCTTTATTCCTGTACCAAAAACTGCAATTCAATCACCCTGACGAAGAAGGCTTTTATAGTCATTGTTGAAAAAATGCAAAAATACTAGTTATCAGAATTTTCTCCTTTTCTACCCACTTTCATCTTCCTCAATCACTTTCAATTTAGCCAAGTCTCAAAGCTTGTGGTTTTGAAAAGGGCGAAGCATATGCTTCTACATTAAATCTTTACCGATGGCAAAATTTTAGACTAGTCCAAATTCAGAGCATTTGTGACGACAAAATAATTGTGACTCAAAAATTGATGTTTGCTTTGGGAAGGGTGTAAGACATTGTTGGAAAAGGAGAAAATGCTGGGTACCAGTATTTTCTCCTTTTCCTACAGCGTTTTAAAAAGGCTTCTTTCCAACGGTTGTCAAAACCTGGGACTGTGTGATAAAGGGTTTAGCATGTTACTTTAGACATGTACTTATTACAGCTATGTTATCTATAAGTGGACATGTTTAATCCTTTACTGTACAGTCCCTGAGTTTTGACGAATGAAGATGAAGGCATTTGAAATCAAAGTACTGAAATTACTGACAGGCTAGCGAATTTGATTGATTGATTGTTTGTATGGTGTTTAACCCTGTTTTCAACATTATTTCGGTTATGTAGCAGTGGACAGTGCACATATCCATGCTTTCCTGGAGTTTCTTTTACCACTACTCCACACAATATTCCTTCCAAGCCACTGGCTGCTTTCCGACATTTATATAATAACCATCATCGAAACGTGAGAGAGAAATGAATCCTGTCACAATGACTATCATCAATCCTCGGAAAGAAATTTGCCTAGTCGGCGATCGCACCAGCAACCTCCTGTTCCCAAGTCCTGTACACTACCAACTGAGCTGCTCGGGCTATGCGTGCTATTGGTTAACTGCAAACCAATTTAAGTTTAACCTTCAACCTGCTAAAAATGTTAAATGAAACTTTCAAGCCGATGGTAAACACCTGAATATTGCTATTTCAAAGTTACATTTTTGAAAAAAAATATCCTCTTATCGGACAGTGTAGATCCAAGATCAGACTGCACGCTCTGTGCTGTCTGATCGTAGTCCACACTGTCGCAAAAGGTCATTGAGTTGCGGTAGTGCTGGTAAAAGAAACTCCAGGAAAGCATGGATAGGTGCTCTGGCCGCCGCAATATCACTGAAATTATGTTGAAAATGGCGTTAAACACAATACGATCAATGAGTCAATATCCAGTAGCACAAGATGTAGTTAACTATTTAACTCTCTTTACAAAACCAAAAATTTTACACACGTCCAAATTCAAAGCTGTTGCAGACCATAAATTAAATGCGGCTGAATTGATGAAACGTGATTCCAGATGGGCAGAAAAAAATGTGAGAAAAGGAGAAAATGATGGTTATCAGCATTTTCTCCTCTTCCCACAATATTTTCAAAGGGATTCTTCCCCAGTGTCATTAAAACATGGAATTGTTTGGTAATGGGTTAATATTCAAGAGGTAGAATAACAGTTCAGCATAACAGTGTAACTATACACAATGATGTAAATAATGAATGACAAGGGTTCTCTGTCCAGTGAGGGTTGATATAGCCTGGCATTTGCTACAAGTTAATAATACCTAGGTGTATCCATTAATAGATTCATTCATAATGTTACAGTGGTGTAGGAATAAGTCATTCTCTGCTTTGCATAGGTCACTTAATTTACATATAAGCAAAGAACATGTACCTTATAAATGACATCTTGTTCACTGAATTACTTAAGACAACATGTTCAGCTTAGAGAGGTAGAGATTTAGTTGTTTTTGTCTAAATTGTCATATATAACAGAATTAAGATTTCTAACAGAAAGAAGTATTTTCTGTGAGGCAGTATTTGGCAACTGTGGGGTTTTTTGTTTACTTTGAATCTAGGTCATTCATGATGCCTATAGACTAGCTTCTCTAGCTAAAAATTATGGGAAAAGGAGAAAACACTGTTAACCTGAATTTTCTCCTTTTCCCACAATGTTGTCTATCCTTCTGAAGACAAATCATATCTTTCTGATCAAATAAAATTTGCCATCAATATTTTGTCCTTTTCCACAATGTTTTCAAGTTTAAAAACCCTTCCTTAACTCTTTCTCCACCAAGTACAGAAATTAGATTTTTTTTTCCAGATCTAAATGTAGATTTCCATTGGTATTGAATCTGGTTTGGGTAACAAACTAGTATCAGATGGCTGATGCTGTAGATCCAAGATCAGATGGCACATTCTGTACCGTCTGATCTTGATCTATGCCATCCACAAAAACTATTTGTCACTGTATGTGAAAGAGTTAAAGTCCTTATAAATCGGGGATTGTGTAGTAAAGGGTTTATCTGTTGCACTAAGGGTTCGGTTTTTATGCCAGGGAGATTATTTGATACATGATATTCATGATGCTTATTATTGACTCACAGAGAAATGGCTTACTCTCGCGGAGAGAGAGCCTGATTTACATATTATCTCCAGTGAAGAGCAAATTCTATCTATGTTGTTTATTTTACAGCATTACTACATGATGTTGAACCCTCCGCCACACAGCCCTGAGTTTTTACAACCTGAGGAAAGAGACCTTTTGAAAACCTTGAGGGAAAGGGAGAAAATGCTGGTAACCAAGGTTTTCCACATTTTCACAGTCAACAACTACCGGTATCATCTCAGCGAAATTTTATATGTCCTCTGCAAATGCTTTCAATTTGGACTAATCTAAAATTTTGTCATTTGGTAAAGAGTTAACTCTTTACCAAACAACAAAACTTTAGATCTGTCAAAACTGAGAGACAAATGTGGTGCAAATGATGCATTTTTCAATTGAAAGTTTAGAAAACCTTGTGAGGAAAGAAATAATGCTAGTTGCCAACAGTGTCTCCTTTTCCCACAAAGTTTTCAAAAGCCATTTTTAGAAGGTTCATGTAAACTCAGGATTGTATGCCAAAGGTTTAACCAGTTAACACACAATCCTATATTTGAGACTGGACCAGATTGAACCAGCATTGTCTGCTTTTTAGCTCACCTGAGCACAAAGTGCTCATGGTGAGCTATTGTGATCGTGCCGTGTCCAGCGTCCGTCGTACGTCGTGCATTGTCCGTTGTGAACTTTTTACCTTGTGTATGCTCTAGAGGCCACATTTTCAGTCCGATCCTCATGAAACATGGTAAGAATGTTTGTCTTGATAAAATCTCGAACCTCGAAATTGGGTCATGTGGGGTCAAAAACTAGGTCACTAGGTCAAATCTTAGAAAAACCTTGTGTAGGCTCTAGAGGCCATATTTTCAGTCCAATCCTCATGAAACTTGGTCAGAATGTTTGTCTTGATAAAATCTCGGACGAGTTTGAAATTGGGTCATGTGGGGTCAAAAACTAGGTCACTAGGTGAAATCTTAGAAAAACCTTGTCTGCGCTCTATAGGCTACATTTTCAGTCCCATACTAATGAAACTAAGTCAGAATGTTTGTCTTGATGATATCTTAGAAGAGTTTGAAACTGGGTCACCTGAGTTCAAAAACTAGGTCACTAGGTCAAATCTTAGAAAAATCTGATGTGCGCTCTGTAGGCCACATTTTCAGCCAGATACTTGTGAAACATGGTCAGAATGTTTGTCTTGATAACTTCTTGGACAAGTTTGAAATTGGGTCATGTGGGGTCAAAAACTAGGTCACTAGGTCAAATCTTAGAAAAACCTTGTTTACGCTCTAGAGGCCACATTTTCAGTCCGATCCTCATGAAACTTGGTCAGAATGTTTGTCTTGATAAAATCTCGGATGAGTTTGAAATTGGCTCATGTGGGGTCAAAAACTAGGTCACTAGGTGAAATCTTAGAGAAACCTTGTGTGCGCTGTATAGGCCACATTTTCAGTCCCATACCAATGAAACTAAGTCAGAATGTTTGTCTTGATGCTATCTTAGAAGAGTTTGAAACTGGGTCACTTCAGTTCAAAAACTAGGTCACCAGTCAAATCTTAGGAAAACCTTGTGTGCGCTCTAGAGGATACATTTTCGGTCTGATACTCATGAAACTTGGTCAGAATGTTTGTCTTGATAAAACTCGGATGAGTTCGAAATTGGGTCATGTGGGGTCAAAAACTAGGTCACTAGGTCAAATTAAAGAAATACCTTGTGGGCACTCTAGAAGCCACATTTTTTGCTCAATTGACTTGAAAATTGGTCAGAATGTTTGTCTTAATTAAATCTCAAATTACTTTTAAATTGGGTCATCTGGGGTCATAAAGTAGGTCACTAGGTCAAATTAAAGAAATACCTTGTGGGCACTCTATAGAGGCCACATTTTTTGCTCAATTGACTTGAAAATTAGTCAGAATGTTTGTCTCAATTAAATCTCGGATGAATGTGAAATTGGGTCACCTGGGGTCTACCATGTGGACATTCTAGAGGCCACATTGTTTGCTCAGTTGACTTGGAAATTGGTCAGAATGTTTTTCTTAATTAAATCTCGGACAAGTTGGGGTCATAAACTAGGTCACTAGGTCAAAGTAAAGAGATACCCTGTGGGCACTCAAGAGAACATATTTATTGCTCAGTTGACCCGAAAATCGGTCAGAATGTTTGTCTTGATGAAATCTTGGATAACTTCAAAATTGGGTCACCTGGGGACATAATCTAAGTCACTAGGTCAAATTAAAGAAATACCTTGTGGGCAGTCTAGAGGCCACATTTATTGCTCAATTGTCTTGAAAATTAGTCAGAATCTTTGTCTAAATAAAATCTTGGATGAGTTTGAATTTGGGATACCTTGGGTCATAAACTAGGTCACAAGGTCAAATTAAAGAAATACCTTGTGGGCACTTTAGAGGCCACATTTATTGCTGAATTGACTTAAAAATTGGTCAGAATGTTTTTCTTGATGAAATTTCAGATGAGTTTGAATTTTGGTCACCTTGGGTCTTAAACTAGGTCACTAGGTCAACTAAAAGAAATTTTTTGTCGGCGCTCTAGAAGGTACAATTCTTACTCAATTGACCTGAAAATTGATCAGCATGTTTGTCTTGATAAAATCTTGGATGAGTTCAAAATTGGGTCACATAGGGTCATAAACTAGGTCTCTAGGTCAGATTTAAAGAAATATCTTGTGGGCGCTCTAGTGGCCACAATTCTTGCTCAGTTGCCCTGAAAATTGGTCAGCGTGTTTGTCTTGATAACACCTCGGATGAGTTTGAAATATGGTCACATAGGGTCATAACCTAGGTCACTAGGTCAAATTGAAGAACTACATTTTGGACACTCCGGAGGCCACATTTTCAGCTCAATTGACCTGACAATTGGTCAGAATGTTTGTCTTAATAATATCTCAGATGAGTTTTAAATTGGGTCATTATGACCCTGGAGTGAAATTTTGCCTATTGACTCAGGTGAGCGATCCAGGGCCATCATGGCCCTCTTATTACAGTGTTTTTTTTCTCTCTTGCTGTGAGGACGTTTCTTTAACCCTTTGCCACACAATCCCGACTTTTAACAACCTTGAAAGTGAAGGCTTTCGAAAACATTGAGGGAAAAGAAGAAAATGCTGGTCAGCAGCATTGACTCCTTTTCCCACAGTGTTTTCTACCCTATCACAGACAGAAGTCGTCATTTTAGCGACATTTAATATGTTGTCTGCAAATGATTTCAATTCGGTCGAGTCCAAAATTTCGTCCTTTGGTAAAGAGTTAAGGTTTTACACGCATGCAGATGCTTATTTTGTAAATGGTCAAATGATAATACTTTATATTTTCCCAGGTGAGTTTACAGATAACACAGCTGTGTTTGGCAAAGGAAATTAGGCCCTATGATATTTAGTAAAAAAAATCAATCTGTTCAACTTTAGTTTAACCTTTTTCCACACTGTCCTGAGTTTTAACAACCCTGAGGAGGAAACCTTTTGAAAACATTTTGGGAAAAGGAGAAAATGCTGGTAACCAGCATTTTCTCCTTTTCCCCTAATGTTTTCTTCCTATTTAAGGGCAAATACCTTTATCAAATACTGGAATTGTTGTTTATAAATCCCTTCAATATAGTCAAGTCTAAAAGTTTGGCGTGTGGTAAAGTGTATAGAGATAATCAGATTCTTAGCTCCAGTTTCCAAAATAGATGTAATTCTCATAAAATATAGCATTAAACAGCAGACATGCCTTAACTCTTTAGCCTCGTCCAAATTGAAAGCACGTGCAGACGACAATTTCAGTGTGGCTCAGATGGTGCAATCTTTCTCTAGTAGGGTAGAAAACATTGTGGGAAAAGGAGAAAATGCTGGTTACCAGCATTTTCTCCTTTTCCCACAATGTTTTCAAAAGGCTTTTTTTTTTTAAAAGGTGGCATTGTGCGGTAAAGGGTTAACTCTTGTCCACACAGTGAAAAGATAAACCTGTCCAAATTGAAAGCATTTGCAGATAACAAAATAAATTAAGCTCAAAAATTTGAATTTGTGTTTTGAAGGGTAGGAAACATTGTGAGGAATCAAAAGGAGAAAATGGTGGTAACCAGGATTTTCTCCTTTTCCACAATGTTTTCAAAAGGCCTTTGTTCAAGGTCGTAAAATCTCAAGATTGCCTGTTGAAAGGTTAAAGAGGGAATTATGCCCAAAGTTTTTCCTCTCCAATGAATCAGTTTGTTAGCCAAGATTATAGGTATGTAGAACTAAAGGGAACAGAACTAAAGCTATTTCATATCTGGAGATGATCAACCTTACAGCACCCATTTTCCAGAACAATTCTGTGAAAGATAAGCATTTCAGAGCACAGGGAAATTATCAAATAGGCTTGAAGTTTTCCCTCCTAGATGATTTATTTGCTAGCCCAGTTCCTGTAACAGTTTATGTCAATACCACATGCCATTTGTAATACAGCATCACTTCCTGTAAATTGTTCCATTTACTGCGCCATAGAATTGCTTGTCTGCCTTGTATAAACCTGAGAGAGGGTCTTGAAAAAGGCTCAAAGTTTTGCCCTATCTTGTGATATATTTTGTAGCCCACCTCCTGTATCAGTTTATGTCAGTACCAGATGCTGTTTGCAATACAGCATCACTTCCTGTAAATTGTTTCATTTACTGCACCATAGAATTGCTTGTCTGCCTTGTATAAACCTTAGAGTGGGTCCGGAAATGGGCCCCAGGTTTTGCCCTTTCCAGAGATATATTTTGTAGCCCACCTCCAGAAGCAGCTGACTTTAAAAAGACTTGTTATTTGAGATTCAACATGTCTTCTTGCAAATTGTCCCATTTACTGCTACATAGATCGGCTTGTCTGCCTTGCATAACCTGTAGAGTGGGTCCTGAAATAGGCTCAAAGCCCTTTTTCAGTGATATGTTGTCTAGCCTAATTTTAGGTACAGTTTATGTGAACACAACATACCATTTGCAAAACAGCATCCTTTCTGTATTTGATGTTCCATTGTTCTACAGGAAGCTTGTCTGAGTGGCATAGTCTCTTTACAAAATGACAAAATTTTAGACCGATTTACTAAACGGTAAAATTTTAAACTTATCCAAATTGAAAGCATTTGCAGACGACAAAATATGTGTGACTGAAAAACTGAAATTTTGGGGTGGAAGGGTAGAAAACCTTGTGGGAAAAGGAGAAAATGCTGGTCCAGCATTTTCTCCTTTTCCCACAATGTTTTCAAAAGCCTCCTTTCTCAGGGTCGTTAAAACACGGGATTGTGTGGTGGCTCAAATGGTGGGATTTGCTGTTGAAAATGGAGAAAACATTTTTTGTTACCAGCATTTTCTCCTTTTTCAAAAATGTTTTCGGAAGGCTCTTTAGGTCATTAGATCTTCGGAATGTTTGGTAAAGAATTAATCCCCAGATTGGAGCCCAAATAGGCCTGATTTATTCACTACCAAAGTTCCAGTAACAGCTTATATCACAAGCCATTTGTAATAGGATGGCACTTCCTGTAAAAATGTTCCACTTGACTGTTTGATGGGATTGCTTGTCAGTCTAACTTCAGCCTAAGCGTTAGCCCCAAACAGACCCAAAGTTTGCCCTTTTCCATGGTTTAGTTCCTAGCCTAACTTCAGTAACAGTTTGTGTCAATAACATATACCATTTGTAATGCAGCATCTTTTCCTGTAAATTGCCTGGGCTTGTAGCTCAGTTGTTTACATATCTGACATGGTTGCGGGTTCGATACCTGGTTGAGTCAAAATTTCTTTCCGGCAATTTTTTGCCTGTCACATCTAATGCATGTGAGAAAAGTAGTCAGTGGCTTGGAAAGAAAGTAGTGGTGTGAGAAAGCAAGGAAACACATGCGTAGGTGCACAGAGCACCATGATAGGACCTAAGCTGTAAAACAGCATTAAACTCCAATAAAAAAAAAACAGACAAATTCCAGTAAACTGTTCAATTTACTGCTCAAAAGGATTTTGTGTCTGTCTGACAAGGAAATACTTTGTGAGTTATGGAAACAGTAAAAGGGTACCATAGCTGGTCTTGTATTGGTTACTCAAGTAATTTACAAGATACCAGTAGGTACTGTGTTACAATAGACAATGCACTTAACCCTTTACCACAAAATCCCGACTTTTAAACGACCCTGAGAAAGAAACTTTTAGAAAACATTATGGGAAAAGTAGAAAATGCTGACAACCAGCATTTTCTCCTTTTTCCACAATGTTTTCTACCATATCCAAAATGAATTTCAATTTTTTGGATCACATTTATTGTGTCATCTGCAAATGCTTTCAATTTAGATTTTGCTGTTTGCTAAAGAATTAACCCTTTACCACAAAATCCTTATGTTGTAAGGACCTAGAAGAAGATGTGGACTTCTGAAAACAGTTTGGGAAAAAGAGAAAATGCTAATAACCAAGATTTTCTGTTTTTTCCACATTGATTTGTAGCCTTTTAAAGACACTTCCCACCATTTATTCAACGTTTAATTTGTCGTCTGCAGATTTTTTGGATTTGGACAACTCCTAAATTTTGTTGTTTGGTTATTTGATAAGAGTTATGCTCGCATATTTTGAGTGTCCCCAAGATGCTTGCTTTACACTGTACCAAACGACAACATTTTAGACCAGTCCAAATAGAAAGCATTTGCAGACGACAGTTTAAAATATGGCTCTAATGATGGACTTTGTTTTTGATAGGTAGAAGACTTATGGAAAGGAGAAAATGCCGGTAAGCAGCATTGTCCTCTTTTCCTACAATGTTTTCAAAAGCTTTCTATTTCAGGGTCGTTAAACTCGGGATTGTATGGTAAAGGGTTAAAGTTTTTCCAGGCAGTAATATTTTAGACTTGCGCAAACTGAGAGCATTTTCAGACTACAAATTCAGTGCAGCTCATATGATGGAATTTGTCTTTAAAAAGGAAGAAAACATTGTGGTAAAGGGAGAACATGTTGTTTATCAGCATTTTCTCCTTTTCCTCTTTGTTCTCTCTCATCAGTGTTAAAACTCGGCATTGTGAGGTATAGTTAAATTTGCATAGCAACTTGCACCAACAGAAAAAATACAAAAAAATACAAGAGATAAAATTTCTTTGTGAGTTTATTACACAAACAATGCGAATTTGTTAGAGTGGGTTTATGGGGTAAATACTCGCATGTGGATGTATAAGGGTAACTATATGGGTTTATTAGAGTAGGTTCAATAGGGTAACTTGGGTTTATTAGAGTAAATATGGTAAACTAAAAGCACAGGCCAATTCTTTCTCTACTTGTGTTTTCCTAGAATATTATTGGAAAACACTCCTGCAAAATTAACGACCCCTTCTCCACAGCCAACTTGTGAGAGAGGGACCCGTTGTGTGCTTAGGAATGGAGTAGTGAACGTTATTCAGAAAGATGTTTGGAATTTTTTGATGTGTTTTGGGATTTACCTGGGAATTCTAATTTATATCCTATTGATAATCATGGAGTCTTGTTTCAGATGTAGACTCTGGAATTAAAAAGTATAGTGTGGTTTTACTTGTTTAAAAGTTTTATTCCAGAAACCTGGTTCTTGGATTAACCTGTTGTAAGTGGATACCATAACCCTTTACCACACAATGCTGAGTATTAGCGACCCTGACGAAGATGCCTTTTTGAAAACATTGTGGGAAAAGGAGGAAATGCTGGTAATCAGCCTTTTTCTCCTTTTCCCACAATGTTTTCTATCCTATTATAGAGAAATTGTATCAGTTGAGTCAAATTTAAACTGTCGTCTGCAAATGCTTTCAATTTGACACAATTCTATATTTTCTTGTGTGGTAAAGAGTAAAGTATTAACATGTAGGTTATCTTGTCAGCTCATCAGCGAATTATTATTAACTCTTTACCAGACAACAAACTTTTAGACTTGCCTAATTGAAAGCATTGGTGGATGACAAATTAAAAGTTATTCAGAACCAAAATTTTTAATTCAAAGAGAAGAAAACATTGTGGAGAAAGGGAAAAAAATGCTGGGTTACCAGCATTTCCTCCTTTTCTTATAATGTTTTCAAAAGACAGCTTCTTTGGGTTGCGAAAACCTGAGGCTGTAAGGAGTTAATGTGACATTTCCTTTTTTTTGTGGAGGGGGGGGGTGAAAGAGAAAGTGATGTTTTGTTAGGAAAAATCAGGACATAACTTTTTACACTTAATTAAGGGAAAAAATTGCTGAAAAATATATTGCCTTTGGTGAGACTCGAATCCATGACCTTCAAAACCAGTCAGCAACTCTACCATTGACATTCTACTGCGTTAAAAATTGTTTATCCCATGTTATGCAATAGCAGCTGTATCGTTACTAATGGAATAGGAAATTATACAGCAAAAATACAAAAACAGTTGGTTATTCCTTGTTTTCTCTCTGTATTAGAACCATCCAGGTTTTAATTTGAAAGCCATCTTTGTATGTGAATGTAAATTAGCAGTCTTTGTTGAGATTTTCTGAAATAATTGCTAAACAAAATCTGGTTAAATTCTTTTTAAATAGTATATATCTTACAAAGCATTTACAGACTTCAAATAAGACAAGGCCCAAATGGTGGCATCGGTCTTTGAAATGAATTAAAAATCTTGTTCGAAAGGAGAAAATGCTTTTTCCCTTTTCCCACAATGTTTTTAAAGCCTTTTTCCTTTTTTTGAATTTATTTTGCTGCCTTTGGGGTCCAGCATGGCTCAAGAGGTAAAGTGTAGGACTCGTGACTGTTGAGGCCCCAGATTCAAGCCTCACTGGATTGACTAGGTTTTCCATGGGAGTGTCCTTGGGCAAGAAACTTCAGAGTGGATATGTTAGTTGTTGCCGTGATATGACTGAAATAATGTTGAAAGCAGCATAAAATACCATTCACTCTATCAATCAGTTGTCCTCTGAGAATGCTTTCAGTTTGCTCCAATCTAAAATTTTGTTGTTTGGTAAAGACTTAAAGAACATGGTTCTTTAGCAGAGGGCTAAGCTACTGCTTTTGTTTATATATCAATAAAGCTGACAAAAGTATAACTGAATAGGAAGGTACATTCATTGGGTTTTGATACATTGAAAAAAAGTACTTGTTCAAACTGGAATTCCTTGCAATTTTCTCTTTATCTTTGCTCTGGCATATGGCTTTGTTTTTTGGCAATAGGACATCTGGTGAAATGGCAAACAGTTGTTGATAATCACAGCTGCAGTGCTCATTTTTATACCCCATTGTCTGATCGACATTTTTTTTTAAACCTAAGAATTCCACAGAAAACATTGAAGTGTTCTGCCAGGGTAGATATACCTGGGACTGTGTCTTATTGAGCTAGAAAAATATCTCATCATAGTGGACAAAGGTGGGACTTTGTTCCTGGCAAGTTTATTTGTGGGAGATAGTGATGTAGAGGTAGAGTGTGGACCTCTCTTAATGTCCAAGGTTTTGGGTTTGAATCCCCTGATGAGCTGGGTCAAGCTTTCGACCTACCAATATCAAGGCATGAGGACTGAAGTTTTCGAGGGAGCAGTCATTGAGGGTGATCAGTTTAACTCTTTACCAAATGTAATCTTAAACTTGTCCAAATTGAGAGAGTTTGCAGACGACAAAGTAAATGTGACTCAAACAATAAGTTTTGTTTTTGGAAGGGTATAAAACATTGTGGGAAAGGGAGAAATTGTGAGAACTTGTCTCACAATTGATAAAGAGTAAATACATGTAGGTTTAACGTAGGTTTATTTGAGAATTACCGGTAGCCTTGAGTACATTTGTCTCACCTATTTTAAATGGTCTGATATTACTGCAAGTATTCTCCCGTCTTTAAGAAAAATCCATGACATCTTGCCATTAGATGTTATTTTATATACTGGGACTCTCAGGAGATGAATTCATTGACATCCTCCACATTTATCTAACCTTTCAAATTAATATTCTGTACAGACGTTATGATGTGTATGTCTAATTTGTACTACCAAATAATGCTACTGTCAGTCTTTAGTACATATCAGGAATGGCTCTGCAATTTTACCTAATTCAGTATGACACAGAATGTCCTCTGTTTATTGACTGATTGAATTTTTTTTTTACACCACTTTTAATATTATTTCCATCATTTTAGAGTGACAGCATACCTATTCATGTGTCCTTGGTTTCATTATACTAGGCCAAGGCTCTGGCTTTACCCGCATTTCCCAGTTTTTTCATGATGTTTTCAGAAGGTTTCCTTTCTTAGGGTAAATAAAACCCAAGATTATTTGGTAAAGAGTTAGCCCTTAACCTGCTAAGCATGACTCAAGGAACCTTTTACAGACAGTGTAGATTAAAATCAGACTGCACATAACATGCAGTCTGATCTTGGATCTACATTGTTCAATAACGAGATATATTTTCCCCCCAAAAAAACCTTTGAAATAGCAAAATTTGGGTTTTTACCATCGGCCACCCTCGTTAACCCAGGTGTGAAGTTACTTACCATTCATCACCCATGGGACATTCAATTGCGAAACCATTGTTTCTATGAATATTCATAAGATTGCGAATTACACCCGATAGCCAATCGAAATTGTTGATAACATAACGATACTCTCTTGTAGTGGCAAATAATCACATTTCTTCCATTAATATCAATAAACTGGGTAAAACCCACATCATTATCAACGAATATGGCGGCTGCCGGTGGGCCTTCCGTCTGTGGCATTTGCCTTACGACAATCCAGGGCAGACATTATAAATCCTTGTATATAAAGGCAAATATTCAGAATACAACGTGCTGCTGCAGTCCTTAGGGGTATGTAGCAGGGGTGACGTCATCCTCGTTGACCCAGTTCCGATGTACTCTGTAAACTACATTCATCGATTTGATTGGTTTTAGACGAGGTAAAAACAGAAATGATAGCATGTTGTTGGTAAAAATAGATTAAATTTTCTCACTGAAAAACTGAGATTACCAATCAAAATGCCTCATGAATAGTTCATGAAAACAAGAAAACATGCGAGATAACCCAGGGGCGATGGATGTAGTTTACGGAATACATCGGAACTGGGTTAACAAGGATGACTATCGGCTTGAAAGTTTCATTTCACTTATTTAGCGGGATAAGGGTTAATACGGGGTGGTGAGGGAGCAAGATTGATTGTTGAATCCATATTGCAAACTGTTAGCTCTTAATTAATCTAAACACCTAAAACTCTGCAAATATCTCGTTAAAATATTTGAAAACACTGTTGAAATTGATTGTGTATTTTCATAAATTGATCATAGAGAGAAAAATAAGTGAGTTAATTTACTTCTCCAGGATAGCCAGAGCTACATAACACAAAAAATTTTTTCTGACTTGTTTCCTTATTTTCCTGAATTTTGAATAGAACAGAATTTTAATGTGGCCCAAACTAAATCTTTGTACTGTCTTTTTCCCAATTTTTATAGAGTTTACGCGCCATGCTCTGGTACTGCAGTCCACAGTATATTGGACTTGATAACAGGAGATCATTTGAATCCCCGCTCAGTGATTTTCTTTCTGAGGATTAATGATAGTCATTGTGACAGGATGCCTTCCTCTCTCACCACTGATCCTTGTTTTGACAATGATTATGTGGGAAAGTACCCAGTGGCTTGGGAGGAATATTGGGCAAAGTACTGGTAACAGAAACTCTAGGAAACCATGGATAGGTTGAGATATACCTGAATTAATGTTGAAAACAGTGTTAAACACCATACAATCAATCAATGGGTTTTGCACTGATATCATATGAACTACACTTTATTCAGAGAAGGGACAGTTGTCCCCCGAAACTTGCAAAACTAGGAAAGACTTTCACAATCAATTAGACAAAGGCACTCAAAGCTACCTCTCAAATAAATTTGATCTGTGTTCTGGAAAGGGAGTTTAATGCATCTATGTAATGCATTATACCATGCAAGACATCATATAATTGTGATTTTGTAAAATCCAATTTTGCCTAACAACCGGCTGAATCATTAGATAGACTGGTCCTTTGACATGCAGAAACTGACCAATAGCAAAAAGTTTCAACCCAATCAGCCTGCACAGCAATTGACTGTACAGGCTGACACGAGTTGTTACTTTTTGCGGATGCATTAAACTCCCTTTCCACTGTGCATGACTCATTTGAAAGGGACTAAGTCCCATCTTTGGACATTATGGTGGGAGATTTTCTCCAGTTCAAAGGGACTATGTCCTAGAATTACCCCCAGGCAGAGCACTGGAACTATTATTAGGTTCAAAGTTATTCTGAAGATTGCCTCCTATGGAATGCCAAAGCAGAAAATATTCAAGATATAAAAACACTATCAAGATATTTAAAATATTCAATCAAGATAGTCGCAATTATACCAAAATGATATATAAATTTGATATATGACAGCAAAATTACCATATCAAAACATAAAACCGCTTCAAGACAAATAAATATACTTCAAGATGTAAAAACAGCATCAACATTTTAAAAACCACACCAAGACTCACGTGACCAATCAAGACTCGCGTGACCACAAACTCCACGACGTCATCACTTGGCGAAAAGAACATACACACACTGCTGCTGCTTGTCATGGATTTTGTGGTCACGTGAGTCTTGTTTGGTCTTGTGAGTCTTGGTGTGGTTTTTAAAATGTTGATGCTGTTTTTACATCTTGAAGTATACGGTATTTATTTGTCTTGAAGTGATTTTTAGCTCCACTGGCTAAAGGCCAGTGGGCTTATGTCATGGCCTGGTGTCCGTCGTGCGTCAGTTCGTCCGTCCGTGCATGCGTGCGTGCGTCCGTCCGTGCGTTAACTTTTATTTCAAACATCTTCTTCTCTGAAACTACCTATCCAATTTTCATGAAACTTCACAGAAATTATCCTGCCATGGTCCTCTTCAGAATTTCTTGAAAGAATTTGATTCCTTCAAAAACTCTGGTTGCCATGGCAACAAAACTGAAAAATGTTGGAAATCTTTAAAAATCTTCTTGTCTGAAACCATAAGGCATAGGGCTACCAAATTTGGCATGTAGCTTTATGTAGTAAACCTCTATCATGTTTCTTGAAATTATAGCCCTGGGGTCAAAATTGGCTCTGCCCCAGGGGTCACAAGTTTTACAAAGGCTTATATAGAGAAAACTTTAAAAATCTTCCTGTACCTAGCCATAAGGCCTAGAGCTACCAAATTTTGCATTTAGCTTGATCTAGTTGGGGTCTACCAAAAGTGCCCAAATTATAGTCCTGGGGTCAATTTGGCCTCATGCTTTGGGGGGGGGGGGTTCACAAGATTTACATAGGCTTACATAGGGAAAACTTTTAAATCTTGGTGTACATAGCCATAAGGCTTAGGCTACCAAATTTTGCATAATTATAGCATTATCTAGTGGACAACTACAAAGAGGGCCCAAGTTACAGCCCTAGGCTCAAGTTTGGCCCTGCACCAGGGGTCACAAGTTTTGCATGGGTTTATGGAGTGAAAAGTTCAGAAACCGTCTTGTTACTAGCCATAAGGCCAAGAACTCCGAAATTTGGCATGTTATTCTTCTAATACACATATTCCCCATTTAGTTTGACTGTAGCCCTGGGGTCAAAGTTTTATAAGGGCTTATATAGTGAAGACTTCTCTTCATGGTTTATATTTATAAGCCAGTGGAGCGATACAGGGCCATCATGGCCCTCTTGTATGTTTTGATATGATAATTTTGCTGTCATATATCAAATTTATATATCATTTTGGTATAATTGCGACTATCTTGATGGAATATTTTAAATATCTTGATAGTGTTTTTATATCTTGAATATTTTCTGCTATGGCATTCCATAGCCTCCTCCTTTCAGGATGTCACAGAAAGTAAACCATATATATCTCATAATCTGTCTTCTCATGTAGTCAGTAAGATCAATGCATAGATCTAAATTTGAGCCATGCTTTGTGAAATGGAGGCTTAATGCATCTGCAAAAAGTATTGACCCATGTCATCCTGCACAGTCTCCACGGACTTACATGGGTCAGAACTTACGCTCTTCAGTGATTCTATGCATATTCTACCTCCAGATTCAGTTAACTCTTTACCACACAATCCAGGCTTTTAACGACCTTAAAAAAGAAGCCTCTTGAAAACATTGTGGGAAAAGGAGAAAATGCTGGTAACCAGCATTTTCTCCTTTTCCCACAATGTTTTCTATCCTTCCCAAAACAAATTTCAATTATTCAATCACATTTATTTTGTCGTCTGCAAATGCTTTCAATTTGGACCAGTCTAAAATTTTGTCATTTGGTAAAGAGTTAATTGTGAGATTAGATGGATTTCATGGATATGTACTTATGTGATGACTTACTTGGTATGTTGCAGCACAGAGATGCATTAAAACCCCTTTTGCCAGAGCACTGTTCATTTTTTTTTCAAACACAGATAGATTGGAAATAAGTTAGGGTAGTGACAGTCCTGGCACAAGAACCATAAACCTTTTTGTAATGTGTTGAGACTCTATTATGAAGTACAATGTCATGTATGAACAAACAATTCTATGGATACTGTGGATGTAAATGGGAAATATGAATTCTGAGTGGAATAAGTTTTGACTAAGCAGTGTTTAAATTTATGAAGTGAGAGTTGATTGACTGTCTTATTATATGATGTCATGTTCCTTTGACCAATCACAAAGCCCGGATGAAGGTGAATATCTGAGGCTTAGAATGGGAGAATTTGATTATATTGGTGATTGTGACCCATGTGACCCTCATTGTCAGGTAAAGTACATCACTTGTTTTTAGCTCACCTTAGCACAACATGCTAGAGGTGAGCTATTGTGATCGCCCTATGTCCGGCGTCCGTCATCTGTCAACAATTTCTTTAAACATCTTCTTCTCCTAAACCACTGGGCCAATCTTGATGAAACTTGGCAGGGATGTTCCTTGGGTGAAGCTCTACCAAAATTGTTCAAAGAATTGGATTCCACCCATGGCAACAAAAAGGAAAAAAAAGCAAAATCTTTGAAAATCTTCTTCTCTGAAACTAGAAGGCATAGAGCTTTGATATTTGGTATGTAGCATCTCCTAGTGGACCTCTACCAAGTCTGTTCATTTGATGCCCCTGGGGTCAAAACTGGCCCCACCCCGGGGGTCACAAGTTTGAGCATAGTAACAAAGAAGGAAAACTTTAAAAATCTTCTTCTCTGAAACCTGAAGGTGTAGAGCTTTGATATTTGGCATGTACCATCTCCTAGTGATCCTCTACCAAGTTTGTTCATATGATGCCCCTGGGGTCAAAACTGACCCCGCCCCAGGGGTCACAATTTCCAACATATGAACAAAGAAGGAAAACTTTAAAAATCTTCTTCTGTAAAACTAGAAGGCATAGAGCTTTGATATTTGGCATGAAGCATCTCCTAGTGGACCTCTACCAAGTTTGTTTATATGATGCCCTTGGGGTCAAAACTGGCCCTGCCCCGGGGGTCACAAGTTCGAACATAGGAACAAAGACGGGAAACTTTAAAAACCATCTTCTCTGAAACTGGAAGGCGTAGAGCTTTGATATTTGGTATGTAGCATCTCCTAGTGGACCTCTACCAAGTTTGTTCAAATGATGCCCCTGGGGTCAAAACTGGCCCCACCCCGGGGGTCACAAGTTTGAGCATAGTAACAAAGAAGGAAAATTTTAAAAATCTTCTTCTCTGAAACTTGAAGGCATAGAGCTTTGATATTTGGCATGTAGCATTGCCTAGTGGACCTCTACCAAGTTTGTTCACATGATGCCCTTGGGGTCAAAATTGGCCCTGCCCCGGGGGTCACAAGTTCAAACATAAGAACAAAGAAGGAAAACTTAAATTTTTTTTTTTCTCTCAAATGGGAAGGCATAGAGCTTTGATATTTGGTATGTAGCATCTCCTAGTGGACTTCTACCAAGTTTGTTCCAAGGATGCTGCTTGGGTCAAAATTGGCCCAGCCCGTGGGGTCACAAGTTCGAACATAGGAACAAAGAAGGAAAACTTTAAAATTCTTCTTTTCTGAAACCGAAAGGTGTGGAGCTTTGATATTTGGTATGTAGCATTTCCTAGTGGACCTCTACCAAGTTTGTTCATATGATGCCCCTGGGTCAAAACTGGCCCAGCACCGGGGGTCACAAGTTCGAACGTAGGAACAAAGAAGGAAAACTTTAAATTCTTCTTTAAAACTGGAAGGCGTAGAGCTTTGATATTTGGTATGTAGTGATTCTCTTCTAAGTTTGTTTGCCCATCTAAGCGCAACAAGTTCATTGAGTTCAAAATTGGGTCATCTTGGGTCATAAACTAGGTCACTAGGTCAAATTAAAGAAATACCTTGTTGGCACTCTTGAGGCCACATTATTTGCTGAATTGCCTTGAAAATTAGTTAGAAAGTTTGTCTTTATAAAGTCTCACATAAGATTAATTTGGGTCAACTTGGGTCATAAACTAGTTCACTGGGTCAAATTAAAGAAATACCTCTGGAGGCCACATTTATTGCTCAAATGACCTGAAATTTGGCCAGAATGTTTGTCTTGATGAAATACCAGATGAGTTTGGATTTGGGTCACCTGGAACCATAAACTAGGTTGCTAGGTCAAAATAAAGAAATACCTTGTGGGCTCTCTAGAGGCCACATTATATGCTTAATTGCCTTGAAAATTGGTCAGAATGTTTGTCTTTGTAAAATCTCACATGAGTCTGAATTTGGGCCAACTGGGGTCATAAACTAGGTCACTTGGTCAAATTAAAGAAATAGCTAGTGGGCACTCTAGAGGCCACATTTATTATTCATTTGATTTGAAAATTGGTTAAAATGTTTCTTTTGATATAGTCAAATACCTGTTCAAATTTGGGTCACCTGGGGTCATAATCTAGGTCACTAGGTCAAATTAAAGAAATATCTTTAGGGCACTCGAGGCCACATTTTTTGCTCAATTGACTTGAAAATTGGTCAGAATGTTTGTCTTCATGAAATATGAGTTTGAAATTGGGTCACCTGCAGTCAAAAACTAGGTCACATGGTCAAATTAAAGAAAAACCTTTAAGGCACTGTACTAAGGTGAGCGACCCAGGGCCATCATGGCCCTCTTATTTATGTTTTTGAAGCTCCCAAATTGATCTGTTGGCTTCCCTTTGGATGATGTCCTTTTACTTGTTTCCACCTTTTATGCTGTCTGCAGCCACATTTTATTTGCAAGATTGAACCAAACCCATGTCTGTCTTCAACAGAATTTTTCAACTCTAAAATAAGTTCACATCTATCACTAAGGATTTGAAAGATGCCCCAGCTCAACAATGTGCCTGCCAGCTAGAATGCAAGTGGCATAAATGTGTCCATCTTCGCTTGTTTAGTGACCTACTTCCGCTTTCAATTTTATCATTTGAAACCTTGACCATCAGATTCTTGGCTTGCATGTATAATGCTTGATTAAAATGCTTTCATCTTTAGTGTTTTGCTAACATGAAACGCCCAGTTTTTGTTATTAGTTTATCCATTACTGCAGATTGACAAGTTTAACAGGATCAACTGTGAAAAGTTTGGGTTCAAGTAACCGGTGAACGTGATAGTTACACTAGCTTGATAATGGAAACTGTTGCAATCGCCATTAAATCCTTATGTCAGAGCATGGCTCATATGTAAATGAGACCCATGTTACCAAGTTATTGTGAAATGAATGGTGTACCAAGTCATTATAGATATGTGAATTGAACCCAAGTGATGCTTTTTGTCAGGTTGTCACTGACCAATGAAATGACAAATCACTATTACAAATGAAAAATCAGATTCATATTTTGATTGGTTAAGCAAGTCACATGATCCTGAACTCCATATGAAGAGTCTCAAAAGGAATGCAGTGGTTCTGAAATAAGCTGCCCGAGTTGTCCGAGTCGTCCATTCATCAGCCCGGACAAGCAGATTTTAAAGGTTGGGTTGTCCGTGGACAAGTGAAAAATTGAGGGAACAAGCACTTAATTTTTTCCGAAAGCGAAAGTTGGCCGTTTTCTGAAAATGAGAATAAAAATAAATATCGGAAATTCCCTGAATGGTACTCGTATTAAACTACTATCTCCGATGTAAATCGATTTTGTGTAGTATAAGTGTCTATAAAATGCATTCACACGTTAGTATTTTAGTCTGTTTTGCCTAGACGTTTGCATTGAAGCCTCTTCATGTCCAGAAATTAAAATTAAAACGCCTGGTCGATGCAGACTAATGGCGACGCAGAGAACCCTTGATGGCTTTTTCTCCCATTTATAAATCCTCGTCCCCTCCTCGTATTGTTTATCATGATAAAAACTTTAAGGTTGAGAAGAAAAATTAAGATCATATTATGCAAAATATAAATATAAAGCAAATAGACAAAACTTATGGTGATTATTTGTTTATTTACTGTTATATTAGTGTGCATCTGATCCTTTTATGTTTAACTTCAAAGTATGAACAAGTGGGTTTTTGATTCGGACAAGTCAATTTGTGATCATCACTTGTCTGTGGACAAGCAGACTTTCAAAATATTTCAGAATCACTGGAATGTACCGTTTGAGAAATTGAAGTAACAAGTTGTTTATGGTGCTGTAGAACTCATTACTAGATTATATAGAATTTTAAGACTTGTTCATATGGAAGCTTTTAGTATACAATAAATTATGGCTCAAATTAGTAGAAATGTCTTTTTACGGAACAATCCAGTGTTTTGATGACCCTGAGAGTGAAGGTTTTTTAAAACAATGTGGGAAGCAGAGAAGATGTAGTTAACCGCATTTGTTACATCTCCCTTGATATTTTCTACCTTTTTGCCAACAAATTCCATGATCAGAGCCTCATTTCGCATGTCATTTTTGAGTGGTTTCAGTACGGATGAGTCTATAATTTTGTTGTTACATAAAGAGTTACAGCTAAATAAAATTAGATTTTACAAGAAATCTTTCTTTGTTTTTTTAAAAAAGTTGATTTTTTTTAAGGAAAGATTATCATGACTTAGGTGTTTGCTCTTAGTTCGGTAAAAGACACAAAAATATCACAAGAAATTATTTGCTACCACTAAGATTAGAACCTTCAGCCTGTAAAACCACAGCCGAGATTTCTTACTTGGCACTCAGCTGCTCGCACAGCTCACTCTGTAACATGTTTAAATATATATATTGAGGGGTGAATGCGAAACTGTTCGATTTGCTTTTTGGAAAATAGTACAGGAGAGGGGAAAAAAAACTCAATTTCGTGAAAAGCATTGTTAGATCGTCTTGTTTAATTATGTTGTGCTGAACTCATGCTCTCAGCTCAACACAACATATCTAAACAAGATGATCTAACTATTCTTTTCACAGAAATGAGAAGCGTTTTTCCCTCTCCTGTAAAATTGTATGAAACAAAGATGGAATAGTTTCGTATTCACCCCTCGATATGGCCTATGTAATGCAATAATTACTACCCTTTGACAGACTGAATAAAAAAATGAATAAGAAAGTTTATTCAAAAACTATCCAATATTTTGGATATTCCTCATATTTTCTGCATGTAGTACTGTCTGTATCTTAGAAAGCCATCTTTGCAGGCGAATAAAAGTTATTAGTTCTTCAAAAATGAAATGAGCCCAAGCCACTTTGAAAGCCTATAAGGGTTACTAACATTTTCTCCTATTCTTACTATGTTTTTGAAAGCCTATTTCGTCAGGGTCATTTAAACACAGAATTGTTTGGGAAAGAGCAAAGAGTATGGAATAAAATGTATATTGGGTAAAAGAGCCCTATCATTCCAGACAGCATGTTAGTAAAGTGGTTTTCAAGTTGATATTTAGAAACCTCAGGCCATTATGGAACCCACATAAAATGCACTTACAAATACACAATAAAGAAGCATAATTGCTTTTGAATGAAATAAAATGTATGCAGTCTGACTTGACTGGAGCAGTTACCCAAGGGTACAGACAAGAATTAACCCTTCACTGGAACTGACATAAATTGCTTTTATGAACAGTGTAGATCAATTGTGTACTGTCTGATTTTTGATCGGCGCTGTGCACTACTTTCTTACATATTCCGGCTGAAACAACCTTGAAATACCATAGCAATATTTTGCTTGAAAAGAAAGCTTCTGAAAACATTGTGGGAATAGAAGAAATCTGTCACTTTGTCTAACACTTTGTGGTCTGTTAACTCTTTACCAAATGACAAAATTTTTGACTAGTCCAGATTGAAAGCATTTCCAGATGACAAAATAAATGTGGCCCAAAAATTTATACAGTAAAACTTAATTATAACGAACTCTGATAATGCGAATTTTCGCTTAGTACGAATCGAAATCAATTCCGCGGCAAAAACATTCTTTCGCCTTTGTAAAAATTAATTGTTGAAACAAATTTAGATATAACGAATTTTCGCATATTGCGAACCAAAAATCAGGTCCGCAGATATCCATTTCAACTGAAAATACCTTGGTTACACAGAAGTTGCATCTAAGGGTCTTTAATTACCAAGTCAGTTATTCACACCTTCCCGCTTGTCCAATTAATACGTTGATGCTAGAGGCGTTGATCTACACAACATAAACTGACTGTGTTATCGATCGATAATTATCGTGGTAAGGTATAATTTGCCACAAGTAGAAAATTGTTGTCTGCAAATGCTTTCAATTCCTACAGGTATAAAATGTGTTTTGAATGATAAACATCGCTCACTCGATTAAATAAATACGAAATCGGCTACTAGTTTTTCCTACCTGTCATTGGATACTATAAATATAACACATATTTGTCGAAGTATGTTAGAAAAACATTTTTCTGGTAAATAAATGTTAGACTGAATGTACATGTGTCCACCTTTGAGTCCCGAAATATAACGAAGTTCGTACTATCAATAAAGCGAATTATGCTTATAGCGAATTAAATCTGACCGTCCCGTGAAATTCGCTATATCAGAGTTTTACTGTATTTATTTTGGAAAAAGTAGAAAACATTGTAGAAAACAGTGTAGAAAAAGGAGAAAATGCTGGTTACCAGCATTTTCTCCTGTACTCACAATGTTTTCAGAAGGCTCCCAGGGTTCTCACCAGGTCCTGAATCCCAAGAGTCATTGACTGTTGGGCCCAAACTTTCACGAGTCAAAATGGAATTTCCAAGGGTCAAAGAGGAATGTACAAGGGTCAAAATTACTAGGCTATTATGAAGAAATAAGGGTGAAATAAAAACCATTTTTAGACTAGCGAAGCTAGTCTATAGACATCAAGATTGACCTAGAATCAAAGTAAACCAAAAACCCCTCAGTTGCCAAATACTGCCTCACAGAAAAATACTTCTTTCTGTTAAAAAAATCTTAATTCTGTTATATATATATGACAATTTTGACAAAAACCACTAAATCTCTACCACTCCAATTTGAAAATGTCGTCTTACAAAGTAATAAACTGAACAAGATGTCATTTATAAGGTACAAGATCTTTGCTTATATGTAAATTAAGTGACCTATGCAAAGCAGAGAATCACTTTTTCCTACACCACTACAACATTATGAATGAATCTATTAATAGATACACCTAGGTAACTTGTAGCAAATCCCAGTTACATTAACCCTCACTGGACAGGGAACCCTTGTCATTCCTTCAGTCAGTCATTATTTAGATCATTGTGTACAGTTAAACTGTTATGTTAAACTGTTATTCTAGTCTTGAATATTAACCCATTACCAAACAATCCCAAGTTTTAACGATACTGGGGAAAAATCCTTTTGAAAACATTGCGGGAAAAGGAGTAAATGCTGGTAACCATCATTTTCTTCTTTTCCCACATTGTTTTCTACCCTTTTGGAATCAGGTTTCATCAGTTCAGCCACTTTTAATTTATGGTCTGCAACAGCTTTGAATTTGGACTGGTGTAAAATTTTTCGTTTTGTAAAGAGAGTTAAATAGTTAACTACATCTTGTGCTATTGGATATTGACTAATTGATTGCAAGGTGTTTAACGCCATTTTCAACCTTATTTCAGTGAAATTGCGGCGGCCAGATCACATATGTATGCTTTCCTGGAGTTTCTTTTACCAGCACTACCGCGACTCAATGACGTTTTTCGGACAGTGTGGATTAAGACACAGAGCATGCAGTCTGATCTTTGATCTACACTGTCCTATAATAGGATATATTATTTTCTCCAAAATGTATCTTTGAAATAGCAATATTCAGGTGTTTACCATCGGCTTGAAAGTTTTGTTTAACATTTTTAGCAGGTTAAGGGTTAAACTTAAACTGGATTACAGTAAACCAATAGCACGCATAGCCCCAGCAGCTCAGTCGGTAGTGTACTGGACTTGGGAACAGGAGGTCGCTGGTTTGATCCCAGACTCAGCAAATTTCTTTCAGAGGATTGATGATAGTCATTGTGACAAGATTCATTTCTCTCTTACGTTTCGATGATGGTTATAATATAAATGTGGGAAAGCAGCCAGTGGCTTGAAAAGAATATTGTGTGGAGTACTGGTAAAAGAAACTCCTGGAAAGCACGGATATGTGCACTGTCCACTGCTACATAACTGTTGAAAACATGGTTAAATACCATACAAACAATCAATCAATCAATCAAATTCGCTAGTCTGTCAGTACTTTCAGTACTTTGATTCATTGGTTTTTGTTCTTTACGTGTATTAATGGACAGAAACTAAACAAGAAAATACCTCATTTTATGAAGAGACATGCCGGGATGAAGTAAATCGATGAATTTCAACTTGCAGCTCTATCATGAACATGTACTTCACAATTATGAATAAATGGACACAAACAATCTTTTACCTATTTACCAAACAGCAAAATTTTATACTCGTCCATATTTTACAGCAATTGCAGATGACAATTCAGATGTGGCTCAAATGACTGGATTTGTCTTCTGTAGCATGGAATATTGTGGAAAAGGGAGAAAATATAGGTCACATCCATTAAAGTTTTTTTCTTTTTTTTTTTTCAATTTGTAGTCAACCAGGGTATTTCTTAAAATGAATGTCCAATACCTTCTTTTACACTTGTTCCAGTGTTAACAATGTAAAACAGTACGGCCTAACCTCCACTGTTCTTCCCCCCCACCCCCACTCCATCTAATTTGTAAGTTGTTTCATAAAACAGCCGAAGGTTTTTTTTGCCTCATTAAAAACAGAGATTTTAGCTTTTAATTATTGTTTTATACAGAGAATTTAAGTAGATTCACAGTTTGAATTCATTATTAAAGATGAAAAGAAAAGTTGTAGTGCCTCTGATCGGAAGATGTCAAACTGGCTGTTGTTGCGTCATGGGTTTTCACGTTTTTTCCAGCGACCTAATTTTCAGGTCAATTCAATGTCATTGGAGATATATTGCTGCATATTTTGGCATGAAAATGCCAATTAGGGTAGCAGGTTACTTTAGAACCCGTCATTTTATACTAAATAAGTGGATTAACACCTTTACCATGTAATGACTCGCCAGCCTGATTACCTGTGATAAACAGAGCTGCGTGCGTCCTTCACAATTGATACCGACAGAGTAAATGAAAGCCCGTATTTCAGCCGGGTGCATGCCAGCTAATTTATGTGAAGGTTTAGCCAATAATCTCATGCGTCAGATTGACGCTTAGGCAGATATTTTTGAGCGTCAAAAACGGGTCATTTCAAAATTCCAAGCTTCAAAACATGGGGTCCCGGGTCAAATGAGAACCCTGGGTTCCTTTGTTAGGTTCGTTAAAATTCGGGATGGTGTTGTAAAGAGTTGAATTAGGTTAAATAAAAATCTGACCAAGTCTTTTCTTGCCTTCTTTGGGTTTCTGCCTAAGTTTTGAGTATTGTTGCTTGTTTTATGTCCGAAAAGATTTAACCATTTACCTCAAGTTTTAATGACCCGCATGGAAAAGGCTTTTGAAAACATTGTAGGAATAGAAGGAAATGCCAGTTATCAGCATTTTCTTCTTCTCCCACAATGTTTTCTTTTGATTTGTAGACAAATCTTCTAAACTGAGTCATGTTCAATATGTCATCCAGTTGTGCTTTCGATGCAGACAAGTGTGGAATTTCTTCATTTGATAAGGGTTTTAAAGAAAATGCCCAGTTTTCATCTTTGCTCTCACGGGTAGCTCAGTGGTTAGCATGTCAGACTCTTGACCTGGTGGTTGCGAGTTCGATACCCAGCTGAGGCAAACTTTCTTTCCGGCGATTTTTCGCCTCTCACCTCTGATGCATGTGAGAAAAGTAGTCAGTGGCTTTGGAAAGAAAATTGTGTCAGTACTGGTGTGAGAAAGCCAGGAAACACATGTAGCCAGACATAGGTGCGTCGCTGACCGCCATGATATGACCCAAGCTGTTAAAATGGCGTTAAACTCCAATACAAGACAAGACAAGTTTTCATCTTTATTTTATGAAATTATAATCATTCTTGTATCCTCATGCCAAATGTAAGTCTGGATGGTTGCAAGTTTGCACATGTAATGACCCATAGAAAGTGCAGTTCATTTTTTGGTGGCCTACAAAGAAATCAGTTGTGTCGTTTCCGCTTTTAAATCGAAAACACATCTTTAGTTTCTTTATCCCTTACACCATATATATCGGTGATTTATCTGTGTTTACGCAGCTAACCAAATTCTTAACTACTCTACACACCATCACGTTTTACAGCATTTGTTTCTCTCTGGCTGCACTGATGTATCTTTAACTGGTGGAGTACAGTGTTGATGTGGACATTGTTGATCAAGATCAAACTGAACAAAACATGTAGACTAATCTTTAATCTACACGGTCAGCTATTTTGTTTGATATGTTCACGATAACAGAATTGGGTCCTGCGTTGCTCAGTGTAGAATTTAGGACTTGTAACTGGGAGGCCACAGGTTTGAGCTTCACTGTAAGCACTGGGTTTTTCGTAGGTGTGTCTGTGGGCAAAACAGTTCAGAGCCATAGCCTAGTACTGGTGAAACCCAGGATATACATGAATATACATGAATATGTGATCTGACACAGTCATATAACTTTACTCTTTAAAAAAAACAAAATTTTAGACACATCCAAATTGAAAAGATTTTCAGATGACAAATCAAATGTGGCTGAAATGATTAAAATGTCTGTAAAAGAATAGAAAACATTGTTGGAAAAGGAGAAAATGTTAGTTACTAGCGTTTTCTCCTTTTCCTACAATGTTTTCAAACGGTATCTTTCTCAGGGTAGTTAAAACTAGGAATTGTGTGGTAAACAGTTACAGGGCCTTTCACAACTATAGCTTTTTTCAGAATCAGACTGCACAAAACATGCAGTCGGATCGTTGATCTACATTGTTTGCTAGGACAAGACACTCTGGGAAAAAAGAACCTGTAGATTGGAATTATTTGGATCTAATCTCTTGACTGAAAATAACTGGTTTATTCGGCCCTAATGGTAAAAGTGCTAAATCTTGGGTTTTTTTGCAGACTGAAGGTGACCATAGCATCTATTTAGTGCTGTAAGGATTGTAGGTGCCAATAAACTGTGTAGTTTTCACAGGTTTTCTTCCTCTTTGTCAGAAAAACCATTGTGATCCTTTGGTAAAGGGATAATTATTGGGAAAGTGTTTTTCCTTGTAAAATGATTTTTACATTTGATTGATAGTTCCCAGTGGTCTTGTAGCCAAATATCGCCAGTCCAGACATTGATTTTGAGGGTAATTAAGGACTTTGTCAGATCAGCCCAAAAATTAGATTATTGGGGAAAATAGTAAATTGTGTTATTTTGTTAGTGCATTGTGGTAGTCAAATTGCTAACGACTCATTCTAAGAGGATGCGTGAGTCATGGATCTCTTTTTCATATGGTCGAAATGAAGATGGGTTTCTGCCAGCTACCAATCATAGAGCAGGAAAATCTTGATTATTTTGAGCATCCAATAACTTAAATCAGTTATCTTGTTGCTAGATGACAAAATTCTAGACTTGCCCAATTTTAAAACATATTTATGCTCACAACAAAATAGAAGTCTCAAATAATGGGTACAGAATAAGGACGCAGGAGATAACATGCTTACTTATTGGTCAATTCATTCTTTCTTGTAGAACTTTTTTTATAACGAAGAAGTGTTAATGTTATGAAACCGCCACTTGTGAGGTTTTATTTGTAAAAACCCAGATCCAAACCCTGTTGGGAATCTTGTTTATGGTGGTTTCTGCTTGGTGCCATGGGTTGAACCTTTGCCACTCCATCTCAAGTTTTAGCAACCAGTGGAAACAGGCTTTTAAAACATTGTGGGAAATGAGAAAAATGCTGGTTACCAGCAATGTTTTGTACTCTGTCAAAGATGACTACTACCATAAATTGAGAAGCATTTAATTTGTTGTAAGCATATACTTCAGGTTTGAACAAGCCTAAAATTTAATGTTTGTAAGGTTAAATGAATTAAATTGACATTCTCTGTCAGTTCTAAACATGCAGATACTGCAATTTCAAAGCTGTTTTTGTCAGAATATCTGGCAGAGAAGTGGACATTGTAGATTAAAAATCAGACTGCACATTCTGTGAAATCTGATCAGAATCTATATTGAAGGCATAAGTAATTAGTTTAGTTTAAACATATTTATTTTACATCGATTGAGAAACAAGTTCTTACAACTTATACTAATCTCACCATGTTAGACACATTTAATTTGTTGGCTGCAAATGCTTTAACTCTTTACCACACAATCCTGACTTTTAACAATCCTGAGGAAGAAACCTTTTGAAAACATTGTGGGAAAAGGAGAAAATGCTGGTAACCAGCATTTTCTCCTTTTCCCACAATTTTTTCTTCCATATCAAAGGCAAAATTCTTCATTTGAGTCATATTTAAATTGTCGTCTAAAACTGCTTTCAATTTGGACAGGTCTACAATGTCCTTGTGTGGTAAAGGGTTAGATTTAGACAAGTCTAAAATTTTGCCCTGTGGTAAAGAGTTAAAGAGGAAGGAGTAAACAAGATAGAGCTTCTTATCTTCCTTTCTTACCTATGTTTGAAATACTTATTTATTTGCAGCTGTTCAAGGGCAGGTGTATTGAGGCTTTCTGAAAATTAATGTTTTACCAAGTGTTCCCACATTTCAGTGACCCAGAGGGGGAAGCCTTCTGTAAACACTGTGTGAAAAGGAGAAAATGCAGGCAACCAGCTTTTATTCATTATATTACATGTACCTTCAAAGACAGTTCCTGTTATTTGAGCCACACTGAAATTGTCACCTTGCAAAATTTAATGCTCTTTGTAAAGTTTAGGGTAATCTAGAATTTGTTGTGAATCCTTTACCAAACAATTCTGAGTTTTAACAAACCTGAGGAAAAAAGACTTTTAAAACATGTCTGGGAAAGGAGAAAATGCTTGTAACCAGCATTATCTCCTTTTCTTACCATCTTTTGTAATCTTTCCAGTACTATTCTAATTACTTGAGACAAACTGAAATTTTTATCTGCAAATGCTTTCAATGTGGATGGATCTAAAATTTTACTGTTAGCTAGGTGATTTAAATGAAAGTGAAAATTTCCTGTTAATTGTGAAAACCCCAAAGTTATGGTTCAAAGTTGTGTGTGCACAAACTCAGTGTATTGGACAGTCGCATTATGAATTCTGAGCCCATTGACAGAACTTTCTGCAGGACCTTCGTATAAACTAAAATTATTCTACAATCATTGCTTGTAGCAACCTATGTTTTGCAGCTTGGGCAAGATACTTATGTTATTTCTTGTAAGCCCATTACCCCTCAGTGTCAAATTTTTAAAGACCCTGGGAAAAGATGCCTTTTAAAACATTATGGGAAAGAAGAAAATACTGGTAACCAGCAATTGCTGGCTTTTCCCACAAGGCTTTTTGATCTTTCAAAATCAAATCTAATGATGTAAGTCACATTTGTCAAATACTTGCAATGTGGACTAGGCTAAAACTTGGTCTTTGGAAAAGAGTTAACCATTTACTACATGGCTAAATTTTAGACTCGTTGAAATCCAGTGCATTCAAATTAAATTGTGGAAGTTTTCTTTGATAGGGTAGAAAGCATAGTGGGCAATGCAGAAAATGCTAGTTACCTGCTTTTTCTCCTTTTCCCACAATGTTTTCAAAAGTCATCTTCCTCAAAGTTAACATTCGGGATCTGTGGTAAAGGGTTAACATAACATTTATCTGGAGCTGTGGTAGAAGTAGAACAACATTTATTTTCCTTGTAGGAAATTAGGAAAATGTACATTCCTGCCAGCCAATGAAAATTTTGTTGACGATGGAGTGTGGCTCAAATGATGTGGTTTGTCTTTGAAAAGCCAAGCCCCAGTAGCTCAGTCGGTAGCATACAGGACTTGAGAACAGGAGGTCGCTGGTTCGATCCCTGGCTTGGCCAGTTTCTTTCTGAGGATTGATGATAGTCATCGCGATGGGATTCATTCATCTCTCACCGCTGACCATTGTTTTGACGATGGTTATGTGGGAAAGCAGCCAGTGGCTTGGAAAGAATATTGTGCAGAGTACTGGTAAAAAGAAACTCCAGGAAAGCATGGATAGGTGCACTGGCCACTGTGATATAAGTGAAATAATGTTGAAAACGGCATTAAACACCATACAATCAATCAATCATTGTCTTTGAAAAAGTAGAAGATATTATTGAACAAGGAGACTGCTGGATACTAGTGTTTTCTCCTCTTCCCATGATGTTGTCATATGTCTGCTATTGCAGGATCATCAATATGGGGAGGGGGGGGGGGCTGTTTGGTAAAGAATTAACCCTTTAACCCTGTACCAAATGACAAAATTTCGGACATTTCTAAATTTAAAGCATTGGCAGATGATAAATGTGGCTCAAATGGTGAAAATTGTCTTTGAAGGGGTAGAAAACATTATGGGAAAGGGAAAAAAATGCTGGTTACAATGATGTTTACAAAGGCCTTCTTTCTCAGGGTTGTGAAAAAAAGGGATTGATAAAGGGTTAATATACAGTCCTGTCTTTTTAACAACCCTGAAAGAACAGGCTTTTGAAAACACTGAAGGAAAAGCAGAAAATGCTAGTAACAAGCATTTTCTCAGTTTCCCACAAAGTTTTCTTCCCAATAAGACAGAAATCATCAACTTAGCAACATTTAACTTGTCATCTGCAAATGCGTTCAATTTGGTTAAGCCAAAATTTTGGCGTTTGGTAAAGAATAACCCGTTCACAAACAACAAGTTGTTGACTCTTCCAAATTGAAACAAACAGTAGACAACAAATTCGAAACTGATACCAATGAGCTTAGTTCTCTGATAGGATAGAACACATTGCGGGAAAATGAGAAAATGTATGTAACCAGTATTTTCTCCTTTTCCCACAATGTTTTCAAAGGCAGCTTTCCTCACGTTTGTTAAAACTTGGGACTGGTTGGTAAAGAGTTATCTGTGGTGGAAATAAATCAACATTCAGTTTTCTGAGAAACTGGCAAAATGTACATTCCTGTCTGACAGAATGATATCATTGACTTGGTTGAGCTATGCTCTTTAACTCTTTACCACAGGACAATATTTTAGACTGGTCCAAATTCAAAACATTTGCAGACAACAAAATAAATTTGACTCAAAAATTGAAATTTGTTTTAATGAGGGTAGAAAACATTGTGGGAAAAGGAGAAAATGCAGGTTACCAGCATTTTCTCCCCTTTCCCACAATGTTTTCAAAAGGCTTCTAACTCAGGGTTGTTAAAAGTCAGATTGTGTGGTAAAGAGTTAACTCTTTACCACATGACACAATCATAGATTTGTCGTAATTGAAAGCATTTTCAGACGACAATTTAAAATTTGTTCAATTGATCGAATTTGTTTTTGATAGGGTAGAAAAAATGGTGGGAAAAGGAGAAAATGCTGGTTACCAGCATTTTCCCCTTTTCCCACAATGTTTTCCAAAGTCTTCTCTATTAGGAAATACTATGCCCGACTTGTACGATTTGGGAAAATTCGGATCCAGATAAGTAACCTTTTTCAGTCTAGTTGTCCCCGGACAAGTAGAAAATATGAGGAAAATTTTGAAACAAAGATGTTGCATATTTATCCAGTGAAATACAAATGTTCTCACTTCTTACAAAAAAATGTCATTTCGAATGATAAACAGCAGCTTGAGACAATCCCTGATTTCTAGAAATCTAAAATACACATTTGGTGTACTTCCGCATTCACCACATAAAACAAGACCAGTATAATATATGGCTGTTTTTGCGTATCAATTTTAATTGCTTTGAAAAATGTCTAAACAGCTTGAAGATCATTATGGAATAAAATAATTCCATTAGACTAATTAAAAGTATCATTTTAGCACCAACTCAAAGATCTTTGACGACAGTGTCACAAACATGAAAATTTTTTATTTGATTTTAAACAGCTTCTGTGCAAATGGGCCGTGATTTAGCAATTATCTCCTCTGCAGAAAACTGTCTCTAGCCAAAACAAAACATTTTTTGATTCAGTGATCAATTGATGCACACTTTTATCAAATCTTCAATGCAAGCAGAAAGTGAGTAGTCTGAGACTCCGCCCGGAACCATCGGTGGCTCCAAATGTAAATCTAAAATGGACAGTGACAAGAAATATGACCAAAAAAAACATGTTTTTTTTAACAAGGTGTGGTTGAAAGCGGACGATCGTAACAATGTTTTATGTAAGGTTCGTCACTTTTTGCATGCCATTTAAAAAAAATTTTGTTTTTTGGACAAGTGAGCCACATTAGCGGACAAGTAGATTTTTGTAATTTACTTGTCCACAGACAAGTAGAAATTTCTAAGATTTCCACATCCCTGCCACACAGTAACAGATTGTCAACTTCACAATAATTTTCATACTTTCATAAGGTATGGCTTAAATTCAAATGCATTTTAACACCTGCTCTGTCTACTTTTGGCCACTACTGTAACATGTACGTACCCTGGTTCCAAATAAAGTGATTGCAGTACTTCTAGATGCTGCATTAACCCTTTGCTGCACAATGACGCCTTTTAATGACCTTGGGAAAGGAGCCTTTTGAAAACATTGTGGGAAAAGAATGTTTTTCCCACAATGTTTTCTACCCTATCAAAGAAAAATTGCACCATTTGAGCCACATTGAAATTTTCGTCTGCAACTGCTTTCAATTTGGACAAGGCTAAAATTTTGTCGTCTGGTAAGGGGTTTATAACAGGGCCAGTATTCACCAGCAATTCTTAATAATATTCTTAGTCAAATGCTTAAAAACTTTCTAAACGTCAATGTAACACAATTTTTGAGTAGCTAATACAATTAATGAGTAGCTTAACCAAATGGCTCAACACCAAATGGTTGAGCCAATCATGAACCATGTTACTTTGTAAATATAGAATAAGATGACCAAGAATGCTAGTTAAAAGGATTGGTGTAGACAGACCCAGGATAAAATGATAAAATCCAGGACAGACGAAAAAATCTGATTAAAAAAAAAAATTGATAGGTCAACATGATAGTCTGGGTTCATATTCACCAACCATTGTTAAGAACATTCTTAGTCTTATTCTCAAGAATTTTTTTAAACTTGAAAGCAACACAACTTCTGATTGGCTATACCATTTGGTTTAGCCAGTCAGATGTCGAGTTACTTTCAGATCCGTAATTAACCTAATAATAGTCCTAAGAATGGTTGGTGAATACGGACCCTGACTTTGATGTCGTAATTTTTGTTAGAAATTTGGGAGGGAGACAATTTTTCACTCAGAAAGAGAATTGTTCACATCTAAATGATTGTCAAAATTCATACACACACAAATCATGTGTTAGTGGCTTTAAACAAAAATTAACCAAAATAAAACTAAGAAGGAGATATGTTTTCACAAAAGAGTAAGAAAGGTCAAAAGAAGCAATTGATCTCAGGGCCTTATTACAGTAACATGAGTGTGGCCCCACAGGGAACCGTTTATGGTAATTTCCTCTCTCTGCTGGTTTCCTGGCTCTATTTGCTAGACTGGTTATCAATTATGATCCTGAATCAGAAAACTGACATTTTATAATTATTGATTGGGTACAGTTCTCTCACTCTCTCATGTTTTATTGGGGCTAATATTTGAAGAACCATTTTCATGAAAAAGAATTTTTATACGATTAATCCTTTTCCCTTATGAAATGTTGCTCAAGTAATAGGATTGGACTTTGATAGGGTAGAAAACGTTAGTGAAAAAGTAGAGATAGGGTAAAAAACATTTTGGGAAAAGAAGGAAATGCTGGTTATCTGATATTCTTATATTGAAAGCAAAAAAAAAAATGCAAAACACAAATCAAGTGAAGCAGAATGGACTGAATTTGCCTCTAAAAGGGTAGAAATCCTTGTAAGAAAAGAACACATGCTGGTAACCAATATTTTCACCTTTTTCCCACAACATTTTCAAATCCCATGTTTCAGAGAGTTGTGAAAACATGGAATCATGTGATAAGGGGTTAATATTTGTGAATATTCTGGCAAAAAATCCTTTGATGTTATAGTGTTCTGAATCTGTATTCACCAACCATTCCTATGAATATTCTTAGTCAGATTATTCTCAAGAATTTTCTAATTTGAAAGTAACTAGGGACGGGAACAAATACAAATGCTGCTTTTCAAATATTCAGTTTTAGGCATTCTAATATATTCAAATATTCAGTTATAGAAATTAGATTTCTTGAATTATTATGATTATTTTTCGTTGTCTGAAATTTGGATGTTCAAATACTGGTACACTTCTAGCCACATGTTGATATAACTAAATCAAATTAACTATGCTCATCAGATACTTTCACTAGCTAGTTCACTAACCTTTCTAGAGAAAGGTCATCAGTGAATGAGAAATCAGTCAGATGACTTTCATGATTTACTTTGTTTATGGAGAGAACTTTTCCTTCTGGCAGTAGAAATGAAAAGAGTGACATCAAAGTATGCCGAGTATTGCAAGTTCAACCGTCTCACTTAATTGCCATAAAAATTTCATTGGCCATAAAAATTAAGTATAATAAACTCGAAATGAATAACTCAAGGGCAAGAATTTCAGGATTTAATTCTAGGGTTGACAAAATATTTAAATTGCTTTATGTAAAGCATAGTTAATTATTATACAAAAACAGCAACAAGGACAACAAGGACAACAACGGACGCATGCCTCATGCCTATATCATTGATAAAGTTACGTCAGCAAATCAGACATGTAAAATATGACAATCAAATCTGAACTATGGTATTTTTAACAGAGGACGATTAACAGAGGTCCAATCTAAGGTGTTATGTAATTTGATATGTGTTGAAAACAGTTTGACACATGTCAACAGGTACACAGTTAAGTGACAGGGTACAGGATCATATTGCTGTTTGATACTGTTTTTTCCCTTTGAAGGACAATTTATTAGGCATTTTAACAGTAGAACAAAAAGAATATTTGAATATGAAATTCATATTCGAACATTCAGTGGTTTTTAGAATATTTGAATACTCGACTATTCAGTCCCATCCCTTAACTCTTTACCACACAATCCCGAGTTTCAACGACCCTGAGAAAGAAGCCTTTTGAAAACATTGTGGGAAAAGGAGAAAATGCTGCTTTCTCCTTTTCCCACAATGTTTTCCACCCTTCCCAAAACAAGTTTTAATTTTTCATTCGAATGTATTTTGTCGTCTGCAAATGCTTTCAATTTGGACCAGTCTAAAATTTTGTCGTGTGGTAAAGAGTTAAAGTAACACAGGTTCTGTTGTGTTACTTTTTAAAAGTAAAATTAGACCAAGTATGAAGTTAAGAAATATTGGTTAATATGAAACCAGGTCTTTCTTTTTATACTGGACAAAAGGCTTTTGATTTATTTTGGGCTTTAAGGGTCAGTTTCATCTATTTCCAGCTACACCAAGCCACCATCACCTCACTGAAGGGAGAAATCATTGAACTTCGGAGCCGACTGCAGCGAGAAAATCTTGAACAGAATAGTCTAGAGAAACAGATTAACAAGCTACAGGTATTTATGTTTTCACATCCTGTAGAGGAAGTAGGCTTTTGAAAACATTATGGAAAAGGTGAAAATACTGATTAATAGCACTCCATAGAGAGTTCTTGAACAGGATAGTCCAGAAATACAGGTTAACAAACTACAGGTATGTACTCCTTTACCACACAATCTCAAGTTTAAATGACCCTGAAGGAGAAAGCTTTGGAAAACATTGTGGAAAAAGGAGAAAATACTGGTAAACAGCGTCTTCCCCTTTTTACCCACAATGTTTTCTACTCTGTCAAAGAACTTTGGTTCATTCTATCTCTATTGAATTTGTTGTCTGCAGATGCTTTCAATTTGGAAGGGTCGAGAACTTGTTGTTTGGGAAAGAGCTGTCAAACAAATTGCGGTATCCATGACCCTGAGGGGAAGGTTTGGGATTGTTTTGTAAAAGGGTCAAAGTAATGGCCCTTTCCAGTTTAGAGGAAAGTGGCAGTTGCATATAAATGCAACTGCCACTTTCCTCTAAATAAATGGAGAAATTCAAAGACAAGAAATTTCTGATCTTTTTTTGAGCCTCATTCATTTTGTTCCTTGCCAAAGGGGCTTTCTTGCTTTCACGTTGGACAAGTCTCAGGGTTGTTAACTCTTTACCAAACAACAAAATTTTTGACTCGATCAAAATGAAAGTATCAGCAGACAATAGCTGAACCCTTTACGACACAACCCTGACTTTTAACGACCCTGAAAAATGAAGCCTTTTGAAAACATTGTGGGAAAAGGAGAAAATGCTGGTGATCAGCATTTTCTCTTTTTCCCACAATGTTTTCTACCTGTCCCAAAATGAATTTCCATTTTTTCAGTCACATATATTTGTCGTCTGCAAATGCTTTCAATTTGGACAAGTCTAAAATTTTGTTGTTTGGTAAAGAGTTAAATGTAGCTCATAAAGATGACTTCTATCTTGGAAAGGGTAGAAAACATTTTCTCTTTATCCCAAAATGTTTTCAAAAGCTTTCTTCTTCAGGTTTGTTAAAACTTTGGGATTGTGTGGTTAAGGGTTAAAGCTAGGGTCAGAGTAATGGCCCTTTTTGTTTAGAGGAAAACAGCAGAGTCCTGAAGTTGTGTGTTTCCTTTATGTTTCAGTGTTGAGTGTTGTTAAATGAACTCTTTGAGTGCCAAATAAACCTATCAGACATTTTCACTCGAGAAATACGACCCAAATAATTGCAATTTCATGTTTGACTTTGTCTACAGTATTTCAGCAAAGCAGACAGTGCAGATCAAAGATAAGGTTGCATTTTTTGTGCAGCCTGATCTTGATGTACACTGGTTGCTAACGCAGTATAGTCGTGAAAGATACTTTACGGTTTAATAAAAGTTATTAACTCTTTACCACACAATCGCGGGTTTTAACGACCCTAAAGAAACAGCCTTTTGAAAACATTGTGGGAAAAGGAGAAAATGCAGGTAACCAGCATTTTCTCCTTTTCCCACAATGTTTTCTATCCTTCCCAAAACAAATTTCAATTTTTGGGCACGCTTATTTTGTTGTCTGCAAATGCTTTCAATTTAGACTAGTCTAAATTTTTGTCGTTTGGTAAAGAGTTAACTTACTATCATTACTGTTTACGTGGATATATACATGTGTCGAAAAATTTGCAAATTACCGAATATGGACATTTTGCATCTGGAAATGTTTGCGAATGCGAGACATACGTTATTTGTTGGTATACTTATGGTAAAATACGCGAACAGAAAAGTTTGTGAATTTTCACATTTGAGAATTGCAAAAATTTCAACATCACAGAAGTTTCCACTTATACAGTAACTCTTTACCAAACCACAAAATCTTAGACTAGACCAACTAGAAACCATTTGCAGAGGGCAAATTTGATGAAGCTTAGAACAGGATTTTCGTCTGTGAATTGGTTGAAAACATTGTGGCAAATGGAGAAAATGCTTTCTTCTCCTTTTTCCCCATAATGTTTTCAAAACCTTTCTTCTTTTAACTCTTTACCACACGATCCCAACTTTTAATGACCCTGAGGAAGAAGCCTTTTGAAAACATTCTGGGAAAAGGAGAAAATGCTGGTAACCAGCATTTTCTCCTTTTTCCACAATGTCTTCAACTCTGTCAGCGAGAAATTTACTCATTTTGGCCAACTTTAATTTGTCGTCTGCAAATGCTTTCAATTTGGACAAGTCTAAAATTTTGTCGTGTGGTAAAGAGTTAAACCTGATTGAAGGTTAACTCTTCACCATACAAACCTGTGCTTTCATGAGTTGACTTATAACCCATTACCACACAATGCCGACTTACTTAATTGATTTCAGTGTGGACAAGTCTACATTTTTCTTGTGTGGTAAAGAGATAATCAGCATTTTGTTCTTTCCCCATTATAAATGAAAGTGATACTCATTTCAGTCTGTGAGAATAAATAATCATGAAAACTATATTGTGGAAAATGCATTGTACAGAAATGTTGACATGTAATCGATATTCATTATTGTTGGAGAGATAAAATTTTCAGGTAAAATATTTTACGGAAAAGGCATATTACTGAAATGTAGATGTACATGTGTACATGCCAGTGATATTCATTTTAGTCTTAGAGAAGGATGCCCCCAGCTGGGCAGGGGGATAGAAATAGCTCAGCTGTCGCACTACAGCAGGGGTAAGACCCCCCCACTGTGCCTGCCTGTTTGCCGTGGGCTGCAACTTGTGTCGTTCGATGACGGGATCCTGGTGGTTGAGTGGATTCAGAGCTCGGCCCTTTGATGGCTCTGTTTTTGCAACACGCCACTTTGGCCTTGAATTGAATTAAACGAGGGGTCAGGAAGGCCCGTTCTGATCAATCCGCTGGTCATGCCGAGCCCTAGGGTGTTTCTCTGACTTTGTTTTCTTTTAATCATACACAGCTACATCCATTCTCTGTCATCAGTTGCTGTATGTTAATACCCTAGAAGGCGGTGGCTCATGGGCTAATTGGGTGAAAGTTGGTGTTTGGTTGACACTTGTAACCGCCCAAAGTTAGTCTATGCTTGGTATGACATTCTGCGGGCCTACATTTGTCCAGTCTAGCCCTTTCACTTCGAGTATATTACCGATGTATCCTTGTCATGATCTGAGTTGGGTTTCCCCAGATCATGTCCCCTTGTTGGACTCCGAGGCGGGTGGGGAACATCGGTGATGAATATACAACAACAACTATGGCTTCTCAAAAAAAGGCCAAGCGTATACTGTCTGACTCTGATTCAGAGTCTGAACATTCAACACCTTCTTCATCATTTGCACGTTTTCTAGTTATTGAATCTGTAGACTCTTCCAAACCAGTTACAAAACTATCTCCTTTTATTATTGAAAAATCCATTTCGGCAATCCTTGGCACACCCAAATCTGTTAAAAAGCTTGAAAATGAAACCTTGCTTGTTGAGTGCTTCTCGCAACAACAGGTTAGAAATCTACTTGGACACAAGAAACTTTTCAATCTTGATGTCAAAATATTTCCCCACAAGACCCTTAATACCTCCAATGGGATCATTAGATGCAAAGAATTAAGTTTCTGTGACTCTTTGGAGGAAATCAAGTCAAACCTAAAAAGCCAGGCTGTGTCTGATGTGAAAAGAATTTCAGTTCTCAGAAATGACATTCGTAGAGATACACATACATACATCTTAACATTCTCTACGCCAACTCTCCCTACTTCAGTTAAAATTGGATTTCAATCGGTCAAGGTCGATGTTTATGTGCCTAATCCGTTGCACTGTTATAAATGCCAGCGGTACGGCCATCATGAAAGTAACTGCAGAAGCACACCTGTTTATCCCAAATGTGCTTTTGAAGGGGAAAACCATGACCAAAAGACTTGCAATAACCCTCTTCTCTGTGTCAATTGCAAGTCTTCTCATCCTACCTATTCCAAAGAATGTTCAGTTTGGAAAGATGAGAAAGAAATCCTGTCAATCAAGTTTAAGGAGAATGTTACCTTTTTGGAAGCCAGGAAAACAGTTGAAAAACGCAGGTCTGATCAGGCATTGTTGAGCAAAAGCACAACATATGCAAATGTTGCATCTCCTTTGCCTACAAATGGACATTGTCCAACCTGCGAACTGTTGGCTAAAAAACTACTCCAAAAGTTTCCTGAAATGACTAGTGAACTGAAAGCTCTCATTCCCAATGTCGAGGTTACAACACCTTCCACTCAGACTCAGCCTGCGTCTGAAACAAACAAACCCTCTTCTGCACCCCCAAAACCCACAGACTCTCAAAGTATTCCTTCACAAAAAACCCCAAAGCCCTCTTCCTCTTCACAAAATATTTCTTCAAAAAAAGCTTCAAAGCCATCTGCCCCTTCAAAACAGCCTCCTAAGAAACCCCAACCTCCATCTTCACAGTCTACAAATAAACCTAAAGCTCCACCTAAAGATAACAAATCTTATCATGTACCCCGATCACCAAAAAGATCTTCCTCAAATCTAAACCACAGTCCAGAGATAACCATGGATCTTGTGAAATAGCAGTCACAGTAGATGATCCGGTCCTTACCTCCAACAGATTTTCGGAGCTAGAGGACATGGATGCAGATACTGAAAATCTGGAAGTTGAGGCTTCAGATTCAGCAGCCTCTATCTGGCCGAGTTCTAAAGATCTTTGGAACAAGGACACTGACACTTGGCACTCGTCCAAACCCGAGACAACTGTAATTAAATCTTAATCTATTTTAAAATGTATTGGTTTACGGCCTCTTTTTTTACTTTAGCTTTTATACTTTCTTCATGCACTATGGATACCATAATCCAGTGGAATTGTCGAGGTCTAAAGTCAAACTTTGATGAACTTTCCCTTTTAATCAATGATCACAAACCAGTTGCTGTTTGTCTGCAAGAAACCTTCCTTAAGCGGGAGGATGATATTTCTGTCAAATATCATTCCATTTACAATAAAATCTTTACCGAAGGCGAGAAAGCTAGAGGTGGTGTTTCTATTATTGTCAATAACAACATTCCTCATAAAGTTATCTCTCTTAACACAAACTTGCAAGCTGTTGCCATCAGATTATCTTTACACAGTGCCGTTACACTATGTTCTTTATATCTCCCCCCGTGCACACCTATTAATGAGACCAATCTGAATGATCTCATTTCCCAGTTGCCATCCCCCTATATTCTTGCTGGGGACTTTAATGGTCACAGTGTTATGTGGGGTTGCGATAACACTAACTAGAGAGGTTTACAGTTGGAGAACTTCATTTCGAACAACTCTTTGTCTTTCATGAATGATAACAAGTCCAAAACCTACCTACATCCAGCAACTGGATCTTACTCATCTATTGATTTAACCTTATGCAGCCCAATCTTACTTCCCAATTTCAGTTGGAAAGTGAAAGAGGATTTGTGTGGAAGTGATCACTTCCCTATTATCTTTTCATCTACACAACCATCCAGCAGCATAAAACTGCAGAAATGGAAGCTCTCCAAAGCCAATTGGAATAGATTTGAAACCCTCTGTGAACAGACCATTACACATGACAAATTTGGAGATTGCGATGATCCCTCAAAACTTTTCACTTCCCTATTAATTGATGCAGCTAAACAATCCGTCCCTCAGACCTCGACAAATCCAAAACGTCCTGACAAGCCTTGGTACAATGATGATTGTAAACAGGCTGTCAGAGACAGAAAACAAGCCCTTAGAAAGTTTAACCTCAGACCTACCAAAGAAAATCATAACCTATTCCGTATTTCCAGGGCAAAGGCTGGTCGTACCATTAGAGAAAGTAAGCGCAAGGCTTGGAGACAATATGTTTCTAAATTAAATAGTAGAACTACTACTAAAAAAACCTGGGACATGATCAGAAATATCAATGGCAAAGGCCAACCCCCTCTTAGTCACCTTGAAGTTAACAATACTTCGTTGGAATCACCCCAGGATATAGCTGATGCTCTTGCCGACACCTTTTGCAAAAAGTCCTCCTCTGCAAACTATTCTGAAAAGTTTCAGAGGAATAAAGCCAGAGAAGAAAAGAAAAAACTTAATTTCAATTCTTCTAATTCAGAGCATTATAATAAACTCTTCACCTTTAAAGAATTAAAATCTGCTCTGAATAAAGCTCACGATTCTTCTCCTGGCCAAGATAAAGTTCATTACCAGTTTTTAAAACACTTACCTTTTACTTCTCTCTCTGTTTTACTTGATATTTTTAATGATATCTGGCAGTCCGGTGATTTTCCTTCGTCCTGGCGAGAGGCACTAGTCATTCCTATCCCAAAACCTGGCAAGGATGCTAATGACCCAGCCAACTATCATCCAATAGCTCATACTAGTTGTCTCTGCAAGACTCTAGAACGTATGGTCAATGACAGGCTTGTCTGGTTTTTAGAAAAAAACAATCTCATAGTTGATGTACAGAGTGGATTTCGTCATCAACGTGGCACCATCGATCATCTTGTCCGCTTTGAAACCTTTGTCAGAGAAGCCTTTATTAATAGACAACATGTAGTATCTGTCTTTTTCGACCTTGAAAGCGCTTATGATACGACTTGGAAATACGGAATTCTTAAAGACTTGCATGACTTTGGTCTTCGAGGCCGTCTTCCTCTTTTTATCTCAGCCTTCTTGGATGAACGTCTTTTCCGCGTCCGAGTTGGTAATACTGTCTCGGGAGCCCGTGAACAGGAGATGGGTGTGCCCCAAGGATGTATTCTCTCTGTTACACTTTTTAGTGTAAAAATAAACAGTATAGTTAAAGCTATCTGTCCTGGTGTAGACTGTTCTCTTTATGTTGATGACTTTGTTATACGCTTCAGATCTCGAAATATGAATATTATTGAGAGACAACTTCAACAGTGTCTCAACAAACTCCAAACGTAGTCTGAAGAAAATGGCTTCAAATTTTCAAAGTCCAAAACAAAATGCATGCACCTTTGTAATTTACGTGGTGTTCATCCAGACCCTGAACTGTATTTGGACAAAACTAAAATTGAAGTCGTTTCTGAGTTTAAATTTCTCGGAATCATCTTTGACAGAAAGCTTTCCTTCCTTCCTCACATCACTGCACTTAAAAAGAAATGCAAGAAGGCTCTTAATCTTCTAAAGGTTGTGGCCCATTCTGATTGGGGAGCAGACTGTAAAGTCCTCTTGCGGCTTTATCGGTCTTTAGTTCGCTCCAAATTAGACTATGGATCTATCGTATACGGATCATCCTGTAAATCTTACCTTAAAATTCTCGATCCTATACACCACGAAGGCCTGCGTCTTGTACTTGGAGCTTTCAGAACTTCTCCTGTCAATAGTCTCTATGTTGAGGCTAATGAACCTTCTCTTTCTTACAGGAGGGAAAAACTCTCACTTCAATATCTTTTAAAACTGAAATCAAATCGTTTTAATCCAACTCATAAAGTTGTTTTTAAACCTCAGTATAAACGTCTTTTTGAAAGGAAACCAAATGTTATTCCTCCATTTGGTATCCGCATGGAGCCCATTGAAGATAACCTTGGCATAGACACTGAGTCTATTGCCGACAATAAAATCTCTGAAATCCCTCCATGGACACTAAACAGTGCAGAATTCAGATTTGACCTTGCATCCGACAAAAAGTCAGTCACGGATAGAACTGTGTTTCATGCTAGATACAACGAGATAAAGGAGCATTATTTTTCCTTCAAACCAATCTATACAGATGGATCTAAAGAGGGAAATTCTGTAGCAGCTGCCGCTATTTATGGAGAAAGGAGCTTAAAGTGCCGCCTTCCAAACAATTCCTCTATCTTCTCTGCAGAAATTAAAGCTATTGATCTTGCCCTTAATCTAGCTGAACATTCTAATTCCAACCGTTTCATTATCTTTTCGGACTCTTTGTCAACATTACAGGCCCTTTCAAATCAACGACTTGAGAATCCCTTGATCTGTACTTTACTTGAAAGGATCTCACAAATTTCTTCTATGAATAGATTGGTGTTCTGCTGGCTTCCAAGTCATGTAGGCATCAAAGGCAATGAAAATGCCGATAGGTCTGCCAAATCTGCACTTAACCTTCCCATTTCAGATTTTAAAGTTCCACACACTGATTTTAAATCCTCTGTTTTAACACATATCCAATCTTCTTGGCAATCCCAGTGGGATGCTGATGTTTTCAATAAACTGCATTCAGTTAAACCTTCCCTTGGTGAATGGTACCCCGTTTACAAGTCTGTTCGCCGAGAAGAAGTGATAATTGCACGACTTCAAATTGGCCATTCACGCATTACACATTCCTGGCTCTTGACCAGAGATGATGCCCCTGAATGTATTCCATGCAATGCACCCTTCTCTATAAAACACATTCTACTGAATTGTATTGACTTTCAGCCAGTTCGTACAAAATATTTCAGCGTCGATAGTTTAAAAAATCTTTTTGATTCTGTCAGCGTTGAATCTATTATCGCTTTCATAAAGGAGATTGGCATTTACAATAAACTGTGATATTTGCTACTTTTGAGATGAATCTATTATCGCTTTCATAAAGGAGATTGGCATTTACAATAAACTGTGATATTTGCTACTTTTGAGATGATAGGGATTGCCCTGTCACTCAGTAATGTCCTTTATACATATTAAGATCATACACAATCCTTCTTAACTCGACTCTTTTACTATTATAAATATATTCAAACCTTTTTCAGTTTATAATCCCATTTTTAATATCTTTTAACACAGACATGCGCGCTAAATGACCAAAGCTGTCGATGCGCCATAAAACAACATTCATTCATTCATTCATTCTTAACCTTTTCATTTAAAACTTTGAGTAGGCAGGGAATGCCCAGCCACTCAATATTATATAAATATTATATTCTATGCAAATAAAAAGTTACACATAACCTTTCATTATTTAAAGTCACACATAATACTTATTAATTCAACTCTTTTATCATTATTAATATATTCAAACTTTTTTCAGTTTAAACAATTCCACTTTTATTATCTTTTAACACAGATATGCGCGCTAAATGACCAAAGCTGTCGATGCGCCATAAAACAACATTCATTCATTCATTCATTCATTCTTAGAGAAGGAATATTCACTTTATTCAGGAAAATTATAATTGTTGTTGAAAAGACATGTTGTTGAAACATTATACATGCCTAGATATTTATTTTTGTCTGAAAGAAGAAATATTAGTGAAAACTATATTATGAAAAAGACATTTTACTGAAACATACATACATGAGATATTCATTATAGTCTGAGAGAAGAAACATCCAAGAGGACTATGAGGAAAGACTGGATGAAATCACCTTCAGATATGAGGAAAGAATCACAGAGTTACACAGTGTCATTGCTGAACTGAGGAAGAAAATAGAGAGACACCAAATTAATGTGATACGGTAACCAGCTTTATTTCATTTTACATAAGTTAATAAAGCAGGGTTAACTCTTTACCAAATGACAAAATTTAAGACTGGTCCAAATTGAAAGAACTTGCAGATGACAATTTAGATGTGGCTTAAGTGATGAAATTTGTGTTTGATGGGGTGGAAAACATAGTAGGAAAAGGAGAAAATGGTGGTTACCAGCATTTTCTCCTTTTCCTTCTATGTTTTCAAAAGCTCATTATGCTAGGGTCGTTAAAACTTGGCACTGTGTGGTAAAGAGTTAAGAGGACGAACAAAAGCGAAAGCATTTGCCAAGAATGTTTTCCTTCAACAAGAACGAAAGTCAGAGGTTTGAAGACAATCAGATACGACAGTAGTTTTGACCGCAAACTATGCCAACGCTCCGCTGGCATTGCTTAATTGAGCCGGTGAGGAGCCCCCGGGAAACCAAAGTTTCTGGGTTCCAGGGGGATTACGGTTGCAAAGCTGAAACCTAAAGGAACTGATGGAAGGGCACCACCAGGAGTGGAGCCAGTAGCTTAATTTGACTGGTGGTTACCAGCATTTTTTCCTTTTCCTACTATGTTTTCAAAAGGTCATTGTGTTAGGGTCGTTAAAACTCAGGATTGTGTGGTAAAGAGTTAAAAAAAGTCGACTGATCCTGTTTGACTACAAGTTAAAATTTTATGGAAAATATTATGGACAGATCCTTTTTTAAAACTGTTTTAGATACCTCTTTTGAACCATAGTAAATTATACCAGTAAATCTACATATATGTAGCCTACAGTAAATTGTACAGTTGAATGTATTTCTTTCAAATAATTCTCAGTCTCTTGAGTATGAATTTTCTTCAATGCACCCTTTACCAAAGAGTTTGGTGTTTTAATGACCTCAGAGAAAAGGGCTTTTAAAAGCATTGTTGGAAAAGGAGAAAGACCATCATTTATTCCTTTTCCCACAATGATTACTAGCCTTTCAAAAACAAATCCCACAATTTGAGCCACTTTGAACTTGTCATCTGCAAATGCTTTCAATTTGGACTAGTCTATAATTTTGTCGTCTCTAACACAAACTACCCAACATAGACAAACTTTGAAAGTAGGTGTTGCAATATTTAGAACCAAGAAAGTATCAGGGGTGTTTATTTTGCAATATTTTATAGCCAAGTAAGAATCAAGTAATCAATTGCCTTCCATTTTGCAGGGAGGAAGATGAAGAAGACCTGGACCCAGCAATCAGTACAAAAAGCCAAGATGGAGACAACACTGTTGGTTCCCAGCCTCAAACACATGGTACAGAATATTTCTTGGATTTTTGAAGTTATCATTTGTTTCAATAGTTTAGCTTCAAAATGAAACAAAAAGCACAAATTTCAATATGTTGGATACATGCTAATTGTTAAAAATTTGCATGCAAAAGAAGGCAGTTTCCCTTGTCAAGTCATGTGGGTCACAGAAAATGCATGATATAAAATTGGTATTTCATATTGTTTGAGCATTTTGATGGAGGATTGAATTAATTTTCTATATTAAATTTAAGCAAAACATTAGCTGCACTGAAATTTAAGATTAGACTAACTTATTACAAAAACTCCTATTTTTAGCTCACCTTAGCACAACGTGCTAAAGGTGAGCTATTGTGATCGCCCTATCTCCGGCGTCCGGCGTCCGTCGTCCGTCAACAATTTCTTTAAACATCTTCTTCTCCTAAACCACTGGGCCAATCTTGCTGAAACTTGGCAGGGATCTTCCTTGGGTGAAGCTCTACCAAAAGTGTTCAAAGAATTGAATTCCACCCACAACTCTGGTTGCCATGGCAACAAAAAGGAAAAAAAAGCAAAATCTTTGAAAGTCTTCTTCTCTGAAACTAGAAGGCGCAGAGCTTTGATATTTGGTATGTAGCATCTCCTAGTGGACCTCTACCAAGTTTGTTCATATGATGCCCCTGGGGTCAAAACTGGCCCCGCCCCGGGGGTCACAAGTTTGAGCATAGTCATAAAGAAGGAAAACTTTAAAAATCTTCTTCTCTGAAACTTGAAGGCGTAGAGCTTTGATATTTGGCATGTAGCATCTCCTAGTGGACCTCTACCAAGTTTGTTCATATGATGCCCCTGGGGTCAAAACTGGCCCCGCCCCGGGGGTCACAAGTTTGAGCATAGTCATAAAGAAGGAAAACTTTAAAAATCTTCTTCTCTGAAACTTGAAGGCGTAGAGCTTTGATATTCGGCATGTACCATCTCCTAGTGGACCTCTACCAGGTTTGTTCATATGATGCCCCTGGGGTCAAAACTGGCCCCGCCCTGGGGGTCACAAGTTTGAGCATAGTCATAAAGAAGGAAAACTTTAAAAATCATCTTCTCTGAAACTGGAAGGCGTAGAGCTTTGATATTTGGTATGTAGCATTGCCTAGTGGACCTCTACCAAGTTTGTTCAAAACTGGCCCTGCCCCGGGGGTCACAAGTTCAAACATAGAAACAAAGAAGGAAAACTTTAAAAATCTTCTTCTCTGAAACTGGAAGGTGTTGAGCTTTGATATATGGTATGTAGCATTGCCTAGTGGACCTCTACCAGGTTTGTTCATATGATGCCCCTGGGTGCAAAACTGGCCCCGTCCCGGGGGTCACAAGTTTGAGCATAGTAACAAAGAAGGAAAACTTTAAAAATCTTCTTCTCTGAAACTTGAAGGCGTAGAGCTTTGATATTTGGCATGTACCATCTCCTAGTGGACCTCTACCAAGTTTGTTCATATGATGCCCCTGGGGTCAAAACTGGCCCTGCCCCAGGGGTCACAATTTCCAACATAGGAACAAAGAAGGAAAACTTTAAGAATCATCTTCTCTAAAACTAGAAGGCATAGAGCTTTGATATTTGGCATGAAGCATCTCCTAGTGGACCTCTACCAAATTTGTTCATATGATGCCCTTGGGGTCAAAACTGGCCCTGCCCCGGGGGTCACAAGTTCGAACATAGGAACAAAGAGGGGAAACTTTAAAAATCATCTTCTCTGAAATTGGAAGGCGTAGAGCTTTGATATTTGATATGGAGCATCGCCTAGAGGACCTCTACCAGGTTTGTTCACATGATGCCCCTGGGGTCAAAACTGGCCCTGCCCCGGGGATCACAAGTTCCAACATAGGAACAAAGAAGGAAAACTTTAAAAATCTTCTTCTCTGAAACAGGAAGGCATGGAGCTTTGATATTTGGTATGTAGCATCATCTAGTGGATCTCTACCAAGTTTGTGCATATGATGCCCTTGGGGCAAAAGTTGGCCCTGCCCCGGGGGTCACAAGTTCGAACATAGGAACAGAGAAGGAAAACTTTAAGAATCATCTTCTCTGAAACTGGAAGCTGTAGAGCTTTGATATTTGGTATGTAGCATCGCCTAGTAGACCTCTACTAAGTTTGTACATATGATGCCCTTGGGGTCAAAATTGGCCCTGCCCCAGGGGTCACAAGTTCAAACATAGGAACAAAGTAGGAAAACTTTAATTTATTTTTCTCTTAAATGGGAAGGCATAGAGCTTTGATATTTGGTATGTAGCATCTCCTAGTGGACTTCTACCAAGTTTGCTCCAAGGATGCTGCTTGGGTCAAAACTGGCCCAGCCCCTGGGGTCACAAGTTTGAACATAGGAACAAAGAAGGAAAACTTTAAAATTCTTCTTTTCTGAAACCGAAAGGTGTGGAGCTTTGATATTTGGTATGTTGCATCTCAGAGTGGACCTCTACCAAGTTTTTTCATATGATGCCCTTGGGTCAAAACTGGCTCCGCCCCGGGGGTCACAAGTTCGAAGATAGGAACAAAGAAGGAAAACTTTAAATTTCTTTTTCTCTTAAACGGGAAGGTGTAGAGCTTTGATATTTGGTATGTAGCATTTCCTAGTGGACCTCTACTAAGTTTGTTCATATGATGCCCCTGGGTCAAAACTGGCCCAGCCCCGGGGGTCACAAGTTCGAACATAGGAACAAAGAAGGAAAACTTTAAAAATCTGCCTCTCTGAAACAGGAAGGCATAGAGCTTTGATATTTGGTATGTAGTGATTCTCTTCTAAGTTTGTTTGCCTATCTAAGCGCAACAAGTTCATTGAGTTCAAATTTGGGTCATCTTGGGTCATAAAGTAGGTCACTAGGTCAAATTAAAGAAATACCTTGTTGGCACTCTCGAGGCCACATTATTTGCTGAATTGCTTTGAAAATTAGTTAGAAAGTTTGTCTTTATAAAGTCTCACATAAGATTAATTTGGATAAACTAGTTCAATGGGTCAAATTAAAGAAATACCTTGTTTGCACTCTGGAGGCCACATTTATTGCTCAAATGACCTGAAATTTGGCCAGAATGTTTGTCTTGATGAAATAACAGATGAGTTTGGATTTGGGTCACCTGAAACCATAAACTAGGTCACTAGGTCAATATAAAGAAATACCTTGTGGGCACTCTAGAGGCCACATTATTTGCTTAATTGCCTTGAAAATTGGTCAGAATGTTTGTCTTTGTAAAATCTCACATGAGTCTGAATTTGGGTCAACTGGGGTCATAAACTAGTTCACTTGGTCAAATTAAAGAAATAGCTAGTGGGCACTCTAGAGGCCACATTTATTATTCATTTGATTTGAAAATTGGTTAAAATATTTCTTTTGATAGAGTCAAAGACCAGTTCAAATTTGGGTCACCTGGGGTCATAATCTAGGTCACTAGGTCAAATTAAAGAAATATCTGTAGGGCACTCGAGGCCACATTTTTTGCTCAGTTGACTTGAAAATTGGTCAGAATGTTTGTCTTCATGAAATATGAGTTTGAAATTGGGTCACCTGCAGTCAAAAACTAGGTCACATGGTCAAATTAAAGAAAAACCTTTAAGGCACTCTACTAAGGTGAGCGACCCAGGGCCATCATGGCCCTCTTGTTTAAAATTATTTAAGATTTGCATTTCATTTATATAGCAATGTAAGGGTCAAAGCACTTTAGGTGACCAAAATGGTTGTAAAAATAGTCTGAGAAAATTATAATACCAGCTAAACCTTGCCAAAGGACACTCCCCACATGACTAGGATTGACAGCAGCTCTTGATCCAGGACTTCACTTATTTATGTAACTCTCTACCAGTGTTTAAACTTTCAAGTGGACCAAATTGAAAGCATTTGCAGATGACAAATGTATCTCCAATGATTTTTGTCTTTGAAATAGTAGAAAACTTTTTGGGAAAAGGAGAATATGTTGGATAGCAGCATTTTCTCCTTTTCCCACAATGCTTTCAATAGCCTTCTCTTTCAGGGTCGCAAAAGCTAGGGACTGGTAAAGAGTTTTCTCCAATTTCGTTATCCATGAGCCATGACAAACCTCTGTCTACTTTTTATAGCCACTTAACCATGATGGATGCTAAAGCCTGATTACATAAACCAGTGTAAACATATCTGATTTATAACTTACAGATACTGGGGGAGACCTCAATTCTGAATTGTCAAGGGTTGTGACTGAATTAGAGACTGCTATTCATGAGAGGCGGAGCAAAACAGAGGATGTGGGGGGAGTTAATGATTCCATTATTGAGGGAACAGAAGATGATGGTGTGGAAGAAAAGGCCTTGGAGGTTATAGTTTAGCATATGTTTGAAATTAGACTGCACCTTTTGTTCTACACAGTGTTGTTTCTTATTTTAGGACTTAAAAGTTTACCATACAACCCCAAGTTATGATGACCCTAAGAATTAAGACTTTCGAAAATGTTGTGGGGAAATGGACAAAAATGCTGGTTAACAGCATTTTCTCCTTTCCAAACAATGTTCTCTTCCTATTCAAGACAAATGACATCTTTTGAGCAGCATTCAGTGTGTCCTCTGTGGTTTCTTTCTGTTGAGAGCAGTCTAAAATTATGGCATGTGGTAAAGAGTTAACCCTTTACCATACAATCCTGACTTTTAATGACCCTGAGTGAGAAGCCTTTTGAAAACATTTTGGGAAAAGGAGAAAATGCTGGTAACCAGCATTTTACCTTTTTCCCACAATGTTTTCTACTCTATCAAGGACAAATTTTGTCACCACCATCTTAATTTGTCTTCTGCAAATGCTTTTAATTTGAACTGGTCTAAATTATTGTCATTTGGTAAAGAGTCAAAGGCCCAATAGCAGCCAAAGGTAAACAGTGTAGATGGTAAAATGCATTAAAATTTAAAACATACCATTTCAGAGTAAGGAAATTATTGTGAAGATGGTAATCTGTCATTGTACCGTAGGTCCATGTGTTAGTCTTCGGCAGAAAAGTGAAATTTAAAACCAGGTAAAAAAGTAAACAAAAGATAGAGCAACCTGGCAACTTTTGACTTAGTTTTCAAATTCATTTTTCTGCCAGAGACTAACACTTGGACCTTGCATAAAATAACAGTTTGTCATCGGAACAATAATTTTCTTACTTCTTAATGGTATGAATTAAAGACGATTGCTACAGTTTCATCAATTTTTTCAAAACATTCAGAATTTCACAAAACTTTGTTTAGTGATAGTATATCATCTGATCTACAAAAATATGAGATAAAAACAGGGGGTTACTGGCTTTGGAAAACTCTATGAATATTTCTTTTAGTACACCCAACATTGTGGCAGCTCAGGATGAAATTTCACCTACGAAAACTAAGTCTAGATATACTTTTTTCTAATGATTACAATTATAAACAAGTTTTATCTCATTATATTGGCAAAACATTAAATTTAATGAAACAGAATGATTTAAAGTTATACTGAGTATCAATCTATTAGAAAATACCTTTATTTTGGCTAAACTACACCTTCATTTCAGAAAACTGCAATAAAAACAAGAGCATTTCTTAAACTTTATATTTTTCAATGTTCAAACATTCAGATTGTTCTTTTGTCTACCATGAATGATATTTAGGTACTAAACTACAGGATTCAGGCTTAAATAGGTCACCAGCCTTATTTTTTGAAAAAAATACATTTGAAGTTTGTGGGTGGAACACTTACGAGTATTGTTCCCAAGACAAAGACATCATATAAAGTACAGTATGAAAATTTTTCAACAATATAATAGTATTGATAAGAAGAAAGTTTGTCGCTCACATTAAGCCAATACACAGCATATACATGAAATGCTAATGTAAGCGTCTAATCCATTACCAAAAGACAACTTTTAGACTCTTTAAAATTTAGCCAGCTTGCAGACAAAAAATCAAAACCTAGTATTCATGAATCACATTTCTCTGACGGGTTAGAAATCATTGTGTGAAAGAGAGAAATTGATCATTATGATTTTCTTTTTTTTTCCTCAATGTTTTCTAATGTTGTCTGCTGCAGACTGGTAAAAATATTGAGGAATTGACTGGTAAAGGATTAAAGAGTTACAGCCCCTTATTAACTTTAATTTTCTGTTTTTAACCTATCATGGCACATTTATTTTACAATGGAAGATTTCAAAACATGCAGTTTACTTGATTTATGCAAATAATTATGAAACAGTGCAGTGCTTCAAAAATTTAACTATACTGGGCTTTATATTCCGAGTTATTATTGTCCTTTGATAGCCCTTGACCTTATGATTATCAAAATATGTTAGATTCCATCCAACAAGATTATCTAATTTTGTTTGTTTGCATTTAAAGCAAATTAAATTACTATCATAACCAACAGCATCAGCTTTGTAATATTTTCTAAAGAAAAAGAGCAGATCCAGATCATACAGCTCCTGTAAAAGCTGACCGATCAGAGTAAGCTTGGTTTACCATTTTGTGCAATATCATAGATCTGATTTCTCTCCGTTAGTACAGCTGTAATGGCCAAACTTCTTTGTTCTGTAATACTGAAGATAAAACCCAGTCCTCGACACACTTTTAACCCTTTCCCTCGTAGAAAAGACTTTTGATGGGTCTGCAGTCAATCACTTATAAAAAAAATGGGTAAAGGAAAAATTGCCCATAACGAGCAATTTCTCCTTTTCCTACATTGTTTTTTCACACAATTACTTTCCATTCACCAGAATGCAAGGCTCGCACCAGCCTTGAGCCAAACCCATAATGTCTTCCTTTAACAGTATTTTTCAACTCAAAAATATGTTCACATCTATCACATTCTAACTAATTTGAAAGATGCCCAAGCTCAAAATGCATTTGCCAGATAAAACGCTAGTGGAATTAATTTGTGTCCATCTTTACCTGTTTGGTGACCTACTTCCGCTTTTAATTTGATCTTTTGAAACCTTTACCATCAGATTCTTGGCTCGCAAGCTTGATTAAAATACTTTTTCATGTTTGGTGTTTTGCTGATACAAAATGCCAAATTTTTGTTCTTAGTTTATCCATTACTGCAGATGGACAAGTTTAACTGGAGCCTCTGTGAAAGGTTTGGGTTCGTGTAACTGGTGAGTGTGAAAGTTACTCTAGCGAGATAATGGAAACTGTTGCGATCGTCCATAAATTCAAAATGCATTCTGTCACTTGCATTGTTTACTTTTGACTGCTACTGGGCCTATAAGTCTTAGAGTACTAATCACAAGTGTAGTTGTATTTGTAGACAATGTTGATCAATATCTTTCTGCCTTTTGCACACAGTGTAGGCTAGGATCAGAATGAACAAAACTTGCAGTCTGATCTACAATGCCATTTTGTGAAATCTGTTGGCAAAGATCCCCTTGAAGTTGAAATGCTGTGGTCTTTGTTCATGATTGAAAGAGCTTCTTTCATCAGTTTAGCAATTAACTCTTTACCAGTGACAGAATACACACTCCTCCAAATTCAAAGCTGTTACAGATAACAAATCAAGTGTGGCTGAAATGATAGAACCTAACTCTAAAAGGGTAGAAAATACTGTTGAAATAGGCAAAAAAGCTGGTTACCAGCATTCTCTTCTTTTCCCACAATGTTTTAAAGGGTTTGTTGTTTGGTAAAGGCTCAATGCAAATTATTTGCACTTTCAGATGACAGAGTAAATGTGACTCAAATGATTTGATTTGCTTTTGATAGGGGAGAAAATATTGTGGGAAAAGGAGAAAATGCTGGTTACCCTTAGGGTTGTTACATATCAAGATTGTGTAGTATAGGGTTATATTATGCTTGTTTTTCAAAGGGGGTTTGATCAAAAATCAAAATAATTGTCTGGAAGGTTATTTTGAGGGAAGTTGCTAAATTATTTCCTTACCTTGTTCTTGAATAGAGTCAAGTTGGTAAAAAGTTTTATAAACTTTCCTGCTACTATAAACAGATATGTAAGAAAATGGAGGACTTCAGTTTTGATCCGACTCCACCAAGCCCACCAGTCAGAGGTTTGAGACCAGCAACCTTTCACCCGCCCCCTCCACCACCGCCAAATGAATTTCCAGACCCTGGTTACCTGCAAGAGGAAATTAGTTCATTAAGAACGGAAAACAGCACTCTCCAGGTATCATCACTACTGGCGATTTTAGCTTCATATATAGGGAATAGATGGTTGGTGTCTTGATTTGGGAAAGTTTATCGGGCAAGGTGTAGGAATTAAATCAGGTGACCCAGGGACAAATCAGGTATAATTCTGGAGCCAAGCCATATAATATCCCTCAATCCAAGACACCAACCATTTATTCTATTTATCTGGCTTCTTATTTATAATTTGTATCCAACAGAATTGAATATTTTGTATGAAATAATGCTTACCTCTTTCTCATATGAGTAAGGATGAAGACCTGAGTAAATCGTCCTTATACTGTATATGTAGCCCCAATAATGAAGTTGCTAATCGTGTTGAACATTACATTTACCTGCCAAAATTGTCAAAGGAAGACAAAAGTAATATGTCTCTGTTTTAACTGTTTTTACATGCTAGAAAAGGAAAATAAGAGAGTTCACATGAAAACTATTTACAGAAATTAGACATTCAATAACACTTTTCCTGGATGAAACTTTCATTCAATCCTTGAAATGCTTATTTTAAGTAGTTCCAGTTGGCAGGTGTGCACTTCTTTGTTCAGATGACCAACTGACAAATACAGAAAAAATAATTGAACAACATTGGTTCCTACAGATATACTGTGGATTTTCAAAGGGTACTATACTATGGCAGACTCAGACACTAAATGAAAAGGTCTCTCAAAAAATGATGTAAGGGTACTTATTAGGATTGACCCATGGAAACAATCTTAATGAGTACCCACAACACAGGTTTTAGCAAAGATGTAAGGTGATATTACACTTTAATGCTCAAAATGTTCCTCTGTTTTTTACCTCTGGTTAAAACAGGAGCAACACATGAGGGTGCCAAAGTTTGGCTGCGAATACTTTTCCATGAAAATTTTAATTAGAAAAAGAGACATATCTGTGTCAAAAACGTGTTGGAGTCACCTCCCGTTTTGGTATGAGTTCCCATTTCGATAGTAAACAACTTGGGTGAGATTGAAGTAAAAAGCTTCAGTTATAGCAGAGACAGGAAAAAATGTAGAAGTTTTTGCATGACCGTGACAGGGCTATGACAATACCTTGATGTTTTTGTCGAAAAAAGCCGAGCTTAAAATATTGTTGTGTCTTTGTAGGAACAAATAATAAAACAGGAGGTAGAGTTACAGAGGTTTAGACTAGCTCTGGCTAATTTAACTGAAGAAAAGAATAAGTACAAAAAACAGGTAAAGTTAATTCATTTTGCTGCCTTAATGAAAATAAGAATGAGAAGTGATTATATTTCAGCTACTTTATCTCTTTACCAGACGTCACAGTTTTGATCTCTTCTGACTTGAAAGCATTTTCAAACAACAAATGCTTGTACAGTGATGAGATATTGCTGTAAAATGGAAGAAATCCTTATCAGAAAAGGTATAAATGGATTTGTTTGTGAAAAAGGAGAAAACATAAAAGGAAAAGGTCATCCGCTGGCTGAAGGCATTCACAGACCACAAATTAGATATGTCTCGACTGATGTGATTTGTCTTTTAGAGCATAGAAAACATCCTCCCCCCCCTCCCCCTTATGTTTATAAAAGCCAACTTCCTCGGGGTCATTAAAACAGGGGATTGTTTGGTAAAAGGATAATAAAGATCCAAATCTTACAATTTTTAGTGCCATTTTGGCCAGAATATCACGCTTAACCCTTTACCGGATGACAAAACTCTAGCCTTGTCCAAATCGAAAGCATATGCAGAAGACAATTTCGGTGTGGCTCAAATGGCGTAATTTTTCTTTAATAGGGCAGAAAACATAGTGGGAAAAGGAGAAAATGCTGGTCACCAGCATTTTCTCCTTTTCCCACAATGTTTTCAAAAGGCTTCTTTCCCTGGGTCATTAAAAGGCTGCATTGTGTGGTAAAGGGTTAATATTAGATAGTGAAGATCCAACGTCATACATCACAATCTGATCTTGATCTACACTATCCACAAAAAACCCTATATTTGCCTTATCATGCTGTGAAGTAAGAAAAGTCATTTCTTACAAGATTCAGTCCTCTCTCACCACTGGTCATTGTTTATTGTGCAAAGTACTGGTTAACTCTTTACCAAACGACAAAATTTTAAACTAGTCCAAATTGAGAGCACTTGCAGACGACAAATTAAAGCTGGCTAAATTGACAAAATTTGTCCTTGGTGGGGCAGAAAACATTGTTGGAAAAGGACAAAATGCTGGTAACCAGCATTTTTTCCTTTACCCACAACCATTTCATAAGTTCTTTTCCTTGGGGGTGATCGTTAAAACTGGGGATTGTGTGGTAAAGGGTTTTAAGATAGGAAAATTTGTAATGACTGTAATGCACAGAAAACAAAGGTAGTTATGTGACAAAAATATTCCTGTAACTGAGCCATGCTCTGTGAAAAGAGGGTTTGATGCATCTGCAAAATGTGTTGGCCCATGTCAGCCTGTGCAGTAAGCGCAGGTTGACAAAGGTCAAAACTTTTTCTAATTTTTTAATTTGTAAATTTTCTGCATGTCAAAGGACCATCCTACCTGATGATTCAGTTTGTTGCTAGACAATATGGATTTTCTGATCTATAATTATGTGATGACTTGATTGGTGTATTGCATCGCAGAGAAGCATTAAACCCTCTTTTGCCAGAGTGCTGCTAAGCCATGCTTTAGCAAAAGGGGATTTAATGCATCTCCGTGATGCATTTACCAATCAAGCCATCACATAGTTATGGATCCATAATAGCCACTTTTTTTCACAACTGATTTAATCATGTGATACACTGACTGGTCCTTGGACATGCAGAAAATTGACTTACAGCGAAGTTTTGGCTCAAGTCAGCCTGCGTGGACTGCGCAGGCTGGCTTGAGTCGATATTTTTTGCAGATGCATTTAGTCCCCTTTTCACAAAGCATGGTTCGTATATACCTGTAGGTCGTAGATCATCAGACTAGAATACAGGGCCCAGAGATAACAAGTAGTCCAGTCAACAGTAGAACATCCACACCCACCAAATCTCAACATCAACAAAATCATATAGATAGGTAGGACTTCTGTCTGTTTTCTATTTTGATATACACTGGTAATCAGGGTCTGCAAAGCACAGTAGCTAAGGGCTTTAAAAACCAAGGGTTCACTGATTTGATTTCAAGGTATGCACTCTTGCACCAAGGCTTTGCCAATTACACAAGCTCTGGCGATAATGTACAGGGGTTAAACACAATTTATTGCTGGTTTTTATTTCAAGGTAGACTTCTGTGTAAAATAAATCTTTATATATGAGCCATGCTCTGTGAAAAGGTGGCTTAATGCATCTGCATAAAGTATCTGCACATGTCAGCCTGCAGAGTCGGTGCAGGCCTACCAGGGATGAAGCTTTTTGCTGTTGGTCAATTTTCTGTATGTCCAAGGACCAGTCTACCTCATGATTAAGTCAGTTGTTAGAAGCGTGACTGATGGACAAATAATCATGTGATGACTTGCTTGGTATCATGGATCATCGAGATGCATTAAGCCTCCTTTTACCAAAGCATGGCTCATATGTTTGTAATCTGGGTCTGCCGACCACAGTAGCTCAGTTTGTAACATACAGGGCTTCAAACCTAGAGGTCAATGGTTTGATTTCTACTTTTCTAGGTAGGCTTCTGTCTGGTTTTATTCTTCACATATTCTTGCACCATGGGTCTAAACACAGTAGCTCAGTTGGTGAAGGGGGGATAAACCCAAGGGGTTGTCAGTTTGATTTCAGTTTGGGTCTTAGAACATGGTGGTACCCAGGATCTGCAGAGCATGATTGATCAGTTCATAACATACTGGGCATGAAACCCAGGGATCACTGGCTAGATTTCCAGCTGGTTTAAAGTCTCTCCAAGGATTAATGATAGTCACAGTATACTATGAAGACACTGGAATTCATTTTCTGTCAGCTCTATTTCATTGTGTGTTTCAGTCATTGTCTTTTGTACAAGGTAGAAGACTTTCTGAAGGAGGAAAAAGTCGGTGTGCTCCCCACCCTCTGTATTCACCTGACCTTACCCCTTGTGACTTCTTTTTGTTTCCTAAGCTAAGAAACCCTTCTGGGTTGAAAATTTGTTCAGTGCAAACACCTGGGTTCTGCAATATTCCAGTGTCTTCATAGTATACCTAAAAAAGACTATGAAAATGCCTTCAAAGACTGGATCTGGAGACTGAAACTTTGTATATCTGTTGGAGGTGAATACTTTGAGGGAACAAAATAGAAATTTCAGTGACACTTATGAAGAATCAAATTTAAGGTGCTTAGATGCATTCATGTTTGAACACTCCTCGTATGTTGTAAGTTAGCACTAGTAACTATATTTTCAGATCCACTGTCAATATAACACCAACGAAAGCATCAGATCAGTTTCCTGTAGCAAAAGTAGCGGAACTTAAAAAGTTAAAAACAATGTCAAGTGAGAGACCTGTGTTAGGTAGTGAAATCAGTGGAGTTGGGGTGAGTAAACCAAAGATAAGTTTTAATCCTTTATCAGTTTTAACACCCCTTTCCTCAGTTTTAACACCCCTGAAGAAGAATGGTTCTAAAAGTATTATGGGTAAAGGAGAAAATGGTGGCAACCAGGATTTGTCGAAGACAATGCCACTATGAGTTCAATGCGGCATTTTGAAAATCATGTATCATAGTTTGTGCAAAACTGAAGGAAGTAAACCCAATTAAAATCAATTTTTCTGAGACAAATAAGTGTTTCGATTCCACTCAGATATGAAATTGAAAATGGCATATTACAATAAATTGGATTAGGCCATCAATTGTGGGAATACTTTCTTTTTTATCAAAAATAGCTTTAGCTGCTATGGTCTTCTATAGTGGTGTAATGATACACACATACTGTGCTTGTTTGTCCCAAAAGCAGTTTGTTCCTGGGCTTATTCTTCCCAGGGCTTGTTCGCCTGGACTTGTTCGTCCCACAAGATTGCGCCCTTTTCTATCGGATTTTGCGTGACTATATAGTGGGTTGACTTTCAAGCGAATATTTTGAAACTATTTCTGTTGTTTATTTTTCAAATTATTAATTCCACACAATGGCCCCCTTAACAAATGCTCCACCAGTGTTTTCAGCACTTTGATTTCCTCTAGTCACAATGTTTTCTACACTATTAAAGACATTTTCCATCATTTTAGGAAAATGCAATTGTTGTCAGCAAAAGCTTGCAAAGATGTACAAATCTACCTATTGTCGACTATTAACTCATTACCAAGGGACAAACATTTGACTTGTCCATATCCAAATCTTTTGCAGACAACAAATTGAAAATGTGGCACAAATGATAGAGGTTGGCTATGAAGAGGTAGAAAGCACTGTTAGACAAGGAGAAAATGCTGGTAACCAGCATAATCTCTTTTTCCTGAATTGTTTTAGAAAGCTGTTTTTTTCAGGGATTTTACAACTTGGGATTGTGTTGTACAGGATTAACTTAAGGAGCTAGGAAACATTATGTCATGCAACACACAAAAAGGGGCCTTCGGACATATGCGTAAAAGTGTGCCGTCCCAGATCAGCCTGTGCAGTCTGTGACTAATCCGAGATGACACTTCGCATTTTTGTGTGATTATCTGTTTAACGAAAGTCTACTATATCAAAAAATCTCATGTAGTCGTAAAGTGCTGTCTCAGATTAGTCTGCACGGATTGCACAGGCAAATTCTGGACGACACTTTACGCAAATGGCCGAAGGTCTCGTGTGATTTATGTGAAATGGCCTGTATTGTAAACTGTGAACCATAGAACAGAATAAATGAATGGTAGTTATGATTTTAGCAAAATGTTTTGGCCACCTACGGGGAATTAATGTTTTCTCTGAAATGAAATTTTTTATATGAAGAGACGAATGAAAAATCTTTTTCATCACCAAATAATGGCATCACCTAGAGCTTGACCGATGTTTAACCCAGTACCACACAATCTTGAAATGACCCTGAGAAAGAAGGCGTTTGAACACATTGTGGGGAAAATGAGAAAATGCTTGGAACAAGTATTTTCTCCTTTTCCCACAATGTTTTCTACTCTTCCCAAAACAAATTCCAATTTTTTAGTCACATTTAATTTGTCAACTGCAGATGCTTTCAATTTGGACTAGTCTAAAATTTTGTTGCTTGGTGAAGAGTTAATCCTAAAAATGTGAGCAAAGTTGTAGTAGTTGACAGTGTAGATTAAGTTCAAACTGTGCAGAACATGCAATGGAATATGGTGAAATATGCTTGTGAAATTGAAATTGTACTGTTCCATTTTTTTTATCTTTCTCCTGCTAAAACAGTCCCAGTGAATTATGTATCATTTTAGAGGTTAATAAACAACTAAAATGTAAGTTTAATGCCAACGCTTTTATTATTGTAGTTGTCGCCCAACCTTTTAACACTGTACCACACAGCAGTATTTTAGACTCGTCCATACTGAAGGAATTTACAGACGACAATTCAACTGTTTTTTTTGACTGACAGCATTTGTCCTTGAGTAGGTAGAAATATTATTGGAAAAGGAGAAAATGCTGGTTACCAGCATTTTCTCCTTTTCCTACAAAGTTTTCAAAAGCCTTCCTTTTCAGGGTCGTTAAAATTCGGAATTTTTGGTAAAGGGTTAAACCCTCTTGAAGAAATATACTAGCAGTGTAGGCTGTAAGACTCCAATCTATACATTGTCTTTCAGATACCAAATACAAAAGTTGCAGAGCACTTGGTACAGAGTCTTTGGAAAGGTTCTAATGTGCAGGAGATTGTCCAAAATGTTGCAGATCCAATGGCAATAGCTGACATTAACTCCAAAGTGCCTGAGTTTGAAATCGAACTAGAAAGACTCCAGAGTCAAATAGATAATTATAAAGCTCAGTTAGATGTTTCTAGTTTGACGTTAGAGGAATCAAAGAGTCAGTGTAATAGGTTGACAGTTTTGATAGGGAAATATGAGTCGAATAACACGGCGTTACAGATTGTGTTGAATTATAGTCAGTTGTGTATAGAGACATATGAAATTATCTGTGCTTTACTGGAGAGTGAATTAGGTGTTGTATTGGCTAATTGTAGAGCTGCTGGTCTTGGTAGTCTAGGTAAGCTCTTCACTTTTATTCATCTCCCTCCAATATATAAAAGCTATCAGACTTCATATGCAGATAAATCACATTGAGGACAAGTGCAGTGCTAAAGATCAATATCTGTGGGATCAGTATTTTTGGAGTTATTGCCCTTTGTTATTTTGCAAATTTGATTTTTGTCCAGGGCATTACTTCCACAGTATGAAAGCTAGCAACTTCAAACTAATATGCAGATAAATCACATTGAGGACAGGTGCAGTGCACAAGATCCATAATTCTGTCTTCGTTATTTTTGGAGGAAGCCCGTCATTGTTTTACGTATTTAGTTTTTCTCCGGAGCATAAATTTCAAGGTATAAAAGCTAGTGACTTCATACTTCAGATACATATACATCACATTGAGCATAAGTGAAGTATACGTGATTCATTACATATTGACCGTAGTAAAAGAAATTGTGCAGAACACATATCCATGGCCATTTTATGCCACAAATTGATGGCCAAGGTCCCAGCCATGGGTCTAATCTCATAGGCTCGTCTTTCATGTATGCAACTTTCGTGTTTGTGGATGTCGTGTTAGCGGATTTCGTGTTAATAGATATACATGTATTATCAAGAAATTATATTGATATACCGGTCTTCTTTGAATTCAGCAATGCAACCAAAGATATGGATGGATGGTTTGGTGTTTCATGTCCATCAACAGTATTTCAGTCATGATACAATGATGAAAGGGTTATTATAAAAGGCTTAATGCAATGAACTGCTTTCCCACAATGTTTTCTACCCTTCCAAATCAAATTTCAATTTTTGAGCCACGTTTGTCATCTGCAAATGCTTTGAACTTGGGCCAGTCTGAAATACTATTGTTTGGTAAAGAGTTAAAGAACACAATGAAATAGTTGCTCAACTTATTTTATCATATTTCCTCTTGTATTTGTTCTCTCTCATCCCAAGCTGAAAATTGTTTCAGTGATGTTTATGTGGAAAAGTAGCCAGTGGCTTGGGAAGAATAATTTGTAAAGTACTAGTGAAAGGACCTACAAGAAAGCATGTATTGGTGCACAGACAGCCCTTATACAGGCTGTTTCATAAGATTTGTTACACTTTTAAATGTGCCCAAGGTATATGTTTTATAAAGGTAATACAATAAAATTTACACCGCTTGAAAAGTTTAAGAATAACATCTTATGACATGCACATTATTGTAATGTAACATGGAACAATAGAGGCAGCCAGCGCCGTCAGAAAGTACATTGATTTACATCAAATGGTCAAAATGAGCCAGTTTGCTTTGAGGGTGATCTTGAAAACTAAGCGACCATGACCTCCTCTTTCGCAAGACATAGCCATTGGACTTTTTTCTGTGAGGTTTTCTCAAGGACAATGTGCATTAAGTCCACTCTCAGACAACAGAGGGGCTTACGGCATCAGTAGTACCAAAGATGAGACTGGTCATACCCAAGATGTGCAGATCCATGAAAGAGAATTTCACAAGGAGAGCAAATGCTCCGGAAGTCAACATGGATGTCATTTTGAACATCTTGATGAAAAGTATTTTTTGAAAGATGGGGGCCGCCTTTATTGTTTGGTTACCTTACATACTGTGCATATCATAAAACTATTCTTTAACCCATCAAATGCTATTGATTTTATTGTATTACTTTTACACAATATATACCATATTTGAAAGTGTAACTTGTTTTATGAAACACCCTGTGTAACGATGAAAACTGTAAAACCCAATACCAACAAATGATCCATGCTCTGTGAAAAGGGTGCTTAAAGCAGGCTGACCTGGGCCAAAACGTTTTGCTATTGATCAAATTTCTGAATGTCAAAGGACCAGCCTACCTCATGGTTCAGTCAGTTGTTAGACAAGTCCCTTATGATGACTTGCTTGGTATAATGCATCGCAGAGGTGCATTAAACCCCCTTTTGCCAGAGCATGGCTCAAATTCTCTGTGATTTAGCTTTTCTATGGTAACTTATTTTCTGCATCTGAAGATCCTTCATGTCTCTATTTTTAAGGTATTTGATGATTTGTAAAGACAATTTCATATTAGGAAATCGGGATACTGATTTTCACCTGCTTCCCTGATCATGTGGACTTGTCCTAAGGCAAGGCATGGCAGAACTCCAGTCTAGTACTGGTGTAACCTGGGAAGGACATGAATAAAAAGGATGTTGCAATGTGATATGACTGTAATACCATTGAAAGCTGTACTCTTTACCAGACAATCCCATGTTTTACTGACCTTCAAGAAGAAAGCTTCTGAAAACATTGTGGGAAAAGGATACCAATATTTTCTCCTTTTCCCACAATGTTTTCTATCCATTTGAGGAAAGATTCCATTACTGGAACATCATGCAATTTGTTGCCTGCAAATGTCAATTTAGACAAGTGTCAAATTCTGTAGTTAGGTGTAAGGTTAACCCTTTCCCAAACAACAAATTTTAGACTGGTCCAAACTGAAAGAGTTTGCAGACAACAATTTTAAATTTGATGAAAATGGCAGAAAGTTCTCAAAGAGGGTAGAAAACACTGTGGGAAAAGGAGAAATTGCTCGTTACGAGCAATTTCTCCTTTTCCCACAGTGTTTTCAAAAGACTTATACTGCAGACACGTGAAAGCCAGGGCTTGTTTGGGAAAGGGTTAATCAAACAGAACCTTTTCCATACCAGTGTATAAAGTTTGTATACAGTCAAGTCTGGTTCTCCACCCTCTTGCAGGTGGGGATAGCTTCTCAGAAGACCAAGGGGAGATAACTTCTATACTTCAAAGAGCACACCAGTCACGGAGAGCTGCTGAAAATGTTTGTAAACAAACAATAAATAAATTAGATAAAATGTTTGGGCTGGCGCCAGGTCGACATTCTCCTGTCAGACCCTGGGAGGAGATGTCAGGCACCAGTAAAGCAAGGTAAATAGAAAAATTTGATTGGTGTGACATTGATGTCTGCTTTTTTCAAGGTGGCCCAAATCATTACATCCTGCATATGTTTTTGTCTTCCATAGGACCATTTGTGGAAAGAATGTTGGAAAAGTAAAAGTTGCACGTAATGAGCAATATCTCTGTTCACCACAATATTTTCACATATCAGGGTTTTCCCATGATCCCCTGTTTCTTTGAATTTGGACCCCCAAATTTTCCAAGTAACCCCCAAAATTTGTAAGTGAGCCTTCTTTGATTCATTTGAAAGGGGTCAAATGACCCCCACACCAGAAAGTCCATGGAAAACCCTGCATATGTACAGGTATTAAGCCCAAGCAAACAAGCATATGATTCAAAGATCCTGGAGCAGAATTTGAAAACATAGTTGGAAAGATAGAAAATGCTGCTTTACCCAAATTTTTTCTACCATTTTCTCCTTTTCCCAATTTTTTTTCTACCATTTCAAAGACAGTTCCCATTATCAGAGCCACATTTGTTTTTAGCTCACCTTAGCACAACGTGCTAAAGGTGAGCTATTGTGATCGCCCTATGTCCGTTGTCCGTCGTCCGTCAACAATTTCTTTAAACATCTTCTTCTCCTAAACCACTGGGCCAATCTTGATGAAACTTCACAGGGATGTTCCTTGGGTGAAGCTCTACCAAAATTGTTCAAAGAATTGAATTCCACCCACAACTCTGGTTGCCATGGCAACAAAAAGGAAAAAAAAGCAAAATCTTTGAAAACCTTCTTCTCTGAAACTAGAAGGCGCAGAGCTTTGATATTTGGTATGTAGCATCTCCTAGTGGACCTCTACCAAGTTTGTTCATTTGATGCCCCTGGGGTCAAAACTGGCCCTGCCCCGGGGGTCACAAGTTTGAGCATAGTAACAAAGAAGGAAAACTTTAAAAATCTTCTTCTCTGAAACTTGAAGGTGTAGAGCTTTGATATTTGGCATGTAGCATCTCCTAGTGGACCTCTACCAAGTTTGTTCATATGATGTCCCTGGGGTCAAAACTGGCCCCGCCCCGGGGGTCACAATTTCCAACATAGGAACAAAGAAGGAAAACTTTAAAAATCTTCTTCTCTAAAACTAGAAGGCATAGAGCTTTGATATTTGGCATGAAGCATCTCCTAGTGGACCTCTACCAAGTTTGTTCATATGATGCCCTTGGGGTCAAAATTGGCCCTGCCCCGGGGGTCGCAAGTTCAAACATAGGAACAAAGAGGGGAAACTTTAAAAATCATCTTCTCTGAAACTGGAAGGCGTAGAGCTTTGATATTTGGTATGTAGCATTGCCTAGTTGACCTCTACCAAGTTTGTTCATATGATGCCCCTGGGGTCAAAACTGGCCCCACCCTGGGGGTCACAAGTTTGAGCATAGTGACAAAGAAGGAAAACTTTAAAAATCTTCTTCTCTGAAACTTGAAGGCGTAGAGCTTTGATATTTGGCATGTAGCATCTCCTAGTGGACCTCTACCAAGTTTGTTCATATGATGCCCCTGGGGTCAAAACTGGCCCCGCCCCGGGGGTCACAATTTCCAATATAGGAACAAAGAAGGAAAACTTTAAAAATCTTCTTCTCTAAAACTAGAAGGCATAGAGCTTTGATATTTGGTATGTAGCATCGCCTAGTAGACCTCTACCAAGTTTGTTCATATGATGCCCTTGGGGTCAAAATTGGCCCTGCCCCGGGGGTCACAAGTTCAAACATAGGAAAAAAGAAGGAAAACTTAAATTTTTTTTTTCTCTTAAATGGGAAGGCATAGAGCTTTGATATTTGGTATGTAGCATCTCCTAGTGGACTTCTACCAAGTTTGTTCCAAGGATGCTGCTTGGGTCAAAACTGGCCCAGCCCCTGGGGTCACAAGTTTGAACATAGGAACAAAGAAGGAAAACTTTAAAATTCTTCTTTTCTGAAACCGAAAGGTGTGGAGCTTTGATATTTGGTATGTTGCATCTCAGAGTGGACCTCTACCAAGTTTGTTCATATGATGCCCCTGGGTCAAAACTGGCCCCGCCCTGGGGGTCACAAGTTCGAAGGTAGGAACAAAGAAGGAAAACTTTAAATTTCTTTTTCTCTTAAACGGGAAGGTGTAGAGCTTTGATAATTGGTATGTAGCATTTCCAAGTGGACCTCTACCAAGTTTGTTCATATGATGCCCCTGGGTCAAAACTGGCCCAGCCCCGGGGGTCACAAGTTCGAACATAGGAACAAAGAAGGAAAACTTTAAAATTCTTCTTTAAAACTGGAAGGTGTAGAGCTTTGATATTTGGTATGTAGTGATTCTCTTCTAAGTTTGCTTGCCCATCTAAGCGCAACAAGTTCATTGAGTTCAAAATTGGGTCATCTTGGGTCATAAACTAGGTCACTAGGTCAAATTAAAGAAATACCTTGTTGGCACTCTCGAGGCCGCATTATTTGCTCAATTGCCTTGAAAATTAGTTAGAAAGTTTGTCTTTATAAAGTCTCACATAAGATTAATTTGGGTCAACTTGGGTCATAAACTAGTTCACTGGGTCAAATTAAAGAAATACCTTGTTTGCACTCTGGAGGCCACATTTATTGCTCAAATGACCTGAAATTTGGCCAGAATGTTTGTCTTGATAAAATACCAGATGAGTTTGGATTTGGGTCACCTGGAATCATAAACTAGGTCACTAGGTCAAAATAAAGAAATACCTTGTGGGCTCTTTAGAGGCCACATTCTTTGCTTAATTGCCTTGAAAATTGGTCAGAATGTTTGTCTTTGTAAAATCTCACATGAGTCTGAATTTGGGTCAACTGGGGTCATAAACTAGGTCACTTGGTCAAATTAAAGAAATAGCTAGTGGGCACTCTAGAGGCCACATTTATTATTCATTTGATTTGAAAATTGGTTAAAATGTTTCTTTGATATAGTCAAAGACCAGTTCAAATTTAGGTCATCAGGGGTCATAATCTAGATCACTAGGTCAAATTAAAGAAATATCTTTAGGGCACTCGAGGCCACATTATTTGCTCAATTGACTTGAAAATTGGTCAGAATGTTTGTATTCATGAAATATGAGTTTGAAATTGGGTCACCTGCGGTCAAAAACTAGGTCACATGGTCAAATTAAAGAAAAACCTTAAAGGCACTCTACTAAGGTGAGCGACCCAGAGCCATCATGGCCCTCTTGTTTATTTTTTTTTTTGTCCCCAACTGTCAACCCATAGAACGCTGAATAAATTGGTTGAAAATTTTCAGTCTAGAAATAAAACCAAAATAATTGGAGTTTAACTCTGTACCACACAATCCTGACTTTTAACGACCCTGAGAAAGAAGCCTTTTGAAAACATTGTGGGAAAAGGAGAAAATGCTGGTAACCAGCATCTTCTCCTTTTCCCACAATGTTTTCTACTCTTCCTAAAACGAATTTCAATTTTTGAGTCACTTCTGTTTTGTCATCTGCAAATGCTTTAAATTTGGACGAGTCTAAAATTTTGTCGTTTGGTAAAGAGTTAAAGGTTATTTTTATCCAGAATGTCTCAGCAGAGCAGACAGTGTAGATCAAAGATCAGAGATCAAAGACTGCACATTTTGTGCAGTTTGATCTTGATCTAAAATGGCCGCAAAGGTTACTAGTCATCAAAGGCAGTTAAAGGATTAGTACGAACAAGTCTAAAATTGTCTTATTTGATAAAGGGTTATACAGTGACATAGTTCATATTGGTTTTTTAACTGGGCTGTTTTCGAAGAAAACGTCAAGGTATTGTCATAGCCTTGGCAGCAGCATGGGAAAACTTCAACATTTTATAATATCTCTATCATTACTGAAGATATTTGCTTCAAACATGGACAAGTTGTCAATTATCAGAAGGGAAACCTATATAACAAGGGCAGGTAACCATAAAAGTATATTTGACAGAGTAATGTCCCCTTTTCAAATGAGAATTTTTAGTGAAAATCAAGCATCCGCAGCCAAGTGTTGGCACCAGCATGCGGTGCTCTTGTCTATACATGTATTAACATCATTCAGTATTTAAGTGCTGAAAATTTGTTTGAGGAGGTCCAGAGTTTTAACAACCTGAAGCAAGAAGGCTTTCGGAAACATTTTGAGAAAGTGCTGATGGCCAATAATTTCTCCTTTTCCCAGAATGTTTCAACCCTTTCAAAAACAAGTTGTTGGAAAAGGAGAAAATGCTGGTTACCAACATTTTCTACTTTTCCAACAATGTTCTCAGAAGCCTTTTCCTCAGAGTTGTTTAAAGGCACAGTAGGGGTCAAATGCAAACATTGCCAGTGTTAGAATGCATTCTAATCTAAATCATACCATTTAAAAGTATGGAAATAATTGTGACGATGACTATCTGTTTGACCCAAGTGTAAGTCGCTGGCAGAAAAATGAATTTTAAAACTAGATTAAAAGTTGCCAGGTTGCTCTTTCTTTTGTATACTTTTTACCTGATTTTAGAATTCACTTTTAGCTCCACTGGCTGAAGGTCAGTGGGCTTCTGTCATGGCATGGTGTCCGTTGTGCGTGCGTACATCCATCAGTGCGTTAACTTTTTTTTCAAATATCTTATCAGAAATTACCTATCCAATTTTGATGAAACTTCACAGAAATGATCCTGCCATGGCCCTCTTCAGAATTGCTTCAAAGAATTTGAGTCCTATGAAAACTGTGGTTGTTATGGCAACAAAAGTGAAAAATACTGAAAATCTTTAAAAATGTTCTTGTCAGAAACCATAAGGCCTAGGTCTTCCAAATTTAGTATGTAGCTTCATCTAATAGACCTCTACAAAAGTCCTTGAAATTATGGCCCTGGGGTCAAAATTTGCCTCGCCCGGGGGTCACAAGTTTTACATGGACTGATAGTGATTTTTTTTTTTTCTAAACCATGTAGCATAGGTCTACCAAATTTTGCATATAGTGTCATCTAGTGGACACATACTTTTGTTATTCAAATTATAGCCCTAGGGTCAAAATTGGCCCCAGCCCAAGGGTCACAAGTTTTACATGGGCTTATATAGTGAAAACTTCAAAAAATTGTTCGATCCTAACAGTAGGGCCTAAGGCTACGAAATTTTGCATGCTGCTTCATATTGTAGACCTCTACCATAATTGTCCCATTTATAACCCTGGGATCAAAATTGGCCCCACCCTGGGACTCACAATTTTTACATGGGCTTACAAGCTAAAAACCGAAAGAATCGTCTGTTTCCTAATTGCAAAGTCTAAGCTTGCAAAATTTTGCTTGTAGCTTCATCTTGTGGACCTGTAACAATACCGTTAAAACTATAGCACATTCTACAAAGGCTTAAATAGTGAAAACTTTGAAAATATTCTTTTAATATTATGAATTCACTATTTTAACTTCTGTGTGCTGAATAAGGAAAATAACTCCTGTTATAACATAGAGAGTTTGTTACCATTTACCTCCCTTGATTATCACTTTGCACTAATACATGTGTTGGGTATTCAAGTTTTTCGCAAAAAAAAATGTTCAGTTTTCATTGAGAGTGATTTATTTTGATGTTTATATAATATGCTGAGATGAGTCAAATATTTAGTATAAAGTAAGGTTCTGCGGTTTTTCATCAGTGTTTTGTTCCAGAACTTTACCATTCATGCCATTGAAAAATTGTTCTCTGCTTCTAAGATCTGGAAATCTTCTTGTTATTAGAGTACGCTAATATTTGGTATGAATGGTACTTGGTTAGACCTGCTTGTATTCATTGACATAATCTTTGCATTTGAAAAAAAAAAAGTTTTGTTGTTGTTGTTGTGGTTGTGTGTGTGTGGGGGGGTGCGCGCTATTGTCTTCAGTGTATGGTTCAACTCTTTACTACACGACAAAAGTCAAATTTGGAAAGCATTTGCCCAGACAACAAAATAAATGTGATTCAATTGAAATATTGTTTTGGTAAGGTGGAAAACATGGAAAATACTGGTTTGTGCTAGGGGTATAGTATTTTTTAGTTATGAATGAATTTCAGTATAAGTTTTCAGAATTGTTAACTACATGAAAACGGTTTGTCATGTGCAAGAGTCATGTCCTTGGATTAAAGGTCAAGGTCACAGCAAGGTCAAATGTGTTCTGAAGATTAGCCGTTTTTGTGTCTGGGCCATAACTTTTTTCCCTTTAACTTAATTTCAAAATAACTTTGCATAAATGTTTACCACATTGACATGATGTGTCATAGGTTAAAGGTCAAGGTCACTGCAAGGTCATATCTATTTTTGGGGGGATCAGTCACTTCTGAGTGACAGGCCTTGTTCCACAGTATTTTAAAAAGCATTCTTCTTCAAGGTCTTTCAAACTCTGAATTGCATTGTTAAGGGTTAAAACCATCCAGTTTTATGAAATTATTATTTCAGTTCTGCCAGTTCCTCTGGTAGCATAGACACAGAGTTTACAAAAGGGGACGAACGTCGCTTACGGGATTACATTCAGAAACTGAAAAATGAACAAAGTTCCGTACAGCTGACAGTGATGGAGTTAGAGAGTGTTCATTCGGACCCCACCTCGGAGAAAGTGTTTAGGAGTCCCGAGGCTCAGCGACTTGATCTGGAAAATGCTGTGATAATGCAGGAATTAATGGCAATGAAGGTATGGCAATATACAAATAAGCCAGGCTCTATGAAAAGGGGATTTAATGCATCTGCAAAAAATATTGGCCCAGGTCAGCCTGAGCAATTCGCACAGACTGACATGGGTTGAAACGTTTTGCTATGTGTAAATTTTCTGCATGTCCAAGGACTATGCTACCTCCAGATTCAGTGAACTGTTAGACAAAAAGGCTTTTATGGAATCCAAATTATGCGGTGACTTGCTTGGCATGATACATCAGAGATGTATTAAAGTCCCTTTTGCCAGAGCATGGCTCAGATTCATTTACTCTGTACCAAACAGCAAAATTTACCCGTCCAAATTCAAGGCTGTTATAGACCACAAATTTGGTGTAGCTAAAATCATGACAATTTTCACTGAAAGGGTAGAAAACATTATGGAAAAGGAGAAAATGCTGCTTACTAGCATTTTCTCCTTTTCCAACAATCTTGTCAAAAGCTTTCTTTCCCAGGGTCGTCAAAGCGCAAGATTGGTGTTACAAGGGTTAAAATCAGTGTGGAGACAGCCTATAAATTGTCACCTTCAGTTGACTTTCCTGTCAGCCATTCAAAACCCTGTTTCAGAAGCTGTTAACCATAACATATCAGATAAGGAGTCATTATAGAATGTGAGCGGTTGCTTATGCTTGAGACTGCTTCAGAGTTGGGTAGAGAATGACTGGTAATCCAGCAATTTAACTCCTTACCAAATGACAAAATTTTAGACCAGTCCAAATTGAAGACATTTGCAGACGACAAATTAAATGTGACTTAAAAATTGAAATTCAGTATGGGATGGATAAAAAAAACATTGTGGGAAAAGGAGAAAATGCTGGTTACCAGCATTTTCACCTTTTCTCACAGTGTTTTCAAAAGGCTTCCTTTTTGGGGGTCGTTAAAAGTTGGGATTGTGTGTTAAGGGGTTAAGGACACATGCCACAGTTTTCTCTGATCCCTGGTCTGCACAAGTTTGACATGAGTTATCTCCTTTGAAGAACTGTATCTTTGTATTTCCACCTGCAACATATGATTCTCTTTTCCTTTTTTTTTCTCCACATACACTATAATTATTAGTATACCATCTGAGTGAAAATGAACAAAAAATCTGTCCATATTAAAGAAAGAAAACTGGCATATGATCTTAATGACCATAAAGAAGGCTTTTGAAAACATTGTGGAAAAAGGATAAAATGCCACTTTACAGCGTTTTCTCCTCTTCTTACAATCTTTTTTGAAACGAAAACCAGCGTTGGAGCAGCATTTAATCTGTGGTCTACAAATGCCTCTGATTTGGATGAGTCAAATTTGCAGTGTGGTAAAGAATTATTTCTAAACCAAATGGTAAAATTTTAAACTTGTTCAGATTGAAATTATATGCAGACTAAAAATTGAATGTTTCTCAAGTAATGGGATTTGCCTTTGAAAGGGTAGAAAACATTGTGGGAAAGGTAGAAAAAGCTGGTTACCTTTTTTTAACCTTTTCCCACAATGTTTTCAAAAGCCACCTCCCGTTTGGTTCATTAGTACTTAGGATAATCTGGTAAAGGATGAGAGGGGGTTTCTTTATATCTACAGGAAGAGAAGGCAGAGTTAAAGGCTCAAAACTATCTACTGGAGAAGGAAAAGAGAGCAGTTGAATTGAGATTAAGTAGCATGGAGTCACAAGAGCAGGCCTACTTAGTGCAAATAGAGCATCTGAAGTCAGAGGTCACAGATAGAGGTCAAAGTCAAACTGAAGGTCAAGTTGTGCTGGATGGGACAGGCAGTGATAAGGTAGTATTGTTTCCTTACTTCCTTGTTCCTTTCTGACCCTTTGCTTTTTTTTGGACTCAGATGAAAAAGGCTTTTGAGAAACTTGTGGGAAAAAGATGAAAATGTTGGTAACCATTATGTTCTCCCTTTTCCTTAATGTATTTTTTCCTTCAAACAAATCCTATCACTTTAGCCGCATGTAATTTTTGTCTGTAAATGCTTGCAATATGGACAGGTCTAAATTTGTATGGTCTGGTAAAGATTTTAACTTTGCTCAAGAACATAAGTTTTCCACTTCCAATTTGTTACAGGAGGAAATTATGTCAAATTTCTTTCTACTGTACTGTTTCACTACTGACTACAGAAATTCCACTTTTTCCTTGTTTGTAAAAGTAGATTTCCACTGATGATTATGGCATAGATAAGTATCATGTGATGAATTGTTTAGATCAAAGATCAGACTGCACAGAACATGCAGTCTGATCTTGATCTATGCCATCCACAAGAGCTACTAAGGTTGTCATGGTAATGAAAGAGTTAATCCTTTACTGAACAATCCTGTGTTTTAATAACAAAAGTGAAGAAGACTTAAAAATACAAGAAAAAGGAGAAAATGCTGGTAAGCACAATTTTTCCCACAATTTTTTCTATCCATTTGAAGACCAATTCCACCATTTCAGTTGGAATTGACCTGTAATCTGCACATGCTTGGATATAAGCAGCATTTTCCCAGTATGTTTTCTATTTTTTTGAATAAATTTCACCATTTTAGCCAAATTTGATATGTCATCTGCACATACTTTGGATATAACCAGCGTTTCCCAGGACGTTTTCCATCTTTTCAACGATATATTCCACCATTTGAGCCAAATTTGTCATATCATCTGCAAATACTTTGGATAAGACTAGCATTTTTCACAATGTTTTCTTTCTTTTCAAAGACTAATTCCACCATTTGAGCCAAAATTGATTTGTCAGGAGCTGATGCTTTCAATATAGACAGGTTTAAAATGGGAAAGATTTTTAACTAAAGGATATCATTGCCTACCTAACCTTTCACCACGCAATTTTATGTTTTAGTGACACTGTGAAAGAAGACTTCAGTACATACATGTAGTTGGAAAAGGAGAAAATACTGGTAACCAGCATTTCCCTCCTTTTCCCACAATGTTTTCTATCCTTTCAAAGACAACTTCCATTATTTGAGTCCAATTTGATATGTCTTCTGCACATGCTTTCAATATGGACAGGCCTAAAATGGTAAAGAGTTAAGTATATGACATTATTGCCTATTTAACTCTTTACCACATAATTCTCTTTTTTTTTTTTTTTTTTCAAAGTGTTTTTTATCCTTACAAAGACAAGTTGCACCATTTGAGCCAAATTTGCTTTGCCATCTACACATGCTGTCAATACAGACAGGTACTAAGTTTTGATATATGGTAAAGAGTTAAGTGTAGGAAAATTTTGCTGATTTAATTCTTTACCAAATGATGCAATTTTGTAGTAGACCAAATTGAGAGCATTTGCAGACCACAAATTAAATGTTGCTAAAAAAAAAAAAAATAATAATTTCTGTGTTTGGTAGGGTAGAAAAAATTGTGGGAAAAGGAGAAAAAGCTGCTTTTCTCCTTTTCCAACAATGTTTTCAAAAGCCTTCTTCCAAAAGGTCATTAATGGTCGGATGGCGTGGTTAAAGGATTAACTCTATACCTCACAAAACCGTTTTGGAAGTGTCCATGTTGAAAGCATTAACACACATGAAATGAAATACAACTCAAATGATGGGATTTCTCTTTTGAAAGAGAAGAAAACATTGTGGGGGAAAATGTGGTTCATAAGCATTTTCTCTTTTTCCCTGACAAGTCTTCCAAATGCTTTCTTCCCTGGGGGTTGTTAAAGGCCCAGTGGCAGCCAAAAGTAAACAATGTGCATGCTAAATGATTTGAATTTATATCATGCTTTGTAAAAGTATGGGAAATTTTGTGAAGATGACAATCTGTTATTGTATGGTTGGTCCAAGTGTTAGTCACTGGCAGAGACAGGATTTTGAAAACTAGGTAAAAAGTTGCCAGATCGCACTATCCCTTGTTTACTTTCTGTGCATGGATTTGTTTGGTGCATAGTCAACCGTTGACCAAAGGCCCAAAAATCTGGACAGATCAGAATTGAGAGCATTTGCAGATGACAAATTTCATGTCAGTATCTCATGAAATTATGTACCAATATAACTATGCAAACGCATACATGCACATGTGGAAATTTTCATGAACAAAACCCAACTCACTCCTCTGAAAGTATTGTCAATTGACATCACATGTGACATCACAGAATTATTATCTTAAATATACACACAGCTATAATACAGAAAACAAGAACAAAGCCTGTTAATGCCAAGGCTCGGCAGTTGCTTTTAGTGAAAATTGTAAGTTGAAAAAGGGGCATAACTGTGTCAAAAATATTTTGATGGTTACTTGCCCCAGTTGTATGGCTTCCCTTTTTGATAATCAACAACATAGTCCAAGTTTGAAGTAAATACCTTCAGTAATGACTGAGATATTACAAAATATCAAAGGTTTTGCATGAAGACAACAATGGCGCTAGGACAATATCTTGATGTTTTCTGTGTAAACAGCTAACTAACAAGGAAAATAACTCGCTTTTTTTTCAAACTTCTTGCAGGAAGGTAGCGATAGGTCCACACCACCAGTTTCGCTGTCCCCTGATCTTAGATCGAGGGATGTTTCAGAAATACTTCAGGAATTCACAGAGGCCATAAGAAGGGAAAAGAAGCTGAAAAATCAGGTGTCAGAGCTGGTAGCAGCCTTGGAAAAATTGTCCAGGAATTCAGAAATTAGGCACCAACAGTCAGCAGAGTTTGTGAATGATTTAAAAAGGGCAAATAGGTACACTGTTACACTTAATTATTTTCCTGTATAACTAATTAATTATAACCCTGTACCAAACAACAAATTTTAGACTCTTCCAATTTAGAGCATTTGCAGGCAACAGATCTCAGAGTGGTCAGTATGAACTTAAGTTCTTTGATGTGGTAGAAACATCGTAGGAAAAGGAGAAAATGCTGGTTACAAGCATTTGCTCTGTTTTCCATAATAATTTCAAAAGCCATCTTCTTCAGGGTTGTTAAAAACTCGGAATTGTTTGGTAAAAGGTTAACCCAGCACTGCCTGAACATATTTGCCAGTTTGAAATCATCCTTGTAAAATAAGAGGATCAAAACGAATTCAAGTTTGACTAAGGTTTGATTTAATTTTCCTGATGTAAAATGTCCATTTGTTTAGTTGGTGCTCAATGAGTAAATATTGTAAAGTGGCCAGAATAGTGTGAAAATTCACATGGGAGAACATTTACTAACATAACTTTCATACAACGTAAAATCGAAACACGAAAACAAAAAAAATCAAGCATGCAAAATACAGCTCTTCCTTAACCCTTGAACCACCTTCCATAACCATAGTTGCCTGTGCACCCAGTGTGGATCAAGATGAGACTTCATAATATGCAGTCTGTTGTTCATTTTCTGCATTGCTAAGACATGCTTGCCAAAAGCAACCTTAAAGATACATTCTTACAGCCAGAGAGAAAAAATGTTGTAAAAATTTGATAGCCTGTAGAATGGTTCAAAATTTAGGCAGCTGTGTAAACATAGACAAATTACCGATATATTCATGGTGTAAGGGATAAATACATATACTACTGGAAATCTTCAATTTAAAATGGAAACATCACAACAGTGATTTCTTTGATGTCCCAAGAAAATGAATTGTATTTTCTATCGGTTTTAATCCGTGCAACCATCAGGGGCAAGATTTAGCATCACGATGCAAGAATATTTACAGTTTGATAGAATATAGATGAAGTGGGTTAGAGGATTTGGATGAGAAGGTGTACAGATGTAACTTTAAATTGCTACAATTTGGGTCTAAATTCTAGACAGAAAATGTCTTTCAAGTATATTTGGCACTCTAACAATATAATGGTTTATAATTACATGATCAAAGGCCCTGATAAAGAGGGGGGGGGGGATGTTGTAGATACATTTTTATTTTTTCACTAGAGCCTATGTTGTTGGCACTTATCTTAACCATTTCAACAGGACAATTGTTATGATGCTTACCTAGAACATACTGTAAATTGTGTAAGTTTTGGGACAGTAAAAAATAATTAATTTTTTAGATGTCCCAATATTTAGGTTGACGAAAAATAATTATTTTTTGTGGTGTCCCAAAACTTATGGTCAAACAGGGATCATATATTACACTTAATATACGATCCCTGGGTCAAACAAGACAAGCTGTCAAACTGTTTGTCACTGACCACGTACCCGTCGAATATTAGCGCTGCAACTTCAATAAAACCACGATCACATGCTGGTCTGTCTATTTTTAGACAAATTGGAATTCCTGTAGTCGATTCGTGTAGTAGGAATTTAAAACTTCGTATTCTTTCATTGTTTTCGTTACAGATAAACTAAATGTATTCAGTCATTTTTGTATGCATCCCGGGAAAGCAATCAGCATTGGTGTTTTGCGCTTACATTAGTACTTTTACAACTTATTTTACCTGTTGACATGAGGTAAACAATGATTTGATTTCCGTTCTGAAAAGTACCTGCTCGGCCCATTCTCAAATTTGATTGGTTGACAATCTTCGATCGATAAACTCCAGTTTGAATATAGGATATCTTGATTTCTATTTTTATACAATGAACCCGATTGACCGTGAAACACACACACACTACTTGTCCACTTCGGATGTACGTATACACATGACATGTACCTTTGCCCTTTGGTACAAGTTATTCACACCCTTTGTACCCTTATTTAGGTTCTTTTTTTACAAATGAGTTCTTTAATTGTCTGTCGGGGTGATCGGATTTATTTGCCTTGAAATGGGAGATTCCCGATGATATCGAGAGGGTTTGGAAGCAAGGCTTACGGGCAGAAATGGAAGTGTGCGAAGCAAATGCTTGTAAACAAAGGTTATCAAGCAGATTAAAGATTTTTTTTTTCGGAGTAGATATTCACTGTCCCTTTCTTTGGTACAAAAAAATACTGTCTTATTATGCAATTTTTAGTATGGCCCAAATCTTTGGGTCATGAAAAATAATTATTTTCACGTTTTTTGATGGTGTCCCAATTTTTTGGATGTCCCAAAGTTTAAGCAAAATACGATAAATTTTAGTGAAGAACTAAACAAAGAGCACTCTTTAACTCCATAACTTACCAAACAACAAAATATTAGGCCTGTCCAAATTGAAAGCATTTGCAGACAGCAAGTGAAATGTGACTAAAGTGATGGAATTTGGCTTTCAAAGGGTAGTAAACATTGTGGGAAAAGGACAAAATGCAGCATTTTCTTCTTTTCCCACAGTGTTTTCAAAAGCCCGCTTCCTGAAGGTCTTTACATTACACATTTAAATTGTAGAAAACAATGTGGGAAAAGGAGCATTTTCTCCTTTTTCCACAATGTTTTTAAAAGCCCTTTTTCAGAGGGTCTTTAAAATATGGGATTTTTTCGGTGAAGAGTTATACCTGAATATATTCTTACGTGTGCCATTTTTATGTTCTTAGAATATGTTTATAACTTTTTAATGTAATGACTAAATTACATGATTTTTTACACAGTGCTAGTGTAAACTTGCCCCCATTGATTGCTGTCAAGGTGAACAACATGGTACTTGTGCATACCATGCTCAGGTTCTACTACATGTGATTTCATGCACTAGATTGAATTAGCTTTTAAGAATGTGGAATTCACGTCTAAACAGGTTATACAGTAAAATTCAGGCACAGCTTGGATGTCCATAAAGTGAAATTCATGCCAATTTGCAGAAAGTTTATAGAAAGGATCTATTTAAAGCTCAGTGCAGTTTGTAAATGGGTCCGATGGTATAAAGATGGTTGGGAAAAATGACCCAAAAGGAGGCTGACCTCACTCTGTTGTGACAGCAAAAAATGTTGCCATTTTATCATCAGGAATTGATGAAGATGCATGATATACAGTGCAAGAGATAGCTGATAAAAGAGGCATTCATTTATTAAGTGTCATCAAGATGTTACACCAACACCTTTGACTTCGGAAGGTCTATGTGTGCTAGGTCCCTCATTTGCTCACTGATGAGGACAGACAAACTATAGAGTAAGGCTGGCAATACAAGTAATCAAAAAGTATGATAAATGTGATCCATGTCATTTGGAAGAAATTGTTGCAGGTGATGAAACCTGGATCTACCATTTTGAACTCAAGTCTTAGCCTGAAAATAAGGTTTAGGTTAGAGCACTTGTGACGGTGAAAGACCTATTATCACTTGCGGAAATAAGACCTTAAATTGCCTATTTTGTGTGATTTTTGTGATTCAAAAGATCCTGTTCTTCAAACACCAGTTCCCCGAAGTAGTTCTGTTACTGGGAAGTTTTAAAGAGAAAACGTTTTCACACAAGTCTCTTATTTCTAGCAGAACCACAGACTAGACACTGGCATCCGCTGCATAAACTTGGTGCATGGTAACGCACGGGCACATTAATATTCCAAGGTACGTGAGTTTTTGAATGAATATGGGCTTGATGTCTTGGAGCATCCTCCAAACAGCCCTGACCTGTCACCTTGTGACTTTTGGTTGTGCCCAGAAAATGCTAGCAGGATGCCAGTTCAAATCCTGGAGTGGTATTGGAAATGTGGTCTATCAGTGTCTGCAACATAAACCTAAAGAAGAGTATCGTATGGCATTCCGAAAGTGAGTAGATTGTTGTAAAAAGTGTGTAGAGGCAGGTTGGGCATACTTTGAAGGGCTCAAATAAAATTTTAACATTGCAAACATAATTGGAAAAACCACCAAACTCTAATGGTCCTCATAACTGTATGTCTGATTTCAATGTTGCTTGTATGTTTTTCAGTGCTCTAATATCAGCGTTTGACAAAGCCAAAAAGAAATATCAGAGTAAGTTGAAGAAACTTGAGTCACAGATGCAATCTCTCACAGAGAGATATGAGTCACAAGTAGGTATATTTTTAACTTCATTTTATTAGCTCACCTGAGCACAAAGTGGTCAAGGTGAGCTTGTGTGATAGTGCTGTGTCCGACATCTATCGTCTGTCATGCGGTCGTCAGCATTTACCTTGTGTGCTCTCTAGAGCAGGGTTTGCACAGGATTGAAAAGACCCTAAATTTCAGAGGTTGACCTCGAAAGGCCCTTAATACAACAAAGAAGTTGTATGGCCCTAAATAATTGCTTTTTTCTTTTCTTAAAATAAATTTGTTGTTTTGATTCATTTCCTGAAGTTTTCGAACAAACAATGGTAAATCATGCTTTGTAAATTTAAGACGACGATAAACTGGTACCCGTTGAACCTCAAATAACCATTGATATGAAGATCGATAGCAGGCTACTGTTTACTGCCGAGGGAAGTACTAAACTGGCAGCCTGTTAATCGATCTTCATATCAACAACAGGAAACACCGGATGCATACAAGTCGGGTTTCTGCCTGGTTTGAGATTTCATGAGATAATGCGAGACTTGGAAATTTTAATTGTGACATTATTTATGCACAGAAATAGACCTTATCGATAAAGATTAAATTCTTTAGCGAGTGTGATAAATTGATCATGGTCAGAAAAATCTTTGTTGTCATGAAAATTTTAGCCAAAGGTAGAGTATGGTAGGGTTATTTTCAAACCGAAATTAAGGTGTTCTGTTATGATCTGTCTGATTGGTTGATTTGGTATATATGAAAACCAATGGCTGCCTTCGATAAATTAGAAGTTGCCTGTTGTCTATCGGACGGTTATGGGAGATACAACGGGTACCAGTTTGAGGAAGTACAGGTTTTATACTTGACCTTTTCTACAGTGTACAAGAGATTGCGATTTATACTAAGTTTTTTAAGGAACAAATCTGAGTTTGCCAAATTGTTAATGGAGGTCATTCAAATGATGTTGAAGCAGTCAACGTGTTTGTGTCTTGGGAAAGGCTATTTTCAGCCCAAAGTGGCTATCAACATACCGATGGCTATTAAAAGCTGAAAAAAAAAAGACATATAGTGTATTGCAAGTACTGTTAAAAACTCCTTGATTTAGGAAAAATGGAGAAGGTGCGCCTTCTTCGATATAAAATGCCCACCAGTTACTTAACTCTTTAGCACACAATCCCGAGTTTTAAGGACTCTAAGGATATAGCCTCACAAAAACCTTTTGGAAAAAGAAGAAATTGCTGTCTTTTTTCCTACAAGGTTTTCAGCACTTTCACAGCCAGTAACCAACATTTCAGCTTAATCCAACCTGCCGTCTGCAAATGTTTTCAATTTAGACAACAAATTGTATAGATGTTATTAGTCAGAGACCATCACTAATGCAAGCTTCAAACTTATTAGCATAATAAATACCCCTTTCTGGTCATTGTAATTGCTACCTTACGGTGACAAAGTGTGTGCCTCAGGGTATCAAAGTCTGTTGTTATATGGCTGTACTTATACAGGATGTTTAAACCCTTGATTTTATGACTTACGATTTTATACATCCAGGTAGGAATGTGTGGATGTTTAAAACAGCAAAATTGTGGATGTACAAAGAAGGTCCAGTCTTGTTTTTCTGATGTCTTTGGGAATTTTCATGCCATATATATAGAAATATTATATATGTGTAATGAAAGCACTGGCAAGAGCATGCAAAATCTTCATTGTGCATGCATTGGTTAATTTTGCTGCTTTAGATAATATTTAGTAAATCACATATGCATGCAGGGGCCAAGGGTTTAACCCTGTACCAAAAACTCCCTGTAGACCTGATAAATTCCATTTAGAAAGCATTTATAGGAACAAAGAAGGAAAACTTTAAAAATCTTCTTCTCTGAAACAGGAAGGCATGGAGCTTTGATATTTGGTATGTAGCATCTTCTAGTGGATCTCTACTAAGTTTGTGCATTTGATGCCCTTGGGGCAAAAGTTGGCCCTGCTCCGGGGGTCACAAGTTCGAACATAGGAACAGAGAAGGAAAATTTTAAGAATCATCTTCTCTGAAACTGGAAGGCATAGAGCTTTGATATTTGGTATGTAGCATCGCCTAGTAGACCTCTACTAAGTTTGTTCATATGATGCCCTTGGGGTCAAAATTGGCCCTGCCCCGGGGGTCACAAGTTCAAACATAGAAATAAAGAAGGAAAACTTTAATTTTTTTTTCTCTTAAATGGTAAGGCATAGAGCTTTGATATTTGGTATGTAGCATCTCCTAGTGGACTTCTACCAAGTTTGTTCCAAGGATGCTGCTTGGGTCAAAACTGGCCCAGCCCCTGGGGTCACAAGTTTGAACATGGGAACAAAGAAGGAAAACTTTAGAATTCTTCTTTTCTGAAACCGAAAGGTGTGGAGCTTTGATATTTGGTATGTTGCATCTCAGAGTGGACCTCTACCAAGTTTGTTCATATGATGCCCCTGGGTCAAAACTGGCCCCGCCCCGGGGGTCACAAGTTCGAAGATAGGAACAAAGAAGGAAAACTTTAAATTTCTTTTTCTCTTAAACGGGAAGGTGTAGAGCTTTGATATTTGGTATGTAGCATTTCCTAGTGGACCTCTACCAAGTTTGTTGATATGATGCCCCTGGGTCAAAACTGGCCCAGCCCCGGGGGTCACAAGTTCGAACATAGGAACAAAGAAGGAAAACTTTAAAATTCTTCTTTAAAACTGGAAGGCGTAGAGCTTTGATATTTGGTATGTAGTGATTCTCTTCTAAGTTTGTTTGCCCATCTAAGCACAACAAGTCCATTGAGTTCAAAATTGGGTCATCTTGGATCATAAACTAGGTCACTAGGTCAAATTAAAGAAATACCTTGTTGGCACTCTCGAGGCCACATTATTTGCTCAATTGCCTTGAAAATTAGTTAGAAAGTTTGTCTTTATAAAGTGTCACATAAGATTAATTTGGGTCAACTTGGGTCATAAACTAGTTCACTGGGTCAAATTAAAGAAATATCTTGTTCGCACTCTGGAGGCCACATTTATTGCTCAAATGACCTGAAATTTGGCCAGAATGTTTGTCTTGACGAAATACCAGATGAGGTTGGATTTGGGTCACCTGGAACCATAAACTAGGTCACAAGGTCAAAATAAAGAAATACCTTGTGGGCACTATAGAGGCCACATTATTTGCTTAATTGCCTTGAAAATTGGTCAGAATATTTGTCTTTGTAAAATCTCACATGAGTCTGAATTTGGGTCAACTGGAGTGATAAACTAGTTCACTTGGTCAAATTAAAGAAATAGCTAGTGGGCATTCTAGAGGCCACATTTATTATTCATTTGATTTGAAAATTGGTCAAAATGTTTCTTTTGATATAGTCAAAGACCAGTTCAAATTTGGGTCACCTGGGGTCATAATCTAGGTCACTAGGTCAAATTAAAGAAATATCTTTAGGGCACTTGAGGCCACATTTTTTGCTCAATTGACTTGAAAATTGGTCAGAATGTTTGTCTTCATGAAATGTGAGTTTGAAATTGGGTCACCTGCAGTCAAAAACTAGGTCACATGGTCAAATTAAAGGAAAACCTTTAAGGCACTCTACTAAGGTGAGCGACCCAGGGCCATCTGGCCCTCTTGTTTTTCTCTTAACATCAGTACTAGTTTCTGTCAAAGTGTTGGCGGGTGTTTTAAGTCACATTTAGTGACAGCTCTAGTTTCATTTCATATTTGTGTATTTTTATGTGCCTTCATCATAAATGTGTCTGTTATACTCTGGCATAAGGCAGTCTAGTGCATTTCTGTGATGCATTGTGCCAAGCAAGACATTAACCCTTTATTGCACAATGCCTACTTTAAACGTCCCTTGGAAAAAGGCCTTTTGAAAACATTGTTGGAAAAGGAGAAAATGCTGGTAACCAGCATTTTCTCTTTTTCCCACCATGTTTTCTACCCTATCAAAAAAGGATTGCACCATTTTAGCCATATTGACATTGTCTTCTGCAAATGCTTTCAATTTGAAAAAGGCTAAACTTTTGTCGTCTGGTAAATGTTTATTTCATTTATTACTTCATCTCATATTTGTGTATTTATGTTTCTATGTCACAAATATGTATCTGTGTACATATTCATTTGCTATTTTGTACCTTTTCTTAGCCTATCCAATCTTTTGAAACACATTTAACCCTCCACCACACAGTTACGACTTTTAAAAACCCTGAGAAAGAAGGGTTTTAAGAAACATTGTTGGAAAAGGTAACCAGCATTTTCTCCTTTTTCCACAATGTTATTTACCCTTTGATAGACAAATTTCCTGTTTTGAGTAACCTTAATATGTTGTTTTTAAATGCTTTCAGTTTGGACCAGGCTAAAATTTTGTTGTGTGGTAAAGAGTCAATTTGTCATCTGTCATAAGTTGATTGTTAGAGTAAACTCTTTGTCAAATGACAAAATTTTAGACTTGTCCAAATTCAAAGCTGTTAGAGACTACAAGTTACATGTGACTCAATTAGTGATATTTTTCTCTTAACCCTTTCCAAAACAAGCCCTGGTTTTCACGTGTCTGCAGTACAAGTCTTTTGAAAACACTGTGGGAAAAGGAGAAATTGCTCGTAACGAGCAATTTCTCCTTTTCCCACAGTGTTTTCTACCCTTTTTGATAACTTTCTGGCATTTTCATCAAATTTGAAATTGTCATCTGCAAACTCTTTCAATTTGGACCAGTCCAAAATTTGTCGTTTCGGAAAGGGTTAACTCTTTACCCCATTATCCCGAGTTTTAATGACCCCACAAGAGAAGTCTTTTGAAAACATTTTGGCAATAGAAAATGTCTGCAAATGCTTTCAATTCGGACAAGTCTAAGATTTTGTTGTTTGGTAAAGAGTTACAGGGTAGAAAACATTGTGGGAAAAGGAGAAAATGCTGGTTACCAACACTTTCTTCTTTTCCCAAAAAGTTTTCTTCCTGAGGGTCATTAAAACACAGGATTGTGTTGTAAAGGGTTAACAAGGTGTGTCCTGTAGATTACTTTCTTTTGGTCCTTTAGCAGACCACTTTTGAAAACATTGTGGCAAAATTTTGGCATCAGGTTTAACCCTTTCCCTCTACCATACAAGCCCAAGTTTTAACAACCCTGAAGAAGGCGGCTTTGAAAAAAAATGCACTAAAAAGAGAAAATGCTGGTAACAAGCATTTTCTCCTTCTACCCAAAATGTTTCTGTCCTATCAAAGGCAGAAATCATCATTTGAGCTACAGTTAATTTGTCTTTTGCAAATGCTTTCAATTCGGTTGAATCCAAAATTTGTCATTTGGTAAAGGGTTAAAAGAGATCAGAAACTGTTGGTTGTTCGATTTTCAGGGGTGAACCAATTTTTTTCTGTGAGAAAAAATACTGTTACCTCCCATTTGATTATCAACTTGTGTATTTTTTGTTTTCGGTTTTCAGATTAGAATATTAAAACAGAAACTTTCAAGACAAGAGGATGACAGACCCAGGGTAGCCAGTGAAACTTCCTTATAGCTTAATGACTAGTTAGCTTCTAATAAATTTTTTATATTATAAAGTGTGATTTCATTGGTTATTCAGAATCATCAAGTTTTAGCCTTGATTCATGACATTTATCATTATGCATGAGAGTTATATGTGATGCATTTATAATGGCCAGTGTATAACCCACAGAATGTTTGGCTTGTATACAAAGATTTTTCTTTCCTGGTTTTCTCTAAGCACATATACCTTATTTTTAGCATGGTTGTTTTCGAAGAAAATGTTGAGGTATCGTCTTTGTCCTGTATCATTGTCGTTGTTGACATTTAAATATATCTCTGTCATTACTGAAGATATTTATTTTAAACTCCGACCAGTTGTTAAATATCAAAAGGGGAACACATAAAAGGGGCAGTTAACCAAAGAAATATTTACCTAATTATGCCCCTTTTTTGACCTAGAATTTTCACTAAAGTCAGTCTGTTTCTTAAAGCAACTGCAGCTGAGTGTTTGCACCTGTATGCGGTGCTTGGCTGTTTTCAAAGAAAACATGGAGTTATTGTCATAGAACCCCATGGAAACATTAGCAGATATTTTGGATCATAACAAATCAAATTCAATGTGTAATGTCAATGTACAGGGTGTTTCATAATATCTGCCACCATTACAAAGTTTTATATCTTTTTAGTTAATTAGGATAAAACAATGATATGTACACCCTTTGAAAGCTTATATATTAAAATTTTATTTGACTAATAAAGTATGGGAAAACATCAATGTCATAACGTCATTTATGACGTCATTTCCTGTGGTCAGTTTTCCAAGATGGCGCCAACTATGGATCACTGCAAAGAAATTGTTAAATTATATTATGAAACTAAATCACCTATTACAGTGATTAGAACTATGCAGAAAAGGTATCCAGATGTAGGTAAACTTGATAAAAAACAGATACATAGAATTTTAAAGCGATTTGAAGTTATGGGCTCAATTGAAGATGGGAGACACAATAATCTGGGTCGCCCTAAGTCCGTGCGGAATGAAGCGACAATTGAACAGGTTAAAGCGGTGATCACAGAAACTCCAAGAAAATCTGTTAGAATGGTATTTGGAGATATTACTAACATTGCCAGCCATTCAAGTGTTTACAGAATGCTAAAATATGATTTAAAACTGACTCCATATAAAATTTCTATTATGCAACACCTCAAACCAACAGATATCGAAAGCAGGTTGTCATTTGCAAGATGGGTAAAGGAAAATGATGATATCGTGGGACAGATATGGTTCTCGGATGAAGCCCACTTTTATCTAAATGCACAAGTGAATAAGAAGAATTCCATATTTTGGGGAACTGAAAAGCCAGAATTTTATATTGAAAAACCTCTCCACTCTGAGAAGGTTACAGTGTGGGCGGCATTAAGTTCTGAGGGCATAATTGGCCATTTCTTTTTTGAGGATGAGGATGGAACTGTGGAGACTGTAAATCAAGACCGCTATTTAAATATTCTTAAAAACAAATTTCTACCAGCTTTGAGACGTAAGGGAATTGATATAAACACCACATGGTTCCAGCAGGATGGTGCAACTCCTCATACAGCTAGAAATGTGATTGACTGGATACAAAAGACCTTTGGTGATAACTTCATTTCATTGAAAACAGATATTGAGTGGCCACCACACTCCCCGGATTTAAGCCCACTTGATTTTTTCCTCTGGGGATACCTTAAAGACAGGGTCTATAAGCACTCCCCACAGACCACAACTGAACTTAAAACTGCAATCAAGAGAGAAATGAAGATCATAAGCAGTGAGACATGTGCATGTGTAATCCGAAATTTCCGGCACAGAGTCGACGTCGTTATTGGCCAGAATGGACGTCATTTAGAACACATTCTATAAAATTGACATTTTAAAGAATTTTGAAACTGCGTGTATTTACAAGGGTAATACCTACATGTTATATATCAAATAAAACTTTATTCTATGTACAATAACATGGTTAAATGTAAAAACACAATTTCTTTTTTATGTTAAAGTTTTTGATGTATAAAATGGTGGCAGATATTATGAAACACCCTGTACATGTTTAATCAAAGCATTTTCCTTTAGTTTTATGAGTTTTCCATCATCTTGTTGAAGTTTTTTGGTAATAAAACCTCAACCCTTTTTCAAAAAATCCTGTGTTTTAACTACCTTGAGGAATTAAGCTTCTGAAAAATTTGTGAGAAAAGGAGAAAATGCTGGTAACCAGTATTTTGTCATCATTTGTTCTACCCTACCAAAGCCATATGCCATCATTTGAATCACATTTTGTTTGTTATCTGTAATGACTTTGGCTATCAATTTGTACAAGACTTCAATTTTGTCCTTTTGTAGAGTAAATGCAGATTAATCATCTCTACAAAAATCATCACCTTTACATGTACTTGTATGAGGTAATATACCACCATTATAGTGTAATGATAGGGTATGTAAAAAAGAATATTTTGTTGTAATAACTTGACAGCTTCTTCTATTTGCTTTTAGCTATGTAAGAAAATTTGATATCACTTGAGACCAAATTTCGAGAAAGGTGTCAAAATTTTCTTACACAGAGAGGAGCAAATACAAGGAACTAGGAAAGTTACAACAACATAATATTCCTTTTGTTACATACCTGAAAGTTTCAAGAACAAAATATTGCAATTATTGACAATTACCTTGTTAGTAGATTAAAACTTCCTTTTATGAATGGCAGATGTATACTTTTGCATAGCTTTTGTACCAATCAACGTGCGGTAAATATTATAGTGTAACACATTTACCAGTTATACTGCAAATAAGTCTGAATGAATTCCACATATAAGTTACATTTTCATACGGTAAATGGAACAGAGTTTGACAGTGTGAAAAATATAGATTTGTCTTCAGTTGTTTCTGGTTACTATGTATAGGTATTTATATAACAGGTCTGTACCTGTATGGAATGAGAGCAGTTTACTGCCTTAATGCCTTTGTGCTTCGCTAGAAATGAGTAAATAACAGGACCTTAGATTGTCGCGAGCAGCAAGTGTGTTCATGTACAAAATATGACAAAATACAAACTCACAAAATATCTAGAAACTCCTTTCTGTTCAAGTAGCTACATTACTTGTGTCTCTGTGAGTGGTTTTTGGGACACAGTATGTGCAAAAATGTGAATAGGTAAACATGTAGCTGAATGTGCTGGCTTTTCACCAACTTTTTGGTACTGATAACAAATGAATAAAAAGAAATTTGTGATAGGTTAAAAGTGTAGACATGTTTATTCTAAGGGCCCTTGCCCATTTGCTGGCAAATTTACACTCTCTATCTTTTTAGCTCACTTGAGCATGAAGTGCTCAAGGTGAGCTATTTTGATCGTGCTTTGTCCGTTGTCCGGTCGTCAACATTTACCGTGTGCGTTATAGAGGCCACATTTTTAGTTAGATACTCATGAAACTTGGTCAGAATGTTGCCTTGATGAAATCTCAAACAGGTTCGAAATTGGGTCATGTGGGGTCAAAAAGTAGGTCACTGGGCTAAATCTTAGAAAAACCCTGTGTGCACTCTAGAGGCCACATTTTCAGCCTGATACTCTTGAAACTTGGTCGGAATGTTTGTCTTGATAATATCTTGGGCAGGTTTCAAACTGGCTCATGTTAGGTCAAAAAGCAGGTCACTGGGCCAAATCTTAGAAAAAGCTTGTGTGCACTTTAGAGGCCACATTTTCAGTCTGAAACTCCATGAAAGTTGGGTAGAATGTTTGTCTTGATGGTATCTCGGACAGGCTTGAAATTGGGTCGTGATGGGTCAAAAAGTAGGTCACTGGGCTGAATCTTAGAAAAAACTTGTGTGCATTCTAGAGGCCACATTTTCAGTCTGATACTTTTGAAACTTGGTCAGAATGTTTGTGTTGTTATCTTGGACAAGTTCGAATTTGGGTCATGACGAGTCAAAAAGTAGGTCACTTGGCTAAATTGTAGAAAAAGCTTGTGCGTACTGTATAGGCCACATTTTCAGCCTGAAACGCATGAAACTTGTTTAGAAAGTTTGTCTTTATGATATCTTGGACGATTTTGAAATTGGGTCACATTGGGTCAAAAAGTAGGTCACTGGGCCAAATTCAGCCTGATACTCATGAAATCAGTCAGAATGTTTGTCTTAATGATATCTTGGACAAGTTTGAAATTGGGTCACATTGGTTCAAAAGGTAGGTCACTTACACTTACATGTTTTACATCATTAAAACTAGGTTTTCTGCAGCTTTACCAACCCTAGATGACTTTACTCAGGTTAGTGCTTTAGGGCCAATGGCCCTCTTGTTTAAAGATATTTCTGTCTGATATACCTGTACCAGGGTTTGATTTACACATCTGAATTGAATTTTAATCCTCAAGAATTTTCATAGGCATGATGTTCATAATTAGCTAAACCAAACTATGTTGCATGTATTCTGATTAGGTAGTTCGAGCATAACTGAAAGTTAGGTTAACATGGAATAGTTTGAATGTGTTTGGTATCATTAGGTGCTTGTTTGCTTGAAGTTGAAGGTATATGTATATGATTTTATGAATAGATTTTCAAGTGTAACTGCTGAAACAAACTCAGAGAGAAAAGTTGCTGTTGTTGTTGACTGTCCCTATCTTTGATACTGAGTATTTAAGTCATGTCACTGCAGCTAGTGCACCTTTCCTGTATCCACTTTTCTGTACCAGTATTACAGGCAGTTCACCAAGCCAATAGCTGTTTTTCCACACAAAACTTCCTCTATGTTCTGTGGTGAGAGGATTGAATATGTCAGAAGGACTTACATCATTCCTTGAAAATGAGAACATTATTTCAGCCATATTGCAGCAACAGCTCACATATTCATGTATGTCCTCGGTTTCATCAGTTCTGGGCTAGGACTATCAGCTTGGGGTATTCCTGCAGAGCTATCATGGCTCATCATCATCATGACAATTAACCCTTTACCACACAGTCCCAACTTTTAACGACCCTGAGAAAGAAAGTTTTTGAAAACATTGTGGGAAAAGGAGAAAATGCTGGTAACCAGCATTTTCTCCTTTTCCCACAATGTTTTCTACTCTTCCCAAAACAAATTTCAATTTTTGAGTCACATTTATTTTGTCGTCTGCAAATGCTTTCAAATTAGACTGGTCTAAAATTTTGTCAATTGGTAGAGTTAATTATGACAACACAGTGACAGACACATATACCAGTGTCAAAGATAAAGATTATACAGTCAGGTTGTGTTTGGTCTTATAACCCTGTACTACACAACAAAATTTTGACTTGTCCAAATTGAAAGCATTTGCAGATGACAAATTCAGTGTGCCTCAAATTATGGGGTTTGTCTTTGAATTGGTAGAAAAACATTGCAAGAAAAATGTTACCAGCATATTCTCTCATTTCAACAATGCTTTCAAAAGCGGTTTTTCCCCCCTCAGGGTGTTAAAAAACACAGTCCTGTTTGGTAAAGGGTTAAAATAATTATGCTTCCGACATGATTTGTTTTGCCAAAATAAATGACTTCTTTTATGCTAACTTGTGTAGGTCAGTATTCATATTTTTATGTATTTTTAGCTTGGTTGTTCTTGAAGAAAATGTCTAGGTATTGTCATAGCCCTGGTGTCGTCATCATCTGCGTTGTCGTGCAAAAACTTTGACATTTTATAATATCTCTGTTATTACTGAAGATATTTGCTTCAATCTTGAACAACTTGTCTATTTGTCAAAAGGGGAACTCTACAACAAGGGCAGTTAACCATCAAAGTATTTTTGACATAGTTATGCCCCGTTTGCAACTTAGAATTTTCTCTGAAAATCAAGCAACTAGAGCCAAGTGTTGGCACCAGCATTCGGTGCTCTTGTGTTTAATATTGGTGCTCTTTTGTTTTGTTTTCAACTCACCATAGCACAAAGTGCTCAAGGTGAGCTTTTGTGATTGTGCTGTGCCCATCGTGCCTTATCTGTCATCCTATCTTCGCAAGCCAAGGTGACGATCACTACATGGATCTTACCCCTTGGCTGATCAAGTGGAAATTTGTTAGCCTTCCGATAGGAGTAATCATTGGTTGCAGTCAGGACTGAAAGCACCAATCCAATAGCGCGTTCCAATGGCTATCCAACATCAGCAGAACGTAAATAAAAATGACCACAGGAGAAAGTTATCGGATATGCTGGGAATTATAACCAACAAAATACAGACGAAAAATATTTTCTTCAAAACTCACTTTCACAAATCAATTAAATGAAGTTTTAGGATACATCCCAACACCAGACGATGGACTGTCAAAGTAAGTGTGTGGCTTTTGCTTCACGAAACTTAAGATTTCGAAAATAGATTTTTGACTTGATAATCATCTGTCAAGTTTGCGATCTGAAAAGCAGTCCGTTGTTGGCGAATTGCGGAGAAAGCATGCTGAAAGTATTATAATTGAACCAAACCTTAGTGGCCAAGGACCCCCGTTAAAACAACAACACTGAAGCACTTAACAGATCATAACCCAACACCTAGAAAGGTAAACAAGTCTTTGGCCAAAAGTCTTATGTTACGCGACATTTGATTGGTTTATCGATGACATAAATCTAGAAGTGATAACAATCAAAATCCAGTAGGTGGCGCGTCGCCGTGCTAACAAATTTCGACACGATCAGCCAAGGGTTAAGATCCACATAGTGATCGTCACCTTGGCTTGCGAAGATGCTGTCATCCTGGCATCAACAATTATCCTGTGTGCACTCTAGAGGCCACATTTTCAGTCAAATACTCATGAAACTTTGTCGGAATGTTTTTCTTGATAATATCTCGAAAAAGTTCGAAATTGGGCGAGAGATCAAAAAGTAGGTCACCAGATCAAAATTAAGCAAAACCTTGTGTACATTCTAGAGGCCACATTTTTATTCCAATACTCAAGAAACTTGGTCAGAATGTTTGTCTTGATGAAATATCAGAGAAGTTTGAAATTTGGTCAAAAAGGAGGTCACCAGATCAGATTTTAGAAAAACCTTGTTTGCACTCAAGAAGCCACATTTGTAGTCTAATTCTTATGAAACGTGGTCAGAATACTTGTCCTAATGATATCTCGGACAACTTAGAAACTTGGTCATGTTGGGTCAAAAAGTAGGTCACTGGAACAAATCTTAGAAAAACCTTGTGTGCAGTCTAGAGGCCACATTTTCAGCCTGATACTCATGAAGTTTAGTCAGAATCTTTGTCTGGATGTCTGGCAGAATGTTTTTCTTGATAATATCCTGGACAAGTTCAAAATTGGTTATGTTGGATCAAAAATTAGGTCGCCAGGTCATAATTTAGCAAAACCTTGTGTGCACTCTAGAGGCAGCATTTTTAGTCCAAAACTCATGAAACCTGTTCAGAAGGTTTGTCTTGATGAAATCTTGGACAAGTTCAAAATTGGGTCATGTTGGTTAAAAAAGTATCAAATTTTAGAAAAATGTTGTGTGCAGTCTAATACTTATGAAACTTGGTCAGAATGTTTGTCTTGATGATGTCTTGCATATTTTGAAACTGGGTCATGTTGGGTCAAAAAGGAGGTCACTGGGACAAATCTTAGGAAAAACTTATGTGCACTGTAGAGGCCACATTGTCAGCTAGAAACTCAACGAAACTTACTCAAATCGTTTGTGTTGATGATATCTCAAACAAGTTTTAAATTGGATTATGTCGGGTCAAAAATTAGGTCACTGGGACAAATCTTAGAAAAAACTTATGCTCACTGTAGAGGCCACATTGTCAGCCAGAAACTCCCAAAACTTAGTCAAAATGTTTGTCTTGATGATATCTCCAACAAGTTTTAAATGGGGTCATGTCGGGTCAAAAAGTAGGTCACTCTGCTAAAATTAGAGAATTCTTGTGTGCACTCTAGAGGCCACATTCTCAGTCCAGTACTCTCAAAACTTGGTCAGAACATTTGCCTTGATCATATATCAGACAAGCTTGAAATAGAGTCATGTTGGGTCAAAAAAATAGGTCAATAGATCAAATTTTAGAAAAACCTTGTGTGCAATTTAGAGGCCACATTTTCGTTCTAATACTTATGAAACATGGTCAGGATGTTTGTCTTGATGATACCTTTGACAAGTTTGAAACTGAGTCACTGGGACAAATCTAAGAAAATTCTTGTGTGCAGTCTAGAGATACCCATAAAACTTGGTCAGAATGTTTGTCATGATGAAATCTAGCACAAGTTCAAAATTGGGTCATGTCAGGTCAAAAAAGTAGGTCATTAGGCCAAAACATACAAAAAACTTGCAAACACCTAAGGGGCCACATTTTCAGTCCAGTTTGAATGAAAGTAGGTCAGAATGTTTGTCTTGATGATATATCAGACAAGTTCAAAATTTGGTCATGTCAGTTCAAAAAGTAGGTCACTGGGACAAATCTTATAAAAGCCTTCTGTGCAATTTGGAGGGCACCATTTTCCATTTGATACTCATGAAATATTGTCAGAATGTTTGTCTTGATGATAACTCTAACAAGTTCAAAGATAGGTCAAGTATGTCAAAAGGTAGGTCACGAACACTCATGTGTTTTACATCAATTATAACTAGGATCTCTTCAGCTTTGTCAATCATGGATAACTTTTCTCAGGTGAATGCTTAGGGCCAATGGCCCTTTAATTTATTTTGTAACAAAATGTGAGCAACACCCACAAACTGCTACATTAGTAATTTACTATTTTGTTCTGTCAAATACATTCTTGCTGTTCAGATCTGATCTGTTGATCTCTAAGATCTTTTATTGGATTTGATTTTCACTTCAGTTTTTGAGCCATGCTCTGGCAAACAGGGGTTTAATACATCTCTGCAATGCATTATAGTATCTATTCTACTATTCTAGAAACTAAAAATGAGGGTGGATTCACCCCCTCCCCCTTTTTCCCATCTTAAAAGTAGGAGGGAATTTTTTAAAAATGGGTTGCAATTCTCAAATAGTATCCAGAAAAGTGGGCAGTTTTGACCCACTCGCTATCAAGGGAGGTTACTTTGATAGACATGATATGTTGCAAAAACAGCTTTGGCAATGATGTTGGTTTATTCAAAACGGCAGAATTTCCGGCAAGGCAAGAGTAAGTTTTTTGTTTTGGGACCTTTTCATTTTTTATTTTAGCTCTACTGGCCAAATGCCAGCGAGCTTATGTCATGGCCCTGTGTCCATCTATGCGTTACCTTTTATTTCAAACATCCTCTCGGAATCCACTCATCCAATTTTGACAAAACTTTACAGAAATGATCCTGCCTTGGTCTTCAGAATTACTTGAAAGTATTTGATTACTTTAAAAACTCTGGTTGCCATGGCAACAAAACTGAAAAATAGTGAAAATATTTGAAAATCTTCATGTCCAAAACATAATTTTAAGGCCTAGGGCTACCAAACTTGTCATGGCCCTGTGTCCATCCATGCGTTAACTTTTATTTCAAACATCCTTTTGGAAACTACTAATCCAAAACTTTACAGAAATGATCCTGCCTTGGTCTTCAGAATTACTTGAAAGTATTTGATTACTTTAAAAACTCTGGTTGCCATGGCAACAAAACTGAAAAATAGTGAAAATATTTGAAAATCTTCTTGTCCAAAACATACTTATAAGGCCTACGGCTACCAAACTTGGCTTGCAGCTTCATCTGATTGACCTCTACCAAGTTTCTTCAATTTCAGCCCCGGGGTCAAAATTGGCCATGCTCTGGGGTCAAAAGTTTTACATGGGTTTATATAGTGGAAGCTTTGAAAATCTTCTTATCAGAAACCAATGGGCCTGGGGCTATAAATCTTGGCATGTAGCTTCATCTAATGGACTTCTACCAAGTTTCCTCAAAGGGGTCAAATTTGGCCCTGCCTTTGTGGTCACAAGTTGTATATGGGCTTATATTGTGAGAAGTTTAAAAATCTTCTGGTGCTAAACCACAAGGCCTAGGGCTACCGAATTCGGCATGTAGCTTCATCTAATGGACCTCTACCAATATTCTTCAAATTATAGCCATAGGGTCAAAATTGGTCCTGTCCTGTGGGCTACAAGTTTTACGTGGGCATATAGAAGGAAAACTTTAAAAATCTTCTTGTCCTGAACCGCAAGACCTATGGCTACCAAATATGGCATGTAGTTTCATCTAATGGACCTCTTCTAAGATTCTACAAAGTGCTCAAGATGAGCTTTTGTGATCATGCCGTGTCAACTGTCCGTCATGCATCATCCAGGGGACAATAATTACCTTGTTTACAATCTAGAGGCCACATTTTCAGTCAGATACTCATGAAACTTGGTCAGAATATTTTTCTTGGTAATATTATGGACAAGTCTGAAATTGGGTGATGAGAGGTCAAAAAGTAGGTCACTAGGTCAAAATTTAGAAAAACCGTGTGTGCACTCTACAGGCCACATTTTCAGTCAAATACTCATGAAACTTGGACGGAATGTTTGCATTGATAAAATCATGGACAAGTTCAAAATTGGGTAATGCCAGGTCAAAAAGTAGGTCACCAGATAAAATTTAAGAAAAACCTTGTGTGCACTCTAGAGGCCACATTTTTAGTCTAATACTTATGAAACTTAGTCGGAATACTTTTCTGGATGATGTCTCGGACAAGACTGAAACTGGGTCATGTGAGACTGAGAATTGACTGATGCCCCCGAAAACACATATGACCTTGCTGTAACCTTGACCTTTACCCCCAGGTCTTTCATGGGAGTGTCCTTGGGCAAGACACTTCTGAGCCCCAGCCTAGTACTGGTGAAACCCAGGAAATAGATGTATATGTGAGCTGTCGCCGTGATATGACTGAAATAATGTTGAAAGCGGCGTAAAACACCAATCAATCAATCAATCAATCAATTGACCTTTACCCTATGGACATGAATCTTGTGCTTGACGCATCATCTCAGTGTGGTTAACATTTGTGAAAAATTATTTTGAAATTAAGTCATAATGAAAAATGTTATGGCTGGACACAAAAACAGCTCCCCGAAACATATTTGACCTTGCTGTGACCGTGACCTTTAACCCAAGAACATGACTCTTGCCTATGACACATTGTCTTTATGTGGTTAATAATTCTGCAGTTATACTGAAATTCATTAATAATTGAAAAAGTTAAAGGCCAGACGCAAATACCATCTCCCAAAAACATCTGACCTTGTTGGGACCTTGACCTTTACCCTACAGACACGACTCTTGTGTATGACACATGGTGTCAGTATGGTTAATATTTGTGCAAAGTTATTTTGAAATTAAGTGAAAAGGAACAAGTTTATGGCCCGGACATGAAAAAGGCTACCTCCCCGCCCAAAGACTTTTGACCTTGCTGTGACCTTGACCTTCAACCAAGGACATGAGTCTTGCACATGTCACATCATCAGTATGTGGTCAACAATTGTGCAAAGTTATACTGAAATTCAATCGTAATTAAAAAAGTTACTTGCTGGACATAAATACAATCTCCCCAAAACATTTGACATTGTTGTGACCTTACAGACAAGACTCTTTGGCATGACACATTGTCTCAATGTGGTTAACATTTGTGCAAAGTTATTTTGAAACTAAGTGAAAGGTGAAAGGGAAAAAAGTTATAGCCCGGATACGAAAACAACTCCCTCCTCCCCTTCCCTCCTCCAACACACACACGCCTCAAACATCCTAGGGCTACCAAAATTGGCACAGTTAGCTTCATCTTATGTATCACTTCTGAATTTGTTCAAAATTTAGCCCTGAGGTTGAAATTAGCCCTCCCTCATAATTATGTCTCATGATTGTTATGGCTTTATTATATTTAGGAAACATCTTCTTGTTTTTAACCATACAGCTTAGACTGTATTATTTGGTTGTCACTTTATCTTGTGAACCTCTACCAGGATTCAAGTAAGCTCTGTGGTTAAAAATGGCCTTGTCCTAGGGTCACAACTTTCACATGTGCTTTTGTAGAGGAAACTCTATAGTCTTCTTGTTCAAAACCATTTGGCCTCGAATTGTAACGTTTGGTATGTATGGCTTGTGCTTATTAGCCAGTGGAGCAATACAGGGCTATCATGGCCCTCTTGTGTATGTATGGCTGTCACACATTTGGTCAGAATTTATGCTGAATCTAAAAAAAAATTTGTGTGAATCCCGCATCCTAGAATAGAAACTGGCATTTATAATTTATACTAAGCAAGTCATCGCAAGTTTTGGACCCATAGAATCCATTTTGTGTAATACCAGACCGACTCATGAATTAGTCTGGTCCTTTGACATGCAGAAAATTTACCAAAAGCAAAAAGTTTAATCTATGTTCGACTGGGCAGGCTGACATGGGTCGATACTTCTTTTAGATGCATAATAGCCCTTTCTCACAGAGCATGGCTCGTTTTATTTAAATTTTGCAAAAACAACTGTCAATCTTTTCACTTTGTGCTGCAATTGAATCACTTCTATGGATCTAAGTGAAAACCTTTAACTCTTTACCAAGTGACAAAATTTTAGATCTGTCAAAATTGAAAGCATTTGCAGACAACAAATTAAATGTATTTCTAATGATGATTTCTGTCTTTGATAGGGTAGAAAACATTGTGGAAAAGGAGAAAATGCTCATTACCTGCATTTTCTCCTTTTCCCACAATGTTTTCAAAAGCCTTCACGCTTAGTGTCATTTAAACTCGGGATTGTGTGGTAAAGAGTTAAGAATGCTCGTCTGTTGAAACAAGATGGGAGAAACATTATGGCGAAAAAAGAAATTGCTTTTTGCAAAAAAAATCAATTTTGAGCAATTTCTTCTCTTGCCATTGTTTTCAAGCTGCTTGCAATTGTTTATGTATAAATACTGATAGAACTTAAGTCTGAACTGTCTACCAAATGACAAATTTTTGGACTTGGTCCAATTTCAGAGCATTTGCAGACAACAAATTGATTTTGGTTCAAATGATAGAATTTGTCTTTAACCCTTTAGCAAACAATAAAATTTTGGACTAACCCAAATTGAAAGCATTTGCAGACCACAAATTAATTTTGACTCAAATGATGATAGCGATCTTCGATAGGGTAGAAAACATTGTGGAAAAAGGCAAAAATGCATTTTGTCCTTTTCCCACAATGTTTTTAAAAGTGTTCTTTTGCAGGGTCGTTAAAACTCAGGATTGTCTGGTAAAGGTTTAAAAGAGTGGCAAACATTGTATGAAAAGGAGAAAATGCCAGCTATCAGCATTTCTACTTTTTCCACAATGTTTTCAAAAGCTTTCCGAGTACGGGTCCTGAAGACAGGATACTGTTTGGTATGGGGTTAACTCTTTACCACACAACAAAATTTTAGACTGGTCCAAATTGAAAGCGTTTGCAGACGAAAAAGTAAATGCAAATGAAAAATTAAAACTTATTTTTGGAAAAGAAAATACTGTGGGAAAAGGAGAAAATGCTTTTCCCACAATGTTTTCAAAAGGTTTTTGTTCTCAGGGTCGTTAAAAGTCAGGATTGTGTGGTAAAGGGTTAAGCAGTTAAGAGTATGATTTTCAGGGGTTCTAGATCTGACATTCATCAATTATGATTGTGGGAAAAAACATAATTTTGATTTTGGATTTCTTTTTGTTTAAAGAATCATATTGTTCATGCTGCATTTATAGATTTTTTTTTTTACACTTATTTTGTATAATTTAAATGTGATGCTTAGACTTAATTATTATGAAAATAAAATACATAATATGACCGTAATTTTTTAGTTTTGCCATCTCTTCCAATAGTTTTTTCCTGTAGAGGTTTCACCAAACACTCCTGAGATTTAGCAACCCTGAGGAAAAAAGCTTTTGAAACCACCGTTTTCTCCGTTTCCCAAAATATTTTCTACCTATTCAAGACAGCCATATTAAATCTGTTGTTCGGAAACGTTTTTTATGATAAATCTGAATTTCTGTCGTCTAGTAGAGTTCACACTTTAACGTACAATTCTGAGTTGTATTGAACCTAACCGAGCCCCCGTAGCTCAGTCGGTAGCGTACAGGACTTGAGAATAGGAGGTCGCTGGTTCATCCCCGGCTCGGCCAATTTCTTTCCCAGGATTGATGATAGTCATTGCCACAGGATTCATTCCTCTCTCACCGCTGACCAGTTTCGACGATGGTTATGTGGGAAAGCAGCCAGTGGTATGGAAAGAATATTGTGCGTAGTACTGGTAAAAGAGACTCCAGGAAAGCATGGATAGGTGCACTGGCCGCCGCGAAATAACTAAAATAATGTTGAAAAACGGCGTTAAACACCATACAATCAATCAATCAGTGTAACAAACCTAACAAAATAGCCTTTTTAAAAAATGTTGTGGGAAAAGGAGAAAATGCTGGTTACCAGCATTTTCTCCATTTCCCACAATGTTTTCTACCTTGTCTTAGGAGTTCAGTTTGATTTTACAAAAATTGATTTTGATACTTGCAAATGCTTTCAATTCAAAGAGTTTAAAACTTGTTGATGATGTGTACATGTACTTTGTAAAGATAAGCAACCTGAATTTAGGCCTCGTATGTACAAACATGTTTAAAAATTTTGCCACAATAGAAGAAATGGTTTGGCTTTGAATCAGTTTCTTCCATTGTCACATTGTTTTCAAAAGTGGTCTTATCAGATGTCTGCTGAACATACCAAATTCTTGGAAGATCATAAAGTGCCATAGTCTTCAATCTCTCACCCTTTGATGGATTTGTTTATAAGATTAGAGTTTACCAAACACCTTTTTTAGCTCACCTGAGCACACATTTCTTGCCTGACACTCATGAAACTTGGTCAGAAATTTTGTGTTGATATCTTGGACATGTTTGAAATATGGTCATGTCTGGTCAAAAAGTAGGTCACTGGGCAAAATCTTAGAAAAACCTTGTGTGCACCGAAGAGGCCACCTTTTCAGCCTGATACTCATGAAACTTGGTCAGGAAGTTTGTCTCTATGATATCTTGGACAACTTTCAAAGTGGGTCACATCCAGTCAAAAAGTAGGTCACTGGACCAAACCATAGAAAAACATTGTGTGCACTGTAGAGGCCACAGACAGTAGGTCACTTACACTCATGTATTTTACATCATTAAATCCAGGCTCTCTTCAGCTTCATCAACTGTAGATGACTTTACTCAGGTTAGCACTTTAGGGCCAATGGCCCTCTTGATTGGCCCTCTTGTCAATATTATTAGGATAGTTTTTGCCATGTCTATCCATCCATCTGTCTTGTCTGTCTATCTGGACAGATATCTTCTAAAATCAGTGACGAAAACTGATGAAACTTCATACAGGTCTTCCTTATGATAATCTGCTGATATGCCTTTTTTTTTTTTTATTTAATGCCATAGAAAAAGGGGCCTTGATGTATATTACCATTATCGACCAGTATCTCTCAAATTATTGGTCAAAATTTTGTGAAACCTCATACATGTATTTATGTTGTTTATCATAAGCCACAGACAATCATTGTTTGTTTTTATTTAACTCTTTACCATACGACAAATTTTTAGACTAGTCCAAATTGAAAGCATTTGCAGATGACAGTTTAAATGTGGCTCAAATAATGAAATTTGTCTGTAATAGGGTAGAAAACATTGTGGAAAAAGGAGAAAATGCTCGTTACCAGTATTTTCTCCTTTTCCCACAATGTTTTCAAAAAGCTTCTCCCTCAGGGTCGTTAAAACTCGGGACAGTGTGGTAAAGGGTTAATAAAATGCCATATCATGGAAAAAGGGGGCTTCATGTATAATTTTATAATGGATCAATAACAGAAAGGCCACATCTACATGGGAAACAAGATACCTCATGTTTCTATCAAAAAAAGGTATTTCTCGATGGGGATATTTCAACAAAATAACTTGTTTTAGTTATATTCTGGCAGCCAGTGAATCTATTCATGCCACCTTTTTTTTAACCAGCATTTCACACAATTAACCAAATGACAGACGATAGATCGCTCCTCCCACTGATGTCACGTGACCCTCGAATGTAAAAACCTAGACAAACATTACCCAGACACAAGGGTTTAGCTAGGAGACATATGCAAGTTACCAGAAGATACTTTAACACGAAATAATTGTTCAAGATTAAATAAGCATGGGAACAATTTGAGAAAAGGTAGTTACATCTTTTGGATTTAGGTTTTTTGAAGTTTTATAGGTGAAAATTGAAACAGTGACTGTTTATCTCGAAGTCAGTTGACTTACACCTCTTACGCCACTTACGTTTGATAATGTAGGTACAATACGTGTACATGTAACTCGTGCTTCCTAAATATTTCTTAAAGTCATTGGTCTTCAAATGCAATTCATCTTTTACCTGCACAAAAATAAGCTTTTTCAAAGTTACAGAGATTTTTCCATTACTTAGTCCGTGATATATGCTTCAATAATTTCACCACAAATTGCAAGACTTTTACATTACCAAATGAAATATACATGTTTTTAACAGGGCAATATGATTACCAGATGTTTGAATTGAAATTAGAAGATACATTAACAAATGACAGGTTTACCAAATTGATTTTTTCAAGTTTGAGGGAAAAACTCGAGGAGAAGAATAAAAAGAATAAAAACATGAATATATTTCTAAGCATTCGCCGCTAAATACTATGCTGTAAGAGTAATAGAAAAATAAATTGGCTTACACATTGAACATGTATTTATCCAAATTTCAAACGCTAATAATCGTTGAAAGGGGTTATAGAAGGTCACAAAGTGTCAGACTGATATGACACGTGTGTGTAATTTTACAAGTAGGACAGTACCAGACGCTTTTGGGGTGGTATACCGATATCAAAGGAATACCGCATAAACCCTTGCTCCACGTTTTGCGTAAAAAGTGGCAACATGTACAACAAATCAAACGAAAACGGCTTGATATGTACCTAATTGATTTTCGATAAATAAATAATAGTTTAAGGGAGATTAAAAGATTGAAAATAAAGGGAGGGGAAAGATGGTTTTATATATATATAGGGTGGCATATTGTCTTTAATTTAACAGGCTTTAAGTTTGCATTCATAGATATGTTAAAATACAGAGACCAATGGGAACAACGTTTTTAATGGTTTACTGATGGAGGAAGATGGCATTTATTTTTAATTTAAACAAATGTCAAAACTGTGCCTACATTGCATTTACTTTAAAAGCGGGGGGGGGGGGGGGGGGGGGGGGGCGCTGTTTAGGTTTGACTTCTATGAAGACCATATGAAAACCATTTTTACCCGAATTTCGTCCACTCAAATTTTATTTAAGGATAATTTGTGAGGGGGGGAAAGATTCAACAAAAGAGATGTAACCAGCATTCAAAATAACAAGTCAACTCAATTTGGTAAGAAAATGAATTGACGAGTATATATTTAAATGAAAAATAAGGTAAAGGAAATAAATAACTGAACATGATAAAATCCAATCAGTTGTCTAAAATATTACCTATACATTTCTTTTAGTAAAGAAACAGGAATCTGTTGCCAAGATTGAAATTCTGGAAAATTTATGACAATAAAAAAACATGTTAACAAGAAGTATTCATTTATTTTTTTCCTTTTAAATCCGAATTTGTCTTCTGCAACAATAGTTTTACCTGGTGTAACTCTGCATCTTGAAATTGCAGTCGTAAGGATTAATAATGGATATCAAGTTTAAAGTTATTCATCAGTTTTTTCTCATAAATATACTATACATTTATATATAGTTATAACTCCTAATGATTCAGAATGTCTAGGTTTTATAACGGCAAGACGGCTTCCGATCTGGATGGAAAAATACTGATCGCTGATTGGCTTATTGACTTTTTTGATTGACAGCTGGCATTTGGTTAATATTCTTCCCAAGCCACTGGCAGCTTCCAAACAAACCATTATCGAAACATGATAAGCAATGAGAGAGGAATGAATCCTGTTGCAGTGACTATCATCAATCCTTAGAAAGAAAGTTGGCCAAGCTTGGGATTTGAACTGCCATCCCCTGGTTTTAGGCCCTGTACATTACCCACTGAGCTACCAAGCATGGGCTCTTCTTTGATGGAAAATTGAGCTTTCAACAGAATTTCAGTTATGTCACAGCTGCTGGTGTACCTACAAGTGTGTTCTTGGTGTTTCTTTTCACAAGTTCGGTACAACACACTAGCCAAGCCACTCTCTGCCTCCCAAGACAGACAAAACACTGTATCAGCAGAAAAAAGAATGAATGTTGTCCCAGTGATGGCCATTAATCCCCAGATAAAGTTTGACTCAGAAAGGATCCCAACTTACCATCCATCGATAACTAGCTGTGCTCTAGTGATGGAGTTATTCCTATACCGCACAATTCCACCTTTTAACAACCAGGTGAGTAGCCTTTTGAAAACATTGTGGGAAATGGAGAAAATGCTGGTAACCAGCATTTTCTCCTTTTCCCACAGTTTTCTACCCTCTCAAAGAAAAACTGCACCATTTAAGACACACTGAAATTGTGCTTTCAATTTGGACAAGGCTAAAATTTTATCATTGGTATCATCCAGATTACAAATTCTACACTTTCCCAGCGGTAATTGGCAAGTTGTATTAAGGGAGTTAAGCAGAGATGTCCTATTTCAGCCTTGCTATTCCTGACTATACAAGGCTGAGCACATTAAGACTGCTGTCATTTGGTCAGTTTATGTCAAAGAGGTAACACATTAAACAAAGCAACTAACTGTTACAAAATGGACAAAATCGCTAGAAGACCAAGTCTGTCATTGCCATGGCTGCCATTAAGAGCTCTGGTTTATAAATTGATTGAACATTCTCCTGATCTCACTCCATCAGACTTTAATCTATTTCAAAAACGAAACAAGAGGGCCATTGGCCTTAAAGTGCTCACCTGAGTAAGGTCATCTAGGGTTGATACGGCTGAAAAGATCCTGGTCGTGATGATGTAAAACACATGAGTGTAAGTGATCTACTTTTTGACTGCTTTAGCCTATTTTTGAATTTCTAATCTGGCTCAAAATGTGGTCTCTAGTCACACACGGTTTTTCTAAAATTTGGCCCCATGACCAACTTTTTGACCTGATGCGACTTGATGTCATTCTATTCTGAGATTTCATCCAGACAAACATTCTGACCAAGTTTCATGAGTATCAGGCTGAAAATCTGACCTTTCGAGTGCACACAAGGTTTTTCTAAGATTTGGCCCAGTGACCTACTTTTTGACCGGACCTGACCAAATTTCAAAATTGCCTGAGATTTTATCCAGACAAACATTCTGACCAAGTTTCATGAGTACCAAGTTGAAAAAGTGGCCTCTGGAGTGACAAGGTTGTTCTATGATTTAGCCCAACCCACTTTTTAACTAGACATAACCCAATTTTCTATGTGTCCAAGATTTTATCATATCAAACATTCTAACCAAGTTTCATGCATATCGGGCGGAAAATGTGGCCTGTGACCTACTTTTTGACCCAACGTGACCCAATTTCGAACTTGTCCGAGATTTTATCAAGAAACACATTCTGACCAAGTTTCATGAGTATCAGGCTGGAAATGTGGCCTCTTGAGCGCACACAACCTTTTTCTAAGATTTGGTCTTGTGGCCTACTTTTTGACCTGACATGACCCAATTTCAAACTTGTCCGAGATTTTATCTTGACAAACATTCCGACCAAGTTTCATGCATATCAGGCAGAAAATGTGGCATCTAGAGTGCACACAAGCTTTTTCTTAGATTTGGCCTCATATGGCCTACTTTTTGACCTGACATGACTCAATTTTGAACTTGTCCGAGCTTTTATCCAGACAAACATTCTGACCAAGTTTCATGAGTATCAGGCTGAAAATGTAGCCTCCAGAGTGCACACAAGGTTTTTCTAAGATCTTGCCATGTGACCTTCTTTTTGACCCCATGTAACCCAATTTCAAACTTGTCCAAGATTTTATCAAGACAAACATTCTGACCAAGTTTCATGAGCATCTGGCTGAAAATGTGGCCTCTAGAGTTGACGACCACACGACGGATGACAGACGATGCAAGACGGATGCCAGACACAGCACGATCACAAAAGCTCACCTTTAGCACTTTGTGCTCAGGTGAGCTAAAAAAGGCATTTCCGGTACCGACTTTTCAGTGAGATAATGATGTCATCTATGTAGTAGATTATCTGAATGGTCTTCTTTAAAAGTGGCACTGAGGCCCTTAAACATCACTGGCAAAAGTGTATAGATACTGAAGGGGATTATGTTGCAAATAATGCAAACTATCCATGAAGAAGTCAAACCCTTTCATATGAGGCTCACAGCTATCCAGCAGCCTGTGTACTACTAAGCCGTCCAGGACCTCAAGTTCTAGACTGCAGTTCTCAAGTGTTTTGCCCAAGGATACACCTCCAAACAAGAGGGCTATGGCCCTAAGGCGCTAACCTGCTTAAAGTGATCTACGGTTGATAAAGTTAAAGAGATCCTGGTTTTAATCATGTAAAACACATGTCCTAGTGATCTACTTTTGGACCTGACATGACCAAATTTCAGTCTTGTCCAAGATTTCACGACGAACATTCTGACCAAGTTTCCAGAGTATCAGGCTGAAAATGTTGCCTCTACGATGCACATAATAAGGTTTTTCTAAGACTTGGCCCAGTGACCTATTTTTTTGACCCAATGTAACCCATTTTCTAAATTGTCCAAGATATCATCATGACAAACATTCTGACCAAGTTTCATGAATATCAGGCTGAAATTGTGGTCTCTAAAGAGTACAACAGGTTTTTCTTAGATACCGTATTACTGGGTTTTTTTTTGCAGCAACATATTATTTGCGGGTGGTGTCAGACCGCAAATTTGAAATGCACAAATAAAATTTTATTGATTTTTCCCCTACTGTCCGTCTTAACAGCAGACCACCCGATAGCCACTACACCATGACTGATTATAGATTTTCACTCCACGATAAGGTACACCTGTGTAATTAAAGGAAAACAATGACTAGTTGTATTACACGCTATTGATTGATTTTATAATTTTTTATCAGTCTTTGTCAGTTGTATTGAAAAAATAAAAATGGTGTTGCTAAGATATTTAGTACAGAAGGGTCTGCTAGGCCCTAACGGACCTTTATCTGAAGCCCTATTACCCAGGGAGATATCAGACTGTAATTCTGTTGTTTGAGATTTAACAAGTGCTGAAAAAAGAAACACAGATGACTCTAGCTGTTCGACAGCCCACTCTCGCGGGGATCTTCGAGTAAGAAGTGTGGAACTTACTCTAGCTTTAAACCAGACGACAGGGCAAATATTGCGAAGTACGAAATCGGATCCAAAATTAATCTGTAAGGGATTTGAAAAAGCAGGAATTGCCACATGTGTTGGTTTCACTTTTGAATAAACACTGAACTTTAATACTAAAGGTAGAAAATAGGTTGAATATCCAAGTTTTAGGTCAACAGATTTTACTTTTATGGCATAATGCTTTTTTAATACTTTTAACAGCTGTGTTATTTTAAATAAATTGTGTTCAATACCTTAAGTTGTTCTTTTAAAAAAAAAAAAAAAGCTACCTCAGATTAAGAAACTGCAAAAATTAAATGCTCAAAAATTAGTTGAACCATTTTTGGCCCCAAACCGCAAAAATCTGCACCCGCAAAAATAACCAGTTATACAGTATGGCTCAGTGACCTATTTTTAGACCCAACATGACACTATTTCAATCATGTCCAATATATCATCAAGACAAACATTCTGACCAAATTTCGTAAGTAACCAGCTGAAAATTTGGCCTCTACAGTGTACACAAGAATTTTCTAAGATTTACCACAGTGTTCTACTTTTTGACCCAGCAGGACCCAATTTCAAACTTGTCTGAGATATCATGAAGACAAATATTCTGCCCCACTTTCATGAGTATCATACTAAAAATGTGGCCTCTAGTGTGCACACAAGGTTTTTCTAATATTTGGCTTGGTGACCTACTTTTTTATCAAACATGACCCAATTTTGATCTTGTCTGAGATATCATCAAGACAAATAATATGACATAGTTTCATGAGTATCAAACTGAAAATGTGTCCTCTAGAGTGCACACAAGCTTTTTTCTAAGATTTGGCCCAGTGACATACTTTATGATCCAACATGACACAATTTCGAGCTTGTCCAAGATTTTATCAAGACAAACATTCTGACGTAGTTTCCCGACTATCTGACTGAAAATGTGGCCTCTAGAGTGCACACAAAGTAAATCTTGGTGATCCTGATGACGGACGACGCACACTGCATGACAGACACAGAACGATCACAAAAAGCTCACCTTGAGCACTTTGTGCTAAGGTAGGCTAAAACCCCAGTGAGGACTAACCGGATCAAACCACTGAACCATGCAGGATCCCTTTAACTCTTTACCAAACGACAAAATTTTAGACTGGTCCAAATTGAATGCATTTGCAGACGACACAATACACTTGATTGAAAAATTGAAATTTTTTTGGGGGAAGGATAGAAAACATGGTGGGAAAAGGAGAAAAGGCTGGTTACCAGCAATTTCTCCTTTTCCCACAATGTTTTCAAAAGGTTTCCTTCACAGGGTCGTTAAAAGTCAGGATTGTGTGGTAATGGATTAATAAATGGAAGGTTGAGAATAAAGAAAAAACAACAGTTTGAAGACCACAGGCATTCATTCTACAACATGAAGTTTTATTGCCCTATGGGATGCTTTAAAATGTACACCTTAAAAAAAAAGAAAACGTTAACAATAACAGAGAAAAGTAAAACAGATTACAATTATATTTACTGAGAGTTGGCTTTACAGTGATGCTTATCATGTGATGCATAACCTTTAATCCTATTCCAAACAAGTACTGATGAAAATATTGTGGTAAAAGGAGAAAATGCTGGTTACCAGCATTTTCTCCTTTTTCCGCAATGCTTTTTACCCTCCCCAAGACAAGTTCCATTTTTTGAGCTTGCACTGGCTTGTAATCTGCAAGTGCTTTCAATTTGCAGGAATTTAAAAATCTGTCATCCGGTACAGTTAGAATCCTGCAAAAGTCATATAGAAATTTCCAGTCTATGGTAAAAACCCAAATACTGCGATTTCAAACCTTTTTTCACTTCATTACTGGCATTTTCTCCTTTTCCCATGATACTTTCAGAAGCTGTCAACATGAGGTTCATTTAACACTTAACCCTTTACCAAACGACAAAATTTTAGACTGGTCCAAATTGAAAGCATTTGCAGACGACAAAATTAATGTTACCGAAAAAGTGAAGTTTGTTTCGGGAAGGGCAGAAAACATTGTGGGAAAAGGAGAAAATGCTGGTTACCAGCATTTTCTCCTTTTCCTACAATGTTTTCAAAAGGCTTCTTTCTCAGGGTCGTTAAAAGTCGGGACTGTGTGGTAGAGAGTTAAGCTGCTAATCGCCACTCACTGACCTTTTGCGGACAGTGTAGATCAAAGTCAGACTGCACAGAACATGCAGTCTGATCTTGGATCTACACTGTCCGACAAGGAGGTAAGTTTGAAAGAACATTATTCAGGTTATTAGTACTGGCTTGAAAGTTTTATCAAACTTATTTAGCAGGATAAGCGTTCAGGGTACAGTTCACCGTTACAGCATCACTGAAATAAACAAAACATCAGACTAAACTTGCATTAACTCATTACCTCCTTAACTCTTTACCAAATGACAGATTTTAGACTTGTCCAAATTCAAACCATTTGCAGACGACAATACAAACATAGCTTAAATGATGCTATTGGTCTTTGAAAAAGTAGAAAATATTGTGGGAAAAAGAAGACAATGCTGGTTACCATCATTTTCTCCTTTCCTCACGATGTTTTCAGAAGTTTATTTTCTCAGGGTTGTTAAACCTCCAGATTGTTTGGTAAAGGGTGGAACAAATTTGCAGCTGACAACTTTCAAAATGTCCTTGCAATTTCATCGATTATCATGTGAATCGATATTACAAGCACAAGTTTATATAGGTACAAAAAAGACATTGTGTGACTAAAAAAGGAATTGCTTGTTACAGTTTCTGCTTTTATCACATTGTTTTCAAAAGTGCTCAGCTGCATGATGATGAAAGTTGTCTGCCAGAGGTAATGTGTTAAAAGAAATGGGAGCTAATCAAGCAATGGCATCGTGATAACTATAAAACCGTAAACAAACATGGTTGATGATGGAAAAATGTAGTCTAGACCTGAAGAGGTAATATTCTGATGAGGAATAAAAAAGAAAAGTGATGACCACTTTTTGACCTGAAGTAGTTTAAATTCCTGATGAAAAAATAGATGAACTGTCGTATGTTAAAGCTGAAATAACTAGACCTGAATGTAAGGCAGGAAGAACTGCTAAATTTCCTTAACCTTTCAATAGAATGAGGCTGTTATACTGTAACTGATGTAAGCCAAACAGAAATTTCAACTCTAACAGTTTTGCACTTACCAAAACCATTTTTTCACCAAGTCTTTACTGGCATATTTTTGCACCACTTTACTGCAGTTTTCAAAGGTGAAAAGAGGTAGCATACTCTAAACAAAGAAATAAAAAGGTTTATGAGCAACATAATCAACAGTATAATTATTAATTTTCTTTATCTATATTTTAATTTTCTTTTTAAGTCATCTGCTTATCAAATTTTTATATACATAGATATTTCTCTGTACTGCAACTACAGAATAAAACCCAAATATTGGACAGTGATCCAAGATCAGACATCATTATCTGTAGTCTGATCTGAATCTATACAATGTGCAAAAGCAATTCAACATGTGCTAAGCACTCCAATACTAGAGAAAGAGACTGTTCGAACAAAGAAATTTGAACCCTAATATTAATAATTTAACTCTACCAAACGACAAAATTTTAGATTGGTCAAAATTGAAACCATTTGCAGAGGACAAAATAAATATGACCGAAAAATCAAAATTTACTTCAGGAAGGGTAGAAAACATTGTGAGAATAGGAGAAAATGCTTGTTACCAGCATTTTCTCCTTTTCCCACAATGTTTTCAAAAGGTTTCTTTCTAAGCGTCATTAAAAGTTGGGACCATGTGGTAAGGTAAAAGAGTTAAATATATACAAGTCCTAATGATTTAATTATATCAGCTTTACCACAGTACAATTCAACTAGTGAGGTAACTAAAGTCTTTCTGGTAAAAATTATGAAAACATTAATGATAGGTAACTCTCTTTCTCTCAACCTGTATGCAAGGCAAAGAGTTCAGTGTTAAAATTTCATGTAAGATTTTTTCCTACCCAATCTTATGTGTTGATGGTCTTCCCCATGGTAACCTATCAATGCAACAGCAGTTCTTGTCTGAAAAATGAGCAAGAACACTGCATGTGGTTGCCAACAATCCGCTACAGTGGCTTTTAGAAATATATAGGGCATGTTGAATTTCAAGCAACAGTGCTACTTAAAGGCCCACTAGTTGCTAAATGTAAATAATTTGGGGGTCAACTTGCTGACAAATTTCATAACAGTATTGTTATTTGACAATGTGTTAAAGTGGAATTCATCAATGTTCCAGCTGCTGGCAAAAGAATGTACTGTATGACTTAAACGAAAGTTGTCATGTTTTTTGGCCAGCAACTGGGACTTTCACAAATTCCACTGTAACACATTATCATACTCATTATATCTATACTTTTAAATTGTACTCCAATTATATTTGGACTCCCATATTGTTTACTTTTGGCTCTTAGTAAGCCTTTAAGCTGAAAATGGGGCATATCTGTATCAAATCTTTGTTGATAGTTACCTACACTACTGCTATGGGTTTCCCTTTTATAGTTAACAACTATTCCATATTCTAAGAAAATATCTTCAGCAATGACAGAGATACTGGAAAATGTCGAAGGTTTTACATGATGACAAGGCAGATGACAATAGCGCTGTGACAACATCTCAAAACAGATATCAGTCTGATATAGAAAAAGTGACCTGATATTAGCCTGTAAAAAATTTCCTAATATTCCTGACAACAAAGTACATGCATGTTGCTTTGTTTTTTTTTTCTAAAAGTGACATTAACCCATAACAAGCTGAAGGATTTTTGCATCAATGGCCGATCATCAACGCAAAAAATGTTTAATTGATGATTAACATGAAAAAATTAGCGCAGAGAGAAAAATTGGGCTATACAAGCAATTTCTCTTTCTGCAACAATGTTTTCAAAAACAGCAAACTGTACAAGTTGTCTGCTGTAAGATGCAAATCACTTGCAGGTGGAAATGAGTTAAATAGAAGAATGTCAAAAAACAAGATTGGCATGATGGCCCTGTATTGCTCCACTGCCTTTTAAGTAAATGTGCCATATTAATTGGTATAAACAGAGACATAAAATCATACTGAGTATGTATGGCAATAAATTTCATGGTGAAATGGTCTAGCCCAAAAATCATACCTTTTTCACATGCCAAGATGATGTCAGTGAATACAAGCAGACAGACAGAGGGCCATGACCTGAGCTACCTGGCCTTTGGCCTGTGGAGCTAAAGAAAACACGCAAATAATCATTATGTTACACAGTACACTGTATATCTATACAAAGTAATAAACTACAAAAGGAAATGCTTTTAGCATTGATTAACTGTAACATCGTAATACAAGTAATAATAACAACAACATTTTCTTGTTGCTTTCTTTTTCAACAAGTCAAAAAAAAGACTTTCTAAAAGCCTATTTCTCTCTTTAAGATGAGCTCTATAACCGAACGAAAGTAGGAGAAAAAAATCATTCACGATTTCTTAAAGAAATTAGATTGTTTTCCCTACTTTCATTACAAGATTTCAATGTTTTATGTGGATAAATTGACCAACTTTTTACATAACCACTACCTAACACAGGTTTTTTTAAACACTGCAAAAAGACATGCTTATCTCTTTTTTGTCAACTTTATACCACCATTTTTTTTTCTAGCAAATAGCTCACCCTAAAATCGACCCCAAATGTAACAAAGATTTCATAACAGAAACATTCAAGAAATTTGAAGTGCTTAACAATTTCTTTTGTTACAATAAGTTCAAGTCATACTGTAAATGTGCACCAAATGCCCTCTGAAAAATAAAAGGTCATTCCAAACCGAAATCTTTCACATTAGTAGATATTCAATTCTAATTCAATAACCAAGTGTACACAAATTCTTGTCAACTTCCAACAAAATCAGCAAAAATCTCAGTCATACTGATGATAACAATAAAAAGATGCCAGTTACTTTATGACAGACCACAGAGAAAAAAAATCAAATTAGATCTTTAACCCTTTACCAAATAATCCTGAGTCTCAACCATCCTGATAGTATGAGCTTGTGAAAACATAGAGGTAAAAGGCGAAGATGCTGGTAACCAGCATTTCCCCCTTCTCCAAGGATGTTTTCTACCCTTTCTAAAACAAATTCCACAGTCTTAATCTTAAGTCATAATTATTAACCAATTTGAAATAAATATTTTCAAAGCTGTTATAAATTTGTTTCCAGCCATGAAATATGTTCACACTTCGCATGTTTTAACAAACCCAAGGATAAAGGCCTTTAAAAACATTGTGCCAAAAGGAGAAAATGGTGGATAACACCATTTTCTCTTTTTCCCACAATGTTTTATATCCTTTCAAGGAGAAATTCCATCATTTAAGAAATAGTAAATTTGTTGTCTGCAAAAAGTGCTTTCTATTTGGACAAGTCTAAAATTTTGTTGCCTAGTAAAGAGTTAATGTACAGATCTAGGGGCTACCACAAAGACATGTGCTAATGCTTGAAGCATGACGAAGGATACAAAACAAAAAAATAAATAATCTATTTAACAACTGCTGCATACATTTCCATTCATGGAAATCTCAAACCACAGAATAAAAAGAAAAGATACAATGTGTACTATAACAATAGTCGAGCAATGGCAGAAACATACTTTGTATTTAGTATTCACTTTGTATTCAGTGGCATCTTCATTAGCATAGTGTGACAATCACTTTGTCCTTCTATTCACCCTTGGCTAATTGAGTTTGTAATTTGTAATCCCAAGGATTCTGGATTTTGCTAGTTGTCATCCCTAGAATTACATCATCGATAACCAATCAAATGTTGTTTAGCATAACCCTTTTGGCAAAATCCACACACATATTTTGACAGTTCATCTGGTGTTGGAATGTATCCTAAAACTTCAAATTAACTGATTTACTGTGACTGTTGAAGTAAATATTCATCTTCTATACATGTATCTTTTTTTAAACTATTCCAAGCATATCCTACAAAGTCTCTCCTGCAGTCACTATTTTCATTTAGGTTTTGCTGATGATAGCAAGTGTAACACACTATTTGATAGGTGCTTTTAAAACAGACTGCAATCAATTATTATACATATCTAGGGGATAAAATATTTTGACTCGATCAGCCAAGGGTGAACAAGGCAATGTAGTGATCATCACCCTTGGCTAGTGAACATGTATTGAGTCTTGACTCTTTATTTAACAATCAAGCGTTTTAACTGATTCTTTCTGAAAAAATTTTCACAACATTCTTTCTCAGCATCTTTCAAAAGCATGACTGTTTTTTAAAGACTAAAAGCTTCTTACTCAGACATTAACAGAATGTTTGTTTAACTCTTTCACGACCGACTCGGGGAAAACCAACTTTTTTTATGGTCTAAAAGTAGATATCAAGTGCTGTTCAAGTTGGCTTTGGCCATTGTCTAGCATCAGGTAGTGAATGGTGTAGATCAAAGATCAGACTGCAAGTTCTGTGCAGTCTGACCTTGATCTATGCCATCCGCAAAATCTATTTAAGTCGTCACTGGTAGTGAAAGAGTTAATGGTTAAATATCTATTTAATTGTTCAACTCCCTACCTAACAATCTGCAATTCTTTTGACCCCCAGGAAGAAGGCTTTTGAAAACCAAGTGGGAAAAGAAGAAAATACTGGAAACCAGCATTCAACAGTTTGGCTGAAAATGCCAATATGGGTGAGTCTATAATTTCATCGACTGATACAGAGTTAAGACAAAAAAAACAGTGACATTAGGAAACTTTGAAAATACATGTACAGCCATTACCTCGGTTTTGAACCAAGCAAAGACTTAGTACTACAAACACATAACCACAAAATCTTTACACTTTACATGGCTCTTCTTCAAGATAAAAATAAATCCATCTGATATTGTTACTGTACAACCACTTATCATCACTTTTCAGAATTTTGAGAAGAAGCATTCTGCCATGTTCATCCATTATCTATTCTCAATACAGGACAGATCATCTGGTCTATAGAACACTACAAAACATTGTGACAGAGAAATTGATTAAAAATGCAATTTCTATTGTTCACAATCTTTTCTGGACCCAATTACTACAAATCCATGCTTTAGACCAAAAAGAGAACATGCAGAAAACTAATTGAGGCAGATTTGCTGGTATGGGAGCTGCTTTCTTCCTGGGTAAGGAAAGGAAAGGAGCAGTTGCTCATTGCAAGTAATTCCTCTTTTTTTTTTCAAAAAAATGTTTTCACAAGGTGTCTAGCACAGATACTGTTCCTCATGTATTTGTGTCACTGTGGCAACTGGTCTCTTAACTCTTTACCAAACAACAAAATTCTGGACTGGATGAAATTCAAAGCATTTGCAAACAACAAATGTAGCTGAAAGCTGTTTTCTGTCTTTCAAAGAGTAGGAAAACTTATGAGAAAAGGAGAAATTGCTGATTACCAGCATTTTCTCTTTTTCTCACAAAATTTTCAAAGCCGTCTTCTTCAGGGTTGTTAGGACTCGTACTTGTGTGGTATAGAGTTATTTCCAGACCAGTTTTATTTGAAAATCTGCCATTTATTATCCTACATAGTCAAGCATGTAATAATGTGATACAACCTCCTTCATTACAGATCCCTTAATTTACGTTCCCAAACCTGATTTTTTTAATTTACTAGTTCCCTTGACCGAAGGTGTAACTCTTTACCATACAACCAAATCTAAGTGGTGCCCAGACGATAAACTTAATGTGGCTCAAATGATTGGATTTGTCTCTGAATTGCTGAAAAGCATTCAGAAAATGCTGGTTACTAGCATATTCTCTTTTTCCAACCAATTTTTCAAAAGCCCTCTTTTCCAGGATCATTTAAGCTTGGGATTTTAAGGCCTTGGTTGGCAATCCAGATTGCAAGGCCATTGCAGCACCACTTTTTTGGCCAAAATGGTCATTGCTCTAGGTACTACTTTTCCCATTTTCCATCTTTACTTTTTTACAAGCAAAACCGTTCTCAAAATGCATTAGAATGGGTTCTAGAGACTTCTTTAATCCCTCAAATTCTCTGCAGAGTGGGTACACCCAAATGTGCCTTTGGCACCCTAGGAACAGTCAATAGGTGTTCCATGGCTATGCTAGTTTTCAAAACCCGACAACAGCCTTGGACTGTTTGGTAAAGAGTTACAACAGGTTTGACTACATTTGGATAAGTCCACATTATTGATAATGAGATAATGGGTAAACACTGTACAATAAATGTGAGGTATATCTACTTACATTACTTGAGGTATTCATCTTCAATATTGTGAGGTATTTCTGTCCAAATCTTTACTCAATTCTCTCTGTGTGAACTCTTTACCAAACAATCAACACAACAAACAATATACCATCATGTAAACCACACTAAACATCTGCATATATGGATGAGTCTGAACTTTGTTGTCTGGTAAAGGTAGTCTTTATCAAACAAAGAATTTTGTACTCTACCAAACTGAAAGCATTTACAGATGAAAAATTTATTTTAGCTTAAATGATGATTTCTGGCTTTGATAGGATAGAAAGCATGCGGAAAAAGGAGAAATGCTAGTCACCAACATTCTCTTCTTTTCCCACAATGTTTTCAAGAGCCTTCTTCTTCAGGGTTGTTAAAACTCTCAGGATTGCGTGGTAAAGGGTGAAGTCTTACGTTTATCTAACAATTAAATTTATGGACGAGTCTTAACTTCACCTTCTGGTAAAGGGTTAACTCTTTACCAAACAATGAATTAGGTTGTAATTAAACAAGAGGGCAATGATGGCCCTAGATCACTCACCTGAGTCAACAGGCCAACCATTCTGACCAAATTTCACAAGTATCTGACTGAAAATGTGACCTCTATAGCGTACACAAAGTTTTTCAAAGATTTGACCTAGTGACCTAGTTTTTTACCCCACATGACCCAATTTTTAACTCGTGTGAGATTTTATCAAGCCAAACATTCTGACCAAGTTTCATAAGTATTTGACTGAAAATGTGGCCTCTAGAGCGTACACAAGGTTTTTCAAAGATCTGACCTAGTGACCTAGTTTTTGATCCCACATGACCCAATTTCAAACTCCTCCGAGATTTTATCAAGACAAACATTCTGACCAAATTTCACAGGTATCTGACTGAAAATGTGGCCTCTAGAGCACACACAAGGTTTTTCAAAGATTTGACCTTGTGACCTAGTTTTTGACCCCACAAGACCCAATTTGGAACTCTTCTCAGATTTTATCAAGACAAACATTCTGACCATGTTTCATGAGGATTGAACTGAAAATGTGGCCTCTAGAGCGTACACAAGGTTTTTCGAAGATTTTACCTAGTGACCTAGTTTTTGACCCCACATGACCCAATTTCAAACTCATCTCAGATTTTATCAAGACAAACATTCTTACCAAATTTCACAAGTATCTGACTGAAAATGTGGCCTCTAGAGCGTACACAAGGTTTTTCGAAGAACTGACCTAGTGACCTAGTTTTTGACCCCACATGACCCAATTTCAAACTCCTCCGAGATTTTATCAAGACAAACATTCTGACCAAATTTCACAAGTATCTGACTGAAAATGTGGCCTCTAGAGTGTATGCAAGGTTTTTCGAAGATTTGACCTAGTGACCTAGTTTTTGACCCCACATGACCCAATTTTGAACTCCTCCCAGATTTTATCAAGACAAACATTCTGACCAAGTTTCATGAGGATCGGACTGAAATTGTGGCCTCTAGAGCGTACACAAGGTTTTTCAAAGATCTGACCTAGTGACCTAGTTTTTGACCCCACATGACCCAATTTTGAACTTGTCCCAGACTTTATCAAGACAGACATTCTGACCAAGTTTCATGAGGATCGGACTGAAAATGTGGCCTCTAGAGCGTACACAAGGTTTTTCGAAGATCTGACCTAGTGACCTAGTTTTTGACCCCACATGACCCAATTTTGAACTCATCCCAGATTTTATCAAGACAAACATTCTGACCAAGTTTCATGAGGATCGGACTGAAATTGTGGCCTCTAGAGCGTACACAAGGTTTTTCGAAGATCTGACCTAGTGACCTAGTTTTTGACCCCACATGACCCAATTTTAAACATGTCCCAGATTTTATCAAGACAGACATTCTGAGCAAGTTTCATGAGGATCGGAATGAAATTGTGGCCTCTAGAGCATACACAAGGTTTTTCGAAGATCTGACCTAGTGACCTAGCTTTTGACCCCACATGACCCAATTTTGAACTCGTCCCAGATTTTATCAAGACAAACATTCTGACCAAGTTTCACGAGTATCTGACTGAAAATGTGGCCTCTAGAGCGTACACAAGGTTTTTCGAAGATTTGACCTAGTGACCTAGTTTTTGACCCCACATGACCCAATTTCAAACTCATCTGAGATTTTATCAAGACAAACTTTCTGACCAAATTTCACAAGTACCTGACAGAAAATGCGGCCTCTAGAGTGTACACAAGGTTTTTTCGAAGATTTGACCTAGTGACCTAGTGTTTGACCCCACATGACCCAATTTCAAACTCGTCTGAGATTTTATCAAGACAAACATTCTGACCAAGTTTCATGAGGATTGGACTGAAAATGTGGCCTCTACAGCGTACACAAGGTTTTTCTAAGATTTGATGACCTAGTGACCTAGTTTTTGACCCCACATGACCCAATTTCAAACTCGTCCGAGATTTTATCAAGACAAACATTCTGACCAAGTTTCATGAGCATCGGACTGAAAATGTGGCCTCTAGAGCGTACGCAAGGTAAAAAGTTGACGATGGACAACAAACGACGGACAACGGATGACGGACACAGCACGATCACAATAGCTCACCATGAGCACTTCGTGCTCAGGTGAGCTAAAAATGATGGTTTTAGGATTCAAATACCCCAATTTATCTAGCCCCCTAGATCTATATTCAAGTCACACATAAAAGTATAAATTATTTATAGATCAATCATGAAATAAATCACAAAACTGTCAACAGAGAGAGAAAGAGGCAGAGTAAGATTTATCTTATCGATTGTCGTAAAAAATATGAGCTTTCACACACAAACCACTCACAGGAATCTCAAAATTCAAAAGTGAAGACATTATCTTCAATAAAGAAAATCACATTTCATCTCTGCACTATATGAAAGCACTTTACTATCAACAATTTCAATATCCACAAACTTAACAACAATACCCAAGGTACTTTGATATATGAAAATAAGCAAAGTCTCAGAGTACTTAACATAACAAAGCCACCTTTCAGTTCTTTCCAACAAAGACATTTTTATCTTAATTTCCTACACAGTCTCCTGTATCAGCCAACATACTCTAAGAAATCAAAGAAGTACGATAACAGTTCTGCTTATTTAATGTTTCAACCCACTGAGGGTCTCAGTCTATGGCCTAAAACAATTACAGCAACAAAAAGCATGTCAGTACCACAGTTGCTATCGTTCATTTACAGAAATCATTTCTAAAACTAAAAATATAATTGGAAAATACAGAATGTCTCAGCCAAATCAGATTGTTTTATCTGGACTTCAAAATTAGATAGAGCAATGATGCCAAATATTATCCCAGTCCCAAACTATAAGAATAGAATGAGGACAGTACAGGGGAATTTAAAACCATGTTTAATCACTAGTAAATTGCTGAGAATATGTACCTCTTTATTCTTCTCAGATTGTCTGAGGTAAAACAGACTGACAATGACTACATATAAAATTTCTTCAAAACCATTAGCCTGTATGGCATTGGAAACTGCCACAAGGCCATTTTAAATACAGTGTAGACCAAATTCAGACTGCATATTCCATACAGTCTGATCTTGGATCTACACTGTCAGCTACTTGGCCAGATATTCTAAGAAAAACATGTTAAAAATTTCAATTTCAGCATATTTAAAACAGTATGAGGTCTGTATTCTTTTACTTGACAGGGGTTAATATACCATCTTGGATGGTTATACAATACGATACCATCTGTCAAACTTTGTTTTCAAAAAAAAAAAAAAAAAAAATGAACGATGCTCTGAGAAAAGGGGGCTTTAAGCACCTGCGAACAGTTTCGGCCAAGGTCAGCCTGTGCAGTCAGCGCAGGCTGACCTAGGCCAAAACTTTTTGCTACTGGTCCATTTTCTGTGTGTCCAAGGACCAGTCTACCTCATGGTTGAGTTGGTTGTTAAAAAAACCAAAAATGGCTATTATGGATCCATAATTATGTGATGGCTTGATTGCCATACTGCATCACATTAAACCCCCTTTTGTCAGAGCATGGCTAAATTAAGACCTATCATCACAGCCTTGCCTGCCTTTACAGTACAGTGTTGTGACTTTAGTCAATTATTGACTCATCAAATTTAACTCTTTACCACAGAGTCCCAAGTTTAAATGGCCTTGATTGAAAAGGATTTTGAAAATATTGTGAGAAAAGGAGAAAATGAATGTTCTCTAACATATCAAACACAAATCTTATCATTAATTTTGAGCCACATTTTATTTTTCACCTGCAAATGCCTTAAATTGGACAAGCCTAATATTTTGTTGTGTGGTAAAGAATTAAAAGAGAGCTAAAATGATTTTGCTATAAATGTACTACTTACAAAAGTGGAAAAAAAAAGATAAAAATACAATAAACTTAAAATGAAATAAACAACTATGACAAATGAGAAAACACAAAAAGAAAAAACCTTTTGAAATATATGTTGAACAGGATGAGGGCAAATTGAGGTGTGTGTGTTTAACTGAGGTAAATGTATCCATTCTGTGTTGAGGTATCAAAGGTAATTTTTAATTCTAACCCTTGTAGAGCTAAACAGGGATTTAACTGCTTATGCTAACAGTGTAGATCAAGATCAGACAGCACACAATGTGCAGTCTGATCTTGGATCTACACTGTCTGCTTCTTAGCTATGATATAATGACACAAAAAAGCTTTGAAACTGCAATATATACATCTTTTGTGGCCACTAAGATTGTCCACTTCATCAATTGTTTATCAAAGAATCATGAGTTTAAACAACCCTGAACAGAGGGCCTTTGAAAAAATTGTGTGAAAGGAGAAAATGCTGGTAAAGAGCATCTCTGCATTTCCCCCATATTTTCCACCCTTTAAAATGCAAATCCCATCATTTGAGCCACTTCTAATTTGTTGCCTGCAAGCACTTTCAATCTGGAAAAGTCTAAAATTTGGTCATCAGGTAAAGAGTGAATGAAGTACTACAAGGGTTCATATTTAAGCTGTGCTTTGGAAAGAGGGGGCTTAACCCTTTCCCAAACGACAAATTTTGGACTGGTCCAAATTGAAAGAGTCTGCAGACGACAATTTTAAATTTGATGAAAATGGCAGAAAAGTCTCAAAAAGGGTAGAAAACACTGTGGGAAAAGGAGAAATTGCTCGTTACGAGCAATTTCTCCTTTTCCCACAGTGTTTTCAAAAGACTTGTACTGTAGACACGTGAAAACCAGGGCTTGTTTGGGAAAGGGTTAATGCATCTCCATGATGCATGATACTAAGCATGTCATCAGATGTTCATGGATCCATAATGTGAATTTTGTCTAATAACCAACTGAATCATGAGGTAAACTGGTCCTTGGACATGCAGAAAATTGACCAATAGCAAAGTTTGGCCCAGGTCAGCCTGCAAGGACTGCGCAGGCTGACCTGGATCGAAACTTTTTCAGATGCATTAGGCCCCCTTTTCACAGAGCATGTATGTATCAATGCCTTTTCTGATTTTAAATTACATGATTTTTTGCAACAATTCCAGTAATTACACTGGAATTACAGGCCTATGTTTCACCCTTTACCAAATGGTATGTTTGTAATGGTCCTGATAAAAAAAGTTTTGAAAACATAGACATTAAAAATCCAGGCAACAACATTAAAATTCTTTTCCTCTTCCCTCAATGGCTTCAACCCATTAAACTAGAGGCGCTTGAGCGCCTGTATCGCTCCACAGGCCTGATATTTCTATAATGGCGAAAAGAAGTTTTTAACAATTACCATTCAATCCTGCATTTTAGCTCACTAAAGAAAAAAGGTATGGTAAAAACTTGTGAGAAAAGAAGAAAAAAATGGTAACCAGCATTTTCTTAGTTTCCCACAATAATTTCTATCCTTTTTTATATATGTCTTACTAATTTGAAGATATGTTGTCTGCAACAGGTCCTTTCACAAACCATTTTGGGTGGGGAAACATCAAAATATAGAAAATATGTCTTTCTCAGGGTCGTTAAAAGTTGTGATTGTGTGGTAAAGGGGTAATCTAAAAGAACAACTAGGAGGGCAAATGAATGAATGTTATAGCAATATAGATCAACTTACATCAATACACCAGATAGAATGAAATATGCTGGCATACAATGAACACCTAATCCCTAATAATCAACTTTTCACAGTTAGAATGTCTTCTGTGGCAAACAACACAAAATGGTCTACAAATGCATTTACATAAATCAAATATCCTGCTCCAGGGCACAGATTAATTCTGGTGTACTGAAGTTGCGGGATCAGTTTGACTGGGTAACATTAATGCCTTATCACAAATGTAAAGCCCTGTCCCACTGTGTACCAGGTCACCAGGATTTACACCCCTTCTCTGTCCACTCTGCATTTACTCATTAGTAGGTCAACAAACCTTTACCAGAACTAATAAAAGTGCAGAGGTTCTCTTGTTCTATATCAAAAGGACTATAAAGTACCTACAACATGGGGGTTTTGTTATTAAAATACTTTTTCTTTTTTATCTTGGCATGGTTACTCAGGCTTAGTAATAAGGCAAAATTGAAAAGCTCAAGTTGTGAAAGGTGCTCAAGCTTTTATCTTATTTATGGCCAGTGATATTTCATTACTAGTACTAACTAATAGCATATCATTGGAGTAAATTGTGATCTTAATACCAAGGAAAATGTGTGGGCTTAAATAGGACAGCCCTGACTAGGTCAAGTCAATCCAATTTTCTTCCTTTTTCTTTGTTAGTCGATAAAACTAACACAATAAATAGTTTTGGAGAAGAACATTTTTTTGAAATATAAGCCTTGTCTATAAAAAAATGTGTTTTTAGGTGTATCATTTTTTTAAAAGGAATTTGGTATACAACCACCATAGAAACAATTTGGCAGACAACCACCATAGGAACTTACCTGCAAAACAACAATGAAATCCAATGAATAGTTTTAGAGAAGAAATTTTTCAAAGATTTTACTTTATACCATAAAAGGAAAATGAGTCTCCCATAAAAGCCATGTTTTTTGACAGATCATTTTTTTTTTACAGGAATTCTGTAAACCTGTATCTAAGGAACATTCCTGCAAAATAATAATGCTATCCAAATAGCGGTTTGGGAGGAGAAGATTTTTAAAGGTTTTTTACTTTGGTTGCCATGGCAACCAGAATTCTTTATGGAACACAATTATTTGAAGGAATTTGAAAGAGGACCACCAAAGGAACATTCCTGTGAAATTTGGTAAAAATCCAGTCAATAGTTTCTGAGGAGAAGTTTTTTAAAGAAAAAGTTTACGGACGCATGCACGGACGAACGGACGAACGGACGGACGGACGCACGACGGACACAACGCCATGACAATAGCTCGCTGGCCTTCGGCCAGTGGAGCTAAAAAATAAACAGATTTCTTTTTCAGCCGCATTTAATTTGTTGAATGCAAATGCTTATAAACAAATCTAAAGTTGTGATCCACATTTAGATTTAATACAGTGTTAAAAAGAGAACAAACATACTGGTTAACAAAGTTATGGGTTGACTCTTTAACCCAACAAAAAAATTTTGGACTTGTCCAAATCCAATGCATTTGCAGGCAAGGAACTAAATGTGGCTCAAATGGCGAGGCTTGTCATTGAAATGGTAGTAAATGGTGGGAGAAAAGGAGAAAATGGTGGTTACCAATTTTTCTCCTTTTTCCATAATGTTTTCAAAAGCTCTTTTCCTCAAGGTCATTAAAACCCTGGATACATGGTAAAGGGTAAAGAAGGCATGATTCAACTACTCTGATGGAACATTATGTCAATAAAAATCTTATGTTAAAACCAAATTGCAATACCAGCCTTCCCATAAAATATCAGGTTCTGGTATACACCTTTGAGGTATCAAGTGAAAAATTATTTAAATGAAAATGCACTAAATAGTAATGACATTTTGCCTTTCCCTGATTCTCATCCCCCCCCCCCCCCCAAAAAAAAAATACTTGATGTAATATGCATGGATTCTATTTTTGAAAATATTTGAGCCATGCTCTTCAAAAAGGGGGCTTGATGCATCTGCAAAAAGTATCGACCCAGGTCAGCCTGCGCAGTCCGTGCAGGCTGACCTGGGCTGAAACTTTTTGCTTTTAGTAAATTTTCCGCATGTCAAACAACCACTGTACCTCATGATTCTGTCATTTGTTAGACAAAATGGGTTTTATGGATCCATAATTATGTGATGACTTGCTTGGGTATCATGGATCATGGAGATGCATTAAGCTCCCATTTGCCAGAGCATGGCTCAATTTTAGAATTTCTTCAATGAAAATGACTTAAATGCTTATGATCTCTTCGTGGCTGAATTAATTTTGACATAGCCAATCATGATACATCTCCTTGCCTCAACTCTTTACCCGACCACAAAATTTATGCCCAATCCAACTTGACAGAGTTTGCAGGCAACAAATCGAACAAGGCCCAAATGATGGCATTGTCTTTTGAAGAGTGGAAAACATTGTGGAAAAAGGAGAAACTGCAGGTTACAAGCATTTCCTCCTTTTCCTGCAGTGTTTTCAAAAGGCCTCTTTGTCAGGGTTGTTACAACTTGGAGTTAGGTGGTAAAGGGTCAAGTCACGCAAAAGGTCGTTTTCAACCAATTTCTTCAGAATGACATTTTGATTATAAAAAATGAAAAAAAATACAGACTAAAATAGAGGTAACTTATTGGAGGTAAGTCAATGCATGGAAAGGCTGATACCATCTATCCAGTTTTAAAATTGTGCAGAAAAAAAAAATTTAAATTGTGCAGAAAAAGTAACGAACAATATTTCCTGATTTTTTCTAACCCTGTCTCTATTTCTTACTGGCTTCTATTTCATTTTTGCCGCTATGACAACTGTTCAATTTACACATATTGAATGAAAAAAGAAACACAGGTTTAACATTTAATGCAATTAATACTTCAAGGCTCAAGATAGAATCATGAAAATTGGCCAGTACTTTGTCACACTGAAATAAAATTTTGGCCAATTTGTTGAAAAAATATCATATCTAGCTATAAACCACATAATACCTGTGCAAACAACTGACCCTTTACAACACAACACAATTTTATAATAGGCCAAATTGGAGGCAGTTGCACAGGACACAATAAATGTAGATAAAATGATGTGATTTCTCTTTGAAAGGACAGAAAACATTGTGGGAAAAGGAGAAAATGCTGGTCGCCAGCATTTTCTCCTTTTCGAACAATGTTTTCAGAAGCCCTCTTCCCTAGGGTCAGTAAGACTTGGGACTGTGTGGTAAAGGGTAAAACACTAAACATTTTAGCATATGAAATGTTTTCTCTGAGTTTCTTCATCCATTTAGTACATATAGTTTTGTGAGGAATTGCTATGCTTCAAATCTATCAGATAAACATTAGATACTACTGCATAAAAAGAAACAGTTTAACGATCATTTCAATAAAAAACATGTAATTATAGAAACCGTTTAACGATCATTTAACATAAAGCTGTGCTTGCTTGTAGCATTGACTTTTATACACTATTTATAAAATATTTCCTTTCTCTTCACTACTTTTTGGTACTCTTTTTAACAAATAAACAAACATATGAGAAAACCCTCTGGCAACATGAGAGATAGCTTATTTCCACAAATTTCTCCTGTTGTCACAGCGATTTCTAAAGGGGTCTGCTGCAGGATTACTCCCCCCATCAAATTTTGCTAAACAATCAACTTTGTACACAGGAAAGAAGAAATATTTTACAGGTAATGTATCATGATTTGATCTAAATGCAATGAACAAGCAATACAATCAGTTTATATACTAATACATGTATTTAGACTATATACACCTATACAACAAAGAAAAGTTAATTCAGAGAGAAGAATTAAACACCCCTTACTCTATCATGTAAGATGGCTATTTCTTTTTTTAGATAATAATAAAAACTTCAGATTATTTTTTTTTAATTTATAAACTGTTCATTAACATTTTATTCCTAGGAATGCCAATCAAAAGTTTTAGATGCTTTTGCATGGTAAATCAAGATCAGACTGTATAGGACAAACAATCTGATCAAAATCTACGCTGTCCACATTATGAGATATCCTAATAAACTTTTGCCACAATGCTAAAAAATCTGGACAAAAAAAACATGCACTCTAAAAGCTAAAAGTGACGCAAATCTTCTTTTATTTTTTCTGTTTTGTCTACCAATAAATCACTCTTGTCTGTCAATGATTCTTGTGCCTAGCAAGAACAAACAAACTCCAAAATGATCAGTCTTACCTTGACAAAAATATCTTTTGCTTAATCCTTTACCAAACAACAAAATTTTAGACTCGGCAAAATTGAAAGCACTTGCAGATGATAATTTAAATGTAACTAAAATTATTGAATTTGTCATTGAAAGGGTGAAAAACATTATGGGAAAGGAGAAAATGCTGGATACCAGCATATTCTCCTTTTCCCTGAATGTTTTCAGGAGGCTTTTTTCCCAGGGTCATTAAAACCTGGGGCTGTTTGGTAAAGCATTAAGCCCTACTTACTACAGTTATGTTTTCCAATTTTCCTTTCAATATAAAATTAAAAACACCTTCAGAATTGTACAGGTAACTATGGAAAAATACCATTTGCAACAGCCCTGTTCACACAATAGAGTAAAAGGTTAAAATTATTAGGAGTACAGTTAATACTGCAAATTATTTTATTTGGTTATTCAGCATTATCCATCTATCACATTGTTTGAAAGATTTATCAATTCTCCTTGACTGGTAAATGACATAAAGTCACCCTTTTTTTTCCCTTATTTATTGGTAATCTATATGAATATATCAGAGAATATTATTTTACGCCAAACTTTTAGTGACATACAATATATCATACCTTCCTTCAGAATTTTTTTTTTTCATCTGCATGCACCATGCTACATCAAACAACATAGGGGAAAAAGGAGAAAATGCTAAAAAGAAACAACTTCCCCTATTGCCTAAATGTTTACATATGTGTCATGTGTTTAACATTAACCCTTAACCAAACAGTTCTTTGTTTTAATTCATTCTGTGAAAAGCGGCTTTTAAAAATATAATTGGAAAATGATAAAATATTGCTAACCAACATTTTCTGCTTTACACACAGTGTTTTCTGCACTTTCAAGGACTAACCCATACATCTGAGCCACATTTAAGTTGTTGTCTGCAAATGCTTCCAATTTGGACATTCCAATTTTGTGGTCTGGTAAAGGGTTCTGGGAGGTGTGTATCTAAACAAGACAGGTTCAAGATTGTCTTGAAATTTTATGCAATGTCAAATTGTAGATGTGTCCAAATTAATAGTATTTGCAGACAACAAATGAAATAAGGTTAAAATGCCGAGATTCGTCTTTGGATGGTTAGAAACTATTGTGAGAAAAGGAGAAAAATGCTGGTTATCAAAAGCATTCTTTCTCAGGGTTGTGAAAACATGGGATAATTTGGTTAAAAGTACAGAGGGAAAAACCCTTAAACAGTTTCTTTTGTTTTAGCTTGTTACCAACCAATCCTTTGTTTAATTGACCCAAAGAAAGACAGCTCTGGAAAACATTGAGATGAGGGGAAAATGCTTGTAATCAGTACTTTCTGCCTTTCCCACAATGTTTTCTACTTTTTCTAATGATAATTCTCATCATCTGATAGCATTATATTTGTCATCTACAAATGCTTTTTATGGATGAGTCTAAAATTTTGTAATGGGTAAAGGTTAAAAATAAATTTCTTTAACAAACATTTAACATATCACCTTGAATCAAGTATTTTGAATACCTCTGTTGAAAAAAAAAAATACTAACGAGTTATTTAACATCTAATGTTAAATATATACCATTGGTTACTCTGAATAGCAAGAAACTACACAATATTTGCTCTTTCCCTCTTCGAGTTTCTCAGTCCCTTTACCATACAACAACTTTTAGTCTTGCCAAACTTGCAACCATTTGCAGACAACAAAAAATTTGCAGCTCTAATGGTGTGATTTGTCTTGAAAAGGACATTGTGAGAAAAGGAGAAAGTACTTGTTACCAGCTGGTTAAATGTTTTCAAAAGCCATCTTTATGAAGGTCGTCTAAGTCTTTACCACACGATCCCGAGTCTTAAAGACTCTGAAAGAGAAGGCTTTTGAAAACATTGTTGGGAAAGGAGAAAATGCTGGTAACCAGCATTTTCTCCTTTTCCAACAATGTTTTCTATCCTATCCTATACATAAATCACCATTTAATCTACATTTATTTTGTCGTCTGCAAATGATTTCAATTTGGTCCAGTCAAAAATTTTGTTGTTTGGTAAAGAGTTAAACACAGGATCAATTGGTAAAGGGTTGAAAAATTGTTCTTAATAAAGTGAGCTATGCTCTGACAAAAGGGGTCTTAATGCATTTCTGTGATGCAGAATACCAAGCAAGTCATCACATGATGACAGATCCATAAAATCCATTTTGTCAAACAAATGACTCAATCACAAGGTAGAATGGTCCTTTGACATACAGAAAATTAGCCAATAGCAAAAAGTTTTGGCCCTGGTCAGCCTGTGCAGTCCAGGTCAGCCTGCGCAGTCCAGGTCAAATAATATTTAGGGATTCTATAAACTTGTTTTACAAAAAAAAAAATCATCAAGGGACAAAGTTAAACTTTGTTTAACAATTTTTATCAGAGCAAAAATTAGTTTACCCTTTACCAGACAATCTTTCGTTTCAACAACACTCTAAAGAAAGAGTTGAAAACATCATGAGAAAAGTAGAAAATACTGGTAATCTGTATTTCATTTTTTTCTCTCAAAGCTTTCTACCATTTCTTTGACAATTTCCAAGCCGCATTTAATTTGTCCCCTACAATGCTTTCAATTTGGACAAGTCTAGAATTTTGTCGTCTGGTAAAGAGTTCAATAAGGACTGGGTCCATTTCAGTACACATATCAAGAAAGACTCTTTGGGAAAGAAATGTAAAATTCATAAAGCAAAAATAAAAACCTCTTTATATCACTTGTCATACAATAACTCACTCCATCCTACATATTTGTTCTTCATCTTGCAGCAAACCACTCTGGAAAACAAGGCGGCAAAAGGAGAAATTGTTTGTAATCAGCAATTCCATTTTTTCACCACTCCATAAACATGTATTAACTCTTTGTAAGATGACAAATTTTAAGACTGGTCCAAATTGAAGGCATTTATAGATGACAAATGCGGCTCAAGTCACAGGATCTGTCTTATAACGGGTAGAGAACATTGTGGGAAAAGGAGAAAATGCTGGTTACCATTATTTTCTCCTTTTCCCACAATGTTTTCAGACGCCTTCTTTCCCAAGGTCATTAAAACACAAGATTGTATTTCAAGTTGAGTATCTGTATCAGTAATTTACAAGGACGTTTCCAAAGCTGTCTGCTGCAGTCTGTCATAGGAGATGATGAGTTGTAAAAATTACCTTAAAATACAGTATCATAACTATATATCACATTGGAAATCTGAAACAAATACACTTTTTCAAACCTTTTGTTGACATTCACGTCAAATTCTTGATACCTTGGACAAGCTTACCAATATATTTGAACCATGCTCTGGCAAAAGGGGGTTTAGTACATCTCTGCAATGCAATGTACCTAGGAAGTCATACATGCAACATGATTAGGGATCCATTAAATCCATTCTGTCAAACAACCAATGGTCCTTTGACATACAGAAAATTTACCAAAAGCGAAAAGTGTTGGCCTAGATCAGCCTGTACAGACTACACAGGCTGACCTGGTCGATATTTTTTGCAGATGCATTAAGCCCCCTCTTGCAGAGCATGGCCCATTTAGAAAAGCAGTCTAACACATTTTGACGAAAATATCTCGGCCAATCAGGAAGTTGGTCTCTAAAATACAGAAAAAATATCCAACGACATGTAGGTAAACATGTCTGTACAAATATGAAACTAAGTTAATCACGTAACCCATTCACCAGACAACAAAATTTTGGACTCATCCAAAGCTGAAACAATCACATGTATGAAAATGCAAGTATGGCTCAAATGATATAATTTGCCTTTGCGAGAGAGGAAAATAGTGGATAAGGAGAAAATACTGGTTACTAGCATTCTCTCCATTTCCTACAATGCTTCCACAGGCTTGATTCCTCTACCTTCAATATTGACAAATCTAAAATTTTACCATTTGGTAATGGGTTACAAGTGTTACAGAACATGTTTAAAAAATTTTCCAACAGAATTGTTTAGAAAAAATTATCCAATGGCAATTTATAAAATACAATTTAACTAATAGTTATCTCTTAGCATCTGATATAAAGGCCATCTTTGTAGATGTTGCATGTGTAGCTGAGATGCCATTCCATATCTTAGAAACAAACCTTATTCCACAAAGGTTATACAAATCAAGTTTAAATCAACAGTTTTCAATAAAAACAAGAAAAGTGTTACTACTACAATGAATTGTGATGTCTTTAATTTTAATGAATCTACATTATCTACAAGCACTCTACATAATACCACATTAATGACTTTCTTTCAGAAAAGTTTTTATTTAAGTTTGGGTAATTTAAATTATATAAGCAGAAATATACCTTGTACTTACACATATGTTTTTAATTCCTTTTACTGATTTGGTATTTCTTTGACCAAAAAAATACAACATCCATTCACGTATTTACCCTTTTGAAGCCCTTGAAAGAATTACTCGACATTTCAATTTCAATTTGTCTTAACCCTTTCCCAAACAAGCCCTGGTTTTCACGTGTCTGCAGTACAAGTCTTTTGAAAACACTGTGGGAAACGGAGAAATTGCTCGTAACGAGCAATTTCTCCTTTTCCCACAGTGTTTTCTACCCTTTTTGAGACCTTTCTGCTATTTTCATCAAATTTAAAATTGTCGTCTGCAACCTCTTTCAATTTGGACCAGTCCAAAATTTGTCGTTTGGGAAAGGGTTAAGACTTAAACTGACAGAAAAAAATGTTTTAAAAGCATAAACCTGAAGATAGTTTGCTTATTCCTTAGCACATAAGTATAAATAATCATTTTTGATATCTCATTACTACAGCTTTTGGAAACATTTTTGGAAAAGGAGCAATCATTTTTATTGAACAGTTGCTCTTTTTCCACAAAGTTTTTCCTGTTGCTGTAAAAGGACATTTGGTTACTTGTTGGCTAAAATTTGCCTGTATGGTAATGAGTTAAAGAACAAAAGAATAGAGTAACCCTTTACCAAACAGTCTGTGTTTTATCAACCCTGAGCAAAAAGTCATTTAAATGCTTGGAACCAAAATTTTCTCCTTTTCCCACAATGATTTCTAACCTTTCAAAGACAAATCCCATTATTTGGGCTGTATGTTGTTTTGTCATCTGCAAATGCTTTCAATTTGGATGAATCTCAAATTTTTTGTATAATGGTAAAGAGTTTACTATCCTGTTTTTTTATCATCTGGAAAATACATTTTTGAAAAAAGATCAACATGACTTTTTGAGAAGTGGTACCGACGATCCACCTCATACTTAAACTGCTGATTACAGACCTGACATTTGTACGGCTTAATATTTGCGTGAATACGCATATGAGCCGTGGTGTTGTTCATATGTCGAATCACTCGACAGCAAATACGACATTGGTATCCAGTGGCTACCTTTATAAAATTACCTTTCCCGTATTTTTTGTTTGACTGATCATCCCGAACAGCAGGTTGGGGTTGAGTCACTGGCATTCTCTCATAATCCTGTTCCTCAGCTGACTGACCTGATATGGATACTCTGGAGCCCTCTGGTGGTGGGGGATCTTCCGCTGCTGTTGATGCATACACGTCATCCATGGACATCTTCCGCTTTTTGTTGCTTAGATCTAAACCTTCATCGGAGCAACCATCTTTTCCATCGTCATCGATCACCAATGGAGTATCCAAATTCTCTACAAAACTGGAACTCGGAAAACGAGATCGACCACTCGGAACTGACTCTGTGGACGTGATCATCTGATACTCGCTCAGTGACTGGCTCCTTTCCCGTGTAGGATGAATGCGACCAGGAGGTATAAACTGTCTATGTAGAGGTGACAATAATCCTAATGAAGAGTGAAATATATTTTGCTGCACTTTAACAGCCTCCTCAAACGTTTTTGATAAATCTGGCTGAAATACCATTTCTGGTGATTTAGCCAATCCTGAGTCAACTATACCCGGCTCTTTTTCTTTCCCCTGAATATATGACGGCGAAGCTGAATTTGGACTTACAAATGTATCTGATGCACGTCTCTCAATCAGACTTTTTGGTTGCTTTCTTCCAGCACTACCTTGTCTTTGGTAATTTTTCATCTCCGCCTTTTTATAACCCCTATATGAGTCCCCTCCTATACTCTCTCCATACTCCTTACCTTCCACCAAGATGGCCGTTTCAGGCCGAACAGTCTCTGAGTCCAACACTGCAAACTGAGATTTATATTTCTCGATTTCTTCACTTTCATATTTCAACTTGTAAGAATTGTTATTATCACTTTCTGGGACTGGTAAGTTTGATTTGTAAGCTGTATCAGTATAGGATGTAAATGGAACCTTGTACATCAAAAATGGGTTAAACCCTGTTTCATTCGAACTGACTACAGATGGGTTTAAAACCAACCCATAGTTAACTGTTGGGGTGATGCTCCCTGAAGTTTCAAGCCCTGGACTGGTGGATGGAGGGGCAGAGACAGTGGATGTGGACTTGGAGCCAAATCCATTTCCATCGCTTGAATGAATGCCTGGACCAGTATCCCTGTACTGAACTGACTTTGGTGCAGGTGAAAGCTGAAATTCCGCAGGTGATCTTTTGGGAGAGGTGGCTGGTGTGGAACAGGTCTGGAGTGTATGCTGGGCCTGTTTGTAATGAAATTCTGTAGGACTAGATAGAGAGATTTGTTTTATATTCTCTGCACTCTCACATACAGGACTCTTTGTAAGTGACTTCCCTTTTTCGAAAATCTCTGCGCTGCTTGCTCCACTATGTACCCTCCCTGAGACGCTACTTTTCCCGCTTCCCTTCTCAATGAACTCGACAGAAAGCCGCCCTGATTGTTCCATCCATGCTCCTGAGGGGTCACTGTACTGTTTCGAGCTTTCTGGGTAATCATGACATGTGATCATAGCAACATCTTCATCCAGGCTTTTAGAACTTGTCGAGCTTTTGCGGCGATTTGGAGAAAACACTGAGTCTGAGGTACTGCTCTCTCTGTCATACCTTGGTCGTAGTGGCACTCCCTAAATACACAAATCATATATATCAGCTTACTTTCATAGAGACAACCACGTCTTCGTGGAAGCCCCTATTAACCCCTCACCAAATGATCCTGTATTTAACGATCATGAGGGAGAATACTTTTGAAAGTATCACAGGAAAAGGAAAAAAGAGCATCTCATGTAGGTGCCAATGCTCAGCTACAGTTGCTGATTTTCGGAGAAAATTCTAAGTCTAAAAAGGGACATAACTGTTTCAAAAATACTTTGATGGTTATCTGCCCCTGTTGTATGGGTTCTGCTTTTGATAATTAGTAATTTCTTCAAATTTGAAGTAAATATCTTCAGTAATAACACAGATATTATGAAATGTCAAAGTTTTTGAAAATTTTAAGTCAAAAAGGGGCATAACTGAATCAAAAATATTTTGATGGTTGTCTGCCCCAGTTGGTTCCCCTTTTAATAGTTAACAACTTGTCAGACTTTGATAAATATATTCAGTAATAACAGAGATTGTATAAAATGTCAAAGTTTTTGAACAAAAATGTAGATGACGAAGAAAGGGCTAAAACAACTAACTCCACATTTTCTTCGAAAACAGCTGAACTAAGAGTGCTGGTAACCAGCATTTTTCCTTTTCTCACAGAGTTTTCTACCTTTCAGTACCATATTCCATCATTTGAGCCATATCTACTGTTTAGTTTGGACCAGTCTAAAGTTTTGTTGTTTGGTAAAGAGTTAAGAGAGCAACCTATATAAAGCTAGCATTGTGTTCACAGAGACGGCAAATAATTTGTAGAATATCTCAACTGCGCAACTGACCCTGAAAGGGAAGGCTTTTAAAAACATTGAAGGAAAAGGAAAAAATACTAGTTACCAGCATATCATTTTTCTCCTTTTCTCACAATTTTTCAAAAAGCAAGCTTCTTCAGAGTTATAACAACAGTTATGGTTGTTTAATACTGATACTGGATTAACACTGACATAAATACATTAACCCTTTACCAAAGAATCCCATGTGTTTAAAAACCCTGGGGCAAACAGTTTCTAAAAACATTGTCTATAGGAGAAAATGCAGATGAACAGCATTTCCTCCTTTTCAAACAATGCTTTCTGCCCATTCAAAGCCAGCCCATTTTGTGAGTTACATTTGCTTTGTCCTCTGCAAATTCTTTTAAATTGGGCAAATATAAAATTTTGTCATTTGGTAAAGAGTTAAGGGAAAATAAATGTGTCACCAAAAGTGGCTTACTACCTGCCACCATTTATTGCCGTTATCAACATTATTTCAACTATTACCAGGAGCCATTGCACCTCTGCATGCTTTCATGAAGTTTCGTTTACCAGTACTTTGCACAATACTCTTCATAAGCCACTGGTGCTTTCCCCACAGGACCACTGTCAAAACAATTATCAGCAATGAGAAAGGAATGAACCCTTTTGCAATGACCATCATCAATCCTTGGAAAATAAGAGCTTAGCAAGCAGCACATTATACGCCAGTTTGCGAAGACAGTGGAGCCATCATTTTTACAGCAATCATACAGTCAAACAGGAACAGCAACTCTGTAATTAATGATTGCTCCTATATTACAACAATTAACATATTAAATACTGTTGGTATACATGAAAAAAAAAAAAAACGTCCAGGATGAAGTGGCACAGAAAGCTGAGAAATGCAGAAGTCAAACAAGGGAAATCATTCATAAATAAATTATACCAGACTTACAATTCTCTGTCCTAATGTATTCCCTTGGCAATATACACACACCATTAAAAGATTTGAAATGGTTGAGGAGTTGGAGAAGGACAAGAAAATTTAGTTATAGGACAAATAATTCAGGACATAAGTAAGCCAGAGATGTGGTTCTTGGTCATTATATGTTGCCCCATCATTATACACATTCCTACAAAGTTTCACCAAAATATTTCAAAGGGTTAACATATTGTGTGTACATGAGAACAGCATACACAATTTACTTGTGTCTGGGTAGTCATGGAATACTATCTAGCAGTTTCCACCGCTTGAAAGAGTACTTGAACTTGAAAAAGGGAGCAAACATTCTTGTACTCAACATATCGTTCTGACCTAGTACAGTAACATTCCTATAAAATTGCATGAAAATATTCCCGAAAGTTATTCCCAATGGTTACTGAATAATGGTGCATACAAGAATGTTTGAATACATAATCGAAGGGGTGTAACTTGGAAACTAAAATAGGGGGAGCAATCACTCTTGTATGCAATATGTGGTCCTGACATGTCAATTATACATTTCTATATATTTGCATGACGATATCCAGAACAACAGAGTAATGGCGCATACAAGGCTGTTTACAGACAAACAGATGGAAGAACAGATGGATGAATGGACAGCACTATTCTATAATAATTATGTCCACTTTTTCAAAACAAGAGGGCCATGATGGCCCTGGGTCGCTCACCTTAGTAGAGTGCCTTAAAGGTATTTCTTTAATTTGACCATGTGACCTAGTTTTTGACTGCAAGTGACCCAATGTCAAACTCAAATTTCATGAAGACAAACATTCTGACCAATTTTCAAGTCAAGTGAGCAAAAAATGTGGCCTCGAGTGCCTTAAAGGTGTTTTTTTAATTTGACCTTGTGACCTAGATTATGACCCCAGGTGACCCAAATTTGAACTGGTCTTGGACTATATCAAAAGAAACATTTTAAGCAATTTTCAAATCAACTGAATAATAAATGTGGCCTCTAGAGTGCCCACTAGCTATTTCTTTAATTTGACCAAGTGACCTAGTTTATGACCCCAGTTGACCCAAATTCAGACTCATGTGAGATTTTATAAAGACAAACATTCTGACCAATTTTCAAGGCAATTAAGCAAATAATGTGGCCTCTAGAGTGCCCACAAGGAATTTCTTTATTTTGACCTAGTGACCTAGTTTATGGTTCCAGGTGACCCAAATCCAAACTCATCTGGTATTTCATCAAGACAAACATTCTGGCCAAATTTCAGGTCATTTGAGCAATAAATGTGGCCTCCAGAGTGCAAACAAGGTATTTCTTTAAACTGACCCAGTAAACTAGTTTATGACCCAAGTTGACCCAAATTAATCTTATGTGAGACTTTATAAAGACAAACTTTCTAACTAATTTTCAAGGCAATTGAGCAAATAATGTGGCCTTGAGAGTGCCAACAAGGTATTTCTTTAATTTGACCTAGTGACCTAGTTTATGACCCAATATGACCCAATTTTGAACTCAATGAACTTGTTGTGCTTAGATGGGCAAACAAACTTAGAAGAGAATCACTACATACCAAATATCAAAGCTCTACGCCTTCCAGTTTTAAAGAAGAATTTTAATGTTTTCCTTCTTTGTTCCTATGTTCGAACTTGTGACACCCGGGGCTGGGCCAGTTTTGACGCAAGCAGCATCCTTGGAACAAACTTGCTAAAGGTCCACTAGGAGATGCTACATACCAAATATCAAAGCTCTACACCTTCCCGTTTAAGAGAAAAAGAAATTTAAAATTTTCCTTCTTTGTTCCTATGTTCGAACTTGTGACCCCTGGGGCGGGGCCAGTTTTGACCCAGGGGCATCATATGAACAAACTTGGTAGAGGTCCACTCTGAGATGCAACATACCAAATATCAAAGCTCCACACCTTTCGGTTTCAGAAAAGAAGAATTTTAAAGTTTTCCTTCTTTGTTCCTATGTTCGAACTTGTGACCCCAGGGGCTGGGCCAGTTTTGACCCAAGCAGCATCCTTGGAACAAACTTGGTAGAAGTCCACTAGGAGATGCTACATACCAAATATCAAAGCTCTATGCCATCCCGTTTAAGAGAAAAAAAAAATTAAAGTTTTCCTTCTTTGTTCCTATTTTTAAACTTGTGACCCCCGGGGCTGCACCAGTTTTGACCCCAAGGGCATCATATGAACAAATTTAGTAGAGGTCTTCTAGGCGATGCTACATACAAAATATCAAAGCTCTACGCCTTCCGGTTTCAGAGAAGATGATTCTTAAAGTTTTCCTTCTCTGTTCCTATGTTCGAACTTGTGACCCCCGGGGTGGGGCCAACTTTTGCTCCAAGGGCATCATATGCACAAACTTGGTAGAGGTCCACTAGAAGATGCTACATACTACATATCAAAGCTCCATGCCTTCCTCTTTCAGAGAAGAAGATTTTTAAAGTTTTCCTTCTTTGTTCCTATGTTGGAAATTGTGACCCCCAGGGCGGGGCCAGTTTTGACCCCAGAGGCATCATATGAACAAACTTGGCAGAGGTCCACTAGGCAATACTACATACCAAATATGAAAGCTCTACGCCTTCCAATTTCAGAGAAGATGATTTTTAAAGTTTTACCTCTTTGTTCCTATGTTTGAACTTGTGACCCCCTGGGCAGGGCCAGTTTTGACCCCAAGGGCATTATATAAACAAACTTGGTAGAGGTCCACTAGGAGATGCTTCATGCCAAATATCAAAGCTCTATGCCTTCTAGTTTTAGAGAAGATGATTCTTAAAGTTTTCCTTCTTTGTTCCTATGTTGGAAATTGTGACCCCTGGGGCGGGGCCAGTTTTGACCCCAGGGGCATCATACGAACAAACTTGGTAGAGGTCCACTAGGAGATGCTACATGCCAAATATCAAAGCTCTACGCCTTCAAGTTTCAGAGAAGATTTTTAATGTTTTCCTTCTTTGTTCCTATGCTCAAACTTGTGACCCCTGGGGCTGGCCCTGTTTTGACCCCAGGGGCATCATATGAACAAACTTGGTAGAGGTCCACTAAGCAATGCTACATACCATATATGAAAGCTCTACGCTTTCCAATTTCAGAGAAGATGATTTTTAAAGTTTCCCCTCTTTGTTCCTATGTTCGAACTTGTGACCCCCGGAGCAGGGCTAGTTTTGACCCCAAGGGCATCATATGAACAAACTTGGTAGAGGTCCACTAGGAGATGCTTCATGCCAAATATCAAAGCTCTATGCCTTCTAGTTTTAGAGAAGAAGATTTTTAAAGTTTTCCTTCTTTGTTCCTATGTTGGAAATTGTGACCCCCGGGGCAGGGCCAGTTTTGACCCTATGGGCATCATATGAACAAACTTGGTAGAGGTCCACTAGGAGATGCTACATGCCAAATATCAAAGCTCTACGCCTTCAAATTTCAGAGAAGAAGATTTTTAAAGTTTTCCTTCTTTGTTACTATGCTCAGACTTTTGACCCCCGGGGCGGGGCCAGTTTTGACCCCAGGGGCATCAAATGAACAAACTTGGTAGAGGTCCACTAGGAGATGCTACATGCCAAATATCAAAGCTCTACGCCTTCAAGTTTTAGAGAAGAAGATTTGTAAAGTTTTCCTTCTTTGTTACTATGCTCAAACTTGTGACCCCTGGGGCAGGGCTAGTTTTGACCCCAAGGGCATCATATCAACAAATTTGGTAGAGGTCCACTAGGAGATGCTTCATGCCAAATATCAATGCTCTATGCCTTCTAGTTTTAGAGAAGAAGATTTTTAAAGTTTTCCTTCTTTGTTGCTATGTTGGAAATTGTGACCCCCGGGGTGGGGCCAGTTTTGACCCTAGGGGCATCAAATGAACAAACTTGGTAGAGGTCCACTAGGAGATGCTACATGCCAAATATCAAAGCTCTACGCCTTCAAATTTCAGAGAAGAAGATTTTTAAAGTTTTCCTTCTTTGTTACCATGCTCAAACTTGTGACCCCCGGGGCTGGGCCAGTTTTGACCCCAGGGACATCAAATGAACAAACTTGGTAGAGGTCCACTAGGAGATGCTACATACCAAATATCAAAGCTCTGCGCCTTCTAGTTTCAGAGAAGAAGATTTTCAAAGATTTTGCTTTTTTCTTTCCTTTTTGTTGCCATGGCAACCACAGTTGTGGGTGGAATTCAATTCTTTGAACAATTTTGGTAGAGCTTCACCCAAGGAACATCCCTGCCAAGTTTCATCAAGATTGGCCCAGTGGTTTAGGAGAAGAAGATGTTTAAAGAAATTGTTGACGGACGACGGATGCCGGACATAGGGCAATCACAATAGCTCACCTTTAGCACGTTGTGCTAAGGTGAGCTAAAAAATGGGCATATATCGTACATACTGTTTTAAAGTTTCATCAATATTTTCCAATTGGTTATCAAGTTATGGCATGCATAATATTTGTACATTCTTATGAACATGAAAGTTCGCAACAAATGCATAGCTCAAATATAAACCACTCCAGCTTGGATTTGAACCCATGCGGCAAATGTCCTCGTTTATTCAGGTTTAAAAGACCAATACACTAACCACTGAGCTAAAGAGAATTCTTCCAAACATAGTTGTCAGGTACTGATTTTATACCGGAAGAAGCTATGCTCTAAGGAAGAAATGATCTCACATAACACACCCCTTCTTAAGGGAAGTCACTGTTTTGATGACAGAAAGCCTTATTAGGCAGGAAGTCTATTATTTAGACAACAAATGGCTCAATGGCCAATAATGGTCAATTTTATAGACAACAAATGGCTCAATGGCCAATGCCAGACGAGACCCCATCTTACAAACGTGAAAGTTTGCAACAAATGCATAGCTCAAATATAAACCACTCTGGCTGGGATTCGAACCCGTGTGGCAAATGTCCTCATTTACTGAGGTTTAAAAGACCAATACACTAACCACTGAGCTAAATGTCCCAAATGCAGTTGTCAGGTATTGATTTTATACGGGATGAAGCTATACTGTAAGGAAGGAGTGATCTGTAATGATATATAAAATATGCATTTAAAAAAAAAATCAAAAACATAACTCTGAAACAAAATAACTGAAAGCAAACATTACAATATGCCACACATCATCCTGACCTAATACACATTCCTAAAAGGTTGCATGAAGATATCTCTAGTGGTTACAGAGTTACAACATGTACAAGACTGTTTGGAAAAAACTAATAAAAGGGACAAAACTTGGAAACTAAGAAACGGGGAACAATCATTCTTGTGCATAACACACTGTCCTGGCCTAATATATAATCTTATATAAATATAAAATTGCATGAAGATATCCTGAATGGTTAATGAGTTATGGTACGTACAAGAATGTTTACAGACACACGGACAGACCCGATGGACAGCACCACACCATAATACATCCTTTTTTTCAAACGAGCGTATAAAAATTGGTAAAGCTGGGCATTTGAACCAGAAAACCAGTCAATTAAAGCCCTGTTTGCTACCAACTAAGCTACTAGGTTCTCCCTTCACTCTCTAAAATGCTGTATCTTTACCCTTAGAGCGCCGAAAAACCCAAATGGACATTTCTATGCAAGAGAAAAAAAGACACTAAAAATTTTGACCAACCCCTATACAAAAAAGACACTTACTGGATGATACACTGAGGGTGAAGTAATACTGGTACAGGGAGTTAACGTCGGGGATAGTAAGTTACTGTCACTGTTGGTATTCGATCTTGGCAGGTTTTCTACGTCTTCATCTACAGAGAATCTTCTAGTCTCTAGATAAGGAAACAAAAACAAGATTTGCGTCTTAACCCTTTTACCACACAATCCCTACCTTTTATGACCTTTTTGAAAGCTTTTGAAAACTTGTGAGAAAAGGAGAAAATGCTGGTAACCAGCATTTTCTCCTTTTCTCACAATATTTTCCATCCTTCCCAAAACAAATATCAATTTTTGAGTCACATTTATTTTATTGTCTGCAAATGGTTTCAAACTGGACTCGTCTAAAATTTTGTTGTTTGGTAAAGAGTTAACCTTAACAGGGAAAAAGATATGAGCCATGTTCTGGCCAAAGGGGGCTTAATACATTGCCATGATGCATCATACCAATCAAGTATCACATAATAATGGATCCATAATAGCCACTTTATTTCAATGAGGTAGATTAGTCCTTGGACATACAGAAAATTGACCAACAGCAGAAAGTTTCGGCCCAAGTCAGCCTGCATGGACTGCACCGGCTGACCTAGGCTGTTACTTTTCGCAGATGCATTAAGCCCCCTTTTCAAAGAGCATGGCTCATATTTATATGACATTTGAGTCAGTAAAAAAGATTTAAGATTTGCAGTTTCACGGCGACTCTGAGCACATTTATAGGGACCTTTTTAGATTTTTTTTGCTGCAATCACTGATACGCCGAGTGTTCAAGTATGAATGCATCTAAGCACCTAAAATTCAATTCTTCATAGGTTTCACTGAAATTTTTTATTTTGTTGCCTTAAAGTATTCACCTCCAACAGATATACAAAGTTTCAGTCTCCGAATCAAGTCTTTGAAGGCATTTTCATAGTCTTTTTTAGGTATACTACGAAGACACCGGAATAATGCAGAACCGAACGTGTTTGTGCTGAACAAATTTTCATCCTAAAAGGTATTTTTTTAGCTTTGGAAACAAAAAGAAAGCACAAGGGGCAAGGTCAGGTGAATACAGAGGGTGGGGGAGCACAACGATTTTTTCCTGCTTCAGAAAGACAATGACTGAAACTGATGGTTTACACATGTTGAAATAAGAGTTGACAGAAAATGAATTCCAGTGTCTTCATAGTATTGGTATATCGACTATGAAAATGCCTTCATGGATTGGATCTGAAGACTGAAATTTTGAGGGAAGAAAATAAAAATTTCAGTGAAACCTATGAAGAATCAAATTTTAGGTGCCTACATGCATTCATATTTGAATACTCATCGTAAGTACAACAAAATAAACATTTTTCTGCATTCATAAGAGAAAGTGGACAGTGCAGTAAAAACTTAATCAATGCATGTTATTGATCACTTAACATTCCCACAAACCTTTCCAAGATTCTAGTGTGAAATCCCAAAAATACCTTCACCCTTTACCACACCATCCCGACTTTTAATGACCCGGAAAGACAAGGCTTTTGAAAACATTGTGGGAAATGGAGAAAATGCTGGTGGTCAGCATTTTCTCCACAATGTTTTCTACCTTATCAAAGACAGAAATCATCCTTTAAGCAACAGTGGATTTGTCGTCTACAATTACTTTCAGTTTGGTCAAGTCCAGAATTTTGTTGTTTAGTAGTGAGCTAACTGATTTCATAGCCCATTAAGGAATATAACACTGAGTGATTTTTTTCTTACATTGGTCTTTCTTTTTTACTGATTGTTTACCAGCTAAGACCTAAGTGAATTTAGTGATAAATCATGTTTAAAGTTTGGTGAAATGATACATATATGACAAGGCTATTTAATACAAATCGGATGAAGTAGAGCAATGATAGCACTGCACATTTTGTCCCTTTTTAAAAAAATTGCTGATGTTAGATGCTGACCTAGTACCTTACCCAAAAATCTGGCAATCAGCAGTTTGTACACAGGTAAGCTAGGAGCATTTACCATCTGATTCTATCGTGTCATACTACTCTCGTGCTCATATTAGATGCACGCCAACTGTGACCAAATACACCAGTGCCCTTTTAGAAATTGTCTGGCACAGACATGTTTCTAATTAACCCTTTCCCAAACAAGCCCTGGTTTTCATGTGTCTCCAGTACAAGTCTTTTGAAAACACTGTGGGAAAAGGAGAAATTGCTCGTAACGAGCAATTTCTCCTTTTCCCACGGTGTTTTCTACCCGTTTTGAGACCTTTCTGCCATTTTCATCAAATTTAAAATTGTCGTCTGTAAACTCTTTTAATTTGGACCAGTCCAAAATTTGTCATTTGGGAAAGGGTTAACTGTAGGAGCTTCAGTTCGTGACCATATATCTTGTGTTTTTCCTTATTAACATAATAAAGATTCATATATTCAGTTACAAAGTAACTGCTTTGTTAAATCTATGTGGTAGCTTAAATAAATATTCTGTCATGACAGCAGAATTAGATTATTTTGCCATTTTTGTTCGAAATTATCCACGTGACAGCCATGTGATTGGTATGAACAATATGGCGGAAACCATGTTGAAGAAGCATGTGTTGTTCAAAAAGTAGACAGAAAATTTTGGTGAGAATGTTGCTTCGCCATAATGAATTTATTCCTCCAATTTCCCTTGTTCCAAAAAAGAATACGAGTGAATACATAATGATTTTGAACTTGAAGAAGCCGAATGAAAGCATATCATATAAGCACTTCAAAATGGATACTTTCAAATCAGTTTTTAAGCTTATCAAACCCGGATATTACATGGCATCAGTTGATTTACGACATGCCTTCTGTACTCATTTCTGAACAAGATCAAGTGAAATTACACTTTGAGAAGTCGGATAGTTTGTATCAGTACCAACGTTTACCCGATGGTATTGCCCCTAGAATATTTACAAAGATTATGAAACCAATTTACTCATCATTGCGAGTTCAAGGGTATACTAATTCTGGGTTTATTGATGATTCTATTCTCCTAGGAGATACATTTAAAGAATGTGAACAAAATGTAGAGAAAACACAAACTGTAATGGCAAGTGTAGGTTTTATGATACATGAAGAAAATTTGGTATGGTATTGATTCCAACTCAGAAATTAACTTTTGGGTAACACTATAGATTCTGAACAAATGATAGTTACACTTTCAGAAAACAAAGTCTTGACCTTAATTCAAGAATGTAAACACTTATATACTAAGCCAACAGATACAATTAAGTCTGCTGCTAGAGTTATTGGATTTATTGTTTCAAACTTTTCTGCTGTTGAGTTTAGTCCTCTATTTTATAGAACAACAAGTGAAAATGAGAGCTTTGAAACTTTTTATGTAAAAGGGGATTTTTTATTATCCAAAAATGCATGTATCGAAAGAAATGAAAAGTGATCTGAAATGGTGGGTAGATAATTCACATTTGCAGAGGTGTGTAATTGATCATGGTAATACTGACATAGTAATTACCACAGATGCTTCATCCTTAGGATGGGCTGGAATCTGTAATGATGAGGAAATTGGTGGTGGATGGACAGTTGAAGAGTCTGGAAGGCATATTAATGGTCTTGAATTACTAGCTATTATACTAGCAGTCAAAGCTTTTTGCAAAGAAATTAACCAAATTTATGTAAAAAATTTTTTCTGATAACTCCTGTGCTATTTCTTACATTAACAATATGGGTGGATGTAAATGTAGATCTCCTTGCTCATAATCTTTGGGTATGGTGCATGGAAAGGAACATACGGTTGTCTGCATATCATGTTCTAGGGAAGAAAACATTTCTAATGTTGGTTCTAGACACTTTAATGACAATATTGATTGGTAACAGAACAAACACATTTTTTATAAAATTTGCTGTATTTGGGGAATCCCAGATGTTGATATATTTGCTTCTAGAGTCAATAAACAGTTGCCTAAGTATGTGTCATGGAAGCCATATTCAGAGGCTGTTTTCATGGATGCATTTCAGCATTACTGGCGCACAGATTACATCTACATATTTTGTCCTTTCAGTTTAATTGGGAAAGCTCTAGTGAAATTAAGAAAGGACAAGGGAGAGTATATGATGATTCTCCCACTCTGGCCAACCCAAAATAGGTGGTACATTTTCCTGGAACTTTTCATAGAATATCCAGTAGTGATTCCAGTGGCACAGAGTACTCTGAATGCCAACCAAGAAAGAACATCCACTATCAGGTAGACTGAATCTAGTGGCATCTTGATTATTAGGAAAAGCTTACAAGACAGAAAAACTTCGTAAAAAGCTGCCAATATCATCATTTCACCGTGGAAGTCATCAACAAAAAGCAATTGCTCCATTTCTGCCGTGAAAGTCAGCTCCATTTCTGCCGTGAAAGTCAGGTTGATTCAGTTTAAATTACTAAAGATACTGTTTTGGATTTTTTGATGGAACTTTTTGATTCATGTTTATCTAATGAAACCATAAATGTAGCACAGAGTGCCCTGTCAGCTATAGGAATTGTTATTGGTGGTTTTTCTGTCAGTCAACATCCTTTGGTAAAAAGGTTTTGTACAGGTATGTTCAATTACGTCTGCCTAAAGTGAAATATTTAGAAACTTGGGATGTTGGTCAAGTAATAGACTGTTTAAAAACACTTCCATCAGTGCAGTTGTTATCTTTGAAAATGTCAACTATGAAACAAGCAATGCTCACTGCTTTGACTAAGGCCACTAGAGTTCAAACATTTACAATTAATGACTCTAAAAGACCTACAGAAAGGTACAGATTTCTTTGTTGTACAGTTAAGAGGGTGTTTAAAACAATCCAGGCCAAGTAGGCCTGTACCATTTATATTTCTGACAAGTCATACTCCCAAGTAGGAGATTGTGTGTTGTAAATACTTTGTAGGGATATATTGATAGAACAAGAAAACTGTGGAAAAATGAAGACTCTCCTTTTGTGAGTTATTTAAACCCAAATACTGCAGTGACCTCCAGCACTATTAGTAGATGGCTAAAGACTATAATGAATTTATCTGGCACTCATATACATATAACAGTCTTCAAAGCTCACAGTGTCAGAGCTGCCTCAACCGCAAAAGCTACAGCCAGTTTGATTCCAATACAGGATATTATTAAAATTGTTGGTTTTGCACAATATTATCATAAAGACATTCAACAAAGAGGGATTTCTTATGCCTCAACTGTCTTATCAAATAAACTAGAAAATGAATAGAGTTCTTTTACATGTAAGTAGTACTTTATGTTACTTCTTTAGGGTCACCAACCAAAAAATGCAATGGCTTTTAAGTCTCATATGAGCATGAGAGTAGTATGATGTAAATAGAATCCCAAAAACAAATGAGACTTACATGAAAGTTGATGTTTGGTTGAGATTCTATAAAGTCATACTTCTATTCAAGGGATCATAATATTACATGCCCACCCTCTTATTTCTACATGGTCCCTCCCAGGGTTTACGAAGTAGACCATTAGTAAGCAGTAACTTACAAATCAATTGGTTTAACCCTTTACCAAATGATAAAATTTTAGACCTGTCCAAATTGAAAGTGTTTGCAGACGACAAATTAAATGAGACAAAAAAATTGAAATTTGTGTCGGGAAGGGTAGAAAACATTGTGGGAAGAGGAGAAAATGCTGATTACCAGCATTTTCTCCTTTTCCCACAATGTTTTCAAAAGGCTTCTTTCTCAGGGTCATTAAAAGTCGGGATTGTGTGGTAAAGGCTTAACTGATGTCAGTTCTTTTTATCATTTCTCTGTTTGCTGTTAATAACCTTTGAATCACTGGTGTATTTGATCATGGTTGGTGTGCATCTCATATGATCCCTCAAGTAGAAGTATGACAAAATAGTATCTCGACAAAAAATCAACTTTCAGGTAAGTCTTGTTTGTTTTGGGAATTTTACTCTATAAGCACAACTGTAGTTGCCTTTGCAGCCAGTGTAGCTCAAGATCAGACTGAATAAAATGTACAGTCTGATCTTGAATCTACACTCTTTTCTAGTTTATTCCAAATTTGGTGCAATATTTTGGGAATCACAGTAGACCCAATGTAACTTTTCAGTTTTTTTTTCAACACTTGAAGAGTTAATTCTACTAGACTACAAAATTTAAGCAACTGAAGGCAACAAAGTAGATGCAGTGTTCCCATTCACATGATCATGTAAATTGTAATGAAACTAGAACTCTCGCAAAGCTGACAAATACCCCCCACCAGTACCTTGTGACTGAATCAACAGTCAGACAAGGGAAATGATTTTCAAAACAAAGTTCACCAGTGACCTTGGCCTCTGACCCATGTGACCCAAACAGGGCACCTCCTTGGGTCATGAGCAACACTTGTATAAAGTTTCTGGGTCCTAGGTCAAACGGTATTTGAGTTTAGAGAACGGATAGGATTTTCGAACAAAGTTCACCCATGACCTTAACATGTGACCAATGCAACCCAAAAACAATAGGGCACCTCCTTGGGTCATGAGCAACACTTGTGCGAAGTTTCAGGTTCCTAGGTCACGAAAAGATGGTTGGATTGACAGATGGACGGACAGACGGACGGATTGATGGATGGACAGACAGATGGACAGACAGACATGGTGAAACCACAATACTCCCCTCTACTTTGTAGGTGGGGGGCATAAAAACATACTCATTCTGACAGAACATTGAAACTTTATGTGACCAGCACATACGCAAATATCCTTGAAATCTTTCTGATGATGAGTCAAACAATTATCGTATTTATTCTAAAGTAATGGTAAGATCGCTTCAAAAGATAATTTAATTGAAAAATATGATAATGGAGAAAGGATAAACTTGGACTCCACCTGACTGGTTACCTGTCCCAATTTCCGATATTGTAGATTGGTGAAACAGCTTGATTAAACCAGTCAAGGATTTCCATAGGTCATGACCCCCAGTCAGTGATGGCTGTACTAGCTGGACGGAAATACCGGAGTGTTCCTTTTGTAAACTGTACTCCAAATTTCTTCGTGGAGCCCCCAGGTTTTCAAAATTGTGGGCTTCAAGGGGTGCAAAAAAAAAAACAGTGCAAAAAAGTAGTGGGAACACTCAGATGTGCCTCACATGATGATAGAAGTCTATGAAACAGTAGAAAACAATGTGGAAAAGGGAGAAAATGCAGTTTTCAAAAGCCTCCTTCCAGGTGACTAAGACATAACTGTTTGGTAATGGATTAAACAGCATTGAGTCACTAACCTGTGCAGTAGTTTAGAAACTGTTTCTGCAGCTGTTCTTGATCCTCAAGGAACCCCGCCCCTCGTACCGAGCCGAGATGATCTGCTGTTCCCTCTAAGACATTAGCTGTTAAAACTATGGACTCTTCCCCAGACTCTGCCAGCTGCTGTAACTGAAATAAAGGAGTGAATCAATGAGTGGATAAATGAATGAGCAAATGAAATACTGAATGCATTGATGGATGGATGAATGGATTGGTTGGTGGATGGATGGATGGATGGATGGATGGATTTTGTCTTTTGGGAGTTTAACACAATTTTCAACATAATGTTGTATCATAATTGTCAGTGTATTTATTCACTGTGTTCTAAGAATCTCTTTACCAGTGCTTCAAAGAAAAACTCTTTCAATGCTACTGGCTGCTTTCCACAGTAACACCCAAAATACTTAAAGGGAAACCCTGACAATCAAGTTTTTTAAAAGGAGCTTGACTGTTCACAAAATGAAGAATACCTCCCTCTTACAGAAAAAATAATCCCTTTTCTAACATACTATATAACGCAGACAAAATTGAGCCATGCTCTGTGAAAAGGGGATTTAATGTATCTGCAAAAAGTAGTAAACCAGGTCAGCCCGCGCATTTTGTGCACGCTAACCATTTTGCTACTTGTGAATTTCCTGCATGAAAAAGAACAAGTCTATTTCATGAATCAGTCGGTTGTTGGACAAAACAGATTTTATGGATCCATGATCATGTGATGACTTGCTTGATGTAGTGCAACATGGAGATGCACTAAGTCCTCTTTTGCCAGAGAATGGATCAATTATAAGGTAATCTTCCACCAAGAAATTACCATCATCAACCTCATAGCATATACGAAATAAAAGTCTCCTCTCACCACAATTTTTACTGTCTTTAAATGTTTTTCTAAAAAATCCTGTGCTTTGACAACCCTAAGGAAATAAGCTTTTGAAACATTGTTGGAAGAGAAGAAAATACTGGTAACAATTATATGGTAACAAATATGCACAATTGGGTCATTAAAGACTTATGATTGTTTTCATTAATTTTGTGGTAGATTTTATCTCAATACTGCATATTTACAGAAGTTTTGCAGTTTGCTTTATTTATTTACGTCCATTTACATACATGTATTGTGATTATCAGTCGATTATATATGAAACGATTCATATTAGCCCTTTACCACACAATCCCGACTTTTAACGACCCTGAGAAAGAAGCCTTTTGAAAACATTGTGGGAAAAGGAGAAAATGCTGGTAACCAGCATTTTCTCCTTTTCCCACAATGTTTTCTAACCTATCAATGACCAATTACATCATTTTGGCCACCTTTAATTTGTGGTCTGCAAATGCTTTCAATTTGGACCAGTCTAAAATTTTGTCGTTTGGTAAAGAGTTAAAACATATGTATTGTGTATTTTAAGTGTATGTGTGTGTTTACTTTTAGTTCATGTTTCATCTTTGACAATGTCTGAGGGTTTTTTTTTTTTTCATGAAAGTTGAATCACAGGTGAGCGTCAGCATGCATAACATCTGCTGATGTTTAATTATGCGAGCGGCGGTAGCATAAGGATATGCTGAAACACAGTTTATTTCAACTCTTTACAACACATCAATAAATTAAGTGCACAATGAAATATTCAAAAGAATTATTTATCAGGACTTCAGCTATGGGGTCACAGGGGTTATGGTAAGTATCAAGTTTGGTTAAAAAGGCATGTAGGCTACATTAATTTGAGGCTAAATGTAAAAGATGATGGATAGAGATGCTGCAGAATGGTGGTAATCACACATTTATCTGGCTTTGTAGCCAACACCTATTCTCTATCTATCTGAGAAAAAACAGAATTAATGACAACCTTAACGATGTCAATACTGCTTCAAAAAGTTTAAAAAAAAATAATGGAACATTTAAATTGAAATATTAGAAAAAAAAAAGATGATAAAGAATTTTAAAAAGTGGCATAAAAGTTTCACAACTTCAGCTGATAATAAATGGCAGTAACAGGACATGCTAATGATCATTATGTTCTGCAAAACTTCTATAAAAGATAATCATGAAATTTTAAAAACTAATTCTTCTTCGTATAGATAATCTGCAAAAAATATGATAAAACTAGGTGGGCCAAATCTTCTCAACCTCGGGGCTGAATCTTCTCAACTTTGGGGCCAAATCTTCTCGAAAATTGGTGGTTGGCGGTGGGCCGAATCTTCTAACATCTGTTACAGATCCACTTACCAAAGTAGAAATTTGTAGCTTGATGACAAACTTGAGGGCATGACAGAAATCTGGACCTCGATGTATGAGTCCCTCTTGTTTCAAAAGCATCACTCTTACTTTATGTGGTGCTCATTGTATCCTGACACCTGCAAGGCAAGAAAATCAGAAATTAAGCTGACCAGTGGCAACAATTTAATCTATTATCTCCCTTTAATCAGATAATCCCTTGTTTGCACAAACCCTCTCCCCATGGAATTAAGTTCTTGAAATATTGTGGTAGAAGTACTGGTAACCAGCATTTTCTCATTTTCCTGCAATGTTTTCTTTCACTTTTAAAGACAATCCTATTATTTGAGAATCATTCAACTTGTCATCTGCAAATGCAAAATCAAATTGGATAAGATGCTATTGTGATTCTGACATATTCATACGACAAAGTCCATCTGATTGTTCATGAAGTAAGCCTGGTAGGTGTCACATCTTGGACCAAATGAGAGTTTGAATTCAAACCCAAAATCTGGCCAACATAAAAATGGGTATAGATTTAAATCATGCCATTGGAAAGTATGGAAAATATTGTGAGGATTACAGTGTTATTTTGTGGGCAGTCCAAGCGTTGGCAGAAAAATGAATTTTAAAATCAGGCAAAAAGTAAACAAAGATAAAGTGACCTGGCAACTTTTAACCAAGTTTTGGAAATAATTTCTCTGCCAGCAACTAACAGTCAAACACTTGGACCAAATGTACAATAATAGATTGTTATCTTCACAATAATTTCCATCTTTTGTCATCGTCACAATAATTTCCATCTTTTAAATATGATTTGAATTTAAATACATTTTTACACCTGCTTTGTTTACTTTTGGCAGCTATTGTTACTTTAAATATGGACATCAATATGAATTTAAGTGTGTGTAGAAATACAGAGGTATAAGGAGAAATTTTGGTAACAGAGGAAGTGGCACATCAATAGATGCAGTTTCTCCTTTCGCAACATTTTTGTGTTTTAGCCACTTAACTCTTTCCTAGACAACACAATTTTAGGCTTGTACAGACTGAAAGCATTTGCAGGCAATATAATGAACATGTCGAAAATGATGGTTTGTCATTTGGTATCTACCATTATCTCCTTTTCCCACTATCTTTTCTGTCCTTCCCACAATGTTTCTGACCTTTCAAAGACAAAGTCCACCATTTGAGCCAAGGTTTTTGTCTACAAGCACTTCCAACTTGGAAGAGTCAAGATTTTTATTTTGTCTGGTAAAGAGTTATGACTGTAGAACAATATAATACACCTTTCGAACAGAAAAATCTTTTCCATCTGATTTTTCTTTTGTATATAACTTGCAACCGTCATTATCAACTCTTCACTCAACAACAAAATTTTACAGGTAGAAAACATGGTGGGTAAAGGAGAAAACGCTGGTCACCAGCATTTTCTTCATTTCCCACAATGTTTTCAACAGCCTCTTTTCTCTGGGATGATAAACCTTCGGATCATTAGGCAAAGGCTGAAGGCTTACCAAAATACTGTAACACACCTTTCAAACAAATCCCCTTTTTCCAAATTTTCTTCTATAATGTAACTTACAGTAAGTCATTCATATAAAGTGCACTGTATGTCCCATATCAGTACATTAATAACGATTAGAATTACACTTACAACCTATATTAGCTGAATATGTCAAGCACTTATTTCCTAAATGCTGATGTGATACAATTAGACAAGCGTTGTTCATCGGCCTTTTTGATATTTCCTTGAAAATACTGCTTCATTGAAGTAAGAGTACATTGCAATTGCTTTCTTGTTTAACACTTCACAAAACAATACTATTTTAGACTTAACCAAACTGAAAGCATTTGCAGATGACAAATTAAATGTAGCTTAACCCTTTCCCAAACAAGCCCTGGTTTTCACGTGTCTGCAGTACAAGTCTTTTGAAAACACGGTGGGAAAAGGAGAAATTGCTTGTAACGAGCAATTTCTCCTTTTCCCACAGTGTTTTCTACCCTTTTTGAGACCTTTCTGCCATTTTCATCAAATTTGAAATTGTCGTCTGCAAACTCTTTCAATTTGGACCAGTCCAAAATTTGTCGTTTGGGAAAGGGTTAAGTGTGATTTCTGTATCTGATAGGCTTTGTTTGTATTGGCGTTAAACACCATTTTAGCAGCGTAGGTCATATCATGGCGACCAGTGCTCCGAAGCATGTGTTTCCTGGCTTTCTCATACCAGTACCAACAAAACTTTCTTTCCAAGCCACTGATCAATTTTCTCATGTGTCAGAAGAGAGAGGCAAAAAATCGCCATATAGAAAATTTGCCTCAACCAAATATTGAGCTTGCAACCACCAGGTCACAAATCAGATACGCCAACCACTGAGCTGCTGGACCAGGCATGTTAGATAGGAATAGAAAACTGTGTTGGAAAAGTAGAAAATTCTGGTTACCAGCATTTCCTACTTTTCCCACAATGTTTTCAAAAGCTGTCTACTTCAGTGCTGTTAAAACTCAGGACAATGTGGTAAACGGTTAAAGACTATCTAGCAATCAAAAGTAAACAATTCAGGGATCAAAATGTAGACAAGTTTAATTCATACAATTTAAAAGTACCAGCATTATCTCCCTTTCCAACATTGTTTTCTACCCTGTCAAAAACAGATATCATCATTTGAAAAACATTTAATTTGTCATTTGTGCATGCTTTCAGTTTAGTCAATTCCAAAATTTTATCATTGGTAAAGAATTATTCATACTACAAATCACATATACAGAGCTCCAGATAGAGGGGAGTTATTTTGATTTCAAAATTGAAAATATTAATCACTCTTCACTAAACCCTATCTTATGGGTACTCATTAGAATCATCTCATCGAGACAATTCTAATGAGTACCCACAACATAGGGTTTGGAAGAGAAATAATGGATTTAGAATACTATCACTCCCTTTTATCTGGAGGTCTGCATATCAATTAAATATTAAAGACCAAAAATGCTTCAAATGGTGCAACAAACCGAAAAAAAGGAAGCAATAGCTTGCTACAAGCATCTGTCCGGCCGGGTAGCAGCTGTTACCAACTTGTGACCTGGTGGTTGTGGGTTTGATGCTCTGTTGAGGCAAACTTTCTTCCAGTGATTTTTTGCCTCTCACCTCTGATGCATGTGAGAAAAGTAGTCAGTGGCTTGGAAGGAGAGTTGTATAAGTACTGATGTGAGAAAGCTAGGAAATACATGCTTAGTTGCATGGACTGCCGTGATATGATCTAAGCTACTGTATTTCAATGGAGTGAAACTCAGATACAAGTACGAACAAACTGCAAGCTCCTTTTCCCACAATGTTTTCAAAAGCTGTCTCTAACAGCAACATAAATGGACGAGTGATGCTCTGACAAAAGGGGGTTTATTGTATCTCCATGATGCACTATACCAAGCAAGTCATCACAGTATAATTATGTAATTATGGATCTATAATTATGTAATTATGGATGTATAATTATGTAATTATGGATGTATAATTATGTAATTATGGATCTATAATTATGTAACTATGGATGTATAATTATGTAATTATGGATGTATAATTATGTAATTATGGATCTATAATTATGTGATTATGGCTGTATAATTATGTGATTATGGATCTATAATTATGTTGGATCTATAATTATGTGATTATGGATCTATAATTATGTAATTATGGATCTATAATTATGGATCTATAAAATACATTTTGACTAACAACTGACGGAATCATGAAGTTGACTGGTCTTTTGACACACAGAAAAATGACGACTAGCAGAAAGTTTTGAGCCAGATCAGCCTACTTTTTGCAGATGTATTAAAGCCCCTTTTCAAAGAGCATGGCTAATATTTATGTAAGCAAATGGGATTTAATTGACAAAGAGAAGACTTTGGAAGGAAAGAGTATTCCACAAGCGAAAGTTGTAATCACTACTCTCCAGATTGTGCTGGTACACTGAATCCATTTTTTCATTGACATGCATATTTACAAAATCCCATAAAACTGAAGCAAAAAAGTGAAATATTTAAGTTCTTCCTATTGATAAAGATAAAAAAGTTAACCATTTTCCACACAATCCAATATTTTATAACACGGTTCCCATTAACATACATACATGCGTGAATCACGCCCTAAACATGAAAGTCGCATCCTAAATTTAAAACTAACCCTGCATTAAAATTATGTGCATGTCATGCACAGCAAAAGCGAATAAGGTCACACAAAAAATTTTTTACTTGTCCGATCACATATGTACGGTGGCACAAAAGTGACATGGAAGATATATTTTATACTACGTGCGCATGTAATAGTTATTACGTGCGCACGTATTAGTTAATACGTGCGCACGTATTAGCTACTGCGTGCGCACGTACTAGCTACTGCGTGCGCACGTAATAACTAATACGTGCGCACGTAATACTATTGCGTGCGCACATATTAGCTAATACGTGCGCACGTATTAACTAATACGTGCGCACGCAATAGTATTACGTGCGCACACAGTAGCTAATACGTGCGCACGTATTAACTAATACGTGCGCACGTATTAACTAATACGTGCGCACGTAATAATCGACCAATCAGTTTATAAGGAACAGAAGCCATATTGTTGCGAGGGAAGGGCAAAATTACATTGGTCCAACACGGCAACAGATGTGCATACATCTGACACCCAAGTAAAAAATCAAGTAGAGCTATTATTTCTTAAATCGTTTAGGCATACTGCGATTATTTTAAGTATCTGTACCTTGGTACGGTACAGTAACTATTAATACTCTAGCCTACGGTCCATCGAATTACCCCAAACCACCCCAAAACCCCCCAAACCACCCCAAAACATCCCAAACCACCCCGAAACACCTTTTATATGATATAAAATTATTAATACAGTAAGGGTTGGTTGAATTGTTGGATAAGGATCACTTTTAACAAAAAATATCTATATTACGTCCTGTCACGTTAGCCTAAGGATAAAAGGACTACATGCATTACATGCGCTAGAGACTTTTTGGCCCCACTGAGATCTGGGACCATAATGTCTGACTGTCTGAAAAAGTTCGTTCATGCCTCCAAACTATATGTAATCAGAATGGCAAACATTGTGGATCCGGATCCAACTGCCCCTTGAAAGAGCAGTCTGATCTGGGTCCATTATGTTTGGTCATGTCTGACTGTCTGAAAAAGTTCATTCATGCCTCTATATGTAGTTAGAATGGCAAGCATTGTGGACCCAGATCCGACTGCCCCTTGAAGGAGCAGTCTGATCTGGGTACATTATGTTTGGTCATGTCTGACTGTCTGAAAAAGTTCGTTCATGCCTCCAACCTATATGTAGTCAGAATGGCAAACATTGTGGAACCAGATCCGACTGCCCCTTGAAGGAGCAGTCTAATCTAGGTACATTATGTTTGGTCATGTCTGATTGTCTAAAAATGTTCGTTCATGCCTCCAACCTATATGTAGTCACAATGGCAAGCATTGTGGACCCAGATCCGACTGCCCCTTGAAGGAGCAGTCTAATCTGGGTACATTATGTTTGGTCATGTCTGTCTGTCTGAAAAAGTTCGTTCATGCCTCCAAACTATATGTAGTCATGCTGTCAGAATGGCAAACTTTGTGGACCCAGATCCGACTGCCCCTTAAAGGAGTAGTCTAATCTGGGTACATTATGTTTGCTAATGTCTGACTGTCTGAAAAAGTTCGTTCATACCTCCAAACTATATGTAGTCATGCTGTCAGAAAGGGAAACTTTGTGGACCCAGATCATGCGCGGATCCAGATATCTTTCTCAGGGGGGGTCCCACCGCAAACGCACTCTTCTTATTATATGATACTTTGATTTCGGATTTCAGTGGATGTAAGTCAACGTTTCCAGTTCTAACCATGAGGAGGTCTCCACATTTAGAACCGTTTATTTTTTATATTCATGACTGTATTTTACATAAATGCTGTGCAATATCAAACCAGTACCATTTCACGAATCCGATAACCACATTTTTCCAAAATTCCAGGGGGGGTCCGGACCCCCGGTCCCCCCCTCTGGATCCGCCCATGAAGATCCAACTGCCCCTTGAAGGAGCAGTCTGATCTGGGTCCATAATGTTTGGTCATGTCTGACTGCCTGAAAAAGTTCGTTCGTGCCTCCAAACTATATGTAGTCAGAATGGCAACAGATACCGTAATTTATATAAGTTTTAGGGAAGTTAGATATATGCAAACATTGTGCAGCCAGATCATCAGACTGCTACTAAAGTAACAGTCTGATTGGGGTCCACGGTGTTAGGCATTCAAACTACATCTTTTGAACCATAGATATTTCAGTTTAAGGAAAATTAATTATTGTGTATGCCATTTTCAATTTGATTTATACTGTTCCTGCATCTTAAACCGTTGTAAAATGATATCACTTTAAATGCCTTTTTTGTTTTCTTGAGGTGTTTTGGGTAGTTTTCGGTGACAAAACTCCTTGTATAGCTCATCAGTCTTTCGTACCCTACAAATCATTCCACCCCCAACCCCACCACAGTATTAATTTTATATGATAAAAGGTGGTTTGGGGTGTTTTGGGGTGGTTTGGGGTGTTTTGGGGTGGTTTGGGGTAATTCGATGGACCGTAGGCTAGAGTATTAATAGTTACTGTACCGTACCAAGGTACAGATACTTAAAATAATCGCAGTATGCCTAAACGATTTAAGAAATAATAGCTCTACTTGATTTTTTACTTGGGTGTCAGATGTATGCACATCTGTTGCCGTGTTGGACCAATGTAATTTTGCCCTTCCCTCGCAACAATATGGCTTCTGTTCCTTATAAACTGATTGGTCGATTATTACGTGCGCACGTATTAGTTAATACGTGCGCATGTATTAGTTAATACGTGCGCACGTATTAGCTACTGCGTGCGCACGTAATACTATTGCGTGCGCACGTATTAGTTAATACGTGCGCACGTATTAGCTAATACGTGCGCACGCAATAGTATTATGTGCGCACGTATTAGTTATTACGTGCGCATGCAGTAGCTAGTACGTGCGCACGCAGTAGCTAATACGTGCGCACGTATTAACTAATACGTGTGCACGTAATAACTATTACGTGCGCACGTAGTATAAAATATATCTTCCATGTCACTTTTGTGCCACCGTACATATGTGCATGTTGACAAGCACAAAAGTTGTGGATTAAATCACTGACTGAAAACCAACTTCTATCTGGAGTAAGATAATTTTTGGAAATCTGAAATTCCCATAGATAGTGCATGTACTATTATTAGCAAACTGCATGGCCTCCAAAATTTCACTGGGTTTCCAGTGATGCACAAGTTCCTAAAGTAAACATTGCTATGCGGTACCAGACTGATGTGGTTGCCAGTGGCGCCAAATCTGACGATGTAGGAAAAGTGTCTCCAAATTTGAAGACTGGCAAATTTACTTGCGACAAGTAATGCCTGTACATGATACTTGAAAGATCCTACTCCAACATAAACAGCAAGTATTAAGCGTGAAAGACGCACACATCACTGTTTATCACAGCTACTCGACCTGGCGTGTCATTAAAATGAAAATGTGATAATGATGTGAACTGGCTACTATAGAGTAAAATTACAGATTTTCAGTTACCTGCTATGCTTATTGACAAATTTATGTCACATCATGCTGAAAAACTTCAAAAATAAATTAACTTGAAAAATAGATTGCTGCAAAAAACCCATGAAAAAAAAAATGTCAGTTTGACATTTTCCAATCACAGCCACCTCAGACAGTCTTTTCAGCTTTACCAATGACTTGAAGCAGTAAATTTACATACTGGTATGTATCTGTATAAAACAATAAGTGGATTTTAAAATCTCTGATAACTAGGCGTATCTGATTTTGGGGAATGTGAACACCTCTAGTAACACCTCGAGGAAACAACTTCATTGATTTTATAAAATGAAAATATCAAACAACCTACAGATTAGTGGGGCAGAATTTCAGTAATCTAGCAGGCTTTTCATTCACATGGAACTGCCGCATGTAAACAGAGTAAAATTGCCATATTTGGGAAATTTATTCCAATGAAGTTTCATTTCCATTAATCCTTGTGCAACAAATGAGTAGACATTTATGGCCTGAACAAAATTGCAGTTTACGATGATTGAATTTTGGGATTGATTGATCAATGCAAATAATAACCTTTACTCCTAGAAATATGAATAATATCATAAATATGTAACTATTATTTTCTCAACAAACATTTGTCCCATATGATGTAAATCCAGACATGAAGCCCGTGCCATCTGGCATAATTAACAAAATGAAATAATATAGCAAGTTCTACCATTTTTCTGCAGGTAATTGGTCATTCATTTGTAAAAGTAGAGATACAGATAACTGTCCCCCAAGGCGAATTTAGTTTTTGATTGGTCATCTCCGGGTACAGAGTCGATTGTGAAAAAAAAAATTCTGCACAGGTTTTGTGCTAACTTTGCACTTCTCTTATTTTCACATAATAGAGGACAAAACTAGAATTTTAACATACCTGTTGCTTAACTCTTTACCACACAATCCCGACTTTTAATGACTCTAAAAAGGAAACCTTTTGAAAACATTGTGGGAAAAGGAGAAAATGCTGGTAACCAGCATTTTCTCCTTTGCCCACAATGTTTTCTAGCCGTCCCATAGCAAATTTCAATTCTTAAGTCACATTCAATTTGTCATAAAATTTTGTCGTTTGGTAAAGAGTTAAGGATTAAATAATCCTTCCCTTAAAATACAAATATTTTCAATTTAAATGCGAAACATGTGAAAAAAAGTTTAATCCATCTGTTACTAGAGGTGTTTACATTCCCCAAAATACAGTACACGAAATGGCCGCCAAACACGATGAATTTTGTTTATTCTTTACGAGATTTTACATTTTATGAAAGACTTCTACAAGCACTTTAGGTAATGAAATGTTGACCAATTTGTCCTTGGTCCTGTGTGTCACTAAATATTAATGGTATTTCGCTGCAGTAATGATTCAATGGATAAAACAAAGTCAGTACCAGCTGTAGCTTTGCTACTGGAAAATTCACAATGGACTTGAGATAGTGCGGTGCACAATAAATGTCCAAATAAGAAAAGAAGCACCGTAAATAACTCATTATTCAGACTATAACAGTATAGTGAAACCCCAAACTTTTTCAGCAAACCCCAGTTTTTCAAATTTGTTAATTAAGGGGTGGCAAAAACCCCTTGTCTGAAAACGCTGTGGGAACACTGTTTTAATGAGCCTAAAGAAAAGGGCTTTTTGAAACCATTGTGAGAGAAGGATACAATGCTGGTAACAAGCATTTTCTCCTTTTTGCACAATGTTTACTACCCTCTCAAAGACAAATTCCGTCATCTGAGCCTGACTTAAATTGTCTTCTCATGCTTTCAGTTTTTAAAGCATGTCTAAAATGTGGTCAATACGTAATATGTTAAACTATTACTCATCTCCATAAAAAAAATAAAAGTCAACAGTCACCATCCAACAAAACAGGTCATTCTTAGATCTATACATAATTCTATCATGCGGATTGTCCGACCCTGTCTGCAAGTCTGTCTGCACTATTTAGGTGCTCCACTTTCAGATTAAATAGGAGCTTGTTTCGCCTTTTTCGATCGTAAATTTCATCTTAAAATATCAATAATTGATAAACTAAAGTCCACAAACCCGCTTGTACACGAAAGGATCTGGCTGTATCATGAAAATTCCATCAGACAGACTTCCCGACATTAAATACACTGCAATAAATTAACCGTCCGTGAAACTAGGTCATGAGAAATTTCGGGCCCAATTTGCGAACCAGGTGAGCAATTTAAATCTTCTTTCGCCACTTTAAACAGAAATTCCTGCCTCTGAACTCAGACATACGAAACATAAGTCATGCATGTGTAATTCTTTAAAAAAAATACACGAAACAGCATGTAATGAGCTAATTAAAAGAAATTTTAAATTAAATAGTTAATTGTCACCTCCGAGCGGCCTTGACCCAATTTGAACTAATTCTGGTTTCATTGCATTGAAGAGCATGAAAATACTTGAAGTAAACTACGGACTGCATCGCCCCACAATCATAATGTAAACCGTGGACAGCATTATTGTAAATCTATGCCCTGACTCTCCCCAGTTTCAGGTTGACGTTAACCTTTGGTGCGCGAAGAGTGCTTCAAATGTGTAGATACAGAGCAGCGTGAAAAAAACATACATGCAATTTATTTCTTGAATTCAAACCTTCTGCTACTTAAATTAATCACATAAATTATGTGTATTCCTTACAGAAAGTACAACGTAGATTTAAATCATGAACCTGACTAAGTTCTGTTCTGTACTGTTTTGGAAGTTCAGCTCAAGAGGCAACTTACGGTATGTTATTTAATTTCAACTTTTGACTTAGCCATGCTTGGTGGATTAGCACATCTGCCATTTCAAAGGGTATTTCGGTAAACTGTTGGCTGATAGGACGTGTGTGTGATTGCCACTGTAATCCCCAAGACCACCCGTTGTCTTCAGTATATCATAAGATAATACAAACTAACGCCAATGATTTTAACAAGTTTATTGATTGACGGCACACTATAAGCATTTTAAAATCATCAAGCAACCATTTTTTCCCTCAACTTGAAATTGAAACTTTTCTTAGAGTTACTCCTCTCTGTTGAATCAGACAATCTATAAATATTTCAAAATGCTTGTAATTTAGTGTAATTTGATATCGAATATGATGTTAAGACAACCTAACAAGCCTTAAGAAAACATTAAGCACCTTTGATTATATTATTCCCAGGCAAAACTGAGGTTTATGCGGTGTTTCATTCTCTCTCATTGAAGTTCAAAACTTTGCAGACACAGGTATTACATTGTCCGTAGCCCCTGAAATTCACACTTTTTGTACATATCCTTGTGTAAATTACTTCCAGTATCCATATATTTCTTACCGAGAATTCATCATTGGCCGAAACATATGGAAAGAAATACTTTTTCTGGAATTTTATCAAGAGAAACAGTCATGATTTAAGTAGCCTATCTGCTATAATGTATACATACATGTATATATGTACTTACTGCATTTGTTTGGAGCCCTTAGCAACCGTATTCGAAAATTTAATGCTGCAACATGTACAAGCCTAATACCATCTGGAAAAGGCTTTGGTCTGTTATACAGTTGAATCCTTAATCACACTGTAGCTCTCTGATAGGGTAGAAAACATGGTGAAAAAAGGAGCAAATACATGTACTTGTTACCAGGATTTTCTTATTTTCCCACAACATTTTCAAATGCATTCTTCTTCAAGGTTGTAAAACTTAGGATTGTGTTGTAGAGGGGCACTCATTACTTCTGGAAAAAAAAAAAAAAAAAAAAAAAAAAAGCAGCCAACTTAAAGGGACATTAAAGCAGATCTGTATAGAAAACTGTAACAAAGTCTTCAAAATTTCATTCACTTGCAAAGAGGCGTTGGGAAAAAAAAAAAGATTGAAATACCTGTGGAAAACATGAAGAGTTACCAAGTTTTTTGTATTCATACTGTAAAACTTCCAACCCCTGTTAGTAAAGGCATGGCCGCTATTACATACCAAGGGATAAATACACTCTTTTACAAAGAAAAGTATCCGCTGGCTGCATAGCTCAGTGGGTAGAGTTGCCAACTAGGGTTTAAAAGGCCAAAGGTTGGAGTCCCACCAATGGCAGTTTTTTTCAGCCTTTTTCAGCCATTTTTTACTCAACTTAGGATAAACAGTCATTTCCCTATGACTTTTCTTTACAAATTAACAACTTTCTTCCCCCCTTTTTGGGGTTGGGTGGGTGGGTGGAGGGATGAGGTGGGAGGGATTAGGTAAAATCTGGTTTAATTAAACAAATTAAAAACACCCTTGTATGTATCCTCAACACAATCTAAGACATGAATCCATATGAAACACGGAGCGCCATTGTCCCTAAAGCACTCACCTGAATACGGTCACCTAAGATTGATAAAGCTGAAAAGATCCTGAATGTGATGAAGTAAAACACATTATTGTTAGTGACCTACCCTTTGACCGAATTGACCTATTTTTGTATTTTGTATTTTGAATCTGGCTGAAAATGTGGCCTCTACAGTGCACATAAAGGTTTTTCTAAGATTTTGCCCAGTGACCCACTTTTTGACGAAACGTGACTCAATATCAAACTTTTCTGAGATATCATCAAGACAAACATTCTGACAAAGTTTTGACTTGTCCAAGATTTGAACCAAACATTCTTAAGAAATTTCATGAGTATTGGGCTGAAAATGTGGCCTCTAAAGTGCACACAAGGTTTTTCTGAGATGTTGCCACTGACCTACTTTTTGACCCGACAAGACCCAATTTTAAACATGTCTAAGATTTTTCTCAAGGCAAACATTCTGACTAAGTTTCATGAGTATCAGGCTGAAAAGGTGGCCTCTTGAGTGCACACAAGGTTTTTCTAAGATTTGGCCTTTCGATCCGAAGTGACCCACTTTCAAGCTTGTCAGAGATTTTAACCAGCCACACATTCTGACTACGTTTCATGAGGATTGTGCCGAAAATGATGTGGTCTGTACAGTACATACAAGGTTTTTCTAAGATTTTGCCTAGTGACCTACTTTTTGACCAGACGTGACCCAATTTCAAACTTGTCCGAGATTTTATCAAGATAAACATTCTGACCAAGTTTCAGGAGGATCTAGCAGAAAATGTGTCCTCTAGAGTACACACAAAGTAAATGTTGACGACCGCCCTACGGATGCCCTACGCAGTACGATCACAAAAGCTCACCTTGATCACTTTTTGCTCAGGTGAGCTAAGAAAAACAGATGGAGAAATTGCTTCTTAAGATAGCTTAGAGTTTCATAGGTTAGACCAAAAGTTGGCTGGGGCTCTGAAGGACCTTACCCAAGGACACTCCCATGAAAAATCCGATGTGTAATGTGTATGGTAAGGATTAAACCCAGGATCACTGGATTATAAATCATACTCCTTATCTATTGAGCCATGCTAGTTACAACCAAGTATTATCTCATTTTACCACAATCGTTTCAAAGGCTGTCTGTTGTTTGATAGGTATTGTATTGTTTGACAACACTAAACTGAGAGTTAAGCATATTCACGGTGAGTAATCTACAGAATGGAGCCGCTGGCTCCGCCGCTAAAATGTTGTTGGTCTTCCGGGAAACCTGTGGCTCCGAAGTTGTAGGTCGTAAACAACCCGTCTGTCAGGTAGGTGCTCGGTATTTTCATTTATTTTTCTTCTTTGAATGGTATTAACAAGAAAAAACGGAATGCTGTTCGACCGCTAGTATATTTTACCGTTGAAATACGCAAAGGATACTGAGCAAAACACTCGAGATTGTCTGTGAAACGCTTTCTTCCGAGAGGAAACTTTTGGATGGCGACACAAGACATTTAGTGTTTCTTTTAAACAGATTGCTTATCGAAACTGTTTGGCTAAGCGCTGCTGTTTTAATTGCGTCTAGGTGAAAGATAAACAACCACAATGTCCCCCGACCTGCCACTGAGTAAAATCACAGAAAGGTTGCTCAAAACACATCTGGCTCCGTTTATGTAGTGTGGCTCCATTTATTTAGTATGGCTCTTCAATTGTAGACATACTTTAGTTCTGTAAGCTTCGACATTATTATATTACTACTTTGTGGAATGGTTTTAAGTATCATAAGGTTTGTGGAAAAAATATTTGAAACAACGTTGTCCTTGGCGTACTTATATAGGCTATATATCATTTTATATTTTCAAGCTTTACGGAGCGTTGTCTGCGCATGTCAGTATTCTTCGAAGATTTGGCCGTTCTGCTATGACGCATCACAATCCTGTACAGGACAAATATTAATACGTGGTGAGTAAATTGCCGCTTGAAAAGTGCAGGCGGACAATAGCAATAAATATTACGCCTGTGCAAATCAAAGCGCTGAAGGCGCCTAAGGCCTGGGCATCAGAACGGGTAAAGAGGTAGGAAGATGAGGCCCAGAAGCTCAACGTTTCTATCTAAATTTGGTATAGGCTTAAAAACTGCTATCACATTTGTACAGACTAATAAAAAATATCTACATGTCTCACACTGACAGTCTGTGGAGTTGCCAACAGAATGGAAAAACATAAACTTGTAAAGGCCAATATAATGAATATTTTGTATAGCCTTGACCTCATGGTCTTTATGGATTGAAAGGAGATAATTTTCAAAGGATTGTCTGTTTCCAATTTTCTCCTTTTATGTTGCTTTGGCAACAAATCATGGTAACAAAACAAAATGATCAGCGTGCAAAAAAAAAAAATGCCGATAGAGGACAAGTCCAGGGAACATTTCTGGAAAGGGCAAAAAATCCACAATGGCCAACCAATGAGTCATGTTTTTCTTTCATCTTACCATACTCAGTCTATAAGTTGAAATAGTAACCATGTCCTTTGAGCAATGACAAGGAAAAACACAAGGCCTTTAAAGGCTAATACCACAGAGCGTGATTTGGTGTCTGAGAATACAATCTTTTACGTATTTCTTTTTGCATTTTTGGTTTTTATGGCAACAAATAAAAAGATGTCCGCGGGCGCCAATGCTCGGTTGATTTTCAGTGAAAACACAAAGTTGAAAAAGGGGGGCATAACTTGATATTTTTTACCCTTATTGTTTAGGTTTTCCTATTGATAGTTAACAACTTGTCCAAGTTTGAAGTAAACATCTTCAGTAATAACAAAGATATTGTAAAAGGTCAAAGATTTTGCATGGCGACGACACAAACGATGAAGATGATGACACTAGGGTAATGAAAATACCATGTCTCTAAAAACAGCTGAGCTAAATGTTGTTGATCGAAAAAGGGGCATAACTAATTACTTTGTCAAAAGTATTTTGCAAACCTGCCTCTGTTGTACTGATATAAATTCCCCTTTTAATAGTTAACAAAAAGTCCAAGTTTGAAGTAAGTATCTTCATTAATGACAGATATGATGTCACTTTTCAATTTTCCCATTGAAAGTCTATGGAATCTCTAAGTTGCCATGATCAACCAAGCTGGAAAGCCGATTTTCATAAACAAGAGGGCCGTTGGACCTAAAGCCCTCATCTGAGTAAAGTCATCTAGGATTGATAAATTTGAAGAGCTCCTGGTTGTGATTATGGAAAACACAAATGAGCCATACTCTGAAAAAAGAGGGTTTAATGAATCTCCGTGATCCATCATTCCAACCGAGCCGTCATAATTTATGGATCCATAAAAATCCATTTTGTCGAGAAACCGACTGAAATATGAGGTACGCTGGTCCTTTGACATGCAGAAAATTTACCAAAAGCAAAACCCAGGTCAGCCTAAATACCTATGGAGATCAAGATCAGATTGCACTGAATGTCAAGTCTGATATAAACACCCACCAGTTACTTAACTCTTTACACTTAATCCCAAGTTTTAAGGACTCTAAGGATATAACCTCGTGAAAACCTTTCGGAAAAAGAAGAAAATGCTCTCTATTTTCCTACAATGCTTTCTGTACTTTCACAGCCAATAACCAACATTTCAGGTAAATCTAACTTGCCGTCCGCAAATGTTTTCAATTTAGACAAGTCTAAAATTTCATCGTTTTTTTTTTTAGATTAACTGATTTTCAATTGCTCATATTACAAACTTTAATACATATTTGATATTGTATGCTCCGAGTTTTCTGTGGGTCGCCAAGATGTCATATCTGGACAATTCTGACAGGAAGAAATAAGGCATATATAACAATCAAATACATAGTTAAAACTTCAGACACGAGGTGTACAGTAATTTTACGATAATTAAAATCTTACCGAGGTTTTGAGACACCTTTTTCAGAGAAAGAGCACACGTCTGCGTAAAATACGTTATTATTATTTGTCATTCAGAAAGTGTGTATATAAAAAGGACAAACGAACGATCCCGATTAGTGCTCGGCAACAGCACTCGTCACAACTCGGTCGATTGCGTACCTGCATTTAAACATTTGATCAACGATCACCCGAGGTTTGCCAATTGTTTCTGTCACTGTGAAGCGCACGAATTTGCAGTTATGAATGAGCTCACCAGGGCCAAAAATTCTCAGTCAACACTTTCGAACGATTAACATCGCACATCTATCAAAGTTTGTTGTGAAATTAAACCTTACTTTGATGTTTAAATCAAAATAAGGGGTGATTTCTTTCAGCGTAGTGAAATGGATTGCAAGCGGTACTTTTCACTTTTACCCGGGTTTTTCCGTAAATGCTTGAATGGGGTTGAAATTTTGGTATACGATTCCTATGGCATTGGGCTTGGCAAGCCAAGCCCAGGCCAAAAATTGTTTAAACGCACTTCGGTCTATGCGGGCCAGCCAAACCTGTAGAGATATCTACTTATAAGAGTTTGAATAATCCACCATCTTCGTGGCTGATGGGGAAAAAATTAAAAGTAACTGTAGGGACTCGATCTCAGGCAAAGTTGATGGAAATGATCGGTAGCCCGCGCCATTCACCAATACCACTTGACACCCGATGGATGACGGGGAATTTATAATAATGGTTTTACTTTTGCATAGGTCCCGGGGGGCGATAAAAGATTTGCATTAAACCCCCTTTTTTTAATATCTCGCCATGACCAGTAAAAGAGTTCATTAACAAACACCGGATATTGTTTTTACATCCAAAATCTGAGGGAGATCAATAACTAAAAAACATAGCGCTAAGCCTTTCGATATTTCTAAACGGCGGATATTGAACAGTTTGAGAATATACCGACAAATCTACGAACCTGAATTTCACTGTCGATGCCCGATTGAAAATCGAGGATTAAAGAACACACGTAGTATGATCTAGTTCCCTTGCCTGTATTGTAAAATAGTTCTAGAGTCTCGTCAAAACAAGTAATCATGTTTTGAAATGACGCGCTCTCAGGAAAACCACATGTAAACAACAAAAATATTGACGTCACTTTAAACGCGATTTTCTCGACGTCATCTCAGCGTCATTAAGCCCCCTTTTCAAAGAGCGCGGCCAAATTATAAAATATTTTCCACAAACCTTATGATACGTAAAACCTCTGCACGAAGTTGCCCAGTCTGGTACCCCGCCGTACTTCAAAAGTACGACCCTATAACGTAGTGGTAGGGGCAGGTAATCCAGACTAGAAGTTGCCAAGTAGTAATATAATAGTGTCGAAGCTTACTGAACAAAAGTATGTCTACAACTTCAGAGCCATACTACAAAAACGGAGCCACACTTCATAGACGAAGCCAGATGTGTTTTGAGAAAACTTTCTGTGATTTTACTCAGAGACACGTCGGGGGACATTGTGGTTGTTTATTTATCACCAAGACACAATTATAACAGCAACGCTCGGCCAAACAGTTTCAATAAGCAATCTGTTTAAGAGAAACACCAACTGTCTTGTGTCACCATCCGAAGGTTTCCTCTCGGAAGAACGCGTTTCACGGACAATCCTGAGGGCTTTGCTTGGCATCCTTTGCGTATTTCAACGGTAAAATATATTGGCGCTCGAATAGCATTCCATTTTGCTTATCAATATCGTTCAAAGAAGAGAAATAAATGAAAATACCGAGCATCTACCTAACAGACGGGCTGTTTACGAGCTACAAATTCGGAGCCACAGGTGTCCCGGTAATACTCCTTTGCCTCCTTTTAAACTTTTACCAGTACTCATTTTTTAACTCTTTACCAAACGATACAATTCTGGACATACCCTTGCTCCGAAAAAACAAATGGATTCCTGTTGTATCATTCGTAATCTGGCTTCGAATGAGCATCATATTTGTAGGAAAATGAATAGAGGGTTGCATGACATTCTCTGCTTTTTGCTATTTTACCCTGGAACGGAAAAAAATCCCGGTTTAACCACAACACTCACCCTCGTATCGCCCGATTTATATTCCCCTAAATTACAACCGTATGTCCCCTCAACATTTTTCCATTCACAACATATTGTTGTGATTCAGGAGATAAGCGGCCGTGATATAGAGAATACGTACATAGTGTTATCGTACATCAAAAATATCTAACGAGGTTGGGAGAATTGATAATTGTCGAGCCTTGGCGAAACAATTATCAATTCTCACAACCGAGTTAGATATTTTTGATCTACGACAACACTATGTACGTATTCTATTCATCTGTTAACATCTTTGAACGTCTAATTTGTACTCCGATATCAATAAACTTTTAAAATGTATTTTTGTCAGCAACGTTTTCCGCATCTTTTTCACAATGAGTAGGAATCAGGGCTTAAAAGATAAATAGAATACGTACATGTACATAGTGTTGTCGTAGATCAAAAATATCTAACTCGGTTGTGCGAATTGATAATTGTCTCGCCAAGGCTCGACAATTATCAATTCTCCCAACCTCGTTAGATATTTTTGATCTACGAAAACACTATGTACGTATTCGCTATATCTGTGTCAAAATGTTTAAACTCTTTACCACACAAGCCCAAGTTTTGACGATCCTAAGAAATAAGCCATTTGAAAACATTGTCGGAAAGGGGGAAAATGCGGGTATTCAGCATTTTCTCCTTTTCCCACAATGTTTTCTATCCTACCAAAGACAAATTCCAGTCCCGTCCGGGTAGGTCAGTGGTTAGCGTATCTGATACCCGGTGGTTGCGAGTTTGATACCCAGTTGAGGTAAACTTTCTTTCCGGCGATTTTTCGCCTCGCACATCTGAGTCATATGGAAAAAGTACTCAGTGACTAGGAAAGACAGTTGTGTCACTACTGGTGTGAGAAAACCAGGAAACACATGCGTAGGTGCACTGACCGCCATGATATGACCTTAGTTGTTAAAACGGCGTTAAACTCCAACACAAACAAACAAAACAAATTCCAGCATATGCAGGCAAATTTGAATTTTTGTCTGCTATCAGTTCGGACGGGTCTAAAATTTTATTGTTTGGCAAAGAATTCAGGTGTTTGTTATTTCACCATTTATCAAACACCTGAAAAAGAAAATGCTGATAATTAACATTTTCTCCATTATACACAAAGTTTTCAATACTTCCAAAGACACATTTAATCATATCAGCTACCTTAACTTCCAAAAACAACATTTTAGACTTGTCAAAATCGAAAGCATTTGCACACGACAGAAATGTTTTCAAAAAGCTTTCTACTTAAGGTATATTAGAACTCATGATTGTGTGGTAAAGGGTTAAACATAAAGTTCTATTATACTTTGGTTGTAAAACAAGTTTTTACAACCTATGGTACATTAATTAGATCTACTACTCAGTATGGACCAACGTACAGTGTCGCAAATCGGAAGCTGCTGCTACTGTACGCCCCAAATCAGTTAGCTGCAGTAAAGAAATTTAACAAAACAGGCTGGCACGCGTAATCTAGCAGACAGAAATTGATCGGGTGTTTTGCATTTGAAAGGGAAGAAGCTTTTCTACAGATACATACTGCGATTGGGTTAATAAACCGATCGAGTTTTGTATAGGAAAGCTGCATCACCAAATTTTGTCGTTGGGGGCTGCTATGAACTTTAAACTTTTGCTTTCTACTCCTTCGGGAAGATCGGAAACCATTTTCTGATACTGCAGACAGATAAAGAAATCATTCAGCTTCGCGTATACATGTCTATCGTTGTATTCAGTGCCATATCCATTGAAATAATTCACTTTTTATCAAGGTACCATCATAACGTTCACTGTACGGCTAGCTGCATTTGTACGCAACGATTAGCTGCATTTCACAATAAAAAAATTGTACGCCTAGCTGCATTTATGCATCATAGTACAGAACAAAAGGTTCAGCCTTATGGTAAAACACGATTTTTTAGCTCGATATATGTCGTATGCCGGATCGGAATCTAGGCAGATCCGGAATCTACCCAGACCAAATTAGAATAGTACTTTAGTGTAGACCAAAATACATCTAGATTCTTTTCCAAATTTTTAATCATATTAATTCTCATGTGTTTACAATTGAGACGTATTTTTAATTGAAGCAATTTATTTGTTTTCCCCACAATTGCTCCGTTTTTCACGTTGCATTTTTTCCTCGAAAGTGCTAAACATTCAAAATTTAATCTTACTCAGAATTTCTAATTAAACTTCTTTTATGTTGGAGTTTAAGTTGAATAAGATGGTTAATATGTAGTCGCATTATATAAAACGAGAAAATATTCCGATTTGGTATAGGCAGATTGTGGAACTGCCTAGCCAAACTGTTAAACTATTTTGGTAGAGGAAAATTCCAGTTTGGTCTAGATTCCGGATCTGCCTAGATTCCAGTTTGGACGGCGACATATACAAATATATAAATTCAAACAACAGCAGGTAAGATTTTCTTGTTTCTTCCAGGCATTTCATGAATTACACAAATCCGGCCCCAGTGATAAATCCTTTTAAACATCGCGGATATTATTTCATGATTTAGGTCTAGTTCCTGTACAACAGATAGGTACATAGTTTGCCATTTTTTGCAACCCCTAATCATTGATTTTAATTCACTGATGAACATCAATGAATTATATAGTAAGTTTTTTTTTTTTTGGTAGCTTTTCAACGAAATAAAGAATTCAGCTCGCGCTAAACGTAAAGGTTTTCTTTCTTAACCTAAATTCACGATATTATCTCGCACATCCATCCTCAAGTCTTAAGTCTTTACCAAAGCATTTGCAGACGTTCATTTGGTAGCATTTTCCCTTGAAAGGTATCACTAGCTTAAACGCAGCCGATTCTTTTATTACATCTAAACCTCTATACGGCTATGTCGACGGATCATCCGAGTTTTTCAGACAATTGTTATTGACTGCCATTCCTGCTTCTCGCTTTTAACACGTGTTTGTACTGGGTTTCAACAGTAAATGTCAAAGGACAGACACACCACTGACTATTGGTCGTTTATAGACGATGGTAGAGCTATTCACGACCCATTGATTAACCCAGTCTTTAAAGGGTGGAAATGGAATCCGGAAAGTTCGAATACGAACTTCATACATTCACCACTGCCAACCTCACATCTTCAGAGCGAGATCTATATGTCATTTCTTGCAACACACCTTAACCTAGCATGATGGTGATCTTTTTTTCTCAATCAATATATGATAAAAACTATATCCAAGATGTACACAATTCTCATTATAAGCTTAAGCCTGTTTCACATCAGCCTTACGACAGCCGTACGGGAACATTTTTTGACAAATCGCAGGACTTCGCGCGGACTCCGCAAGTCTGCCTTTTACGAATTTGCAACGCCGTAGACGTCGCAATTAAGCTGTTTTTTTTTTTTTTCAACATGCCCATTTTCTTTTCGATTTCTTTGCGATTTTTTGAGTTTGCACGGCAACTGTACGGTTGCCACACGGCAGCCGTACGGCTACCTTGAGACCATCGCACATCAATCATACGATTTTATAACTTAGGGTTTGTTCTGGGAAGGCTGCAAGACGATCGCACGAACATCTTGCGGCTACCTTGCGAATGCCTTGCGTTTGGTGAAAGTCAGTCTGAAGACTACTACGGAACGTACGAACAACGTGGAGATTCGCACGGCTGCCCCGCAAGTTAGCGTCATCCCTTCTCTTTTAAAAAGTTTGTATGTCTTGTTCGTCATCAGTCGCTATCGAGATTTCAGGACGAGAAGGTCAGGTAGAAGCAAAGATCTCAGAATGGAAAGGGATAGGTTCCGATTGCTGAACCCCCATTGAACCCGAGACATTCAAGGTACCACCAACCAAGGATTTAGATGAAGAAGACAAGAATGACAAATATGCCCTTAGCATAAAACATCGTCGTACCGGTCTTTATCCCCGAGTATCCTGTCCATTGTTGCAATATGAAACCTATGTGCCGGGGTAGCATTGTGAATATATATATATCTCCAATCTGGACAAGAGGAGATAATTCCTCCTCCTTATGGCGATCGCACGAACACCGTACAGCTGTCTTGCAAAATCGTGCTTGCCGTGCGGTGGTCGTAAGAAACTTTGAAAATTCTTACGACAGTCTTGCGGGTGCGTTGAGAATTTGTGCGGCAGCCTTAAGATAACTGCAAGACAGCCGTGCAAACACGTCGCTTTGGTTTTTTTTCGTACGTTCAACCTGCGGACACCGTACAGTTCGTGAGTCAACCGTACGAACAACGTACGGAGATCGCTTTGCAAATTTGCAATATGTGCGACGGGTACGAATAGATAGCGATCGTGTTTGCGGCGGAAATCGTACGACGAAAAAATCGCAAGGCTGATGTGAAAGAGGCTTTACCAAGAAAATCGCAGCTAACCGAGCGGTACAAAAATCCGGGTTGGCAGCTAGCCGTACAGTGAACGTTTTGATGGTACCTTGATAAAAAGAGAAATATTTCAATGGATATGGCACTGAATACTACGATAGACATGTATACGCAAAGCTGAATGATTTCTTTATCTGTCTGCAGTATCAGAAAATGGTTTCCGATCTTCCCGAAGGAGTAGAAAGCAAAAGTTTAGCGTTCATGGCAGCCGCCAACGACAAAATTTGGTGATGCAGCTTTCCTATACAAAACTCGGTCGGTTTATGAACCCAATCGCAGTATGTATTGGTAGAAGAACTTCTTCCCTTTCAAATGTAACACACCCGATCAATTTCTGTCTGCTAGATTACGCGTGCCAGCCTGTTTTGTTAAATTTCTTTACTGCAGCTAACTGATTTGGGGCGTACAGTAGCAGCAGCTTCCGATTTGCGACACTGTACGTTGGTCCATACTGCTACTCTATTATAGCTACTTGGTATTCTACTAGGATGTGGGTTGTTCCCAAGGTTGCCCTTGCTCATCACCGAATTCGAGTCCTGACGTTTGACGTGGGACATCAATACTCACCCCCTACCTCCCAAACTGTTAAAGAGATATAGAACACTAATACAGATCCACTTATACTTTGTTAAATTTTCATGTAGACCAGGTCTAGAAGCATTTTATCCAATAACTTCATCTTTCCCCCTCCCCCTCCCATATTTTATGCATTAACTGTAAAAGCTAACTTTGACGACAAGCCAGGTTGGGTTTGTGATACACTGACGGACGGCCAAAAAACGAGCACTTCCTCTAATCATAGATCTATTGGATTGCGTGTTGAATCCAAACAGATGCATGTACTACACTGTGGCATAAGGCATATATGCACTCGTGTATGCAAATGTGTAACATCGAAAATCCTGTGCATGATTTTCTATTAGAAAAAAAAAAAATGATTTACAAAATCTCGAACCCATAAAGACCAAAAATTTAAATTTATGCAGTTTTTTTTTTTTTTTCTTGTAAAAGATAAAACCTCTGTAGGCCCTTCCCGCAAAGTTGACTTTTGAAGTTCAAGAATGTCTAAATTCGATTTCTTCACGGTGAGGTGGGGGCGGACCCACTTTCGCACCCACCCCTATCCTATTCCACATTTGCGCAAATTCAAAAAAGATCTAGATCTAAATATATTCTTTAATTTTTTATGTCTTTTAAATAATAACAGCATAGATCTAGCTCACAAATATGATATGTGATGTAAACTTTGCCGTGCAGGATGACAATGCTACTTCATTATTAGTCCCCTACCGGCGAAGCCGAAGGGGACTTTAGGTTTGCACTCCGTCCGTCCGTCTGTCCGTCAATTCAGTTTTCCGGACTTTTTTTCTAAACGCTGGTACATATTGAGCTGAGTTTTGGTGTGTAAGTCACCCACCATCACTTACAGATCAAGTTCGACTTTCGTTCCGGTCCACTGGTTTTTCATGGATTTACGGGCCTTGGACTTACAAAATTTCACTGATAAATCAGTTTTCCGGACTTTTTTCCTAAACGCTGGTAGGTATTGATCTCAGATTTGCTGTGTAACTCAACCACCATGACTTACAGATCAAGTTCGACTTTCGTTCCGGTCCACTGGTTTTTCATGGATTTACGGGCCTTGGACTTACAAAATTTCACTGATAAATCAGTTTTTTTTTTCTAAATGCTGGTAGATATTCACCTGACTTTTACTGTGTAAGTCAACCACCATTACTTACAGATCGAGTTCGAGTTTCGTCCCGCTCCACTGCTTTTTCACGCATTTACGGGCCTTGGACTTACAAAATTTCACTGATAAAACATTTTTCCGCACTTTTTTTCTAAACGCTGCTACATATAGAGCTGATTTTTGGTGTGTACATCAACCACCATGACTTACACATCAAGTTCGAGTTTCGTCCCGCTCCACTGCTTTTTCACGCATTTACGGTCCTTGGACTTACAAAATTTCACTGATAAAACATTTTTCCGCACTTTTTTTCTAAAAGCTGCTACATACAGAGCTGATTTTTGGTGTGTACATCAACCACCATGACTTACACATCAAGTTCGAGTTTCGTCCCGCTCCACTGCTTTTTGACGCATTTACGGGCCTTGGACTTTAAAAATTTCACTGACATGCCAGCAATACATACGGCCGTTAGGGGACTGTGTATTGCTATGCAATACTATCAGAATGCTTGTTATTGTCAATTTCACAAATGCGATATACATCCTATACGAGTAGCTGAATAATGCTGAACAACTGCATTAACCACCATATAAACTAACAAACTTAGCTTGATGAGGGGCACAAAGGGTGCTTTGGCAAACAGAATGTGCACTCTCATCATCGATCTATACTTTCTGATAGATGACAGATAGTTTGATTAGCCTCAGTTTTTCCTCTGTTTGAAAGTTTTTAAAAAAAAATCTTTAAAAAAAGATAGATGGCATAAGAAGAACTAGAAAATGAATATTTAAACACTTTTATTGTGGCTAAAATTGAAGAAAAATAGTAAATAACCTCAACAGCAATTGCCTAATTTTACTCATTTTTCTCTTTTACTTTGTAGAAAAGAGGAATTTTCAATATCATATATATTTCAAGATTACATGTTACTCCAAATCATCGTTGGAAAAAAAAAAGGTTTAAAAAGCTGTACGTACACACTTCAGTATCGCACCATGATTTGGTCACCCATCCAAGCACTAACTTTAATGTGCGTCGTTTACTTCACCCGAGAATCGCTCATTATACCGTACTACTAGGACTGCTACTTGAACATTACTGCACAGGGTCCCCACGAATAAACATGTGCATGTTTTTTACCAATCGTATATTACAGTCTATTCATTTGATTTCAATATACCAATAAGTAGGTCAAAAGCCAGCGCATTCAGCTACGCCGGAAAATGTTCCATTTATTTTCGGGCGTGGGCGAAGAGGTGCAAGAGTTAACCTTTTCCAAAACAATCCTATTTTAACGACCATGTGGAGAAAGTCCCTTTAAATCATTGTGGGGCATAGAGAAAATGCCGACCAGCATTTTCTACCTTTTTCCCCCACAATGTTTTTTGCCCATCCAAAGGCATTCTAATAATATGAGCCACATTTGATTTATGGTCTGCAAATGCTTTCAATATGGAAAAGTCTAAGATTTTATCATATGGTAAAGATTTAAAAGTTTTTCCCATATAAAAAGCTCATTTATTTCCTCTAACACACACACACACACATGCGTGTGCGTGTGACAGTGTGTGTGTGTGTGTGAAAGACAATGTATACATGAAGATTGACATGAAAACATTACTTAGGTTGAAAGATTTCTCCAGTATTGGAGAAGAAACTGTAACTGGTCGAATCTTGAAGAGTTATCTCACATAGACTATCAGGGCTGCGGACAACGGATCAACTATATAACGGCATTTTGTACGTCATATGATTTTTGAGTCGCCTGATTGCGAAGCAACCAGGCTCTCATTGTTATCATACTGATTTATGGGGTGACGTAAGCATACCTCCGGCCTTTTGCTGCTTCCTGTCCCAAGTTCCGGTTTGCGAGATGAAACATAGTTTTGTAATTATTCGGTAAACAAGCCATTTTTATTTTCTGTTGTAAATAACTTACAAACTGTGCCTTTGTGTAATGAAGATGTCTATAGATAAGGACTGCGCTATTTAACGGATCGAAACTTTGAAACAATCATTTCTTCCACAAGGGTACACGATAACCAATAGCTTACACAGACATCAAGTGTAATTAGCATATCTAAAAATAGCGGTCGTGAACTGAACAAGTTTGCGGATACACCCTTTTAAATACTCTCGACTACAAGCGTCTATTCTACGGCACTTCTCTACTAGTGGAAAATTCTCCGTGGAAATTGTTTTATAACCGTCCATGTAGAAGTACACTCTAAGTTTTATTTCAATTCAACCTTCAACCTATCATTGAAAAAAGAAAGGCTATACCGAGTTACATGGTTCCAAGCATTCAATTGGAAATTTTTCTCAGCAGTAGTCTAATTTTTTCGAACAAACTTACGACTTGAGTTGATTTCCTACAAATTCTTACACGTTGCTTCTTCACAGCTTTTTTTATTCTAGATAGACTTTAAATACTTTGCACACCAGTATTTTAGGTGCACCATCTATCGTACATAGCGTAGGTAATGTGTGCGGTTCTTGGCTGTACCAAGTCATCGCTCAGCAGGTGCTTTCTGGAATGTAGCTGTGCGACAAATATAGCGTTGTCTGCGCATGTCATATTCTTCGAAGATCGATGTACATGTATTTGAAAAATGCCACCTACCAGAAGATAATGACAAATACAGATCTTGTAATCACGTGACGTATAACGTCATTTGTACCACGACTTTATAAATTTACATATTTATGAATCAGTCACTGAACCGGCTTTTATTTTAAGCGTACGCCGACCTAAGGCTTCACCGCTCATGTAAAGAGAGTACCATAAACTGTGTTCAATTGTCTGTCATCCTTCAAGAAGTGAATTTGTCAAAGTCTTTTGTGATTTTTACGAATGTGTGTTTTAACCTAGATCTAGTATTTATGAAATAACAATTAAATAGTGCGGGTGACAGAACGCAGGGTGCTTCGGTAACTGCCAAATCTGAATTTACTCGGGAATTCGACTTGAAACTTCGCACTTCCAACAACCAGCAATCTGAGAACTGGACTTTTTACTCCACTATAATTCAAATGCCATAAAATAGATGAATAACGACCCACTCAAAGAACAAGTTCTTTATTGGAATGTTTGTAAGTGTAGCAAAGGGTGATAGAGCTTTGCGAATCACGAACATTTAGTTTACACCAAAGCAATATACATGTAGATCTCTACAATTTTCAATTGGGGTGGAAGCAGTACTAATTCTGGGGGCGGTATAAAACGCAGACAATATAGAACATGGAGTTAGGCAGACAATATACATGTACACGAAGAAGGGTATTGGAAATGGGGATGAAACGTAGACAATATAAAGATTGTGAGTCGAAACCAGGTTGTCAAAGTCTTCAAATTCAACTCCCACACCTTCACCACTAACCTACGCAGGACTCTTCTCAAATTAAGAAAGACCCTGTATGTACTCCAAAGGTCATATCTTCAATCCAATTCTCATAAAACTTCTTCAGAATTCCGCAATTTTTGTCTTGATAATGTGTCAGACAAATTGAAAAGTCAGTTACCTCTGGTCAAAAAGTTGGTGTTAGAGGCAAATTAAAAAAAAAAAAAGAAAGTTCTGGGCACTTTATGGGAGTATTTTCAGTCCAACGCACGACAAACTTGGTGGAAATGTTTACTTTGATGAAATACTGCACATGTTTGAAATGGATTGCTTTTGGTAAAAATGTTGCTCATTAAACAAGACATCTTAAAAATTTTAAAGGCTGATGATCATGCCATTGAGTTATATTGTTTTTCTTGGGCTGTCGCAGCCATATTCTAAGAGTCCATAGTGGACAAAACTTGAACTCGGACAACAACAAAAATAAATTAAAAGGACATGTAGATTACCGAGTCAAATATTTGTGCTCCAACGGCTGCATTTCAGTCCAGTAATCATGAAATTGCCCGGCTATTTGTTTCAATAATATTTTTGACAAAATCGAATATAGGTCACCTGGGGTTAAAAGAAAAAAGTTGTCACTAGGTCAAATGAGACGAAACCGTAATAGTGCCGTAGGATCCATTTATGTTAAGGCCATTACTCATGAAACTTTGTCCGACTGCTTAAATTAGATATGGGTGAGTTGCACAAGGGATTTTTATGTCTAAAAGTATCTCACTAGACCCTATACCAGAAGCCAAAGTTCAATCGAGTTCCATACTAATGTTGCCTAAATGGCCCTCTTGTAAAATTGTTAAAGTGGTTATGCTTTTTTTCTATAAACTTCACAGAAGCTTAAAAATTGAGTAGTAATATTTCAAAACCACCGCCTCTGAAACAGTTTATAAGTATTATACCCAAATTTCATATTCAGCATCCCGTATTTGGGAAGGACAATTATTCAAGTTAACCGATATATATAACCATATGGTCAAATTTTAGAAAATTTGTGTCATACAAAAACAACTAAGTTAAGTCACCAGGATTCTACACTAGAAAAACATTTTTATTAACCTAGAGGTCTACTTTTTGTCCACATTCTTTAGAGCATTATTAAGCTAGAGAGGAATTGCAAATATTGATGGAACTTCGACAGTTATTTCCCTCCCCTGCGGAATTTCGGAGGAGGGGATATAGTTTTCACGTTGTCTGTCCGTTTGTTCTTCCAGTTGTCCGTCCGTCTGGACAGATATCTTCTAAAACGCTTGACGAAATTTGATGAAACTTCATACATGAGTTCCTTATGATAGTCTGCCAATATTATTAATTTTTCTTATCAAATTCCATATCATGGAAAAAGAGGGCTTGACGTATATTTCCAGCTAGGGAGGAATTGCAAATATTAATGGAACTTCGACAGTTATTTTCCTCCCCCGCGGAATTTCGGAGGAGGGGATATAGTTTTCACGTTGTCTGTCCGTTTGTTCTTCCAGTTGTCCGTCCGTCTGGACGGATTTTTGGTTCCGACCAATGAAATGCCTCGATACATTTTGATCACGTGACAACAATTATGGCTGCTTCCTTGAAATTTGAGTGAATCTATCAAACATCGGACGATTTGGAGCTGTATTCTTCGTGTTATTATTAAACAACGAAGGTTGGTTAACGATATTTACTTGTTTTATCAAACCGATAAGTATTTTGGCCATGATCTTGTACAGAATAGTAGATTTACTCTGACAAGCGCACTGAACGAACCCGTGTCGGACCAAACAATTTCGACCTATTTGTCGAGAAACCGGCTTCTGTAGCACAAATCATTGAACGTTTAGTCATGAAACCACGTTATTTTTCGCTAGAAAAATGTGTAATGAGCTAGATAAAGTAGACCTTATGTGATTATCTGTAAAATTGACGAAGTAACTTGTGTTTTTGTGATGACAAGTAGACTTTGCCGATAATGTCAGTTGCATCCCTTGTATTATATATACATGTAAAACATAAAAAACGCTAAAAATCCCTGTGTTTTTCAGCAGGGAGATCATTTCAACGAAATAACATGTTTTAAATTGATTGTACCTTTTGTTAACATTTCTTTTAAATCAAGTCACTCAGAGTAAGAGACTGAGTTTTTATAACTGTTCCTGGTGCATAGATTTTAATTCTCACCACATTTTTTTTTTTTTTTTTTTTTTAATGTGAATTCTGATATTTATGTTTGTAATTCTAGGCTGACAACTCAGAAATATGCTTGCATATAATACTTTCTTATAGTTAGGTAATTTTGTACCTTGAATGCTTATACTAGATTTGAAATTTAAAAATGGTGAAGACTTCTCACTCATTAACCCACCAGGCGACTCTCAGGACTATCAGTCCTTTGATTCGAATCGGCTGCACACTGAGTAGCCTGGGATGACAAAAATGACAAAGTAAAGTCCGAATATAAAAAAAAAAGGAAAAATACCGGACTGTAACCCCGTCTAAGTACTAAGTAACTGTTACAAATACTTGATTTTAATGAAGAAGTTAAAAAGCCTTGTTGTTCATTAATCATCCTTTTGTATCAACAAAAATATATACCGGAAACCACAACACTTTCACTTCCGGGTTGCAGAGCCGTTCGAAGAGAAAAGTCACAGGTATGTTAAGATATTTTTTCTCCCTTTTAAGACATAAAATAAAGATGTTTTGACTTCTGGGACCACGAAACTGACTAATGAGATTTTTTAGGACATAAAACCTCGCACAGTTACCTTTTGGACGAAAGTTTCCGGCCATGTCTGTGCTTCTTCCGGACCTTTTGTCCCAGAAGGGAAGTAACTTGTCAGTTACTCACTAGGAAGAGACGACTGTTTGGTATGTCCAGTGCACCTTTACCGAACAATCCAGAGTTTTTATTATCCTGAGGAAGAAAGCTCCGGGTAGGAAACTTCATACTCGGAACCAATGGCTCCGATGAGAAAATATTGAGTTGGTCTTCCGGTTGTGAAATTGTCGGCTCAAAATCAACTAAAAAACAGGTAAGCTTGTCATTCTTTGTAATTATGTGTTCTTATGTCTTTGAAATTTCAAAAAAGGCGAATGTCATGCAATTCTCAAGTCTTTCAATGTGTTTTCTACACTATGGAAAGCTGTGGAATGTGTACAGTATTGTCTGAATCATTTGTGCGGTGGGTTGATTCCGGGACATTTCGGTGCATAACAGTTTCGGCCCATTACAATTTCGGCCCATAGTCTAAATACCAATTAAAAGACACTTGAATGTTTCCCTGTTTGTTTGTCTGTCAGCTTGCATGCTCCGACCTGTCTTGCTACCACTCTTTGTGTTGATTGATTGCTTTTATATGACATAGTTTTAGCCGCTGGTCTACACCTTCGAAGGTTTGCCAAACAAAACTGCCGCGTTGTGTATTGGGTAAGGGAGGATTGGTGTCATCGTTTGAAATAACACAAAGGCATTTCCAGACTTGTAAACTTGCCAGTTATAACTAATTTCAAACTCAGTTTTAGCTGAAGGATAGTTCATTATGCAGAGCCTTCATTAAGGACTAATTCCTAGGAATTTTAAAATTCCAGATGTCACTTTAAAATTCTTTTGTTTTTTTTATGAAAATTTGGGAAGTGGCAATACTACAATTCCATTTTTTTCCCTCAATTTTACCATGGAACAGATGAAAGTGTTAATTAAGCCTTCAGCATGAAAAACTATATATATATGCAATTCTTCTAAAAATCCCGTGTTGTTTACAATTATTACATGTAGACAATGAGTTAGTACCCACGACATCGATAGGGTAAACTGTGGTCAGGAGAAAAATTAAGTGCTAAGCAATTAAATTCTTCTATGATCTGGATGCTATGGTGAAATAAATTGAAAAAAACAATTACCTTACCATTTCTTTGAACTTTTTACCAAATGACAAAATTATAGACTGATCGAAATTTAAAGTAATTTCAGACGTCGAAGTAAATGTTGCACAAATTATGAAATCTGTCTTTGAGTGGGTAGAAAACATGGTGGTAAAAGGAGGCAAGGCTGGTTATTATCATTTTCTCCTTTTCCGACAATGTTTCCAAAAGTCTCTTTCCTTGGGGGTCGTTATAACTCGGAATTGTGTGGTAAAGGGTTAAAAACCTGAATCCTTGGTAAACAATCAATTATCACGAAAAAGAAAATGCACAAAACCAGACTTATTGTGCCAATTATTATTGAAATTGCCACATGTCCTGCCTGATACTCTTGAATCTTGGTCAGAATGTTTGCCTTGATAATATCTTGGACAAGTTCGAAATTGGGTCATGTCGGGTCAAAAAGTAAGTCACTGGGCCAAATCTCAGAAAAACCTTGTGTGCACTCTAGAGACCACATTTCAGCCTGAAACTTTTGAAACTTGGTCAGAATGTTTGTCTTGATAATATCTTGGACAAGTTTGAAATTGGGTCATGTTGGGTCATAAAGTTGGTCTCTGGGCCAAATCTTAGAAAAACCTTGTGTGCACTCTAGAGGCCACATTTTCAGCCTGAAACACATGAAAGTTGGGCAGAATTTTTTTGTCTTGATGATATCTCAGACAAGTTTGAAAGTGGGTCATGTAGGGTCAAAAAGAAAATCACTGGGCTAAATCTTAGAAAAACCTTGTGTGCACTCTAGAGGCCACATTTTCAGCCTGGAACTTATGAAAGTTGGGTATAATGCCTGTTTTGATAATATCTGGGACAGGTTTGAAATTGGGTCATGTCAGGTCAAAAAGTAGGTCACTGGGCTAAATCTTAGAAAAACCTTGAGTGCACTCTATAGGCCACATTTGTGGTCGTATACTCATGAAACTAGGTCAGAGTGTTTGTCTTAATGATATCTCAGGATCTCTTCAACTTTACCAACTGTAGATGACTTTACTCAGGTGAGCACTTTAGGGGCAATAGCCCTCTTGTTTGTAACTTATGCCTAAAACATAAAATTGTTAACCAAAAAGTTTATGTCTAAGACATTACATTTCAGTTACCACAACAGCCTGTTCCCATTATATATTAGGTGATCACGCACCCACCCACCTACTCACTCACTCAGTCACTCACTTGCTCGCTGACTCACTCACTCACCGCTGCCCATTTTCAAGGTAAGAAAGATGGGGAACAAAAGATATACATATGGACAATAAACTTATGATTGAATGAATGCACGGACGCTTGAATGAATTCATTAATTGTGATAACTTAAATTTGATGAATAATTGTTTCACTTACTCTCTATTCATTTTACATTTATTATGTTGATGAATGCATTACAGATTGCATAATGCAAATTCATGTAGATATGTAGACCATTCAAACGTGTTGCATGTATTTTCTTCTCTTCTCTTACTTGTAAAAGAGCGATATCTAATCGAAGAGTAATCGGCTTCTGTAATATGCATGTGTAGTTGGATAAGATTTTTGTTTCGCAAAAAAATCAAGTATTCTTTGCAGACTCAATTTTTTATCTAATATCTCTGCTGTGATAGATACATTCCAATTTCCATTTAGCTGTTGAGTGACTATTGGAAGACCACACAGCATTCCAAAAATGCCAAATATTTTTCATTATATGAGTTTATGTGTTGGCTGCACTTACGACGAAAGCAATACAAAAAAGACCATCTGGTTAATCAAAAGCTACACAAAAGTATATATTCAAAATTTAGATAGACTAATGTTAGACAGTATTTTTCAATTGTGACAATATCAGTCCTTTGTATTGTCATAAATTTGGACATGTTCCATCGAAGAAATGTATTAAATTTTGGACTGAAGGGTTTTTCCGGGAAAGCAGAGCTTATGTATTAAGTAATTTCTAACAGAAAACTAAAGTTGTAAAAGGAAGCCCTCATCAATCGGTGCCAACTTACATATTCAGAGCCGGTTCACATAATCGGAGCCCTTCTTTGTTTTTATCATTTTTATGCTATTTCTTTTCAATTCATAACCGGTAGAGATTATAACAGTTCAAAATACTAATTCACACCTTTAGGACAGTAAATCTCTCTCTTATTTGCTAATTTAATGGCAATAACAGACTGAATCTACGTTCTTGACATATTATTTCGGCTATGGTCAACCCACGGCACAAATGATTCAGACAATACTGTACACATTCCACGGCTTTCCGTAGTGTAGAAAACATGTTGAAAGACTTGAGAATTGCATGACATTCTCCTTTTTTGGAATTTCAAAGACATAAGAACACATAATTACAAAGAATGACAAACAAGCTTACCTGTTTTTTAGTTGTTTTTTAGCCAACAATTTCGGAACCGGAAGACCAACACAACATTTCCTCATCGGAGCCATTGGCTACGAATATGCAGTTTCCTACCCTCGATTGAAAAACATGGTGAGTAATGGAGGAAATGCTGATAACCAGCAGTTTCTCCTTTTCCCACAATGTTTTTAACCCTGTTACAGATGAATCTCAGTGATTGAGCCATATTTGATTTGTAGTCAGCAAATGTATTTGCATTCAATTTGGACAAGTAAAAAATATTGTTACTTAGGTAAAAGTTCAAGCAATAGAGAGAGATAATGCTGTGATCAATATCTCGTGAGATTCTCACATAACTCCATGTTATAGGCACTGAGAGATGTCTCATCTGGATACAGATCTTATGCGTACCCTCCAACACAGATTTTTTTGAGGTGGAATTGTGTTTTCAGAATTTGTTGACAGTAAATATATCTACTCCAAAAAAGTCTTTCTATCTGTTTGATACCCTTTGTTTACAAACATTTGCTTCGCGCAGTTTCATTTCTTTTCTGCATTGCTTCCCAACCCTCCAGATATGATAGGGAGTCTCCCGATTCAAGACCAAAAACCTGATCACCCTGACAGACAATTAACCCTTTCCAAAACGACAAATTTTGGACTGGTCTAAATTGAAAGAGTTTGCAGATGACAATTTTAAATGTGACGAAAATGGCAGAAAGTACTCAAAAAGGGTAGAAAACACTGTGGGAAAAGGAGAAATTGCTCGTTACGAGCAATTTCTACTTTTCCCACAGTGTTTTCAAAAGACTTGTACTGCAGACACGTGAAAACCAGGGCTTGTTTGGGAAAGGGTTAAACAACCCAGACTGGAAAAAAAATCCGAAATAAGGGTAAAAAGGTTGTGATAAGCTTATACCAAAGGGCAGTTTAAGGTACATGTATACAGTGCATCCAAAGCTGACAAGTAGTTGACACGTGTGTGTGTTTCACATTCAATCGAGTTTGTTGTTTAAAAACAGAAACCAAGATATCCTGTATTCTAACTTAAGTTTATGGATCGCAGATCATGAACTATCAAATTTGAGAATGGCCGGAGCAAGGACTTTTCAGAGCGGAAGTCAAATTGTCATTCCTCTCATGTTAATGGGTAAAATATGTTGTTAAAGCATTTATAAGCGCAAAACACCATTGCTCATTGCTTTCCTGGGATGCATTTGGAAATGAATGAAAACATTAAGTTTATCACTCAGTAACAAAAACAATGAAAAAATATGAAGAAAACTCTTATGGCACAAACTGACCACGGGAATTCCTATTTGTCTAAGAATGGACCGACCGATCATAGTTTTATAGAAGTCAATGACATAGTGCCAACATTCAACTGGTTAGTGATCAGTGACAAACAGTATGACAGCTTGTCTTGTTTGACCATTTGGGATACCTGTAAAAATAATTATTTTTTGTTGATTCAATATTGGGACGTCAAAAAAATTTATTATTTTTTACTGTCCCAAAAACTTAGCATTTACGGTTATTGAGAACTTCACTTCAGGATTAGGCATGGGTTTTTTTAGAACAGATTTCAGGAGCTACTTTTTAGCTTAACCCTTTACAACAAAATCCCAAGCTGTACCCCTAGAAAGAAAGCATTTGAAAACATTGTGGGAAAAGGAGAAAATGCTGGGAGTCATCATTTTTAGCTCCACTGGCCGAAGGCCAGCGGGCTTATGTCATGGCCCGGTGTCCGTCTGTCCGTGCATGCGTGCGTCCGTCCGTCTGTGCGTTAACTTTAATTTCAAACATCTTCTTCTCTGAAACTACCCATCCAATTTTCATGAAACTTCACAGAAATGATCCTGCCATGGTTCTCTTCAGAATTTCTTGAAAGAATTTGATTCCTTCAAAAACTCTGGTTGCCATGGCAACAAAACTGAAAAATATTGGAAATCTTTAAAAATCTTCTTGTCTGAAACCATAGGGCATAGGGCTACCAAATTTGGCATGTAGCTTTATGTAGTAGACCTCTATCATGTTTCTTGAAATTATAGCCCTGGGGTCAAAATTGGCTCTGCCTCAGGGGTCACAAGTTTTACATAGGCTTATATAGAGAAAACTTTAAAAATCTTCTTGTCTGAAACCATAAGGCATAGGGCTACCAAATTTGGCATGTAGCTTTATGTAGTAAACCTCTATCATGTTTCTTGAAATTATAGCCCTGGGGTTAAAATTGGCTCTGCCCCAGGGGTCACAAGTTTTACATAGGCTTATATAGAGAAAACTTCAAAAATCTTCCTGTACCTAGCCATAAGGCCTAGAGCTACCAAATTTTGCATTTAGCTTGATCTAGTTGGGGTCTACCAAAAGTGCCCAAATTATAGTCCTGGGGTCAATTTGGCCTCATGCTGGGGGGGGGGGGTTCACAAGATTTACATAGGCTTACATAGGGAAAACTTTTAAATCTTGGTGTACATAGTCATAAGGCTTAGGCTACCAAATTTTGCATAATTATAGCATTATCTAGTGGACAACTACAAAGAGGGCCCAAGTTACAGCCCTAGGATCAAGTTTGGCCCTGCACCAGGGGTCACAAGTTTTACATGGGTTTATGGAGTGAAAAGTTCAGAAACCGTCTTGTTACTAGCCATAAGGCCAAGAACTCCCAAATTTGGCATGTTATTCTTCTAATACACATATTCCCCATTTAGTCCGACTGTAGCCCTGGTGTCAAAGTTTTATAAGGGCTTATATAGTGGAGACTTCTCTTCATGGTTTATATTTATAAGCCAGTGGAGCGATACAGGGCCATCATGGCCCTCTTGTTACCCTTTCCCACAATGTTTTCTACCGTATCAAAATATCAAAATTATCATTTCAGCAACATTTAATTTTTAGTCTGCAAAATTTAATGCTTTCAATTTGGTCCAATCCAAAATTTTGTCATTTAGTAAAAGAGCTAATTCAGGACACCTCACTCTATATAATGGTGAATTTTGGGTGTCCTTTCCAAATAATCGTATCCTTGGGAGCACAGGGCACTGAGAGTATTGACCCCTGAGCTTACTTACAGAAATGTATGTTTTGGATACTTACTGAAATTGTCTCATGGAGACAAATTTAACGCTTCAAGTGCCTTTCATAATTACCATACTTCACAAAATAAAAGCTCCCTCCCTAGTAGTAGCACCTCACTTTATTTCTCACTCCAGAGGCCTCCGGACAACCCCCAACCACACCCGACCTTACCTTAAAAGCGAAGACTGGAGTGACAAGTGCAAGGATAACTTCACTAAAACTGTTCAAACGCAGACTTACAAAAATCACTAATGACCGATAATTTATAAATAAAGGTACGACATCAACATAATCCTAATTACTGTACAAATTAATGTCATTAACACTTGGCTATCGGAATACACATACACTTCCTATAACGTTATAAACTTCCAGCAATGCAAAATTTGTCAACTGAATTTGGAAAAACTTTAATTAAGAAAGTGAAGTATTGAATACCAGTGTCCCATACTAATCGTGAATGATATTTTATGTCCAAATAAATCATGATTGGAGGTAAAATGGATAGTCTGCATTACTTTGAGTCTTTCAAAATGGCGATCGCTTTGCACTCGGCACTAACACCTGGATCAAAGTACCATACTCTTAGTGACGGCGCTTAAATTTCGGGAAAATAGCTATGAAATAGGAGCGGCCGTTTCTACAAGCAGTTCAGAAAATCTTGGAATTTAGCCTAATCAAAAAGGTAAGTTTAGCAAAATTTTCTCTGAGAGTGTTTTTGTTAGTGTATGATGTCATTCTTATAAAATTTAATATTCATGTCTATATTTACTTATAAGATACCAAAAAAAAGTTACTGGATCGAGTCCCTGTGGTTTTGCCAACATTCTGTCAAATTATCTAATGTAAAGGTCCGGATCGCGCATAACCAATATGTTTTCCTATGGAAGCCATTAAGTGCCATGATTTTGTCCATTTATTTAGAAATATTCATAAATAAACAACCTTGTAAGAAATATATTGGTCAACTGATAAATAAATATGATTTTAAGTGATGATGATAGCAGTATCTTTTGAGTTTATTTTTTAGCCCCCACTGGCAGAGGGCTCATGTCATGGTCTTGTGTGCGTCCGTGCGCGTGTGTGTGTGTTAACTTTTATTTCAAACATCTTCTCTGAAACTACCCATCGAATTTTACCAGCCTTCACAGAAATTATCCTGCCATGGTCCTCTTCAGAATTTCTTGAAAGAATTTTATTCCTGTAAAAACTGAAAAATATTGGAAATCTTTGAAAATCTTCGTCTGAAACCATAAGGCCTAGGGCTACCAAATTTGGCATGTAGCATCATCTAATGGATCTCTACCAAGTTTCTCCATATTATAACCCTGGGGTCAAAATTGGCCCTGCCCCATGAGTCACAATTTTTACATGAGCTTGTATAGGGAAAACTTTAAAAGTCTTCTTGTCCGAAACCATGATGCCTAGGGCTAGCACATTTGGCATGTAGCTCCATCTAATGGACCTCTGCCAAGTATCTTCAAATGATAGCTCTGGGGCCAAAATTGGTCCCACCCTGGGGGTTATAAATTTTACATCAGCTTATATAGGGAAAACGTAGAAAATCCTCTGGTTCTGAACCATATGGCCTAGGGCTACCAAAGTTTGCTTGTGGCTTCATTTGATGGCCTTCTACAAAGATTCTTCAAATTATAGCACTGGGGCCAAAATTTGCCCTTCCCCAGGGGTCACAAATTTTACATGGGCTTATATAGGGAAAACTTTAAAAATCTTCTGGTTCTAAATGATAACCAACAAAACTGAAAAATGTTGGAAATCTTTGAAAATCTTCTTGTCTGAAACCATAAGGCCTAGGGCTACCAAATTTGGCATGTACCTTCATCTAATGGATCTCTACCAAGTTTCTTCAAATTATAACCCTGGGGTCAAAATTGGCCCTGTCCCTGGAGTCACAGGTTTTACCAGGACTTAATAGTGAAACATTAAAAAGCTTTTTGTTCCTAACGCGAAGGCCAAGGGCTACCAAATTTTTGGATATAGCTTCATCTAGTGGATTTGTTCTGAATTTGTTCAAAATTGAGCCGTTGAATCAAAATAAACTTTCATGATTTATTAAGGAAACTTTGAAAATCTTCATGTTTATAACCATATGGCTTAGGCCTATATTATTTGGTATGAGCCTATATCTTGTTGACCTCTATGGACTCGCCCTGGGGTCACAATTTTCACATGGACTTTCATAGAGAAAACTTTATCAGGCTTCTTGTTCGATACCTTTCGGCCAAGAAATTTAGTGTTTGGTAGGAATGGTTTGTACATATTAGCCAGTGGAGGGATACAGGGCCATCATTGCCCTGTTGTCTTTTCTTTCAGGGAAAACAGAATGGTGACGCCAAAAAAGTCTATATATGTGTACCTCATGATGAGAGAAGCATACCAAGATGTGAAAGAGAAAGGTTTTGTGATCAGGCTACAGCTGCAAGGGTACATAGCCTACACTCAGTTGGAGGCTACAGTCCATTTGAGACCCATCCGTATTCAATGCATTTGCAGACAACAGTTTCATTGTGGTTCAAATGATGAAAATTGCCTTTAATTGAGTAGAAAACATTGTGGTTACCAGTATTTTCTCCTTCTACAATGTTTTCAGAAGGCTTCTTCCTACGGGTCGCTAACAGTCGGCATTGTGTGGTATAGAGTTAGGGTTTGGGTCTGCATTGATGTTTAGACTGGTCATTTTAATTTCTTTTGTTTTTATGACACTTTACATATTCCTGTTTACTGTATTTGCTTGGACCTGAATATTCCTGTGTACTGTCCACGTGTTTGAGTTATAGCTCACCTGTCCCATCATGAGAAAATTAGCATCGATGATTCCATTTTTCACCAATTAAATGGCTGATTCCTGTGAAAAGTTATAAAGATGCGATAAAAAATACATGCATCTTTTCTACACTTTATATCAAAGACAAAAACACAAACACTATTTTGTGATACCAGACAGTTGCTTTAATGAACTATACATGGTACATATACCCTGAAGTACTTGTGCTAACCCTGACCAATACCAGCAATGAAGAAACCAGTACGCGTCTAATGTAATCACTCTTTACATCTTGTTACAAATAAGACAAACATTTCATGCTAATCTACCAAAATGCATGAAATAGATATAGATAATAGATAAACTCTTTGTACTTTGAAATATGGATCCGTCAAACTACCGCTATTTCGAGCAAATTACCCAGCCCCAAAGGTTTTTGAGCTACCAAAATGCAACTTATTAATTACTTTTTGTGTAGTAGGAGACAATGCTGGTCAGATAGTGATAGGTTTGCCAGACAATGTTTTGCAATGGGGGTCAATGACTCTACCCTGAACACTGTAGGACCACTGACAGGATAAGTCTTAAACCCTTACCAAACCACATAATTTTACATTTTTCAATATTGAAACCATTTGCAGGTCATGAATTGAATGTTGCAGCATTTCACAAATGAAAGGATTTATCTTTGTAGATAGCATTGTGGGGAGAAGCAGAAAATGCTCGTTACCAGAATTTTCCCCTTTTCCCCCTCAATGTTTTTGAAAGTGTTTCTCCTGAGGGTAGTTAAAACACAATACCTTTTTGTAGAGGTATAACATATTCACTGGCAAGCCTCATTGGATTGGTCTTGATATTTCAGTTAAAGAGAAACAGGAATATATTCAAACGTGCTCAAAGTCCCAACTCCCAGTTTCCATTAGCCAGTTTTCTATTGGTGAGTTAATTTTGAAAATGGCACGGCCTGCATTATCTTCCAGGCTGGATGACCAGTGCAGTTGTAGTAGTAGCTACCGTATTTCACCTAGTAAACGCTCCCACCCTAATAGTACCACCCCCATTATATTTTCTTACTCCCGAAGAGGCATCCGGACAACCCCCACCAACACCCAATGCTACCTTAAAATCGACAATTGGAGTGACAAATTTCCAAACGCAAGATAATTTCACGAAAACTTTTCAAACACAAACTTCTGAAAATCATTAATGATGGATATCTTATAATAAACTTACCGGTACAGCGTCAACATAATCCAAGTCACTTTACAAATCGATGTCATTAACACTTGACTATCCATTATAGACTTCCAGTAACACAAGATTTGTAAACTAACTTGGAAAAACTTCAAGAAAGTGAAGTACAGTCAAACCTGTTCATCTGGCCACCTCTATTCAGCGTGAACCTCCCTTAAGCATGCAATTTTTAGGCCTCCCGATCGCTTTTACACTAAATTGAACCTTTATTCATCAAGCACCTTGTAAACGTGTCCAGGGTGCATTGAAATCGTGTCCCATAAAATACCCTATTTTAGCAGCCGAGAGTATGACCAACGTCTGGGGGCGAAGGGTAAATTTCACACATGGGCGATTCTCACAAACAATAATTTTTTAATTAACAATGGAGTGTCAAAAGCCGATAATCATTTGCATGTGTTGCTAATTGACTGGTGTTGTCTTTAACTCTACCTGGTTTCCATGAGAACGATTAAATCTAGTCGACGGTTGAAGGCAAGACTATTCTAATTGCCTATACAATTTTTCATGCACTTAACCCTTTCCCAAACGACAAATTTTGGACTGGTCCAAATTGAAAGAGTTTGCAGACGACAATTTTAAATTTGATGAAAATGGCAGAAAGGTCTCAAAAAGGGTAGAAAACACTGTGTGAAAAGGAGAAATTGCTCGTTACGAGCAATTTCTCCTTTTCCCACAGTGTTTTCAAAAGACTTATACTGCAGACACGTGAAAACCAGGGCTTGTTTGGGAAAGGGTTAAAATAGTATTACATTCAACCATCGTATTGTATTGACTTTTGAAACAAACAGACCGTCACATGATCTACTGGTCTCCAACTTGCAATTCAAATCGTGTATAGAAATGTTGCGCCAGAGTACCGAGAAATGCATACTTTTGCTTTGATCAAGTACTTTCGCCAATGAAATAAGGGTTTGTTTGCAGTTTGTTAGAAGGTGAGAAAATTATTAGGAAGTTAGGCTTAACGAAGGATTGTTAGGAATTGTTGATTGGTAATTATTATGAAGGTTTGGTCTTTTTTATAAGATTTGATTTTAATCGACATTTAAATATATGACTATATGCAGCTGTTTTATTAGTGTAAATAATGTGTTAATATGGAATATGTGTATGTCATATATATGTATATCATGTAACTTCTTTTAAAAAAAAAAAAGAAAGAAAAAAATAGTGAATAAAAATATGTTATTTGAATGAACTGTCTTTGATTTCCCCCCCTTGGCCTATGTACATACACATTATCATGCATATGTGCCTACATTTTCTGTGCATGCATGTACATGTTCATGTATGGACACTCATATGGGCCTAGTAGGAAAAGGTTACTCGATCAAATTCCTGTTGACCTCTTTTTAAGCAAGCACCTGTCTTAAGCAAGTGGTTTTGGAAGTTCCCTTGACCACTTGTTTAAGACAAGTTAGACTATTGAATACCAGTGAATGATATTAAATTTTAATGTCCAAATAAATCATGATCGGCAGCAAAATCAATATTCTGCATTACTGCATTACAGTGAGTCTTTCAAAATGGCAGTCGTTTTGCACTCGGCACCAACTAAAACTTGGATCAAAGTACTGTGCATACTCTTTAGTGCCAGCGCTTAAATTTCGGGAAATTGGCTATGAAATAGGAGTGCCCTGTCGGTGTTTACATGGCACCTGGGCGCATTACTTAGGTGAAATGTGGTATATTAAATATATGTTTAATAGGATAGTTAACCCTTTACCACACAGTCGCAAATTACAACGACCCTGATGGAGAAAACTGAATTAATGGTGAAAATGCTGGTAACCAGCTTTTTCTCCTTTTCCCACTATGTTTTCTAGCCCATCAAAGAAGTTTGGTTCATTTGTATCATTTTCAAATTTGTCGTGTGCAGATGTTTTCAATTTGAAAGAGCCTTACATTTGTCATTTGGTAAAGAGTTTAGGATTTTAAAACCTGAGAAAATATGTGTGTAGGAAAATGGGTAACATCAGAGAGAGTTACACAATTTTGCTAAATGGTTAAAAAGTTTGAAGAAGATTTATATAAAAAAAGTTGTTTATGTGTATGAATGGTTGTGTAATCATGAAAAAGTAAAGAAAAGAACCAATGCAATCTAGACAAACTGACCATAAAGTTATATCGTTAGAAAGGCTAAACCCTTTCCCAAACAAGCCCTGGTTTTCAGTTAACTCTTTCCCAAACAAGCCCTGGTTTTCATGTGTCTGCAGTACAAGTCTTTTGAAAACACTGTGGGAAAAGGAGAAATTGCTCGTAACGAGCAATTTCTCCTTTTCCCAAAGTGTTTTCTACCCTTTTTGATAACTTTCTGCCATTTTCATCAAATTTAAAATTGTCGTCTGCAAACTCTTTCAACTTGGACCAGTCCAAAATTTGTTGTTTGGGAAAGGGTTAAATCTTTACCAAATGACAGCATTTTAGACTAGTCCATATTGAAACTAGTTGCAAGAGACATATCAAATTTAGTTGAAATGATGGTAGTTGTCTGTGAAAAGTGTAGAAAACCTTGTGGGAAAAGGAGAAAACGCTGGTCACCAGTTTTTTCTCCTTTTCTCCCTAGGTTTTCAAAAAATTATTTCGATAAAACTCGGGATTGCGTAGTAAGAGTTAATCAGACACTTGTCTGATCTGCTATCTCCTCAAGTGTGACTTACAAATTTACACCATGTGAAATTCTGTCACAAACAATAGACACTGTTGTTGAACCCTTAGACCTATGAATAAATAAGCCATGCTCTGACAAAAGGGTGTTTAATGCTTTAGCACACAATCCTGAGCTTTAAAGACCATGAGAAAAGAAAAAAGACATGAAAACACATTGCAAAAAGAAGAAACTGCTGGTAACCAGCATGTTCTTCTTTCCCAACAATGTTTTCTACCTTTTCAAAAAGATCCATCTCTTGAATCACATTTAATTTGTTGTCTGCATTATGCGTTCAAGTTGGACCTGTCTGAAATCTTTTCATTTTGTAAAGGGTGAAAAAGTCAAGAAACTCACTTCATGTAAGAAGCAAAGAATGCTAGGTTAACCCTTTACTAAATGATCAGTATTTTTACAACCCTTGCGAAGAAAACATCATTGGAGAGGGAGGAGAAAATGATAACCGTAGATAAATGAAAAGGATATTTCAAACGGATAGGGAAAGCTGAACTGTTTCAAGGATGCTTTTTTTTAAGACTATACCAAATACAGATGTTTTGCAGATGACAAATTTGAAATAGGTACAAATGTGCTTAAGTACTCTAACAGAATACATAGTGGGAAGTTTTTCTCAAGGTTGTTAAAACTGGGGTTTGTGTAGTAGAGAGTTAATGCATCTCCATGATGCATTATATCAAGCAATTTTAAGTTATCACATAATTATGGACCCACGAAATTCTTTTTGTCCAACAACCATCTGAATCATGTGGCAAATCGGTCCTTAGACATGCAGAGATGTTACCAAAATGTTTGATCCAGGTCAGCCTGCGTGCCAGTGCACAGGCTGCTCAGGCTGACCCGAGTCAATACTTTCTGCAGATGCATTAAATTCCCATTTCACAGTGCATGGCTCAAATGATAAGCACATTTTCAGTATGGAGAAAAAGACCTCAAATTTACAATGCATTTATCTGTACATTCCTGATATGGGTAATTACTGGGAACTAGTAGTGCTGTAAGTTGTTTGTGTTGGAGTTTAACACTGTTTTAGCAGCTAAGGTCATACTGTGTTGGCCAGTGCACCTACGCATATGTTTCCAGGTTTTCTCACACCAGTACTCACATAACTTTCTTTCCAAGCCACTGACTACTTTCTCACATGCATCAGAGGAGAGAGGTGAAAAATTTTAGTAAAGAAAGATTGCCGCAACCAGGTATCAAATCTGTGAACAGGTCACAAGCCAGATACACCAACCACTTTGCTACCCACCTTGGGCTAGTAGTACTATAGAGAACAATCTTTCCGAGATGCTAACCACTTTCCAACATTCTGCATGGCTCAGTTGTAAAGAATAGGACTTGCTACCTCGAGGCTGAGGGTTCAAGTCTCATTAGAAGCACTGGGTTTTTCATGGGAGTGTCCCAGGGTAAGATACTTCAAAGCCCAAGCTTAGGACTGGTAAAACCCAGGACTTACATGGATAAGCAAGCTTTTGCCATGATATGAAGTAATGTTGAAAGTGCTGTAAAATGCCATTCTATCAGTCAACTTTCCAACATTATCATCAAAATGAAAAGCAGGTTCAGGCATTTTGACTGTTTACCCAACTATAAAATTTTACAACCATGCGAACAGAAAAATGTTGCAGACAGCACTTAAAGTGTGGCCCTTGTATGGTGGTATTTTGGTTGGAAAAGGTAGAAAACACAGCGGGAAATGGAGAAAATGTTGAAAGTGAAGGTTGAAGAGATATATCTATAAAGAGTAAATCTTTACCAAATGACAAAGTTATAGCCATATCTGAATTGAAAGCACTGGCAGACGGCAAATAAATTATTACTCAATGCACAAAATTCTATTTTTTGCACAAAGGGTACCAGTTGGAAGAGGAGAAAATTCTGGTAAGTAGCAATTTCTCCTTTTCCCACAATTTTTTCAAAAGCTTTCTACATCAGGTTGTCGAAAGACTGGATTGTGTGGTAAAGTTAACCTTTTACCACACAAGCCTGTGTTTTCATGACCCTGAGAAAGAAACCTTTGAAAGCAGATGATGTTGGAAAAGGAGAAAATGATGGTAAGCAGCATTTTCTCCTTTTCCAACAATATTTTCCACTCTTTCACAGCTAAAACTCATAATTTTAGTCACATTTAAATTGTTGTCTGCAGACCCTTTCAATTTGGACGACTCTAAATTTTTGTCGCATGGAAAAGAGTTACGATGAGTAGATTGTGGTTGAATTATTTCCTAATATGGAAATGTTGTTGATGTGACTGAACCTATTGATGTAAACACTAATCTTATAAACAATGAAAAACTATTACAACTTAAACACAAAGATAATATGAAGGAAAAGAAAATTTTGTCATGTCAGCCAGTTAACCCTTTACCAATAATCCCGGGATTTCACCACCCTAAGAAAGAAGCCTTTTGAAAACATTGTGGGAAAAGGAGAAAATGCTGGTTACCAGCATTTTCTCCTTTTCCCACAATGTTTTCTACCCTTCTAAGAACAAATTTCAAATTTACAATCACAGGCATTATGTCTTCTGCAAATGCTTTCAATTTGGACTAGTCTAAAATCTTGTTGTGTGGTAAATAGTTAAGCTCAAGTGTAAGAGCACAGGATTTGTAATTTCTGGGTACTTGAGCATGTGGGTTCAATTCCCATGGCTGGCCAACTAAAATAAGTACTTACTGGTAGCTTTTGGAAGAGAACTTTTACCCTTTACCACACAATCCTGAGTTTTAATGAACCTGCGAAGTGCAAGAGCAATCTTTTGAAAACATTTTGGGAAAAGGAGGAAATACTGGTATTCAGCATGTTCTCTTTTTCCCACATTGCTTTCTAACATTTTATAGTAAAATACTGTCATTTGAGTAACATTTAAGATTTGTCATCTGCAAATGCTTTAAATTTGGATGAGTCTAAAATTTTGTTCTTTCATAAAGGGTTAAATTAACCCTTTACCACACAATCCTGACTTTTAATGACCCTAAGGAAGAAGCCTTTGGAAAATATTGTGGGAAAAGGAGAAAATGCCGGTAACCAGCATTTGCTCCTTTTCCAACAATGTTTTCTAACCTTTCAAATGTAAATTTCAGACTTCGAGTAACATTTATATTGTCGTCTGTCAATTTGGACGAGTCTAAAATTTTGTTGTTTGGTAAAGAGTTAAATTAAGGGCTTGTGTCATAGTGCTATACAAGGAGCAAGTTGAGGAATTTAAGCATAACTTAGGATGTAACTTCCAGCTGTATCTCACTGTATCCCCAACTGAAAATGACTGACACCCTTCTTGGGGGCAGCACCCATTTTGGCCCATTTTGGCCGCTGGTGATAACGATAAAGGAATGCAAAACGAATGATTTTGTCATGAATGTGTGGAAGACTTTTAGGTTAACCCTGTACCACATGATCCCACGTTTTAACAACCCTGTCAAAGAAAGCCTTTGAAAACTTTGTGAGAAAATGCAGAAAATATTGGTTACCAGCATTTTCTCCTATTCCCAAAATGTTTTCTATCCAGATGTTTTCACAAAAACTTGACCCTTAACCAACAATCCCAAGTTTTAATGACCCGGGAGAGAGGGACTTTAGAAAATATTATGGGACAAGGAAAAAATGCTGGTAATGGTCTCTGTGTGTTTTATTTTTATGTCTGAATAGCTGAAACTGTAATGGGTTTGGTGCAGATTTATAAAAGCTCAACATCTGTCTGTGAGGCAATGAGGTTAATCCAGTCTATGTATATATTTAGATATCCTTTTCAAAATGACAAGTCCTGGGTGGTAATGCCCATTGTGTGTTGGCTGATTATATATTCAAAGGCACATTTTTCATTATTGTTTTTTCTTACTCACACAGCGGGAGAGAGTAAATTTGCTGTAAAATGATCCTGTATTTCAATTGTACTGTGGTCTTCTACAAAATAAGGATATACTTTAAAAATGTGAGGTACCTCTTTGTTTTTCCGAGGATTTTAGCCTTTACCCAACAATGGCTTGTTCCTACAACCTTGAGAAAGAGGGTTTTCGAGTGAATATTTGGTAAAGAGTCCTTTCAGTTATGCATCATAATGCCAGTATGTGCTTTAACTCTTAACCAGACAACAAAATTTTAGACTTGTCCAAATTGACAGCTTTTGCAGACGACAAAATAAATGTGACTCAGAAATTGAAATTTGAGTTTGGAAGGATAGAAAACATGGTGGGAAAAGGAGAAAATGCTGGTTACCAGTGTTTTCTCCTTTTCCCACAATGTTTTCAAAAGGCCTCTTTCTCATGGTCGTTAAAACTCGGGATTGTGTGGTAAAGAGTTAACTCTTTACCAGACAACAAAATTTAAGACTCATCAATTTTGAAAGCATTTGCAGTAGACAAGGTATTACACAAGCTGGTTACTAGAATTTTCTACTTTTCCTACAATGTTTTCAAAAGCCTTCTCTGTCAGGGCCATTGAAACTCAAGATTGGTTGGTTTAAAATTGTTTAAGCCTTTACCACACAATCCCTACTTTTAACAACCCTGAGAAAGAAAGCCTTTGAAAACATTGTTGGAAAAGGAGAAAATGCTGGAAACCAGCATTTTCTCCTTTTCCAACAATGTTTTCTACCCTTCTGAAAACAAATTTCAATTTTTGAGTCATATTTATTTTTTCGTCTGCAAATGCTTTCAATTTGGACTGCTCTAAAATTTTGTCGTTTGGTAAAGAGCAAGAGGGTTAGAATGAGCAAGGGCTTGTCTAAATGAGATTTCACACCACTTACACCATTATTTCAATCATGTCACAGCCATAGCTCGCTTATTCTTGTCTACCTAGACTGTTGTGCTTTAACAGAGCCCTGCCCAAGGACATCTTTATGTACCCAGCATCACCAACAGGAATCACACATGAGATTTTGGATTTCAAGTTCATGCCTTCCTGAGAGGCTTTTGAAAATATTGTAGGAAAAGGAGAAAATACTGGTAACCAGCATTTTCTCCTTTTCATATTCCAACAATGTTTACTCCACTTCCAAAAACAAATCCCATCATTTGAGTCAGATTCAATTTGTCCTCAGCAAATGCTTTTAGTATTGACGAATCTAACATTTTGTCGTCTGTTAACCCTTTACCAAATGACAAAATATCAGATTTTTCCAAATTGAAAGCATTTGCAGACAACAAATATTGCAGAAATTATGAAATTGTCTTTAAAAGGGTAGAAAACATTGTTGGAAAAGGAAAAAATGCTGGTTACCAGCATTTTTTCCTCTTCCCACCATGTTTTCAAAAGTGCATGTTTTTGGGGTCGTAAAAACTCAGGATTGTGTTGAAAAGGGGTTAACTCCGTCATTACTAATGATGACTCAAGTGGCTTTTGCGGATGGTGCAGATCAAGATCAGACTGCACAGAATGTGCAGTCTGATCTTGATCTACACCATCCGTTGCCCGATGCTAGACTATGACGCAATTCATCTTAAATAGCAGTGGGAATTTTCTTTCAGACCTAGAGAAAAAAGGTGGAATTTCTCGAGTAAGTAGTGAAAGAGTTAAAGAGGTGATGTTAGAAAGAAGCCATTTATGACTGGTAGGCTTAGAGTTCTCTTTAGTTCTATTTAGAGATTCCTTGTCATGAGCCATTTTTTCGTGTCGGCCTGTTTTCATTTGCAGATGCATTGACTTAATTTTTTATTTAAAATTGCAAGAAAAGGTGACATTATGTGAATAGAAACATATGAAAATGCATTTTTCCAACAATGTTTTAAATGTGTTAGATAGGAAGGGATAGAATTTTTGAAGATACATGTATCTTTAAAGAAATGTATTTAAAAACTGTTGAGTTGGTCACCATTAAAAATCATATTAAAAAATCTATCTTTCCTAAAGAAACATATTAAAGCAAGATTCTTCCTATTTATTAACAAATTCTAAACATAATCAAGGTCGCGAGAGTACTGATGTCCTTCACAACCCTGTTTGCATCAACTCGGGTCCATCATTATGCATGTTGACAGGTCTTCACTGCAGGTGAGAAGGTCTTTCCTTGCACGTTGGCAGGCTTTCTACCTACAGAAAAACCTGTGCACATGCATAAATAGACTAGCGCTTGTTCATTCTGTTGTGAAGACGGGTCGTTCTGAAAAATATAGACTTGGTCCAAACAAAGGAGCCAGTGTGTTAGTAACTTTAAAGCCAGTATTTTACACTAGAAAAGCAGGTTAATATCATTAATACTTTTAAATAAATGACACAACAGTTTGATTAGCTGTTATAAACAGACTGAACCGTGCATACCGGTACTTCACACTTGATACTTGTTGTATACAGTATGTCAGAACCTAGATCTTTCAAATATCATGTTAAGACAGGGTTTTCCTTTACGCAAATTTTGTGCATTTTGACACATTTCAAAGGAAAATGACCCATATTTTTTGCAGTACTGTGTCATTGTGGACGCACAAATACAAGGGTTACTTACGATCGTCCTTGCTACATGAATGTTACATCAGGAGTATATAAGAAAGCTGATGTACAAGAAGAAAATGGGATGAAACACTGGACTGTTTATCGACTTTACTAGATTACCTTCGGTCTTTAAATTGGTCAAAATTAAACCGGTTGGTCGTTAATGAAAACAATATGGCTAAGTCAAAATTGACATCATTCTTGCTGTCTGCATGGAAAAGAGACCTTGAACAACAATTGGATGATGATCGCCTCGTACGAGCACAGAGAAAAACATTTCAAGGCCCAAGGGTTTACTGAAAATTAGTTTGTTGTGGGATGGAAACTCTAAACAATAGAGGTTATCCAATCCGGCTGACACCAAGCTATTTGTAGCAATTAAACGGTTGACTCTTGTGATAAAAACAACATACAATAACCCTTTTACCACAGAGAGTGGCTGCACAAACTTGCGCAATTCAATCTTTGTGCGTCACCAAAACACTAGTGGTCACGTTGATGCCCCTGAAACGTTCAAATTTCATAAAGACACGACAGTATGTCTGCAGCTAGAGCATTTTTGCCTGTTAAGAACAGGCTTTTAATAAAGGATACCATACTCAAGATACTCTGTATGAAAAAAGATGCCATCTAGACTGTAAGCCCCTCTATATAGAGAATCCCTGGTGTTACAATGTATCTAACATCATGTGATAATACATAAATAGGTTATATAAAGCTTTGGGGTGAATAAGAAACACAAAAGCACCCATCCATTTCATAAATACTAGTCTTTGATGTCTAACCTAATTACATTTTGTTTTGACTCCCACACAGTCCAGAATGACCCCTATGATGTATGACTAGGTCACAATGACCCTCTATTTTTGTTGCCAAGGGAAAACCCTGTAAAGACATAACTTGTTGCCAGTAGATTTGCCAGTGCTTCAGTTTTGGAGACATTCTTCTAACTTGTCCCAATTGGCGCCACTGGTAATCGACATCAGGTGAAACTTGTGTGTGCATGCACATTTCACTTCATATTTTTGTGTGTGATTATTCAGTTACATGCGTGAATTATGCACATATGTACATGAATGGGAACCTTGGTTGGTTATGTGGGAAAGCAGCCAGTGTCTTTGGAAGAACATTATGTGTGGTACTGGGAAAAGATACTGCAGGAAAACATGGATAGGTGCACTGGCTGCTGTGAAATAAATGAAATTATGTTGGAAATGGCATTATTGTAGACACCATACAATCAGTCAGTCAAATGTTTGTCGGATTGTTTTCCAGTGTGATGAGGTGCTAGACAAGAATTGCTATCTGCAATTGGTTATGCATAAAATCATGCAGAAAAGTGTATAGCTCTTTACCAAAGACGAAATCTTAGACTTGTCCAAAATGAAAGAATTTGCAGATGACAAAAAAGAATATGACTCAGAAATTGTAATTTGTTTTGGGTTGGGTAGAAAGCACTGAGAGAATAGGAGAAAATGCTGTTACCATCATTTTCTCCTTTTCATACAGTCAGTGGTTTCAAAAGCTTTCTTTCTCAGTGTCATTTAAAGTCTGGATCATGTGGTAAAGGGTATAGGTAAGAGTCTAACTTGATACATTATGAATTTACATAATATTTATACATAATACTTTATTTATTAAATGAAATGGAAAATAGGTTGACTTTGGTATTTAATCCTGGTTTCTATCATTAGCTGTTTGTAATTTACCAAAGAGGACTGTGTTTTAATGACCCAGTGTGGGCCAAGCCCCATCAGTGGAGTTGGTGGCATACAGGACTTCAGAACAGGGGGTCACTGGTTGGAATTTACAGCTTGGCCAATCTCTTTTGGAAGATTGAATTTAGTCATAGGGAGAGGATTAATTCTTCTCTCACTACAGATCAATTTTTCGAAGATGGTTATGTGGGAAAGCAGCAAGTGGCTTGGGAAGACTATTGTGCGAAGTACTGGTAAAAGAAATAATGTTGTTTTCTACCCATTCAACAACAAAACCTTGATTTAACTCGTCACCAATTGAAAAAAAATTCAGACTGGTCCAAATTGAAAACTTTGCAGATGACAATTTAAATGTGGCTCATTTAATGATAGAATTTGTTTTTGATGGGGTAGAAAACATAGTGGGAAAAGGAGAAAATGCTGGTAACCAGCATTTTCTCCTTTTCACACAATGTTTTCTACCTTTTCAAAGACAAATTCCATCATTTAAGCAAGATTTGTTTGCTGTTGCTTTCAGATTGGATCACTCTAAAATTTTGTCGTCTGGTAAAGAGTTCATTAATTTTGTTGTCTGCAAATGCTTTCATAATGGGCAAGTCTAAAATTTTCTTGTGTGTTAATCAATGAATTAACCCACAGAATGATCTAGGCAACATCAGGGACTGGTGTGCTTTTGCCCAAGGTTTACCTTAAGACCAGACAACAAACTTAGTGCAGTCCGATCTTTGCTGAAAAATGTGAGAAAAAAATATATTGGATTTATTTTGTCGAGATCAAACTTGTGATGCTTGGACCTATTCAACATGCCATAGCATAGCATTTTCATTTACATTATATTTATAGCATTCTATAGGCAGATGGCTATCAGTGCTAGAATAGTGAGTAAATATGTTGGTTATCATTGTATAATAGGACCTAAATGTTGTTATGACTTACAATCTATTAATACCATGCTTACAACCTGTTTGTTGATTTGCACAAGAGCAATGGGATGCTAGCAGAGGTCAAAACCAACATTTCTGCCCATATTATAGTTTTTTGCTGGTAACCAGCATTTTCCCCTTTCCACACAATGTTTTCTACCGGAATCAAAGACAGACATATTATTTGAGCAACATAATTACACTTTAATTTGTAGTTTGCAAATGCTTACAGTTTGATCCAGTCCAAATTTCAGTTGTTAGGTTAAGATTTAACCCTTTCCCAGACAAGCCCTGGTTTTCACGTGTCTGCAGTACAAGTCTTTTGAAAACACTGTGGGAAAAGAAGAAATTGCTTGTAACGAGCAATTTCTCCTTTTCCCACAGTGTTTTCTACCCTTTTTGAGACCTTTCTGCCATTTTCATCAAATTTAAAATTTTCGTCTGCAAACTCTTTCAGTTTGGACAGTCCAAAACTTGTCATTTGGGAAAGGGTTGAAACAAGAGATTGTGTTGGAAAGGGTTGAAAAAGGCATTAGCTTGAAGAAAAAGATTATGGGAAGGGTGGGTTCCAATATAAAAAGGCTTATCAGCTTACAGTAGTGCACTTTCATTCATGCATGTGTACAGATTTTCTGGACAAGGTGGGTATATCTATTCTTTCTTTTTCTCCCTTATGCATGATTTCATGAGATTTCCACCCCCCCCCATTACATTATTCTCTAGATAACCAGCAGAAAACACTGTGGGCATAGAAGAAAAATCTGAATAGCAGCATTTTCTTCTTTCTCAAAATGCTTTCCTTTTGATTTTACTCAGGTTCGGGAAGACAAGTGATTTAAACACTTCAGCAGATGACAGAGCTTTGGAGTTGTCCGAATCTGAAGCATTTGCAAATTAAATTTGATCGAATGACTAAATTCATCTTTGAAAGGTAAAAATCATTGTGGGAAAAGCAAAAAATGCTGGTTACCAGCATTTTGTTCATTCCAGCAATGTTTAAAAAGCCTTTTTCTTGGATTTGTAAGCATGCATGACTGGCTTATTAACCCTATACCACACAATCCCGACTTTTAATGACCCTGAGAAAGAAAGCTTTTGAAAACATTGTGGGAAAAGGAGAAGATGCTGGTAACCAGCATTTTCTCATTTTCCCACAATGTTTTCTAACCTATCAATGACCAGTTTCATCATTTTGGCCACCTTTTATTTGTCGTCTGCAAATGCTTTCAATTTGGACCAGTCTAAAATTTTGTTTGATTAGTTTTAACTCTTTACCGCACAATGCCACCTTTTGACGCCCCTGGGGAAGAAGCCTTTTGAAAACATTGTGGGAAAAGGAGAAAATGCTGGTAACCAGCATTTTCTCCTTTTCCCACAATGTTTTCTACCCCATCAAAGAAGAATTGCTCTATTTGAGCCATAATGAAGTTGTCGTCTGCAAATGCTTTCAATTTGGACAAGGCTTACATTTTGTCATCAGTAAAGGGTTAAACCCTAACTCTTAACCTTTAACATACACAAGTATTGACTGAGTTTTCCCAAGTTAAAACTACCTCAAAGAACAAAAAACTTTTGAAAACATTGTGGAAAAGGAGAAAATTCTAGTATACAGCATTTTCTCCTTTTCCCACAATGTTTCCTATTCTTTCAGACACATATTCAATCATTTGAGTCACATTTTACCCTTGAAGCGCCTTTCACAACCACAGTTGCTTTTGCTTTCAGTGTAGATCAAGTTCAGACTGCACAAACTGTGTGCTTTCATTCATGCATCTACAATGTCCGCTTTGCTGAGATATTCTAAAAACAAATTTGACCTTGACGTTGCATTTATTTGGGCCTTATTTCTACATTAAAAATGTCTGTTGGGTTTATTTGGCACTCTTAGGGTTAATCTGTCGTCTGCAAATGCTTTCAATTTGGACCAGTCAGAAGTTGTATGGTTTGGTAAAGAGTTATCCACATGACAAATGTAGACTTGTCCAAATTAAAGGCATTAACAGACAACTGTTTAACCCTTTACTGCAGGACAAAGTTTTGACTTGTCATAATCCTAAGCATGTGCAGATGACAAATGAAATGCGGCCATAATGCAGAGATTTTTCAAGGAAAACTCTGAAAAGCTTGTAAGCATTGTGGGTAAAAGAGACAATGCTAGTTACCAGTATATTTTCCCTTTTCCCGCAGTGTTAATTTTTTTTAGGTCCTCTCCACCAGGGTTGTCAAACACAGTTGGTAAGGAGCTAACCGTCTACCATACAATCTGGGGTTTAACAACCCATAGAAGAAAGGCTTTTGAAAACATTGTGGGAAAAATAGAAAATGCTGGTAGCCAGCATTTTCTTGTTTTCCCACAATGTATTTTTATCCATTCCAGCAACATAATTATCTCAACATTTGTGCAACGTTTAATTTGTTGCCTGTCAGTACATGATTGTGGCTTGAACTATGACAGGTGCAAAATTTTTGTCGTTTTGATGAAGGGAAAAGGGTGAGGCCTATTTGTACCTATTGACCCTATTTACCTTATCTAACATTTACCCCGGGCTATGTTGATGTACGTTGTTTTTTTTCTGGTGGATCCTGTACAGTTTGACGGAGATAAAGAATAGAAAAGGTAGACATAATATATTTATTTTTAGCATGAATGCAATTCACTCTTTATCAGATGACAAATTTTAGTCCAGTAGTCCAAATTCAAAGCATTTGCAGATGACAAAATAAATGTGATTCAAAATTTGAAATCCATTTCGGAAAAAGTGGAAAACATTGTGGGAAAGGAAGAAATGCTGGTTACCAGCATCTTCTCCTTTTCCTACCATGTTTTCAAAAGTCAAATTTCTCAGGGTCGTTAAAACTCAGTATTGTGAGGCACTGGGTAAGACATTGCTACAATGGAGAAATTGTTGTCATAGGGATTTTTGTCCATCTATCACAATGTTTGCTCAAGTTATTACTGGATTATTAGTATTTCTTTTTGCTTAACTCTTTACAAACAACAGAGTTTTAGCCTTGTCCAAAGTAAAAGCAATTGCAGAAGACAAATAAAATGAAGCTCAAATGATAGCATTCACCTTTGGTAAGGTAGAAAACATTGTGGGGAATGAAGAAATGCTGGTTACGTTAGCATTTTCTCCTTTTCCCACATTTTCAAAAGCCTTCTCTTTCAGGAATCACATGGTTTGAATAGAAAATTAATGAATTTCTCATCTGCAAATGATTTCAGTTTTGACAAGTCTAAGATTATGTCATTTGGTAAAGAGTTAATCCTAACCACACTGCAAAATTTTAGATTGTATAAATTGAAAGCATGAATTTTGCAGATCACAAAATAGATGTGACTACAAAATTGAAAGTTACTCTTGGGAGGGTAGAAAACATCATGGGAAAAGGAGAAAATGCTGGTTACCAGCATTTTCTCCTTTTCCCACATTGTTCTCAAAAGGCCTCTTTTTCAGGGTCCTGAAATCTCGGGATTGAGTGGTAAAGGGTTAGATCGTCACTTGAGGGGTTATTATGGTAGAAGGGGAAAAACCAGTTACAGGGAAATAAAAGCAATATGTTACACAGTATCATAGACTTACAGATTATCGCTGGACTGAATACATGTGGCTTGTGATGAGAGGATATATAATATTTAATGGGATTTATAATTGATCTTGTAAATAAAGGATAAGGTATTTTATATATCATGATTTACCCTCCACCTAACAATCCTGTTTTTTTTTTATAAGAAATCCTGAAGGGCTTTTGAAAACATTGTGGGAAAAGGAGAAAATGCTGGTAACCAGGACTGTCTCCTTTTCCTACAATGTTTTCTACTCTTTGAAGGACAAATTCCATCCATTGAACTAAGTTGTATGTTTACTTTGTCTTCTGCATATGCTGTCAAATTGGACAAGTCTCAAATTTTGTGGTCTGGTAAATAGTTAATTCTTATTATAATAGTGACTACAACTTCTTCTAATTTTTGTATTTTCATCTTTTGACCTTACCCAAAATAAAACTAATTTCCACTTGCTTAGTTTGAATTTGGTTAACCCTTTACCAGACGACAAAATTATAGCCTAGTCCAAATTGAAAGCATTTGCAGACGACAATTTCGATGTGGCTCAAATGGTGCAACTTTTCTTTGACAGGGTGAAAAACATTGTGGGAAAAGGAGAAAATGCTGGTTACCAGCATTTTCTCCTCTTCCCACAATGTTTTCAAAAGGCTTCTTTTTCAGGGGCGTCAAAAGGCGTCATTGTGCAGTAAAGGGTTAAACCCTAACATACAATCCTGAGTTTTAACATTTGGTTTGCTTGGTGTTTGCAGCATTATTTTAGTTGTATATTTTTTGGTGGCCACTTACACCTATCCATAATTTCCATGGGTTTCTATTACAAGTACAGGGTATTTCATAATATCTGTACTTATTCTTTGTATCAAAATTTCACACAATACATAATCTTCTGCCAAGTGGCATTTTTCAAATACATACCATATCTGATATGGGCATTCTGGGTACAAAATAATAATTGCTCAAATGATGGAATTTGTCTTGGAAAAGGAATGAATTCAAAGCACTGTGGGACTGGAATAAGTAGAAAATGCTGGTTGCCACATTTTCTCCTATACCAACTTTGTATTTTAAAAGCTTTTTTCCTCTGGAATGGCCGCTAGGGTAGCTTGACGGTTAGTGTATCTGACTCGTGACCTGGTGGTTGCGAGCTCGATACCTGGTTGAGGCAAACTTTCTTTTAGGCGATTTTCGCCCCCTCACCTCTGATGCATGTGAGAAAAGTAGTAAGTGGCTTTGGAAAGAAAGTTGTGTCCGTACTGGTGTGAGAAAGCCAGGAAACACATGGATGTGTCACTGATCGTCATGATATGACCTGAGCTGTTAAAATGGCGTTAAACTCCCAATACAAACCAAACCAAATCCTCTGGAGTGTTAAAAACTACTTTCCGAGGTGGCAATCAATGCAACAAATTTCAAGGTAAAATATACATTCACTCACTAAAACCTACCTTGTACGATTCATCAAGCCATAGTTAGCTAGCATAATATTATATGGTGCACAACATTTTGTCGAAAAGGTGTTTCGTTGAAACCCATGCATGTTGAAAATACTGATTGCTAAATTCCTAGATTTTATTTAATGAAAAGCTCTGTCTGGGAGGAAAATTGGAGCCACCATTCATCTGGGTTAGGGTGAGGGTCAGGGCTAGGGACTATTTTCGACAAAAGTGGTTTTTCTCAAAATGTCGCACATCCAGTATTGTAACCTATGCACCAGCCATGTGTAAACATAGCCCCTATAAAATGCCCCAGTATAAGCCCAGCAAGGTGGGGACATTATCTTTGTTGTCAGTCTGTTGCACAGATCCCTGTTTTCCCCAAGTCTCTATTAAGAAACTGTCTACACAATCACATGAAAGTGGCTCAGATGATAGGATTTGTTTTTGATAGGGGAGAAGGAGAAAATGCTGGTAACTAGCATTTTCTCCTTTTCCCACAATGTTTTCTTCTCTTACCAAAACAAATTTCAATTTTTCAGTCACATTTATTTTGTCGTCTGCAAATGCTTTCAGTTTGGACTAGCCTTAAACTTTGTCGTTTGGTAAAGAGTTAAACACAATAACATGAAAGTGGCTCAGATGATAGGATTTGTTTTTGATAGGGGAGAAGGAGAAAATGCTGGTAACCAGCATTTTCTCCTTTTCCCACAATGTTTTCTTCTCTTACCAAAACAAATTTCAATTTTTCAGTCACATTTATTTTGTCGTCTGCAAATGCTTTCAATTTGGACTAGCCTTAAACTTTGTTGTTTGGTAAAGAGTTAAACACAATAACATGAAAGTGTCTCAGATGATAGGATTTGTTTTTGATAGGGGAGAAGGAGAAAATGCTGGTAACCAGCATTTTCTGTTTTTCCCAAAATATTTTCAAAAGGCTTGTACATGTATTTTAGGGTTGCTAAAAAGGGGATAGTAGGTAAAGAGTTAAACTGAACTTGAACGTTCTATGCACAGAGACTGAGATGGGAGGGGGATGAATCCCTGTAGTTACAACATCATAGTGATTTATCCAGTAGATATGGCTATCATGAGATCATGTTGGATGTATTTCATATGTTCAGCCCTTTACCATTCAGCAGCATGATAAAACAATCAAATTAACCAGTCTCATGTTTTTTTTGTGGGTCTGAAGGAGGAGGTTACGCTCCCTCCTTTTGGCTGTTTAAATCTTTTAATTTTTTTCTTCACAGCATCTAACTATTACTTGGCCAACAATGAATGTTTTATCATGGTCTGAACTATGTATCAAAGGTAACACAGATTGGAGGGATAACAGATGGTCATTGTCTGATAATGTATCATCACTTCAGGAGTTTGTAACAGTAAAATGTACTGTTATATAAACCCTTTACCTGAAATAGTCCCCAGGTTTTACAACTTTGAGAAAGTATGCTTTTGAAAACATCATGGGGAAAAAGAGAAAATGCTGGTAACCAGCATTATCTCCTTTTTCCACAATTTTTTCTACCATATCTAAGAAACAACTGAAACAAATGCAATCATTTTAATCACATTCAATTCATTGTCAGCAAATTCTTTCAATTTGGGCAAATCAAAAGTTTTGTTGTCAGGTAAAAAGCTAAAGGTTCACAAGCGGCCAACAGTACTGAGATTATTTTAAGTCTGATAATTTGCTACAATTATGTTTGTCAGTGTTCCTGTTGCTGATAGAAAGATAATTCAAAACTGAAATTTACTCTGTACCACAAAAGACAATATCACAAACTTGTCCAAATTGAAAGCATTTGCAGGAAACAATTTACATCTGGCTCAAACAATGGAATCTGTCTCTGACAGGGTAGAAAACACAATGGGAAAATCAGAAAAACTGGTTTCCTCCTTTTCTCATAGTTTTTTCAAAAGGCTTCTTCCTCAGGGTTGTTAAAATTCTGGATTTTGCGGTAAGGCAACTTGAATTTGGGTTATATCAGGTACAATTAATTTTTCTGCCAGTGTATGGAAGGCATGGATAGGTGCACTGGTTGCCCTAACTGAAATAATGTTGAAAACAGCTTTAATGCTATATAAACTATATATAAACAGATAAATATAGAAGCAGCTGACAATTAACCTTTGACCACACAATCCCAACTTTTAACGACCCTGAAGAAAAAGGCTTTTGAAAACATTGTGGGAAAAGGAGAAAATGCTGGTAACCAGCATTTTCTCCTTTTCCCACAATGTTTGCTACCCTTTCCAAAACAAATTTCATTTTTTTAGCCACACTTATTTTGTCGTCTGCAAATGCTTTCAATTTGGGCCAGTCTAAAATTTTGTCGTTTGGTAAAGAGTTAACACATAACATGCCTAGATAAAACAGTCACTGTGTACTTGCTACTGGGTGGAGAAGAATTAAAGGCACATGAACATTTGTCATATGAATGGTTGTTGTTGACAGATTGAATAAGGTCTTGATACTCAAACTCTGGTAATAGGGAAAGCAGCTATTTATGTTGTCTTTTATATAAAGATTATATTTGCCAGTTCTGATAAAAGCTTTTGTAAAAGTTTGGAGATTATTATTCTCATTAACCCATTACCAACCAATAATAGCGTGTTTCGACAATCCTGAGGAAGAAAGGTTTTGAAAACATAGTGGGAATAGGAGAAAATGCTGGTCACCAGCATTCTCTCCTATTCCTACGAAGATTTCTGCCTTTTTAATAAAATATCCCAATTCTAAACCCTTTACCATACAATCCCTAGTTTAAGAAACCTGAGGAAGAAAATATAGGAAAAGGCAGCATTTTCTCCTTTTTCCCCACATAACGTTCTACCTTTTTAATTACAAATCTTGTTTTTTATACATGTTTAACCCTTTACCGCACAATGCCGCCTTTTGACGCCCCTGGGAAAGAAGCCTTTTGAAAACATTGTGGGAAAAGGAGAAAATGCTGGTAACCAGCATTTTCTCCTTTTCCCACAATGTTTTCTACCACATCAAAGAAAAGTTGCACCATTTGAGCCACATTGAAATTGTCGTCTGCAAATGCTTTCAATTTGGACAAGGCTGAAAGTTTGTTGTCTGGTAAAGGGTTAACCCTTTCACAAACAACAAATTCTTAACATCTGCAAACCACAAATTCAGATTGGTATAAATTGGCTCAAGTTCTCTGATATGGTAGAAAAAAAATTGTGGGAAAATGAGAAAACGATCATTGATGGTTACCACGATTTTCTGTTTTTTTCCACAATGTTTTCTGAAGGCCTCTTCCTGAGGGTTGTTTGGTAAATTGCTAACCCTATACCGCACAATGCCGCCTTTTAACAACCCTGGGACAGAAGCCTTTTGAAAACATTGTCGGAAAAGGAGAAAATGCTGGTTATCAGCATTTTCTCCGTTTCCCACCCTATCAAAGAAAAATTGCACCATTTGAGTCACATTGAAATTTTCGTCTGCAAATGCTTTCACTATTCAGACAAGACTAAAATTTTGTCGTCTGGTAAAGGGTTAATCAGTTGTGTGCAAAATGCTGTAAATTCGGAATAGTCTTAAATTTCATTGTCTCGTTAAGGGTTAACTCTTTACCAAACGACAGAATTTTGAACAAGACCAAATTGAAAACATCCACAGAAGACAAATTGAGCATGTAGCTCAAATGATGGTTTCTGTCAATGATACGTACAATAGAAGACATTGTGCGAAAAGGAGAAAAAGCTGGTTACCAACTTTCTCTCCTTTTCCCACTAAGTTTTCAGAAGCCTTTCTGCTCAGGGCCATTAAAACTCGGGATTGTGTGGCTGAAAGTTAAGGAATAAATGCAATGTTTGATCAATGCACAGCAGAAAGCTTGGAAAATGCTGTGACAAACAAGGAAATGAGCTCATAGTTTTACCTAGAATTCTAAAAATCTGCTTTAGGGTTTTCTCTAATGTTTCCAAATGTTTGTTTTGGATGTTGCAAAGTTTTACATCATTGACTTTCAAAGCTAAATTCTAATAATGTTATCAGGTTTCATAGATATGAAATACATGTATTCATATTCAATAGAGGTCTCCTTCCTCATTAGGTTAACCCTTTACCACATCATCTGGACTTTTAACCCTTTTCCAAACGACAAATTTTGGACTGGTCCAAATTCAAAGAGTTTGTAGACGACAATTTTAAATTTGATGAAAATGGCAGAAAGGTCTCAAAAAGGGTAGAAAACACTGTGGGAAAAGGAGAAATTGCTCATTACGAGCAATTTCTCCTTTTCCCACAGTGTTTTCAAAAGACTTGTACTGCAGACACGTGAAAACCAGGGCTTGTTTTGGAAAGGGTTAACCCTTTACCACACACAATCCCGACTTTTAATGACCCTGAAGAAAAAGCCTTTTGAAAACATTGAGGGAAAAGGAGAAAATGCTGGTAACCAGCATTTTCTCCTTTTCCCACAATGTTTTCTACCCTTCCCAAATCAAATTTCAATTTTTGAGCCACATTCGATTTGTCGTCTGCAAATGCTTTCAATTTGGACCAGTCTAAAATTTTGTCGTTTGGTAAAGAGTTAACAATACTGAGGAAGAAGGCTTTTGAAAACACTGTGGGAAAAAATACTGGTAACAAGCATTTATTCTTTTTCCACCACAATGTTTTCTACTCTTATCTAAGACAATTTTATATTTTGTGTTACAGTTAATTCGTTTTCTGGAATTTATGTTTTCAGTTTGGACACGGCCAAAACTTTGTCGTTTGTTAAAGAGTTAAATCTCTACCTGACGACAAAATTGTGGCCTTGTCCAAAATTGAAAGCATCTGCAGACACTAAATTAGATGATTATGTGGTTCAAAGGATGGGATTTGTGTTTGATAGCAAAACATTCTGGGAGAAGGAGAAAATGCTCGTTAGTTTCATTTACTCCTTTTCCCACGTTTTCAAAAGCCACTTTCTTTAGCGTAAAAACTTGGGATTGTTTGGTTAACTCTTTTCCACATTATCCTGACTTTTAACCCATTCCCAAACTACAAATTTTGGACTGGTCCAAATTGAAAGAGTTTGCAGACGGCAATTTCAAATTTGATGAAAATGGCAGAAAGTTATCAAAAAGAGTAGAAAACACTGTGGGAAAAGGAGAAATTGCTCGTTACGAGCAATTTCTCCTTTCCCCACAGTGTTTTCAAAAGACTTGTACCACAGACACGTGAAAACCAGAGCTTGTTTGGGAAAGGGTTAAAAACCCTGAGGAAGAAGGCTTTTGAAAACATGGTGGGGCAAAAATGCTGGTAACCAGCATATTGTCTTTTTTCCCCACAATATTTGCTGCTCTAAGATAAATTCCATGTTTGTGTTGTACAGTTAATTTGTCGTCTGCAGTTTATGCTTTCAATTTGGACACAGCCAAAATTTTGTCATTTGGTAAAGAGTTAAATCTCTACCAGATCACAAAACTTTGGTCTTGTCCAAATTGAAAGCAACTGCAGACGACAAATTAAATGTGGCTCAAAGGTCGGGATTTGTCTTTGATATAAAACATTGGGAAAGGAGAAAATGCTGGTTACTAGCATTTTTCTCCTTTTCCCCAAATGTTTTCATAGGTGTCTTTCTTTAGCATTGTTGAAACTCCGGGTTGTTTGGTTATCTCTTTGCCACACAATCCTAAGTAAATGAACCCAAGGAAGGAGCCTTTAGAAAACATGGTGGGAATTTTCATCTTTTCCCAGGATGTTTTCTACCCTTTGGAAGACAAACTTCTATTTTTGAGTCACATTTATTTTTTCATCTAGAAAAGTTTTCAATTTTGGCAAGTCTAAAATTTTGCTGTTTGGTAAAGGGTTAACCCTTTACCACACAATGCTGACTTTTAACGACCCTGAGGAAGAAGCCTTTTGGAAACATTGTGGGAAAAGGAGAAAATGCTGGTAACCAGCATTTTCTCCTTTTCCCACAATGTTTTTTACCCTACCAAAGAAAAATCCCATCATTTAGATTGCCGTCTGCAAAGTCTTTTAATTTGGATGCGTCTAAAATTTTGTTATTTGATGAAGGGTTTAGAGAAGATGCATGAGGCCATTTTTATTATTTCACACAAAATGTATTCAAAATAGATCTGTCAAAACAAGGCTGATCACTGAAGTGAGTTATCGAATGACCTTTAAACCTAATGTTGATAATGACCTTTGAATGTAATATTGATACATTTCTAAAAATACCTTCAGAGGTAATGACTAAAACACTGACAGTAAGAGACAAGGGTTACTATTTATATCTGAAGTGGTAAACCACAGTGTCTTAATCAGATATGAAGGCAATTTGTCATGAAATATGTATATATACATGAAAGCCATAAAAGTGAGGGGTTGTATATGCTCATAATACACTTTTAAGGCAAGGGAGACTTCATTAATTTCTATTAACAGAAATTTAAGGATATTTACTTAATCTTTGAAAGGTTCGAACATATTTTTGTAAACTGTTACTATGAAATGGATTAAACTAGTGTTTCACTTCAGTGATTCGGAATTCAAGGAGATGGGTAAATTACCATAACTTTTAACCCCTTAAAAAACAATTCTGAGTTTTAGGGACCCTGTCAAAGGAGGGTTTTTGAAAATATTGTGGCTAAAGGAGAAAATGCTGGTAACCAGCATATTTTTTCATTTTCCCATCCATCCTTTCCAAAACAATAACCACTATTTGAGCCATATTTCTCATCTGCTATGGATTTGGACGTGTCCAAATTTGCTGTGTGTGAAAGACTCCATCTCCTGACTTTACATACAGTGGGTGGTTATACTGTAGAATAGAAGTCTGTATCATTTCATTTAGGAATAAAAACAAGCCATGCTGTGTGAAAAGTGGTGCTTAACCGTTTACTACACAATCCCGCCTTCTAACGACCCTGAGAAAGAAGTCTTTTGAAAACATTGTGGGAGAAGGAGAAAATGCTGGTTACCAGCATTTTCTCCTTTTCCCACAATGTTTTCTACCTTTCCCAAAACAAATTTCAAAATTTCAGTCACATTTATTTTGTTGTCTGCAAATTCTTTCAATTTAGACTAGTCTGAAAGTTTGTCATTTGGTGAAGAGTTAATGCATCTGCAAAAGTTATCGACCAGTGTCAGCCCGCACAGGCTGACCTTGGTCAAAACTTTTTGTTCTTAGTCAATTTTCTGCATGCCCAAGGACCATTCTACCTCGTGATTCCATTATAGACAAAATGGATTTTAATGATCCATAGTTATGTGATGATATACTTGGTATGACGTATTGATCACAGAGTTACATTAAACCCCCTTTTCCAAGAGCTTGGCAATATCAGTTCAGAGCCAAAGGCTGACCCTTATCAATTTCCCGAACAACAGAATTGTGGGCTTTTTGAATTTGAAAGAGTCTGCAAGGGAAAAGATAAAAGTTCTTACAAATTAGGAAGAATTCTCTATCCTGAACTTCTGATAGGGACTAGGAGACATTGTGGGAGAGACCGAAATTCCTTGCTAGGAGCAATTTCTCCTTTTCCAACAACATTTAGAAACAGTTTTCTCTATCAACACTATCAAGTGCAGGATAATTTAATTTTAACTGAAAAATGGTTCTGGTGACTGAAGAACAAGATCGGAACTACTTATTCATGTAGCCCATTCCCGAGTCTCCAGTGTTCTCCTTTAATCTTTACCAAATGACAAAATTTTAGACTTGTCCAGATTGAAAGCATTTGTTAACAATCAATTAAATGTGACTCAGAAATGTAAAGTTGTTTATTGAAGGGTAGAAAACATTGTGGGAAAAGGAGAAAATGCTGGTTACCAACATTTTCTTCTTTTCCCACATTGTTTCCAAAAGCCTTCTTTCTTAGGGTCATTAAAACTCAGGACTGTGTAGTAAAAGGTCAACTCGTTAAAACATGAGGGTTTGGTAAAGTGTTGACCCTTTCCCAAAAGACAAATTTTGGACTGGTCCAAATTGAAAGAGTTACAGACGACAATTTTAAATTTGATGAAAATGGCAGAAAGTTATCTAAAAGGGTAGAAAACACAGTAGGAAGAGGAGAAATGGCTCGTTACGAGCAATTTCTCCTTTTCCCACAGTGTTTTCTAAAGACTTGTACTGCAGACATGTGAAAACCAGGGCTTGTTTGGGAAAGGGTTAAGTTGTTTACCTGTACATATGTAAATGTATATTGCAGAGTAACAACAGAAAACATTGTAACAGAAGGTGAAATTTCTCAAAATGTAGTGTATTATAATTATTTTCAATGATTTTGTAGCTTAACTGAGTTTGTTTAAAACCTTTACCACACAATCCTGACTTTTAATTACTGTGAGGAAGAAGGCTATTGTAAACATAATGGAAAATGGATAAAATGCTGGTAAACAGCATTTTCTCCTTTTCCCAAAATATTTTTTATTCTCTGAAAGACAAACTCTATCATTTGAGCCACTCTGAAAATGTCATCTGCAAATGCTTTAAATTTGGACAATTCTAAAATTTTGATGTTTTGGAAAGAGTGCAGCAGGTATATTTTTTCAAAAGCCTTCTTACTCAGGGTGGTTTAACCCTTTACCACACACTGACGCCTTTTGACACCCCTGGGAAAGAAGCCTTTTGAAAACATTGTGGGAAAAGGAGAAAATGCTGGTAACCAGCATTTTCTCCTTTTCCCACAATGTTTTCTATCCTATCAAAAGAACACTGCACTATTTGAGCCACATTGAAATTGCTGTCTGCAAATGCTTTCAATTTGGACAAGGCTAAAATTTAGTTGTGTGGTAAAGGGTTAACACTTTACCAAACGACAAACTTTTTAGATTTGTCCAAATTGAAAGCATTTGCAGATGACAAAATAAACTTGACTCAAAAATTGAAATTTGTTTTGGGAAGGTTAGAAAACATGGTGGGAAAAGGAGAAAATGCTGGTTACTTTTTCTTCAGGGTCATTAAAACCCATGATTGTGTGGTAAAGAGTCAACTCCTTACCACACAATCCCGAGGTTTAATGAGCCTGAGGATGAAGGCTTTTGAAAACATTGTAGAAAAAGGAGAAAATATTGGTTACTTTTCTCACAGTGTTTTTAAAAGCCTACTTACTCAGGTTTGTATAACATGTGATTGTTTGTTAAAGGGTCAATTCATTTAAATGTGAAGGCTTGTGTTACACTTGCCAAAACTATCACACTCTCTTTAAAGGAGAAAGTTTTGAAAGACAAGAAAAAAAAAACTTTTTTTTTTTCAACAGCATGCAAAATTAAAAAAAGGAAAAGTAATTTCTTTTTCAAAGCTGCATGTACAGGGCTAAAAAAAAGGCTTATTTTCATCATTAACATGGTTGTCAAATTTTTCTCAGTAACGTTAGATTGACTTCAAATTTAGGATTATGATAAACATTGTATGAATGCATAAATGTCACATTTAATTAGTCATACTGGGCCTGATGTCATGCATTGGTGTATCACTACAACAATTTTACATAGGTAGTTTATACTGTACTCTGTTCTTACTAGGGTCAAGAAAACAGTAGGTTTTTGGGGATTGATTGATTGTATGGTATTTCATGCCATTTTCAATATTATTTCAGTTATATTACGGCAGCCAGTACACCTATCCATGCTTTCCTGGAATTTCTTTTACCAGTACTCCGCACAATATTCTTTCCAAGCCACTGGCTGCTTTCCCACATAACCATTGTTGAAACAATGGTCAGCGGTAAGAGAGGAATGAATCGTGTCGCAGTGACTATTGGAAAGAAATTGGCTGAGCCGTGGATCAAACCAGTGACCTCCTGTTCTCAAGTCCTGTACGCTACCGACTGAGCTATCGGGGCTCGGCTTTTGGGGAATGGTGAAGATCATGAAATTGATGGGACTTATTGTACTTATTTTAACCCTTAGAGCGCAGAATAAACCCGTCAGACATCTTCATTCTAGAAATACAACCCAATTAATAGCAAGTTAATGGTTGTTTGTCTAGAGTGTTTCAATAAAGCAGACAGTGTAACATCAAAGATCAGGCTACAGGTTTTGTGCAGCCTGATCTTGATTTACATTGGCTGCAAAAGCAACCATAGTCCTGAAAGGCTTTTTAACCCTTTACCACATAATCCTGACTTCAAACGACCCTGAGACAGAATGTCTTTCAAAAACATTGTAGGAAAAGGAGAAAATGCTGGTTACCAGCATTTTCTCCATTTCCCCCCACAATGTTTTTGTTTTTAACCCTTCCCAAAACATTACAATTTTTCAGTTACATTTATTTTGCTGTCTGCAAATGCTTTCAATTTGGGCTACCGGTAGTCAAAAATTTTGTCATTTGGTAAATAGTTAAGGGTTAACCTTTTCCAAATAACAAGATTTTAGATTGGAATTCATTGAAAGCATTTGCAGATTACAAATCAAATGCCTTGCCTAGTAAAACCCAGGACATACTTGGATAGGTGAGCTGTAACCATGATATGACTGAATGAATATTGAACACAACCAATCAATCAATCCACCAGTTAATCCATCCATCCATCAGCCAGCCAGCCCGCTATATAAATCTGTTTGTTTCATTTTTCTGCACATATTTTTTCTTTGTATTTTTTTCCCTCTTTTTTTTGACATAGCTGAATGTGCTGACTTCTGACCTACTTTTTGGTACTGATAAAAACTGAATAAATAGAAATTTGTGATTGGTCAGATAGTAGACATGTTTATTCTAAGGGCCCCTATGGTAAAAAATGTAGACATGTTTGTTCTAAGAGTCCCTGTCTATTTGCTGGCAAATTTACACAGTCTATCTTTTTTAAAGATTTTTCTTGTTACAAATTTAATCTCTTACATTTGTATTACTCATGATAGTATGTCAGAAATTTCTGATCATGTGACCTGGATGTCGAGGCGGCAGTACTTTATGTTGATTGTCATATGGGACATACAGTAACTCATCCACTTGTGATGGTATTTACCTTTAACCTTTTTACCACACAATCCCGACCTTTAATGACCCTGAGAAAGAAAGCCTTTGAAAACATTGTTGGAAAAGGAGAAAATTTTCTCCTTTTCCAACAATGTTTTCTACACTTCCCAACACAAATTTTAATTGTTGAGTCACATTTATTTTGTTGTCTACAAATTCTTTAAATTTGGAGAAGTCTCAAATTTTGTCATTTGGTAAAGAGTTAACCCTTTACCACACAGTCCTGACTTTTAACGACCCTGAGAAAGAAACCATGCGAAAACATTGTGGTAAAAGGAGAAAATGCTGGTAACCATCATTTTCTCCTTTTCCCACAATGTTTTCTACCCTTACCTAGGCAAATTTCATCTTTTGAGTAACATTAATTTTGTCGTCTGCAATTTCTTCCAAATTGGACAAGTCTAAAATTTTGTCGTTTGGTAAAGAGTTAACCCCTTACAGCATGACAAGTAACTGGACTGTCCATATTGTTAGCACTTGCAGTTGACAAATGTGGATCAAATAATTAAAAATCCCTTTCGTAGGGTAGAAAACAATGTGGAAAAAAGCAAATGTTTCTAAAAGCTTTCTCCAGTTTGTTAAAACCTAAGATTGTTTGTGTAAGCGTTAAATCTCGAGCAGACCAGTCAGTAAAATTTCAGACAAGTAAATGATGATAGCATTTGCAGAAGAAACACTGGATTTGGATCGTTTGAGGAGATTTGTCTTTGAAAGAGTAGAAAACGATGTGGGAAATGGGGAAATTATTTGTAAGAAAACAAGACAAATCCTCTATATTGAAATTTTGTTGTTTTCTTCAAATGTTTCACTATTGAGATGTGTAATAAAACTTTGTAGTCTGGAAAAGAGATTCACCCCTAAAGCATCTTTCATGACAATAGTTGCCTTTGTGGCCAGTGTAGATCAAGATTGGACTGCACAAAAGGTGCAGTTTGATCTTTGATCTACATTGTCCACTTTGCTGAGACATTCTGGTCAGTTACAACCTTTGCATTGCAGTTATAAGGGTCTTATTTTAGAATGGAAGTGTTCCTTGGGTTTATTCCGGGCTCTTAGGGTTAATTCATTCCGATTTTCTATTTTCAGGGTTGAACTTGGCGGAAGTTTTAATGCAAACATGAATGTATGAAATTTGGTGCCAAAAGATAAATCAAACACAGGTAATCAAACACAGGTCAATCCAGAATCAGTCTGCTTGCTTTGTAAGAACATGAGGTTCCAAAAGTTCAAGAAAATAAGAAGTGAAATTCATCTTGGATTAACTCTTTGCCAAACAACAAAATTTTGGACTGACTTCCAAGTCCAAAGAATTTGTAGACAACAAATAAAATGTGGCTCAAATGATGGACTTTGTTTCTGAAAGTTTAGAAAACTTTGTGGGGAAAAGGAGATAATGCTGGTTACCAGCATTTTCTCCTTTTCCCACAGTGTTTTTAAAAAGTTTTTACTCAAGAGCATTAAAAATTGTGATTTTGTGGTAAAGGATTTACAGGATGGTTGAATGAAGAAACTTGATAAATCTTGATGTTGAGCTGGTTTCTGTGAAGAATTCTCAAAGAATCATTATTCTTAAGATAGAAAACAGTTTTAATATTTTTAGCTCACCTGAGCACAAAGTGCTCAAGGTGAGCTTTTGTGATCGCCCAATGTCCGTTGTCCACAATTTCTTTAAACATCTTCTCCTCCTAAACCACTGGGCCAATCTTGATGAAACTTGGCAGGGATGTTCCTCAGGTGAAGTTCTACCAAAGTTGTTCAAGAGATTGAATTCCACCCATAACTCTGGTTGCCATGGCAACCAAAAGGAAAAAAATAGCAAAATCTTTAAAAATCTTCTTCTCTGAAACTAGAAGGCATAGAGCTTTGATATTTAGTATGTAGCATCTTCTAGTGGACCTCTACCAAGTTTGTTCATATGATGTCCCTGGGGTCAAAACTGGCCCCGCCCCGGGGGTCACAAGTTCAAACATAGGAACAAAGAAGGAAAACTTTAAAATTCTTCTTCTCTGAAACTGGAAGGCGTGGAGCTTTGATATTTGGCATGTAGCATCTCCTAGTGGACCTCTACCAAGTTTGTTCATATGATGTCCCTGGGGTCAAAACTGGCCCCGCCCCGGGGGTCACAAGTTTCAAACATAGGAACAAAGAATGAAAACTTTAAAACTCTTCTTCTCTGAAACTGGAAGGCGTGGAGCTTTGATATTTGGCATGTAGCATCTCCTAGTGGACCTCTACCAAGTGTGTTCATATGATGTCCCTGGGGTCAAAACTGGCCCCGCCCCGGGGGTCACAAGTTTTGAACATAGGAACAAAGAATGAAAACTTTAAAATTCTTCTTCTCTGAAACTGGAAGGCGTGGAGCTTTGATATTTGGCATGTAGCATCTCCTAGTGGACCTCTACCAAGTTTGTTCATATGACGCCCCTGGGGTCAAAACTGGCCCCGCCCCGGGGGTCACAAGTTTTGAACGTAGGAACAAAGAATGAAAACTTTAAAATTCGTCTTCTCTGAAACTGGAAGGCATGGAGCTTTGATATTTGGCATGTAGCATCTCCTAGAGGACTTCTACCAAATTTGTTCATATGACGCCCCTGGGGTCAAAACTGGCCCCGCCCCGGGGGTCACAAGTTTCAAACATAGGAACAAAGAATGAAAACTTTAAAATTCTTCTTCTCTGAAACTGGATGGCGTAGAGCTTTGATATTTAGTATGTAGCATCTCCTAGTGGACCTCTACCAAGTTTGTTCATATGATATCCCTGGGGTCAAAACTGGCCCCGCCCCGGGGGTCACAAGTTTCGAACATAGGAACAAAGAAGGAAAACTTTAAAATTCTTCTTCTCTGAAACTGGAAGGCGTGGAGCTTTGATATTTGGCATGTAGCATCTCCTAGTGGACCTCTACCAAGATGGTTCATATGACGCCCCTGGGATCAAAACTGGCCCTGTCCCGGGGGTCACAAGTTTCGAACATAGGAACAAAGAAGGAAAACTTTAAAATTCTTCTTCTCTGAAACTGGAAGGCGTGGAGCTTTGATATTTGGCATGTAGCATCTCCTAGTGGACTTCTACCAAATTTGTTCATATGATGCCCCTGGGGTCAAAACTGGCCCTGCCCTGGGGGTCACAAGTTTCAAACATAGGAACAAAGAATGAAAACTTTAAAATTCTTCTTCTCTGAAACTGGAAGGCGTAGAGCTTTGATATGTAGTATGTAGCATCTCCTAGTAGACATCTACCAAATTTGTTCATATGATGCCCCTGGGGTCAAAACTGGCCCTGCCCTGGGGGTCACAAGTTTCAAACATAGGAACAAAGAATGAAAACTTTAAAATTCTTCTTCTCTGAAACTGGAAGGCGTAGAGCTTTGATATGTAGTATGTAGCATCTCCTAGTAGACATCTACCAAGTTTTTTCATATGATGTCCCTGGGGTCAAAACTGGCCCCGTCCCGGGGGTCACAAGTTTCGAACATAGGAACAAAGAAGGAAAACTTTAAAATTCTTCTTCTCTGAAACTGGAAGGCGTGGAGCTTTGATATTTGGCATGTAGCATCTCCTAGTGAACCTCTACCAAGTTTGTTCATATGACGCCCCTGGGATCAAAACTGGCCCTGCCCCGGGGGTCACAAGTTTCGAACATAGGAACAAAGAATGAAAACTTTAAAATTCTTCTTCTCTGAAACTGGAAGGCGTAGAGCTTTGATATTTGGCATGTAGCATCTCCTAGTGGACCTCTACCAAGTTTGTTCATATGATGTCCCTGGGGTCAAAACTGGCCCCGCCCTGGGGGTCACAAATTTCGAACATAGGAACAAAGAAGGAAAACTTTAAAGTTCTTCTTCTCTGAAACTGGAAGGCGTGGAGCTTTGATATTTGGCATGTAGCATCTCCTAGTGGACCTCAACCAAGTTTGTTCATCAACTGACCTGACAATTGGTCAGAAATTGGATTATGCACGTTGAGTGAATTTCGCCTATTGACTCAGGTGAGCGACCCAGGGCCATCATGGCCCTCTTGTTACTTTTTAGCTCTACTGGCTGAAAGCCAGCAGAGCATATATCATTGTATGGTTTCTGATGTCTGTCCATCTGTCCATTAGTCTTTCTCCTGTTTATGAAATGAAGTGTGCATTTGTGGTCAGATTTTAGTGAAACTTGCACAGTTTGTTTATATGACGAGTAGCTTGATTTGTATTCATTTTGAAAAAAAAAAAAAAAAAAAAATCTGACAATCATTGAGGGAAAAGTAGCAATTTAAAGTTGAAAATTGAACAATAGCATACATTTTTGAGCCAGATTGCCCTTTGAAAAAAATTGGAAGAAAAGGAGGATTGACCCCATTTTCCCTCTCTGTCTTCCTACAGTTTAACCATTTACCGAAATGACGAATTTTAAGACTGGTCCAAATTGAAAGCATTCGCAGACGACAAGTGGGGCTTAAATAATGGAATTTGTCTCTGAAAGTTTAGAAAACCAGCATTTCTCCTTGTCCCACAAAGTTCTCCAAAGGTTTCTTCCCCAGGGTCATTAAAACTTGGGATATGGTGAAGGGTTAATCCTTTGCCACACATTTATGGACCCTAAACAATGCTATAGACATTTGAAAACATTGTGGAAAAGGGAGAAAATGCTGGTGATCGGCATTTCATCCATTTCCCACAGTGTTTTTTACCCAATTAACCCTTTAGCATACAATTCCGCCTTTTAACGACCCTGAGAAAGATGCCTTTTTAAATCATTGTGGGAAAAGAAGAAAATTCTGGTAACCAGCATTTTCTCCTGTTCACACAATGTTTTCTACACTATCAAAGAAAAATTGCATCATTTGAGCCACATTGAAATTGTTGTCTGCAAAAATTGATGCTCTCAGTTTGGACAAGGCTAAAATTTTGTCATCTGGTAAAAGGTTAAAGAAAAATTCCATGATTTGAGCCACATTTAACTCCTTACCAAACAACAAAATTTTAGACTGGTCCAAATTGAAAGCATTTGCAGACGACAAATTAAAGGTGGCGCAAATGATGAAATTTGTCCTTGATAGGTTAGAAAACATTGTGGGAAAAGGAGAAAATGCTGGTACCCAGCATTTTCTCCTTTTCCCACAATGTTTTCACAAGGCCTCTTTCTCAGGGTCGTTAAAAGTCAGGATTGTGTGGTAAAGGATTAAATTATGGTCTGTTAATGCATTCAGTTTAGACAAGTCTACATTTTTAGCTCACCTGAGCATGAAGTGCTTAAGGTGAGCTTTTGTGATCGTGCTGTGTCCGGTGTCCGGCGTGTGTCATCTGTCATGGTGTCATCAACGTTTACCTCGTGTGCACTGTAGAGGCCACATTTTCAGTTAGATACTCATGAAAATTGGTCAGAATGTTTGCCTTGATAAAATCTTGGAAAAGTTTGAAATTGGGTCATGTCGGGTCAAAAGGTAGGTCACTGGGCCAAATCTTAGGAAAACCTTGTGTGCACCATAGAGGCCACAGTTTCAACTTAATATGCTTGAAACTTGGTTAGAATGTTTGTCTTGATGAAATCTTGGATAATTTCAAAATTGGTCATGTTGGGTCAAAAAGTAGGTCACTGGGCCAAATCTTAGAAAAACTTTGTGTACACCTAGAGGCTACATTTTCAGCCTGATACTAATGAAACTTGGTCAGAATGTTTGTCTTGATGATATCTTGGACAAGTTGGAAGTAGGGTCATGTCGGGTCATAGCAGGTCACAAGGCCAACTTTTAGAAAAACCTTCTGTGCACTTCAGAGGCTACATTTTCAGCCTGATACTCATGAAACTATGTCAAAATGTTTTTCTTGATGAAATCTCAGACCTGTTTGAAATAGGGCCATGTTGGGTCAAAAAGTAGGTCATTTGGCCAAATCTTAGAAAAAAACTTGTGTGCACTCTAGAGGCTATATTTTCAGCCTGATACTCATGATACTTGACCAGACTATTTGTCTGGATAATATCTTGGACAAGTTCGAAATAGGGTCATCTCTGGTCAAAAAGTAGGTCACTGGGCCAAATCTTAGAAACACCTTGTCTGCATTCTAGAGGCTACATTTTCAGCCTAATACTCATGAAACTAGGTCAGAATCTTTGTCTTGATAATATCTTGGACAAGATGGAAACTAAGTCATGTAGAGTCAATAAGTAGGTCAGTGGGTCAGATCTTGGAATAACCTTGTTTTTTAGTCAGATACTCATGAAACTTAGAATGTTTGTCTTGATGCTATCTTGGACAGGTTTGAAATAAGGTCACATTGGGTTAAAAAGTAGGTCACTGGGCCACGTCTTAGAAAAACCGTATGTGCACTCTAGAGGCAACATTTTTAGCCTGATACTCTTGAAAGTTGGTCAGAATCTTTTTCTTAGTGGTATATCGGACAAGTTTGAAATTGGGTCATTTTGGGTCAAAAAGTAGGTCACTGGGCCAAATCTTAGAAAAACCTTCTGTGCAGTCTGGGGGTCATATTATCAGCCAAATACTCATGAAACTTGATCAGAATTGTTGTCTAGATATCTTGGACAAATTAGAAATTAGGTCATGTTGGGCCAAAAAGTAGGTCACTTACACTCATCTGTTTCACATTATGTAAACCTGGATCACTCTAGCTTTATCAACCGTAGATGACTTTACTCAGGTGAGTGATTTAGGGCCAGTGGCCCTCTTATGTAGGTAAAGAGTTAAACCTTTCCAAAATGATTCTACGTTTTAATCTACCAGGAGCAGACAGCTATTGAAAATATTGTGACGAAAGGAGAAAATGTTTGGTATCCACCATTTTCTTCGTTTCCCACATTTTTTTTATACATACCATTTCTTTAACTCTTTACCACACGAGGAAAATGTAGACCAGTCCAAATTGAGAGCACTTGCAGATGACAATTTAAATGTGACTCAGATGAGGAACTTTGCCTTTGATATGATCGCCAGCATTTTCTCCTTTTCCCACAATGTTTTCAAAAGGTTTCTTCCTCAGGGTCATTAAAAGTCAGGATTGTGTGGTAAAGAGTTAAGCATAACTTATTTGTCTTCTATAAATGCTTTGAATTTGGGCAAGTCTAAATCTGTTATTGTTTGTTACAGACCCACAAATATCAAAATGTCATGGCTTCTTTGTACAAAAATCTCACAAAATTATGGGGCTGTGTTGATCCAAAGTCTGAGCACATTCTGCGCAGTTTGATCTTCACCTACACTTTTCATTTACATACTTTGAATTTTCGTGAGAATGAATACACCCGATTAAGTTGTTAATGTCATGTGTAAGTCAGTTTTCTTTAGCTTTGCAGATCAGAACATGGATTAATGGTATTAAAACAAATGAATAATAAAACAATAATTTATTTTCAAGATGACATGAAAAGGGATTTGTTAAAACATGCACTTCAATAAAACACTCATGGCTAAAGTCAATAAAAGTTGATATATATGACGCAAAATCATGATAAATGCAGCTTACGTAATAACCAAACCTAATTCAGTGAACACTTGTCGCTATACAGTTATGGTTTAGTTTTTAAAGGGGCCTTTTTATAATCTTTTGCTGCCTATTAGAAATTTTGTTTAACTATTACCTCACAATCACAACTTTTAATGACCCTAAGGAAGAAAGCTTTTGAAAAGATTGTGGTAAAGGAGAAAATGCTGGTAACCAGCATATTCTTCCTTTCCCGCAATATTTTCTACCCTAACTAAGAGGGAAATCATCATTTTAGCAACATTTATATAGTTGTCTGCAAATGCTTTCAATTTTGTCCAGTCCAAACTTTTTTCATGTGGTAAAGGTTTTAACATAGAAAAATACTGAAAAATGATCTGTGCACTGGGAAAAGGAGGTTCAATAAATGTCCTGATGCATGATACCAAGCAAATCAAATAATTATGGATCCATAAAATCCATTTTGTCTAACAATAGACTGAATTATGGGGCAGAATTGTCCATGGACATGCAGAAATTTTGAGAAAATTTACAAATAGCGAAAAGGTCAGTCTGCACAGGTCAGTCTGCACGGACTGCACAGGCTGACATGGGTCGATACTGTTTACAGATGCATTAAACCACCCTTTCACAGAGCATGGCTCTAACAGTCTTTACTGTGGAAACATAAAGATACTGGACAATTATGTGCAATACAAAAGTGCAAATTTGGTGTTTGAATAAAGGGTCTGTTGCTATGCAATCAGTATAAACTCTTGCCTTTTTTATGAGATCAAATAATGATGTCAGTATACTTACTTGAATGTGATTCTACAAAATGGATACATGTTACTGATCATGTGACATTCTCACAGATATTTGCGAAATTCTGGTGCCAAAAATATCTTGATGGGCTAAGTAGCCCATTAAGAGAATACATGTACTACTAAAAATAGTGTTTTTTTTCTTACATGTTTTTTTTTCTTTTCTTAGTGTTTGGTATTACCTCACTCAATTGAGTGAAGAAACATTTTTTAAGATTTGTGACTTCAAAAATATCTGGTCAGCTCCCTTAACCCTTTACCAAACAATCCCTGGTTTTCATGGCCCTGGTAAAGCAGGCTTTTGAAAACATTGTGGGAAAAGGAGAAAATGCTGGTAAGCAGCATTTTCTCCTTTTCCCACAATGTTTTCTACCCTGTCAGAAAGCTTAAGCTCACTAGTACTAATTTTGAATTTGTCGTCTGCAGACGTTTTGAATTTGAAAGCGTCTAAAATTTGTTGTTTGGGAAAGGGTTAACCTACCAGACAAGTTTTAAGAACCCTTAAAATGAAGGCTTTTAATGGGAAAAGGAGAGGATGCTGGTAACCAGTATTTTCTCATTTTACTGGTATCTATCCTTTCAAAAACAGATCCCATTAACCCTTACCATACACTCCTGAGTTTTAAGCACTCTGAGGAAGAAGGCTTTTGAAAACGCTGTCACAATAAGAGAAAATGCTAACCATCATTTTCTCATTACTTAGGCGTAGAGCTTTGATATTTGGTATGTAGCATCTCCTAGTGGACCTCTACCAAGTTTGTTCATATGATGCCCCTGGTGTCAAAACTGGCCCCGCCCCGGGGGTCACAAGTTCAAACATAGGAACAAAGAAGGAAAACTTTAAAATTCTTCTTCTCTGAAACTGGAAGGCGTAGAGCTTTGATATTTGGCATGTAGCATCTCCTAGTGGACCTCTACCAAGTTTGTTCATATGAATCCCTGGGGTTGGGGGGGGGGGTGGGGGCGGGTCACAAGTTTGAACATAGGAACAAAGAAGGAAAACTTTAAAATTCTTCTTCTTTGAAACTGGAAGGTGTAGAGCTTTGATATTTGGTATGTAGCATCTCCTAGCGGACCTCTACCAAGTTTGTTCATACGATGCCCCTGAGGTCAAAACTGGCCCTGCTCCAGGGGTCACAAGTTCTAACATAGGAACAAAGAAGGAAAACTTTAAAATTCTTCTTCTCTAAAACTGGAAGGTGTACAGCTTTGATATTTGGTATGTAGCATCTCCTAGTAGACCTCTACCAAATTTGTTCAAATGATGCTGCTGGGGTCAAAACTGGCCTTGCCCCGGGGGTCACAAGTTCGAACAAAGGAACAAAGAAGGAAAATTTTAAAATTCTTCTTTTCTAAACCTGGAAGGCATATAGATTTGTTATTTGGTATGTAGTGAACCTGTTCTAAGTTTGTTAGCCCACCTGAGCACAAAGTGTTCAGTCAGTTCGAAATTGGGTCACCTGGGGTCATAAACTTGGTCACTAGGTCAAAGTAATACCTTGTGGGCACTTTAGAGGCCACATTTATTGCTCAAATGTCCTGAAATTTGGTCAGAATGTCTGTCTTGATAAAATCTCCCATGAGTTCGAATTTGGGTCATTTGGAGTCTTAAATTAGGTCACTAAGTCAAATTAAAGAAATACCTTGTGTGCACTCTAGAGGCCACATTTATTGTTCAATTGATTTGAAAATTGGTTAAAATGTTTGTCTTGATTAAATCTAGGATGAGTTCAAAATTGGGTCACCTGGGGTTTTAATCTGGGTCACTAGGTCAAATTAAAGAAATACTTTGAGGGCACTCTAGAGGCTACACTTCTTACTTAATTGACTTGAAAATTCATCAGAATGTTTGTCTTGATAACATCTCATATGAGTCCGAATTTGGGTCGACTGGGATCATAAACTAGGTCACTAGGTCAAATTAAAGAAATACCTTGTGGGCACTCTAGAGGCCATATTTTTTGCTCAATTGACTTGAAGATTTTTCAGAATGCTTGTCTTCATAAAATCTCTTGAAAAAATCTAGGATGAGTTTAAAATTGGGTCACCTGGGTCATAATCGAGGTCACTAAGTCAAAGAAATACCTTGTGGTCACTCTTGAGGCCACATGTCTTGCTGAATTGACTTGAAAATTGGTCAGAATGTTTGTCTTGATAAAATATTGGATGAGTTTGAAATTGGGCCTAACATCATATTTATTTGGCATGTAGTACTTTCAATTATGACCCTGGAGTGAAATTTTGCCTATTGACTCAGGTGAGCGATCCAGGGCCATCATGGCCCTCTTGTTCTCTTTTTCCCACAGTGTTTTCAGATACTTTCTCCGACAGAGTCTTTAAAACATAGGATTGGTTGATAAAGGGTAACGCTTTTATCAAACAACAAGTTTTTAGACTTACCAAAATCCAAAGCATTTGCAGACAACAAATTAAGTGTTGTCTTTAAATGGTGGAAGTAATCTTTTTAAATGTAAGAAAATATTGCAGGAAGAGGAAAAACATGTGGATAGCAGCATTTTCCCCTTTTCCTACAATGTTTTCAAAAGTTTTCCCCAGATCGTTAAAACCAGGGATTTTGTGGTAAAGGGTTAACAAAGTAAAGGCGTGACCCTTTACCAAACAATGCAAAATTTTCAGGACATTCTGAAAAAAGGCTTTTGAAAACATTGTAGGACAAGGAGAAAATGCCATTAACCAGCATTGTTCCTTTTTCCACAATGTTTTCTTTCATATCACAGACAAAATTTACCTTTTGATCAATATACGGTATTTAACTTGTTGTCTGCAAAAGCTTTCAATTTGGACCAGTACAAAATTTTGTAAGCAGCATTTGGTAACCAGCTTTTTCTGCTTTTCCCACAATGTTTTCTGTCCCATCACAGGCAAATCTTACCTTTTGTTCAATACAACGGTATTTAATTTGTTGTCTGCAAAAGCTTTCACTTTGGACTAGTATAAAATTTTGTCATATGGTAAATTCAATGCAATTAGTTCGGAAGCATTTAACAATTGTCAGTTGAGTGACAGATCAAGGTTTAAAATTCAGATCCAAAGTATAGTGTATACTTGTACAAGTATACTAAATAGAAAAAGAAAGGCTGGGTAAACATTGTACATAATAATATATGCTAAATGTTCGACCTTTTCCCAAACAACAAAGTTTAGACTATCCCAAATTCATAACATCTGCAGACAGCAATTTAGAAATTGGTACAAATTAGCTTAACCCTTTACCAGACGACAGAATTTTAGCCTTGTCCAAATTGAAAGCATTTGCAGACAACAATTTCACTATGTGGGTCAAATAGTGCAATTTTCCTTTGATAGGACAGAAAACATTGTGGGAATAGGAGAAAATGCTGGTAACCAGCATTTTCTCCTTTTCCCACAATGTTTTCAAAAGGCTTCGTTCCCAGAGGCGTTAAAAGGCATCATTGTGCGGTAAAGGGTTAAGCTTTCTGATAGGGTGGAAAACATTGCAGGAAAGGAGAAAATGCTGGTAACCAGCATTTTCTCCTTTTCCCACAGTGTTTTCAAAAGGCTTCGTTCCCAGAGGCGTTAAAAGGCATCATTGTGCGGTAAAGGGTTAAGCTTTCTGATAGGGTGGAAAACATTGCAGGAAAAGGAGAAAATGCTGGTTGCCAGCATTTTCTCCTTTTCCCTCAATGTTTTAAAGAAGGTTTCTTTGTCAGTGTTATTAAAACTCCGGATTGTGTGGCAACAGGTTTTTTATTCCATATCAGGTTTATTGCTAGACATAACATTTCATATCAAATGGCCGAAATTTCATTGTAATAGAACTAGTTTTGTAGAGCTATCAAACAAATTGCTGGTGGTTGGTTCAGTAGTCATTGCATTAAATGTTTTATACCCTGTGTTTCTTTTTCTGTTTAGTATACATGTATCAGGGATTTCGAAACTGAACTATCAAAATATTTTCCCTATTCTTTGATTGATAATCTTGTGACTTTTTTAAAATTTTCCTTTTGCCATACTTAGCTGTAGAAAACACTTATAGCAATATTTAATTTGTGGCCTGCAAATGCTTTCAATTTGGTCCATTCTGAAATTTTGTCATTTGGTAAAGAGTTAAGAAGGAATGTGGCTGTAAGGAGGAAGTAAATGTCATGGGAAAAAGAGGAAAAGCTGTTCACAAACTTTTGATACAATGTTTCCAAAAGCCAGTACCCTCTGGGTCTTTAAAAGATGGTATTATTTTGAATTTAAGGGGCAAGCCAGTACAAAAACTGTCATTTAACTCTTTACCACACAATCACAGTTTTTAACGACCCTGAAAAAAAAGAAAACCTTTTGAAAACATTGTGGGAAAAGGAGAAAATGCTGGTAACCAGCATTTTCTCCTTTTCCCACAATGTTTTCCAACCTTCCCAAAACAAATTTCAATTTTTGAGTCACATTTATTTTGTCGTCTGTAAATTCTTTCAATTTGGACAAGTCTGAAACTTTGTCGTTTGGTGAAGCGTTAAGGCATATTTAATTTGTCATCTGCAAACCTTTTATTATTATAGTACAGTTTTTTTTTTCATCTGGAAGAGAGTTTTAACTCTTTACCACATGACAATATTTTACACTAGTCCAAATTGAAAGCATTTGCAGACGACAAAATAAATGTGACTCAAAAATAGAAATTTGATTTGGGAGGAATAGAAAACATTGTGGGAAAAGGAGAAAATGCTGGTTACCAGCATTTTCTCCTTTTCCCACATTTTTTCCAAAGGCTTCTTCCTCAGGGTCGTTAAAAGTTGGCATTGTGTGGTAAAGGGTTAAGCTGTTTTTGACCAGAACTATTTGAAAAAAAAGAATTGTATATCTTAAAAATTTAGATCTGAATCACATCTATACATTTAGCTCTGGGCTGTTTGATAATTCAAGATATTCCAAACTCAACTTTTCACTTGACTATAAAGTTTTAGACCTGTCCATACGGAAGGTGTTTGCATAAGACAAATCAAATGTGGCTTAAATGATGGGATTTGTCTTTGAAATGACAGGGAAACATGGTGGAAAAAGGAGAAAATGCTGGTTACATACCAGCATTTTCTTCTTTGTTCACAATGTTTTCAGAAGCCTTTTTTCACAAGTTTCTTTAAAATCTGGGATTGTGTGGTAAAGGTTTAAGCAGCCATGATATAGCAATGTTTGGCTAAAATATTAGTTTTATGTACTTAGCTGCCAATGTCTCACAAAAACTCTTAACCCTTAGAGTGCCAAATTAACCTATCAGACATTTTCATCTTAGAAATTCGACCGAGATAATTGCAATTTCATCGTAGCTTTTGTCTACAGTGTTACAGCAAAGTGGACAGTGTAGATCAAAGATCAGGCTACTGGCCGCATTTAAGGCAACTATAGTCATGAAAGGGGCTTTAAGGGTAAATGTGCCAGTCAAATGAGATTGACTTTTTTCAGTCAGTAAAATAGGAAAACATATTGCAATCATAAAGTTACACACATGTTTATTCTCTGAGCAAAGATATTGCTCTATCAGGATAAATTTTAAGATATTGAAATTTCAGAACAAAGAATACAATCATCTCAGGACTAACACATTGAAATCTTAGGACTCAGATATTGCAGTTGCTGGACTAAGATATTGGAATCTTAAACATACCGAAATCTCTAGGCAAAGATATTGCAATGTAGAAAGAAGAATATTACTGTCGTAGGACAAAGATGTTGACATCTCAGGACAAAGACAATTTGCAATTGTAGGACAAACATATTAGAATCTTGGGTCAAACATACTGAAATCTGAAGACAAAGACATTGTGATGTCATGACAATTTAGACATTGAAGTATCAGGACAGAAAAACTGCAACCTTGGGACAAAGATGTTGAAATGCCAGCTACATCTTATGTCATGTGCAACTGCTCATAATTTGGACCTGTTAAAAATTTCGTTGTCTGACAGTTAAAATCTTGACTTATAGCGCTGGGTAAATGAAACATAATACAAAGTCATGTACTTTTGATTCTTTAGGCACACCTGTGTTTAAGCGCTTCAACTCTTTACCAAACGACAAAATTTTAGACTTGTCCAAATTGAAAGCATTTGCAGATGACAAAATAAAAGTAACTGGAAAAATGAAATATGTTCTGGGAAGGGTAGAAAACATTGTGGGAAAAGGAGAAAATGCTGGTTACCAGCATTTTCTCCTTTTCCCATAATGTTTTCAAAAGGCTTCTTTCTCAGGGTTGTTTAAAGTCGGGATTGTGTGGTAAAGGGTTAAAAGTTTGTTTTTTTTTACAATATTATCTCTCTAATAAAAGGACAGTGTAAGCATAAAATCAGAGTGCAAATTTTCTGTAGTCTAATCTTGATCTGAATTTTCTGTAGTCTAATCTTGATCTGGGCTGTCTGAAAAGAGTCTTATGTCTCATGTTGACCTTGGCTTGCAGAGAGTTAAGTCTCAACCAGAAAACAAAATTTTAGACTTGCCCAAATTCAAAGCATTTGCAGACGACAAAGTAAATCAAGGCTCTAATTATGTCATGTATCTTTGAGAGGCTAGGAAACATTGGAAAAAGGGGAAAATGCTGGTTACCAGCATTTTTCTTCTTTTGCCACATTGTTTTTTAAAGCCTTTTTTCAGCCGGGGGGATCATTAAAACACAGGATTGTTCAGTAAAGGCTTGATGACTCTGGAGACAGATGGCTTTTGAAAACTTTGTTGGAAAAGAAAAAAAAATGGTCACCAGTATTTTCTGCTTTTCCCACAATGTTGCTTACCCTATCAAAGGCAGAAATCATCACCTTAGAAACATTTATTATGTGGTCTGCACATGGTTTCAGGTTTGTCGAATCCAAAATTTTGTCGTTTGGTAAAGAGTTAAATACGCTTGAACTACTTATTTTATCGTTTCAGGAAGTGAACATTTGAGAGATATCCACTCAAACGGAAGGTAACCACTATTGACAATACAGCAAGGAAACAAAATGACAACCTTTGGGTGATGGTGTCCGCCATTTTGAGGATTTTATCTGTGTGATGAATATCAAAGATATTTTGATTTTGATTTTTATCAAGTGATTACGGAAAAGATTTCTTTGTGGTTAAAAACAAAAGATATATCTACTTGACTTGATCTAGAAAAGACAGGGATTATAACATTGTGTATTTAAGAAAACTTCAGCCATTCCAAGGGAGGTAAATATTTGTGTTAGAACACTATAAGAAGGGACTCAACTTCTGGATTTTTAAGCATTCCATTAATTTTCAAGGATTTGTTATCTTTGTTTCTGATAATTTATTGAGCATTTTGTGTAGTTGTTTGGTTTTTATCATAACAGTGATGGCAATGGGAACTTTTATGTGTTTCAACTGCTGCATAACAGAACAACCACAGCCAGTAAGTGATGACTTTTTTCTCATATTCTTTACCTAATACCAGATCAACTTGAAAATTCTTAACTCTTTATTAAATGATAAAATTTTACATCTGTTCACATTGAAAGCAGGATCTACTTTGCGTGATATAGGATCTAATGTGTTCATGATATATATGCTAATGTGTTCATGATCAGTTCATGATGTAGGAGCTTTGTGCTCATGATTTTGGAGCTAATTTGCTCATTTTTAAGAGTTTATGAAATCATGATGCAGTAGCTTATGTGTTCATGATGCAGCAGCTTGTGTTTTAGGATGTAGGAGCTAATGTGCTCATGATGCATGAGCCACTTTGTTCATGATGAAGGACTGTAATGATATGTGTTCATGATGTAGGGGCCAGTGTGCTCTTGAAGGTTAAAGTCTGTGCACATGAACCATTTCTAACCTTTGCATTAGTGACCTTAGGAATAACCCTTAATGTACCGAATAAACCAAAAGGACATTTTCATTCTAGATAAGACCCTGACAATTGCAATTTCTTGTCTGCCTTTTGCCCGTTGTGTGTCAGCAAAGTGTATGGTGTAGATCAAAGATCAGACTGCATGTTTTGTGCAGTCCTATCTTGATTTACTCTGGCCTCAAAAGCAAGTACAGAAGTGAAAGGCATTTTAGGGGTTCAAAAAAGTTTAGAAGGGTGGCTCAGTCTGCATGGTATAGAGCTAGTGATGAAGGACTGGTGAGACCCTGGTCAGCCAAACTTTTTGTAAGGACTGATGATAACCATTAGCACAGGATTTATTACTCTTTATTCCATATTTCAACAAAGTTTATGCAGGAAAGCAGCCAGTGGCTGGAAATACTTTGTGTAAAGAAACTCCAGGAACCTATAAAAAGGTGCATTGGCTGAGGTGATTTGACAGAAATAATGCAGAAAAATGGAGCTAAACAATACACAAACAAACAAGGTTTCATTGTAGAAATGCGCCACTCCTTGATTTTGAAACTTATCTATTAATCTATGACGTCTTGAATACTGGAAAAACCTCCTGCAGAAAATTTTTTGGCCTGCAAACAACCATTTTAGCCATACTCTGGCAAAAGGGGGCTTAATGCATCTCTGTGATGCATGATACCTCCCAGGTCGTCAACTGATGAATGATCAATAAAGTCTGTTTTGTGTAACAATTGACTGAATCATGACGTAGACTGGTCCTTGGACATGCAGGAAATTTACCAATAGCGAAAAGTGTTGGCCCAGGTCAGCATGTGCATACTGTGCAGGCTGACTTGGATAGATACATGTTGTGATGCATTAAGCCCCCTTTTCACAGAGCATAGCTTTTTTTTTTTTTTTTCATAATGAGCAACTTCTTCCTTTGCTACAATGTTTCACATGCAGAAGCTCTTTACTAGACGAAAAAAATAATTCGACCTCTGTCAATTTACTCTAACCAAATGAGAAAATTTTAGACTCGTCCAATTTGAGAGCATTTGCAGATGACATATTAACCCTTTACCAAACAACAAAACTTAAGACTTATCCAAATTGAAAGCATTTGCAGACGACAAAATCAGTGTGACTGAAAAATTGAAATTTGCTTTGGGAAGAGTAGAAAACATTGTGGGAAAAGGAGGAAATGCTGGTTACCAGCATTTTCGCCTTTTTCCACAATGTTTTCAAAAGGTTTTTTCTCCAGGGTTGTTAAAAGTCGGGATTGTGTGGTAAAGGGTTAACCCTTTACCAAACAAAAGCCTCCTTTCTTAGGGTCATTAAAACTCGAGATTGTTTGGTATAGAGTTAACCTTTTAACATGAAATCCAGAGTTTTAACAAGCCTGAGGGCAAGGGCTTTTGAAAACATTGTGGGAAAAGGTGGTAACCAGCTTCTTCCTTCTTTCCCACAATGTTTTCTACCGAATCAAAGACAGAAATCAACATTTTAGCTACCTTTAATTTGTTGTCGGCAAAAACTTCCAGTTTGGTTGACTACAAAATTTTGTTGTGTGGTATAGAGTTAAAACCTATTTCATGCGGGTAATTCATACTTTACTCTCATGTTTACAAAGTCGTCTGCATCAAATTTATTTCAAGAGGTTGTTCGTCAGGCTAGACACTTGATATTGCAATGCGGGCAAGTTATTGACAAAAAACTACACCCAGGTCTAAAGATCAAGACATCCTCAAGTTTGGTTGGTAGGTTTTTTATCCCTGATAAGTCACAGCAGGATATATACTTTTATAACTCTTTACTAGATGACAAAATATTACACATGTCCATATTGAAAGTGTTTGTAGATGACCAGCGAAAGGTGAAACTGAAGGGAATTATCTCTGAAAGTGTAGAAAACCTTATAGGAATAAGAGAAGATGCTTGTGACCAGTTTTTTTTTTTTCCTCTGCCAACAAGGTTTACAAAAGCTTTTTTCCTTAGGGTTTTTTAACCCTTTAACACACAGTCCCGAGCTTTAATGACCTTGAGAAACAATACTTTTGAAAACATTGTGGTAACCAGCATTTTCTCCTTTTCCCACAATATTTTCTACCCTATGAAAGACAGAAATCATCATTTGAGCAGCATAAAATTTCTTGTCTCAAGTGCTTCAATTTGGACCAGTCTAACATTCTGTCATTTGGTAAAGAGGTGAAACATGGGTCTTTTTGGTAGAGGGTTAAACAAAAGAAAAAAAATACATGAAGAATCAAGCAATGGATTTTTTGTTTGTTCAAATTTCATGATTACTTTTTGTGTTCAGAATGATCCTTTTTTGTTTTTCTTAATATGAGGTGTCTATAGACTGCAAATACAGTCAAACCTGTTTAACTCTTTACCAAACGTAAAAAATTTTTAGACTGATAAAAAATGAGAGCATTTGTAGACGACAAATAAAATGTGGCTCAAAAATTGAAATTAGCATTTGGAAGGGAAGAATTCATTGTTGGAAAAGGGGAAAATACTGATAATCAGGCAGCATTTTCTCCTTTTCCCTCAATGTTTTCTAAAGGCATCTTCCTGACTTTTAACGATACTAAGGAAAAAAGCATTTGAAAACATAGTGGGAAAAAGACAAAATGCTGCTTTTCTTCCTTGCCCATAATGTTTTCTATCTGATGAAAGACAAATTTCATGTTTTGAGTAACATTTAATTTGTGGTCTGAAAATGCTTTCAGTTTGGACAAGTCCAAAATTTTGTCATTGGGTTAAGAGTTAAACCCATAACTGAACAAGAGTACAACATGCGGATGCTAACGCTTGGCTGCACTTGCCTGATTTTCAGTGAAAATTCTAAGTTGAAAAAGGGACTTTTATAGGGTCCCCTATTGACAGTTAACAACTTGTCCAAGTTAGAAGTAAATATCTTCAGTATTAAAAGAGGTATTACAAAATGTCAAAGTTTTTGCACAATGCAGACAACGATGGGGGCTATTACAATAGATCAAAACAGCTGAGCCAACAAGAAATGTGAAGAGCCTTTGTTTTATTAAAAGCTTGGAACCTGTTAAAGATGCTCTTTGATTTGTTCCTTTATTACAGAAAAGACGAAAATTGACAGAATAGATGTTGGATTGTAGATTCCTTGTTAGCTCAGTTGTTTTTGAAGAAAACAACGAGTCATCACTGTAACCCTGCCATCGTCTGCACCGTGGTTGTGCAAAACTTTTGACATTTTACAAGATCTTAATTATTACTGAAGATATTTACTTGGACATGTTGTTAACTATCAAAAGAGAAACCCATACAAGAAGGGCAAATGACACAGTTATGTCTCTTTTTCCACCTAGAATTTTCACTAGAAATCAAGCAACTGCCACCGAGTGTTGGCACTGGCATGAGGTGCTCTTGTTTATTTTAGGCTTGGAACCTGCTAAACATGCTCTTTGATTTGCTCCTTTGTTACAGAAAAGACGACGGAAAATCGACAGAAGTATGATAGGAGAACCGACCAATTTCCGCCACACAAGTCACATTGGATCTGGGGATGTGATGTCAAATGGTTCAAATAGTTCAGTGAGTCTACAGTGTTTGCTAACTTGATCCCTTATACACTGAGTCCTTTACCAAACAATCCTGATTTTTATAATCCTGAACAAGAAGGCTTTTGAAAACATTGTTGGAAAAGGAAAAAATTCAGGTAACCAGCATTTTCTGCTTTTCCAACATTATTTACTACTCTATCCCTTGCGAGTTCCATACCCAGTTGGGGCAAACTTTCTCTGTGGCAATTTTTTGCCTCTAACCCCTAATTCATGTGGGAAAAGTAGTCAGTGACATGGAAAGAAAGTTGTGTCAGTACTGGTATGCGAAAGCCAGGAAACACATATGTAGGTGCACTGACCGCCGTGATATTACCAAAGCTGTTAAAACGGCATTGAACTCCCAATACTTACAAACAAACCATTGAAAGAATTTGCAGACAACATATTAACCCTTAAAGCGCCTTTCACTACTGTAGTTGCCTTGCCACCAGTCATCAAGATCAGACTTTACAAAACATGCAGTCTGATCTTTGATGGACACCATCCCCTTTGCTAAAGCACTACAGACAAAAAGGCAGTCACGAAATTGCAATGATCTGGGTGTTATTCTTGACTGAAAATGTCAGTTGGGGTTTATTCAGTACTTAAAGGGTTAAAAGTTCCTCAGACGATGGCATTTGACTATGAAAGTGTAGAAAGCTTTGTAAGAAAAGGAGAAAATGCTGGTAATCAGCATTTTCTCCTTTTTAGGTCACATGAGCTCAAAGTGCTCAAGGTGAGCTTTTGTGACAGTGCTGTGTCCTGCGTCCGGCATGCATCATATGGTCGTCAACGTTTACCTTGTGTGCACTCTAGGAGCCACATTTTCAGCACAATCCTCATGAAACTTGGTCCACATGTTTGTCTTGATAAAATCTTGGACAAGATTTTTGGGTAATGTCGGGTCAAAAAAGTATGTCACTTGGCCAAACGTTAGAAAAACTTTCTGTGCACTCAAGAGGGCACATTTTCAACCTGATTCTCATGAAACTTGGTCAGAATTTTTGTCTGGATAAAATCTCTGATAAGTTTGAACTTGGATCACTTCAGGTCAAAAGGTAGGTCACTGGGCCAAATCTTAGAAAAACCTTGTGTGTGCACTCTAAAAGTCCACATTTTCAGCCCAATATACTCATGAAACTTGGTAAGAATGTTTATCCAGTTGAAATCTCAGACAAGTGCAAAATTGGTTCACATCAGATTAAAAAGTAGGTCACTGGGCCAAATCTTAGTAAAACCTACATCTTCAACCTGATAGTAATGAAATTTGGTCAGAATGTTTGTCTTGATAACATCTTAGACATATTAGAAATTTGGTCAGTCGGGTCAGAAAGTAGGTCACTTGGCCAAATCTTAGAAAAACCTTGTGTGCACTCCAGAGGCCATATTTTCAGCCTGATACTCATTAAACTTGGTCAGAATGTTTGTCCGGTTCAAATTTCGGACCGTTTTGAAATTGGGTCACATTGGTGTAAAAAGTAGGTCAGCAGGCCAAATCTTAGAAAAAACTTGTGTGCACTCTTGAAGCCACATTTCTAGCCTGATACTCCTGAAACTTGGTCAGAATTTTTGTTCTGATAAAATATGAGACAAATTTGAAATTGGGTTATGTTGGGTCAAAAAGTAGGTTACTGGGCAAAATCTTTGAAAAACCTTGTATGCACTCTAGAAGCCACAGTACGAGCCTGATACTCCTGAAACTTGGTAATAATGTTTGTCGTGATAAAGTCTGAGACAAGTTTGAAATTGGGTCATGTCAGATTAAAAAGTAGGTCACTGGGCCAAATCATAGAAAAACCTTGTATGCACTGTGGAGGCCACATTTTGAGCCCGATACTCCTGCAACTTTGTCAGAATGTTTGTCCTGACAATATCTTGGACAAGTTCGAAATTGGGTCATGTCGGGTCATAAAGTAGGTCACTGGGCCAAATCTTAGAAAAACCTTACTTGCACTCTAGAGGCCACATTTCCAGCCTGATACTCCTGAAACTTTGTCAGAATTTTTTTTCCTGATGAAATCTTGGACAAGTTCGAAATTGGGTTATGTTTCGTCAAAAAGTAGGTCACTTGGCCAAATCTTAGAAAAAAAACCTTGTATGCACTCAAGAGGCCACATTTTCAGCCTGATACTCATGAAACTTTGTCAGAATATTTATCTTGATGATATCTCCAGAATAGTTTGATACTGAATCATGTTGAGAAAAAGAGTAGGTCATTGGGCCAAATCTTAGAAAGACCTTGTGTGCGCTATCAAGAGGCCATATTTTCAGCCAGATTCAAAATTGAACAATTCAGTCAAAAAGTAGGTCACTTACACTAATGCGTTTTACGTCATCAAGGCTGGGATCTTTTCAGCTTTATCAATCCTAGATGACTGTACTCAGGTGAGCGTTATAGGGCCAATGGCCCTCTTGTTTACCAAAATATTTCAAAAGCCCTTTGTCTCAGGGTTGTATCTGGTAAAGGTTTTTTCTCAGATTACCAAGGCTTATCACTTTATACGAAAGAAGCCGGTGGCTTTGGAAAAGCGCGTTTATTATACCCCCGCAAAACGAATGTTTTCGGGGGTATACTGGAATCAGCCTGTCTGTCCGTCCACCCGTGTGTCCGTCTGTGTACAAAATACTAGCAATTTTGTGTCGCGAACTCCTCCTACAGTTTTCCTTCAATTGCATTGAAACTCTGCACATATATTGATCATATATTGAAGATTTGCAAGTTGTAATTTTCAAGTGTCAACTCCCCCTGGTTGAGGAATTATCTCCCCTTGAACTTGACACTTTTTTTCTGTCAAAGCGCTGGCGGGGGTATTAAGTCACATTCAGTGACAGCTCTAGTTAGTATTAGCAGCAGTAATGGAACTCCAGAAATCCATGAATAGGTACACTGGCTGCTGTGATATAATTAATACAGTTGAAAACAGTGGCAAACAAAGCAAGAACCAAAGAGAGTGCCAAAGACTACTTACCTCAAAAGCTGTTGAATCCCATATTTTTTTTAATTATAATTTTTAATCACATAATATTACCAATTACATGTATAAGTCAGATTCTGAGAATATGCAAAACCAATACATGCGCACATGTAATTTTCATGAATAAAACCTGATTTATGTCTCTGAATAAATAGATGTCAACATAATTATATCACATGTGTAGCCTGGGTCAGAAATGATGGCCTGGGGACAACATCTACTTAACCCCATCTCACAGTGAGTTAAAGTAGATTTCACTGCAATTGAGTTTCGAAAGTAAATGTCTTAATGTAGATACCAAAATTCCAATAGCCTAGGTTCGATCACATCCTGTTTGTGCACCATGAAAGTATTAACAACAAAGTTTCAAATGGGTTATTCACAATGATTTTAGAGGATAGTTGAACCATAGCAAGTGTTGTTGATGGCACCAACTGGTTTTGGAAAGTCACTTGAGGGCTTGATACTGGAGTACAACTTAAGAAATTATTATGGCCTGGACCCAGGCTATACATGTCATGTCATATGATGCTTATCTGAAAGGTTGCTGAGATAAGAAAATTTGTCGTGGTTGTAATACACTTAACCCTTTCCCAAACAACAAATTTTGGACTGGTCCAAATTGAAAGAGTTTGCAGAAGACAACTTTAAATTTGATGAAAATGGCAGAAAGGTCTCAAAATGGGTAGAAAACACTGGGAAAAGGAGAAATTGCTCATTACAAGCAATTTCTCCTTTCCCACAGTGTTTTCAAAAGACTTGTACTGCAGACATGTGAAAACCAGGGCTTGTTTGGGAAAGGGTTAAAACAGAGGAGGTCATGTGGTAACATTCTAGACTTGGCAGAATTAAATGCATTTGCAGACACAATGTAAATCTGGCTGAAATGAGGAAAGGTGTCCGTGAAAGGTAAAAAAAATGTTGTGGGAAAAGTAGAAAATGCTGGTTCTCTTGTTTTCAAAGCCCCCTTCTCAAGAGTCGTAGAAAAAACCAGCTTGTCTGGGAAAGGTGACTCTTTACCAAGCAACAAAAGTACAAATTCATCCAAATTGAACACATTAACTGACGTCAAATTCATTTCGGCTCAAATGATAGGACGTTTCTCTGTAATGGCAGAAAATATTGTGAGAAATAAGGAAAATCCTGGTTACGAGGATTTTTTTCTTTTCCCGCAATGTATTCAAAACCCTTCTATCTCAAGAGTCTTTAAAACTCAGGATTGTTTGGTAAAGGGTTAAAGTACTAAACAAACAAGGAACAGCATCTGCTCTGCATTGATTGATTGTATGGTGTTTAACCCAGTTTTCAACCTTCTTTTCAGTAATATCGCAGTGGCCAGTGCACCTATCCATGTGTTCCTGGAGATTCTTTTTCCAGCACTATGCACAATTTTCTTTCCAATCCAGTGGTTACTTTCCCACATAACCATCATTGAAACAATGGTCCTTGGTGAGAGAGGAATGAATCCTATCGCAATGACTATCATCAATCCTCAGAAAGAAATTGGCCAAGCCGAGGACCGAACCAGCGACCCTCTGTTAAGTCCTGTATGCTACTGACTGACCTACCCAGGCTCTGCATCTGCTATGCAGCTTCAGTAGACAAGTTTCAAGTATATTGTGAAGAAATGAATGTTATAAAAAGGTTTTCATTCTGTATCTTTTTATTGCAGTTATCAAATCTTCAAGGACAAATGTCCTCCAAATCAGGGGGAGACGACTTAGCCAGCCCAATTGCCTTACATCTAAATGTTATAGATCTTCCTGTGAGAGAAACATAGGTATGTGTTTCTTTTTCCCCTTAGTGTTCTACCAAGAGGGAGGTTTCGGGACATTGTCCCATTGAATAGAAAAATATCCCATCATAATGCTCAAGGGTGGGCCTCTGTCCCTTTTGTAATAAAAGCAATGCTCTGTGAAAAGGGGGCTTAATGCATCTCCGTGATACATGGTACCAAGCAAGTCATCACCATATTATACGTCCCTAAAAATCAGTTTTGTGTAACAACCTACTGAATCATGAGATACGCTTGGCCTTTGCAGAAAATTGACCAAGAGCAAAAGGTTTCGGCCCAGGTCGGCCTGCGTGACTGCACAGGCTAACCCGAGTCGATACTTATTGCAGATACATGTACCTTAAGCCCTCTTTTCACAGAGCACAGCTCAATTATTTATTTGATTATTTGTCTTAACCCTTTACCACACAATCCCGACTTTTAACGACCCTGAGAAAGAAACCTTTTGAAAACATTGTGGGAAAAGGAGAAAATGCTGGTAACCAGCATTTTCTCCTTTTCCCACAATGTTTTCTACTCTTGCAAAAACAAGTTTCAATATTTGAGTCACATTTATTTTGTTGTCTGCAAAAGCTTTCAATTTGGACTGGTCTAAAATTTTGTCGTGTGGTAAAGAGTTAAGTGTTTTTTGTCTCAATAATATTGAAAGTGTCTAGAAGACAATCATCCCCCCTTTGAATACTCCTTAGCAGAACAGTGTGAGAATTATTAGATGAAAAACCTTAGGGCGCTGAATAAGCCCTTATGGAAGCTTCCAGTCTGCCAGTAAGAATTGGGTATATGCAGCATCAGTGTTACTTTTGTTCATGCCTTGGTATTGAATGTACAGTATAGATCAAAGATCAGATTGCACATTTTGTACCCTCTGATCTTAACTTTCACTAGCCACTAAGGGGACTAAAGTTGTGAGAGGTACCGGTAAGTTCACAATGACGTTTCGTATCAATGCTGAAGAAGAAGGCTTCTGAAAACATTGTGGGATAATGGAGAAAATGCTGGTAACCCAGAATTTATTCCTTTTTCCACAGTGTTTTCTACCACTTAAAAGACATATCCCATCATTTCAGTTACAATCACTTTGTTGTCATCTGCAAATCCTCTCAATCTTTGGTAAAGAGTTGACTGGATTTCAGTGATTTCAAACAGTTTCTGTACAGAATGATTTTGGACCATTTAATTCTGTACCAAATAACAAAATTTTATACTCATCCTTGTTGAAAACATTTCTAGATGACAAATAGGCTCAAATGATGGGATTTTTCTGTAATGGGGTAGGAAACACTGTGGAGAAGACAAAAATGCCTATGTGGGTTCCTGAGAGTGTGTAGTTTTTAAATTGAAGGTTTCTGATATAATATATATTTATCCTTTACACCATAATATATATCGGTAATTTATCTATGTTAACACAGCTGACTAAATTCTGAACCATTCTATAGGCTGTTTAGCAGCATTTTCTCTGGCTGTGATGATATATCTTTAAAACTAGAATTAAGGTTGCCAGTATTAGTTCCAGTATTAACTCTTTACCATACAATCCCAAGTTTTAATGACCCAGAGGAAAAAGCCTATAAAATACATTTTTGGGAGAAAGGAGAAAATTCTGGTAACCAGCATGTTTTCCTTTGCTCACAATGTTTTCTACTCTAGTACATGGAAGCTGCATCATATGGGCCATATTCGATTTATCGTCTGCAAATGCTTTGAATTTGGACAAGTTTAAATTTTGTCATGTGGTAAAGGGTTAAGTAGAATATGCATAACGCACGCTCATATGACTGCATTAAATTTGATTCAGGTCAAAGTGATCACACTAAGCCAATTTACTATACAAACCCACAAAAAAATTTGCGAAGCTATTCAGTTTTTCAGTTCAGCTGTTTTTGAAGAAAACATCGCTCAGTAGTTAGTGTATCTGACTTGTGACCTGGTGGTCGCGAGTTTGATACCCGGTTGAGGTAAACTTCCTTTCTGGCAATTTTTTGCCTCTCACCTCTGATGCATGTGAGAAAAGTAGTCATTGACTTGGGCAGAAAGGTATGCCAGTTACTGGTGTGAGAAAGTCAGGAAACACGTGCAGAGGTGCACTGAACTAAGCTGTTAAAACAGCTTTAAACTCCAATTCAAACAAAAAAATCGTACAAAGAAAACGTAGAGGCATTGTCGTAGCCCTGTCGTCATCTACATCATCACCTGTGTCGTCCTGAAAAAGTTTTGAAATTATAGAATATCTCTGTAATTACTGAAGATATTTACCTCATTCAAACTCTGACTAGATGTTAACTATCAAAAGCGGAACCCTTACAACAAGGGCAGGTAACCATCAAATATTTTTGCCACAGGTATGCCCCTTTTTTGACTTAGAAATTCCTCTGAAAATCAATAAATTTTTAAGATCAACAGCAGCTGAGCCTTGGCACCGGCATGCAGTGCTCTTGTTTTTATCCGTGTTTAAGAAATTCATACTTTGCACTAGATTTTTTCACCATGTTCAGTTGTTTTGCTACATAGCACACATTGTTGAGGTGTCATATCTTCTTTCACCCTTTACGAAACAATCTCGGGTTAGAACTATCCGAAGGACGATGGCTTTTGAAAACATGGCTGGAAAAGAAAATGCTGGTAGCCAGCATATTCTCCTTGGCCACTAAATATTCTACTCTTCAGATGTCAAAGCCAATCATTTGAGACACATTTAGTTTAGCATCTGCAAAGTTAAACTTTGGTAAGTGTAAAATTTTGTTGTCTGGGAAAAAAAGTTAATTGGTTTTTTCCATTTTTTTTAACCTTGGTTGTAAATGTACATAAAAACAAACAAGTATCCCCTTTTTTTTTGCTTCTCTTTCAGTGAACCCCACCTAGATATGACCTTGTATATATAGTACTCTCTACATGGAAGTGCAACATCATATCCCATCATGCAGCAGTCAACACTTCCTGTAAATTTGGCCTAGATCATCTTTGTTTTCAAGTGTACAGAGAGAGCACAGGGATCTGTAATTGGTTCCATCCTGAAACAGATTTGCAGCAGGAGAGATTGTGCACAGCATTGTGGAGACATGACCAAGTAGATATGACTTTGTATATAGTACTCTCTGCATTGAACTTGAAGTGGTGCATCATATCTCAATATACAGTAACAAAACTTCCTGTAAATTTGGCCTTGATTGTCTTCTTCTTCAAGTATACAGAGAACAGGGACGTTTAATTGGTTCCATCCTGAAACAGATTTGCAGCAGACGCAGTGGAAAACATCTATGTGGAGACATGACCAGCTAGATATGACCTTGTACAATTTATTATTGTACTCTCTACATGAAGTGGGTCATTATATCCCAATATGCACTAGTCAGCACTTCCTGTAAATTTGATTTAGATTGTCATTTATGTTCAAAACAGTCATGGGTCTTTAACAACCCTGCAGAAGAAAGCTTTTGAAAAGTTTACCAGCATTTACTCCTTTTCCTACAATTTTTGTGCTCTATCAAAGACTTTTAACCACATTTAGTTTGTTGTCCGCAAGTGACTTCATTACAGACTAGTCTAGAATTTTGTTGTCAGGTAGATTTAAGTGATTCCTTTCTGAAAAAGATTCGCTGCAGACAAGATTTTAACATCTTTGTGTAGACATGACCAAGTTTTATGACCTTGTATGAAGATCAAGTAATCTAAATGGAGGTGGGGTCCTGGATGGCTCAGTGGTAAAGTGTAGGACTCATGACATGGAGGCCCCAGGTTCGAGCCTCACTGGATTGACTGGGTTTTTAGCGTTAGTGTCCTTGAGCAATATGCTTCAGAACCCCAGCCGACTCTTGGTGAAACCAAGGGAATACTTGAATATGTGAGCTGTCACTGTGATATGACTGAAATAATGTTGAAAGTGGTGTTAAACACCATTCAATCAATCAATCAACTTAATGGAGGTGCTCTTTCATATCCCAACATGCAGCATGCAACACTTCCTGTAAATTTAGCCAAGATTATCTGTGTGTTCAAATATAGAGTAGGTATAGATCTTTACTCCACAGTTCCTGAAATTTGCAGCAGATAAACTTGAAGACATCTTTATAGATGTATGACCAGCCTAGATATGACCTTGTTTGTAAGATCTAATTCTCTACATGGAAGTGCTCTATCATTGTCCCGACATGCATGTAGCAGTCAAACTTCATGTAAATTTGGCTTAGATTATCAGTCTGCTCAAATGTACAGTAAATATGGATCTGTAACTCACTTTTTCCTTGACCCTTTACCACATGACAAAATTTTGGACTTGACCAGATTGAAAATATTTGCAGACAAATGTGGCTTTTGAAAATGTTGGTTTTTCTCATTGATAGAGTTGAAAACTTTGGAAAAGGAGGAAATGCTAGTTACTTGCATTTCCTTCTCTTCCCACAATGTTTTTAAAAGTCTGTTCTTTTAGGATTGTTAAAACTTGGGATTGTGTGGTTAAAAATTAAATAGATTAGCAGATGAGATTGTGAACTTTGTTGAGACAAGAACAGCTAGATATGACAGTGTATGTATGAAGTACTTTCTATATGGAAGTGTTCTATCCTATCTCAACTTGCACCATTCAACACTTCTGTAAATTCGGCCTAGATCATAGTTGTATACAAATAAACAGAAGATATAGCCTGTAAAAATGCAGTAGTCAATTTCAAAAACATCATTGTAATGACATGACCAGCTATACATGACCTTGTCTACATAATAGTAACTTTAACTCTTTTCCAAACAACAAAATTTAGGAATTGTTCAAATCCATTTCACTTGCAGACAACAAATCATATGTGGTTCAAATTATAGTTTTTGCCTCTCAAAAGGTAGAAAAACATAATGAGAAGGAAAAAATGGTGCTTACCACCATTAAATTTTTATCCTTTTCCCAGAATGTTTTCTAAAGCCCTCATTCTCAGGGTCGTTTAAAGGATTCAACGAAATTGCTCCAAAATATCTTAACATACATCATTCCATACTTCTAGTAAATTTGGTAAATCTTTCACTTTGTGCACAAATATACGGAAAATATAGCCGGTAGAAATGCAGCAGCAGATTTCAAAACCATCCTTGTAATGACATGACCAGCTGTATATGACTTTGTAAATATTATAGGAACTCTGTATAGAAGTGCTCCATCATTTCCAAACTTGCACCATTCAACACTCCCTGCAAATTGCACCTGGGTCATCTTTGTGTACAATTTTACAGAAAATATAGCTCCTAAAGATGCAATAGTTGATTTCAAATTCATCTGTGGACAGACATGACCAGCCCTATGTATGACTGAATGTTGTAGTAACACTTAACGCTTTACCACACAACAAAATTTTAGACACATCCAAATTGAAAGCATTTGCAGATGACAATTTCAATGTGACTCAAGTGATGCAATTTGTCTTTGATAGTGTAGAAAACATTGTGGGAAAAGGAGAAAATGCTGGTAACCAGCATTTTCTCCTTTTCCCACAAAGTTTTCAAAAGGCTTCAGCATCAGGATCATTAAAAGTCAGGATTGTGTGGTAAAGGGTTAATGGAAGTGCTCCATCATTATATCCCAACATGCACTATTCAACACTTCCTGTAAATATGGCCTGAATCATTTTTGTATGCAAATAAACAGATCTTAAACCTTTGACCACTCAATCTTGAGTTTTAATGACCCCAAGGGAAGAGGCTTCTTTAAACAATGCGGGAAACTGAGAAAATGTTGGTAACCGGCATTTACTCCTTTTCCCACAATGTTTTCTACCCTTTTAAAGACAAACTGCAGCTGCATTAGGGCCACATTTCATTTGTTGTCTGCAAATACTTTCAACTTAGACGAGGCCTAAAATTTTGTCATGTGGTAAATTCATGTTATTAGTCTGTAGGATCATGTCTATGTTCTAGGCCTCTATCCACCAAACATCCTAAACTGCATTCTTATTTTAACCCTTTAGCTGCACAGTGCTCTTTTGCAAACAATGTAAATCAAGATCAGACTGCACTGAATGTGCAGTCTGATCTTGGATCTACACTGTAGATAGGGTGAGTTTTTTTTTCCCTAGCAACAAGCACTTTGTGATCAAAATGTTTTGGTTTATACTACTGGCTGGAAATCTTCATTCCAGCCAGTAGTATGTACCAAACGGTTAACTCTTTACCAAACGACACAACTTTGGGATTGTTCAAATTGAAAGCATTAGCAGACAACAAAATCAATGAGACTCAATTTGAAATATCCATTTTGGTCGGCTAGAAAACATTGTGGAAAAAGGAGAAAATGTTAGTTACAAGCATTTTCTTCTTTTTCCACAATGTTTTTAAAATCTTTCTTTTTCAAGGTCAGTAAAACTCGGGATCCTATGTTTTAATGACAACTAGGAAAAGGGCTTTTGAAAACATTGTGGAAAAAGGAGAAAATGGTGGTAACCAGCATTTTCTCTTTTCCCCAAAGTGTTTTCTACCCTTTCATAGATAAATTGCTGCATAAGAGTCACATTTCATGTGCTATCAGCAAATGCTTTCAACTTGGACAAGTTTGAAATTGTATTGTCTGGTAAAAATACAATCAGAAATAGTGTACCCTCAAAAAAATAGAATTAGACTTACATCTTTACCAAACAACAAAATTCTAGAGTGGTCGAAAATGAAAGCATTTCCTGATGACAAAATAAATATAACCCAAAGTTGAAATTTGTTTTGGGAAGGGTAGAAAACATTGTGGGAAAAGGAGAAAATGCTGGTTACCAGAATATTCTCCTTTTCCCACAATGTTTTCAAAAGGCTTCTTCCATAGGGTCGTTTAAAGTCGGGATTGTGTGGTAAAGGGTTAAAATGTCATTTTAGAATGGTTGATGAATACAGGCCCTGGTCAGAAATATACAGACTTATTTTGTTATGAAAGTCAAGTTGAACTTGATTCTTTGTTGTTAATTTTGTTTTTATTGTGTGTATTATGAAGTCTGTCTTGTGCTAAACCCCTGTTACATTAGACCAAGCTCTAAAGATGTTTATCGATAGAGAATCATTTGAAAGCAGAAAGAAGTTGTGCAAGCATGTTTATACACTGTAGAAACTAAGGAAATGATTTAATCTGAAGATAAAAATGAAGTGCAGTGCTAATTTATGAAAAATTCAAAACCCTAAATCAATACATAATCCCAAGTTTAAACAGTCGGGAAGAAAACAGCATGTGAATAGGAAGACAAAACAAAAGCCGTCAATCAACCCCCCCCCCCGATGTTTTCTTGCCTTTCAAAGTTAAACTATTAAATTGTGAATTTTATCTTTATTTAAATTGTCTACAAAAAATGCTTTCAAACTGGACATGTCTAAATATTCTCTGAAGCCTTTCTCCTCAGGTTTGTTAACAAGGTATTGTTTGTAAAGTGTAACAAACTCAGTGATTGATTGACTGAATGGAGTTCAATGCCTCTTTCAGCATCATTTCAGTTATAACACAGCAACAGTTCACTTATTCATGTATATCCAAGGTTCCACCAGTACTTGGCAAGGGTCAGGCTCTGAAGTGTCTTGCCCAAGGACACTCCCACAAAAAGCAGTGCTTTGGCCCCCATGTTAGGTATCCTATACTTTCCCACTGTGCCACACTGGACCTCAATAAAAGAATTAAGTGTTAACTTCATTTAACCCTTTCCCAAACGACAAATTTTGGACTGGTCCAAATTGAAAGAGTTTGCAGACGACAATTTTTAAATTTGATGAAAATGGCAGAAAGTTCTCAAAAAGGGTAGAAAACACTATGGGAAAAGGAGAAATTGCTCGTTACGAGCAATTTCTCCTTTTCCCACAGTGTTTTCAAAAGACATGTACTGCAGACACGTGAAAACCAGGGCTTGTTTGGGAAAGGGTTAAAGATAATAAGAAGGGTTTGAAAGACAAAGTTTGCCTATCTTTCTGTGCTTCCACAGCATTCACTTTGCCTTGGATGCTGCATGTAACAGGGGCTGGTATTTTGTATTGTATGGAAAAATGTCTCTACCTTTTTTTCCTTATGTTTTGTTTATAAACTATCAGTTTCATGTAGATGTTTTTGAAGCATCCCCACATTGGTAATTCTTTAAAACAGTGTAGCGAGTTGAGAAATTGCTCAGAAAATTTCTCCACTTTCCACTTTGTTTTCCTTTAATCGTCATCATCCATAGGCGTACCTATGACTTGTCCAAAATATGACCACCATAATCCATTTATTATAATGAGATTGTGTTTTGTACTTACAGGTACATATATATTGATATTTTTATAACTCTTGTGAGCTCACATTTTCAAGCAATAGCTATTGTCTCTTGAAAAATTGTTTTCAGTTATCTGGCATTCTTGTTGTTTGCCGACTTCTTTTTAACTCATTTGAGCAACAAGTGCTCAAGATGAGCTTTTGTGATCATGCTGTGTCCAGCAAACTTTGTGTACGCTCTAGAGGCCACATTTTGTCTGATACTCATGAAACTTGGTCAGAATGTTTGCAATGATGATATCTGGGAATCCCACAGATCAAAAACAGGTCACGAGGTCAAATCTTGGAAGAACCTTGTGTACGCTGTAGAGGTTTCATTGTCAGTCCAGTACTCAGGAAAGTTGGTCAGAATGTTTGTTTTGATATCTTAGAGGATGTAGAAAATGGTTCGCGTCAGGTCAAAACCTAGGTCAGATCTTTGAAAAATCTTGTCATTCTAAAGACTACATGTTCAGTCTGATACCCATGAAAGTTGATCTGAATGTTTATCATGATAATATCTTGGAGGAGATTGAAAATGGGTCATGTTGAGTTAAAAACTAGGTCACTTGGTGAAATCTTTGAAAAACCTTGTGTACCATTTAGAGGACATATTTTCAATCCAATACTCACAAAAATTTGTTAGAATGTTTGATATCTCAGAAGAGCTTAGAAATGAGTCATGTTGGGTCTAAAAGATCAAGTGAGCGACTTTAGGGCCATCATGGCTCTCTTGTCTTTACACTGAGAGTAAATTCCTCAGTAGAAAAAATGATAAACATTAAATCCTTGGCCCTCTTTGTGTTTGTACTGGTAAGCGTTTTACTCTCTCCCTTGTTTCTGTCCATAATGCTGTTATTCCTGATATCCTTTTATCCAAGATATATCATGGGAAATCATTGTATATCTAGCCCAAGATTTTTGTAATGTTTTCATCGTTCACCCTTTACCAAACAAGCCAGTGTTTAAATGACCCCAGAGAAGAAGGCTTTTGAAAACAGACTGAACAAAGGAGAAAATACTGGTTACCAGCATATTCTTTGTTCACAATGTTTTATACCTTTTCAGAGACACCTCTGTTCATTTGAGTCATATAAAATTTGTCATCTGCACAAACTTTCAGTTTTGGCAAGGCTTAAATTTTGTCTTTTGGTAAAGGGTTAAATGTAGATATTGTTAACAAATGTTTTATTATTTAGACTTAGTTATGCTATCTCTGGAAGATGGTGATTGCGAAATGATGCCTTTTGATTACAAGTTTTAGAAACTGTTTACTTACTTATATAATGATAACTTGTTGACACCTGTACCAAACAGTCCCGAGTCTGAATGACCCTGGGGAAGAAGGCTTTTGAAAACACTGTGAAAAAAGATAAAAATGCCAGCATTTTTGTCTTTTCCCACAAGTCTTCTGGCCATAGAAAAGTAAATCCTATGATTTCAGCCACACCGAGTTGTCTGCTATTGCTTTGAATTTTGGCAGATGTGACAATTGTCATCTGGTAAAAAACGAACTCTTTATTAAACAATCTTGTGTTTTTTCCCTACCCAAAAGCATGAGTCTTTTATTAACTTTATGGGAAAAGGAGAAATACTGAGAACCAGTATTTTGTCCTTGTCTCAGAATGTTTTCTACTCTCTTATCCCTTTACCACAAACTACAAAATTTTAGACATGTCCAAATTGAAAGCATTTGCAGACACGGAAATAAATGTGTGGCTCAAACGTGGAAATTTGTATTTGTAAGCGTAGAGAACATTGTGCGGAAACAGAGAAAAATGCTAGTTACTAACATTTTCTCCTTTTCACACAATGTTTTCAAAAGCTTTCTTTCTCAGGGTTAGTTAGGATTGTTTGGTAAAGGGTTAAATACAAATTTCACCATTTGGGTCATACATAGTTTGTTGCCTAGAAATGCTTTCACTATTGATGAGTCTAGAATCTGATTGCCTAGAGTTCAGTCTTTACCAGAAAACAAAATGTTAGACCTGTCCAAATTGAAAGCTCTTTCACACAACAAATGCAAGATGGTTCTAATGAAAGGATTCATCTTCTAGTGGGTAGAAAACATTGTTACAACATGAATGAATGCTGGTCAACAGCATTTTCTCCTTTTCCCACATTGTTTTTGAAAGTCTGCTTTATCAGAGTTGTTACAACATGGGACTGTGTTGTAAAGTGATATGAATTAAAATAAAAAGTAATTCTAGGTCTTGCAAACATACGCATACATGTTAGCGTCAGATTTGTGATAAGCTGGTGTAAAAGACTGTTCCTACATTCTTTATAGTGCTGACAGGTCAAAAAGAGTAACAATACAAAGCAACCAATTCACTGCCTAAAAATATCAGTTTTAGTTAACCCTTTACCAGACAACAATGTTTAGAAACGTCCAAATTGAAAGCATTTGTAGACGACAAACTAGATGTGCCTAAAATGATTGATTTTGTTTCTGAAAGGTTAGAAAATATTGTGGGAAAAGGAGAAAATGCTGGTTACCAGCATTTTCTCCTTTTCCCACATTGTTTTCAAAAGGCTTACTCTTCAGTGTCGTTAAAAAAGGGATTGTGTGGTAAAGGTTTAATTGACACCATGGAGGCAGGTCTATATTCATAGATTTTAAATAATAAAAGTAACAATAGCCACCAAAAGTAAACAAATCGGGTGTTAAAATGCATTTAACTCTTTACCAAACAACAAAAATTTAGACTCGTCCAGCTTGAAAGTATTTGCAGACGACAAAATAATGTAACTAAAGAAATGAAATTTGTTTCGGGAAGGGTAGAAAACATTGTAGGAAAAGGAGAAAATGCTGGTTACCAGCATTTTCTTCTTTTCTCGCAATGTTTTCAAAAGCAGCTTTCTTTCTCATGGATGTTAAAAGTCGGGATTGTGTGGTAAAGGTTTAAATTCAAATCATATCAAGAATGGAAATTATTGTAAAGATAACAATCTGTTATTGTATGGTTGGTCAAAGTGTTATCCACTGGCAGAGAAATTAATTTTGAAACTAGGTTAAAACTGCTAGGTCACTCTATCTTTTGTTTACTTTTTGCCAGATTTAAAATTCATTTCTCTGCCAGCAACTAACACTTGGACCAACTACACAATAACAGATTGTCTTCTTCACAATATTTTCCATTCTTTTAACTCTTTGCCATACAATTCCGACTTTAAACAACCCTGAAAAAGAAAGCCTTTGAAAGCATTGTTGGAAAAAGAGAAAATGTGGTAACCAGCACTTTCTCCATTTCCCACAATGTTTAGTACCTAACGAAGACGGAAGTCATCATTTGAGGTACACTTAATTTGTCATTTGGAAATGCTTTCAGTTTGGTCAAGTCTGGAATTTTGTCATTTGGTAAAAGGTTAAATGGTATACTTTCAATTTAACCCTTTCCCAAACGATCAATTTAGACTGGTCCAAATTGAAATAGTTTGCAGATGACATTTTTAAATTTGATGAAATTGACAGAAAGTTCTCAAAAAGGGTAGAAAACACTGTGGGAAGAGGAGAAATTGCTCGTTATGAGCAATTTCTCCATTTCCCCCAGAGTTTTCAAAAGACTTGTACTGCAGACACGTGAAAACCAGGGCTTGTTTGGGAAAGGGTTAAAAGTATTTTAACACCTGCACTGTTTTTTGGCAGCTATTGGGCTTCTATTTACCATGCAACAAAATTTTAGACACATCCAAATCCTTAACATTTGTAGACAACAATTCAAACATGTCTGAAATTGTTGGATTTGTCTTAGAAAGGATAGGAAACATAGCTAGAAAAGGTGAAAATCCTGGCTACCAGCATTTTCTCCTTTTCCCTCAATGCTTTTAAAATCCTTTTTCCTCGGTGTAGTTAAAAGTTAGGATTGTTTGGTCAAGGGTTATTTTACCCTTCAGAGGCTTGTTGCTAATCATAAGCTTGTAAAGGGCCCACTTGAGCCAAGAGTGAAGAAATTTTGGGTCAAATTGACGCTCTATTAATTCATACCATTTGAAGTATGGATATTATTATAAGTCTGACAGTATGTTACAGTACAGTACGTCGACATTCAAGTTGGCAACTTTAATTCTGGTTTTACTGTTTATTTTTCTGCTAGCGACTGAAAGTTTGACAGACTGTACTATAGCACATTGTTAAACTCCTAACAATATCCGTACTTTTTAATTGATATGAATTAAATTTGCCTGTATTTCAATTCCCCATTGTTTGCTTTTGGCTGCTAGTAGGCCTTTGACTGATGACAAGTTTCAAGGCACAGTCTATTTACGCCAGTGTCTAGTTATTATTGTCATGTTATTCTGTTCTGTTCTCTTTATATCCATGTATTTTCATAAACATCAAATAAAAGCTTGTTGCTAATTTAGGAAAATATGTTGTTCTGTTCTGCTTGTATAACCTTTTATCACACAAATTATAATGACCCTGAGAAAGAAACCTTTTAAAAACAATGTGGTAAATGCAGGTAACCAGCATTTTCTCCTTTTTTCACAATGTTTTGTAACCTTTCAAAGATGAATTCTATGGTACCATCTTAGGTTTAATTTTTCAATGGCAGGTGCTTTCAGTTTTGGCAAGACAAAAATTTTTCATTTGTAAAAGAGATAATAAGTCCCAAAACTCTGTATCTGACAACAAAATTCTAATGGGGGCCGTTCCTTTAAGTCAAATTATTTTCCTTGCCAGATAAAAGCTAAAGGTAACCAAATAACATAATTGGTCCTTCTACCTGTTTTCCTATGTTTTTATCCTTGATTCCCTTGAGGATGTTGCGATAAATATAATTTATGATATATGAAAGGACCCCATGTTATTTTAAAGCAACTCTGTTCCCAGTCATCAAAGAAAAGTGTAAAATCAATTTTTCAAACAATCTGACCAGATGTAGTGAAGTTAATTCTCAAAGACATGTCTTTGAAGTGCAAGAAAATCAAGGATAAAGAGAAAGTAATCCCCTTATGAGGACCAATGTAGTGCTGAAGAGGAATCAAGGAAAATAACTGATGAATGGCCCTCATTGACAAGCAAAGGCAAGCAACAGGACTTAAGAGGGGTGCGGGCGTAGGGGTGTATTTGGTTCGAATCCAAAGCTTGGCCAATTTCTCTCCGAGGATTTAATGATAGTCATTGCGACAGGATTCATTCCTCTCTCTGATCGTTGATTTGACGATGGTTTTGTGGAAGTACTTGTGAAAGAAACTCCAAGTAAGCATGGATAGGTGCACTGGCCATCACAATGTAACTGAAATGTTGAAAACAGTATTAAACACTGTAAAATAAATCAATCCTTATTGACAGCAAATGTGGATGACAAACAACGTGGCTCAAATGATTGGATTTATCTTAAAAAGTAGTGTTACTGAAACAAATTGACATGAAAATGACCTCTGTGTAAAGCATTTATTACCATTGAACACATTTATTTTCGTGAGAATTTGGGCATGTACAAATATCTTTCTTTATATTCTGCTAATAACCATGGCATATCAACCTTGTCTACCCTATAAGATTTGAAATCGTTATTTGGTCAAAAGGTAGAGATTGCAGTCCACAGGTGGGTCGGCATTGGTTCGAAACTGCAAAGTGACGTAGAATTTTTTCTGTCTTTATCTATTTAACTTCTTTTAACAAAAAAGATAACCAAATTTGACATGCTGTGCTTGTGCTTAAATATACTGCTCTCATAAGAATTTCGTGTTTCATGTATTTATCATCTATCATATACAATAAAAAGACGGCAGGCAAAGAAGGTCAACATCAAATGGGTTCTAGGGTGAAACAGTTTACAATGTCTCGGAAAGATGTTACAACATGGAGGGATCCTTGATGTATTTTAAGTCAACAGCCGAAGCCATTGGAGTAAGCACCAGCACAATTTGGAGACTCCGAAGAGAAATGAAAGAAACAGGACAATTGCTTTCTCCACAGCGACCACACCAGCGAGTTCCTTACAAGCCTGTGGATGATTTTGACAAGTTTGTTACACAAAACAAGATAACAGAATTCTACACTGTGCAGAAACAGCTGCCGACATTGAAAATGCTACAAACAACTCTGAAAAGGGATATAAACTTTACAGGCAGTGAATCTACACTAGGAAAAGTAATGCAGGAAATGGGATATAGGTGGACAAAAACAAGAGACGACTGAGACCGAGAATCCAAACATCGTGGACAAAAGAATTACTTTTTATAGACGGAAAAATGAATTTGAAAAAAAGGAATCTTCTGCTGGTTTATATGGACAAGACTTGCATATATGGCAAAAAAGAGCTGGCAAGGTCCTGGGACAACTGGGGTCATTTCACCGTGCACAGGTGGATAGCATCCCATAGTAGTAAATGCTGGAACCAAACATGGATTTATTCCTGGAGCCAGCCTGGTATACAAAGCAAAGTGCAAGACAGGTGACTATCATGACGAAATGGATGGTGCCAACTTTACTTGATGGTTGGAGGAACAGCTACTTCAGAGACTAGATGAGCCAAGTGTGATGGTGATGAACAACACGTCATATTATTCACTGAGAACCAACAAATACATGCATATTGATTTCGACTGCACAACACTGTGGCCGCAACTTCTCCAACTTGTGCGTATGCACAAGAAGGCTCTTGAGTATATTGTTGACAACTTGGTAAGATATTGTAGAAAATTAAAAAGCAACAAGAAGTCTGTTTGTAAAACAGTCTTGCCCCCCCTACTGCCACATTGATATAGGAAGTGGCACAGTTCATAAACTGATATCAATCGCCGAAAAACATCCACATAATTCAATCCTTTAATTGCCGATAATTTGTTGGCAAGTCAATCTTTAATTGGAGATGGGTTGAAGTACCGACATGCGTCGGCAATAATCGCTAATCAAGAAATTAACATCCTTTAAGTGTCCGATTTATAGCCCACTTCAATTGTTAAACGTGATAATCTGTCAACAGTTTGCATAATTATACACACCGCCGTGTGTATACATACAAGATTGTAAACAGTCGCCGATACACAGACTGGGTTATCGAATTTTCTTCTCGGCACGCGTGTTCGACTTCCACTTTTTCTCAGTTGACTTCAATGCTTACTACGTTCCCGATAATACACGAATAAAATGATGGAGCCACAAGTTGAGCCACATATGATGATTTCTGGGACACTTTAATTTTTTTTGAGCAAATGGCTCAAGTGGCGAACGGCAGCGTGGGCCCTAAATAATCTGGTGGTCACTGTGACCTTGACCTTTCACGGATTAACCTTAAAATCGATAGGGATCATATACAATCCAAGATGAATATCTGTACAGAATTTGAAGGACCTAGGTCAATTCTGTGTTTAGTTATCATCTGGACAAGGTTTGGTCTATATATCATTAAGTTGAAGGCCACTTTGACCTTGACCTTTGATGGATTAATCTCAAAATCGATAGGGATCATTTACACTCCAAGATGAATATCTGTACAGAATTTGAAGAACCTATGTCAATTCTGTGTCTAGTTATCATCTGGACAAGGTTTGGTCTATATATCATTAAGTTGAAGGCCACTGTGACCTTAGCCTTTGACGGATTAATCTCAAAATTGATAGGGATCATCTACACCCCGAGACAAATGTCTGTGCCAAATTTGACGAACCTAGGTCGATTCTGTGTCTAGTTATCATCCGGACAAGGTTCGGTCTATATATCAACATGCTGACGGTCACTATGACCTTGACATTTGACCAATTGACCTCAAAATTAATAGGGATCATCTACACTCCGAGACGCATGTCTGTGCCAAATTTGACGAACTTAAGTCAATTCTGTGTCTAGTTATTATCCGGACAAGGTTTGGTCTATATATCAACATGTTGACGGTCTCTGTGACCTTGACATTTAACCGATTGACCTCAAAATCAATAGGGACCATCTACACTCCGAGACGCATGTCTGTGCCAAATTTGACGAACCTAGGTCAATTCTGTGTCTAGTTATTATCCGGACAAGGTAAGGTCTACCGATCAACGGACGGACGAACCGACTGACCGACATGTGCAAAGCAATATGCCCCCACTTCGTTGAAGGGGGGCATAATTATTGTTCACAATTTATTGTTATAAATACATATGAATGAATTTTAAACTTAAGACCATTATCCTTCCATTTACAGATATGATGATGTTCTCCATTTAACATGGGAAGCTATGTGTGAAATAGGGCCTGAAAAGTGGTGATCCACTTGCAATCATGTGGACATGCACATTGAGAAGTGTAAAGTGAATAACAATTATATAGATAAACATACGGACTAGCTTTTGATAGATTTCAGGGATGACACAGAGTCGGATGATGACACTGACTGAATCCTATTTTCGATTGAAGATGTGTATTTATTAATATGTAAATAAATGGATGAAATAAATAATTGTTTATATGAATGATAAAAAAAAAAAAAAAAATCATAGAATAAGAAGAAATGCATAGGAAATAATATACAATACGAGTTAAGAGAGATAGATAAATAAATTAATGAACTGATAAATAAATTAATAATAAAAAACATCTTTGCCCTCAAAGTCTGTCTTAAGGCATCTCGAACCCAGTACCTTCTTGTCTGTGGATTTCCATCCTATTGTTCCACACTGATGTCGATTAATGCTACAAGCAGTTTTAAAAAGCTTTCTAAATTGTTCATCGTTGCTACGAGCGCAGACGATAAAAGCAAAAGGTATTATTAGACAATAGGTCAAGCATGTATTTATGGTAAAAGAGGTTATTCATTTCATGTCAGTTTGTTTCAGTAAGAAACATTGTAGAAAAAGGAGAAAATGCTGGTTCTCCTTTACCAAATAGTTTTGAACAGACCTCATTCCTCAGAATTGTAAAAACATGTGACTGTTTCATGGTTATATGATAATAAAAAAACATCTTCAATAATTCCTGTTTAATTGACATTTGGTTGCAATCAATGCTAAATTTCTAGGAGAAATCAGTTCATCAAACACAGGTACTATAGTTCCATGAAACCCATGTTCCTCGAGCCAGAGTAGTCTGTCCTTATAGATCATAGTTTCCAAGACTGGTTGTAGAAGAAACTGTAATGCCTGAAATATATGTAAATAACTCTTTACCAACATAATTTTAGACTTGTCCAAACTGAAAGCATTTGAAGATAACATGTGTGGCCCATGTGATGATTTTGATCTTTGAAAGGGTACAAAACAATGTGTGAAAAGGAGAAAATGCTGACAACCAGCATTTTCTGCTTTTCCCAATGTCTTCTACCCTTTCAAAGATAACTTTTATCTGCACCATGTTTAACCCTTTCCCAAACGACAAATTTTGGACTGGTCCAAATTGAAAGAGTTTGCAGACGACAATTTTAAATTTGATGAAAATGGCAGAAAGGTCTCAAAAAGGGTAGAAAACACTGTGGGAAAAGGAGAAATTGCTCGTTATGAGCAATTTCTCCTTTTCCCACAGTGTTTTCAAAAGACTTGTACTGCAGACACGTGAAAAGCAGGGCTTGTTTGGGAAAGGGTTAATATATGGTCTGGAAATGTTTTCAGATTTGATGAGTGTAAAATTTTGTTGATTGATTGTATGGTGTCTTATGTTGGTTCAACATCATTTCAGTTACTAGTACCGGTATATCACAGCAACAGCTTACATTTTCAGGTATTTCCATGGTTTCACCAGAACTAGGCTGTGGCTCTGAAGTGTCTTGCCCAGGAACTTGACGTCTGGTAAAGAGTAAATCATTTACAAAACAAATCTGTGTTTTCAGACTTTACTACACTTGCAAAGAAATTTTCAGATTGATCCAAATTGAAGGAAAATTTTGCAGAGTACAAATTAACTGTGGCTGAACTGAAATTTGTATTTGAAAAAGTGGGAATAGGAGAAAAATGCTAGTTAACAGCATTTTCTTTTTCCACAATGTTTTCAAAGACTTCTTCCTCAAGGGTGTGAAATGTTGTTTTTGTTTGATGAAGGGGTACATACTCTATGAAAGAAGGCTTTTTAAAACAATGTGGAAAAAAGAGAAAATGCTGGTAAACATTTCTTAATATCACATAGTTTTTTTATCCTTCTTTTAACATATCCCACAATTCAAGCTAATTTCAGTTTGTTGCCTGCAAATGCCCTAACTCTTTACCAAACAACAAAATTTCAGATTTGTCCAAATTGAAAGCATTTGCAGATGACAAAGTAAATGTGTCTCAAAAATTAAAATTTGTTTTGAGAAGGACAGAAAACATTGTGGGAAAAGGAGAAAATGCTGTTTACCAGCATTTTCTCCTTTTCCCACAATGTTTTCAAAAGGCCTCTTTCAAAGGGTTGTTAGAACTCGGGACTGTGTAGTAAAGAGTTAACTCTTTACCAACCGACAAAATTTTACAGTAGTCCAAATTCAAAGCTGTAGCAGACAACAAATTAAATTAGCCCAGTTGATGAAAACCGACTCTAAAAGGGTAGAAAACATTGTGGGAAAAGGAGAAAATGTTCTCCTTTTCCCCCAATCTTTTCAGAAGGCGTCTTCCGCAGGGTTGTTAAAACTCGGGATTGTGTGGTAAAGGGTTAAATTTGAAATACTCTAAATTAGTAGTTTGGTAAAAGTTATACAATTCATTAACCCTTTACCACACAATCCGAAGTTTTACCAACTCCAAAAGAGAAGGCTTTTGAAAACATTGAGGGAAAAGAAGAAAATTCTGGTAACCAGCACTTTCTCCTTTTCCCACAAGGTTTTCTTCCCCTTCAAAGAACTTTAATTCATGTGTATCAATATCAAATTTTTTGTTTGCAGATGCTTTTTGAAGAGTCTACAAATTGATTGGTGTACTGTGCTGCTTGCAACATTATTCCTGTCATATCACAGTGACAGCTCTCTTATTCATGTATGTCATGGTTTTCACCAGTACATGTTCTAGGCTGGGCTCTGAAGTGTCTTGGCATGCACAAGGACACTCCCATGAAGAACCCTTCACTTTCAAAGGGGAATGAACTTGGGCTCCGGGTTATGAATCCCACTAAACTTTACCACTGAACCACACAGGACCCCTAAAGAGTTATAAAAACATCTGGGAACTACATTCTCCAACTATCCTAGGAATTGTTGAAAGTCTATATTCCTGTACAAGCCCAAGCCAATTGACTGGCTAAGATATTTTGTCTTCATTACCAAAAAGGAAGGCGGTTTACTGTTATATCTTGATATCATTACCATCTGCCTTTTTCTGAAACATTTTCTACCCTGTAACTCTTTACCAAATGACAAAATTTTAGGGTTGTCAAAATTGACAGCATATTGCAGATGACAAAATCTACTGTGGCCAAAACAATGAAACCTACCTGCAAAAGAGAGAGAGAGACAGAGAGAGACAGAGAGATCATTTGAGCCTCACTATTTGTTGTCTGTATATGGTTTCATGATGGAAGGAACTTATATTTCATAGTATAGTAAGGAGTAAATGCATGTACTAAATAACTTACAGTAATGGGTTCTACATAAACAAAGTAGGATTCATTTTCCTGATACAGCTCCCACATTTTTTCCTGGAATGATTTCAGGTAATGTTCTGTCGAGACTGAAATGTACATAAAAATTTGAGAGCCATATTTACCAATCATTCTGAAATTAATTCTACACTGTCATTCCAAAACTAGCCTTTGGTTGGCTTAAATGTTCTGACAAGCTGGGATGTGCTGTCCCAACATATCTGATAGCTTGTTCTGGGTTCAGGCCCTAGAGTTATAATAATCATAACAAGAGCGCTGCATGCTGGTGCCAATGCTCGGCTGCAGCTGCTTTAAGTGAAAATTCTAAGTTGAAAAAGGGGCATAACTGTGTCAAAAATATTTTCATAATTACATTCCCCACCCCAGTTGTATGGGTTCCCCTTTGATTGTTAACAACTAGCCCAAGTTTGAAGTAAATACCTTCAGTAATGACAGAGATATTACAAAATGTTAAAGTTTCCAAAAATTCTATATAAAAAAAGGGGCAGAAGTATGTAAAAGATTTTTATGGTTACCTGCCCCTGTTGTATGTGTTCCCCTTTTTATAGCTCACAACTAGTCCAAGTTTGAAGTAAATAGCTTTAGTAGTAACACAGATATTATAAAATTTCAGAGATTTTGCATGACAACACAGACGAGACCAGGGCTTGACAATACCTCAATATTTTTTAAAAAAATAGCCGAGTTAAAAATTTTGATTTTTCAAATCTGCAATAATCAAAATACATTTGCAGGTATGATAATACATTAAATCAGGGATTAGAAAGTCCTAAACTGACTTATACCAAATAACAGTAGTCCCAGGGCAAGCAGATTGTCAGATTTCACTTGTCGAAGGGCAATGTCAATCATAAATATAAGAACTGAAAAGAACTCGTATTTTCTCTACAAATGGAATTAAGCCATGCTCTGTGAAAAGGGGACTGAATGCGTCTGCGAAAAGTATCGATCCAGGTCAGCCTGCGCAATCTGCGCAGGCTGACCTGGACCGAAACTTTTTGCTATTATCTGTATGTCAAAGGCCCATTCTATCTTATGACACAGTTGGTTGTTACACAACATGGATTTTATGGATCCCTTATCATGTGATGACTTGCTGGGTATAGCCCATCACGGAGATGCATTAAGCCCCCTTTTGCCAGAGCACAGCTCAATTACATAATGCTGTGCATCTAATCCGATGTAAACTCTGGCAAGTACATTAGTGTCTATAGAGACAGAAGTTTCATACCTCGGACATAACTGTCACTAATCGTGACATCATACCCCTACAGAGTGCTTTTATAGGGTTGACAGTTGTTAAAGCTTTAACCCTTTACCTGACGAGAAAATATTAGTCTTGTCCAAATTGAAAGCATTTGCAGATGACAATTTCAATGTGGCTCAAATGGTGCAACTGTTTTTGGACAGGGTAGAAAACATTGTGGGAAAAGGAGAAAATGCTGGTTACCAGCATGTGGCTCAAATGGTGCAACTGTTTTTGGACAGGGTAGAAAACATTGTGGGAAAAGGAGAAAATGCTGGTTACCAGCATTTTCTCCTTTTCCCACGATGTTTTCAAAAAGCTTTTTTCCCAGGGTTGTTAAAAGGCGGCATTGTGTGGTGGAAGGGTTTACCCTTTACCACAAGACTCCCAGTTATGACGAAGTTGAGGAGGACAGAACTTGAAAACATTTTGGGAAAAGGAGAAAATGCTGGTTACAAACATTTTCTCCTTTCCTTTTTTCCTCTTCCCATATGGTTTCTATCCCCTTAAAGATAAAATCTATCATTTGAGGCACATTTAACTCTTTACTAAATCACAAAATTTTACACTTGTCCAAAGTGAAAGCATTTGCAGACAACAAATTAAATGTACCGGTAACTAAAAAGATGAAACTTGTCCTTCATAGAGAAGAAAGCCTTTTGGGAAATGGAGAAATTGCTGGTGGCTATCAGGATGTATTTGAGTTAACTCTTTACTGGACGACAAATTATTAGTCTGGTTCAAACTGAAAGCACTTGCAGACAACAAATCAAACAGAGTCTAACCGTTTACGGCATGACAAAACTTGTCCAAGCCTAAAGCATTTTGCAGGTGACAAATTAGATATGGTTTAGCTGTGAAAGTTGTCTTTGATGGGGTAAAAATGTCAAAGAAAATGGAGACAATGCTGGTTACTAGCATTTTCTCCTTTTCTCACAATGTTTTCAAAAGTCCTCTTCCTTAAGCTTAGTAAAATTCAGGATAGTGTGGTAAAGGGTTAAATGATAAAAGTTTGTCTTTATAAGGGCAGAAAATGTTGTGGGGGAAAAAGGAAATTCTCATTACCAGCATTTTCTCATTTTCCACAATGTTGTCCAAATGTCTTCTTCAGAATTGTCAAAACTTGGCATTGTTTAGTAACAAGTTATAAAATAAACATACAAGTTACATACCTGAAGAGGGAATGTTTATGTGCTTGCTCACTGATTTTACATAAGTTTCAAATGATTCACAGTCACCTTTGTGGACCATTTTTCTTGACATTTTCTTAAGAGTAAATGAACCTGAAATGTTATTATAAATAATATGTAATTTCTAATCAAAAACCTAATCAACAGATCTACTTTTTTATTAACCCTTCACCACACAATCTCGAGTTTTAATGACAATAAAGGAAAAAAGGCTTTTGAAAACATCATGAGATAAGGAGAAAATGCTGGTAACCAGGAAAATGTTTACATGTATTGAGTATGCACACAGGCTGTATTGACCACACATGTAATGACCTATTTGAATATACACCCAAGTTTATTTTTGGGACTGAGTGTTACAAATATTTGAGTCATGCTCTGTGAAAAGGGGGCTTGATGCATCTCCATGATCCATTATACCAAGCAAGTCATTAAAGATTCATAAAATCTACAGTATTTAGTCTAACAATTGACTGAATCTGGAGGTAGAATGGTCCTTGGACATGCAGAAAATTTACACATAGCAAAAACTTTCAACCCATGTCAGTCTGCACAGACTGCACAGGCTGACATGGATCCATACTTCTTGCAGATGAATTAAGCCCCCTTTTTACAGAGCATTGCTCATTTTCTTTTTCACCATGTTCTGTGATAATGAATGTTTCATCACTATTTTGATATTTTGTAGCCCTTTGTAATTAATTTTCCATGTTCTTCATATTATGTTCTATATTTTATTCAATTTTAATGTGTTTGCCATATTTTTCAGATTGTACTTTTATGGCCAAAATGCATATTCTGTGCTGATTTGCCAAATGAATAAATGAAATGGTGTTTCTGTGAAGCAAACTCATAGATACAGACTGATTTCTTGCAAGCTGCAAACATTAGTTTTGTGGGGACACAGTAGTACTGACAATTGCTCCTTTTCCTGCATGTTTTTCCCACTCATCTATTGAAAGGAGATAAAGGTAATATGTTTAACTCTGAACCAGAAAACAAAATTATATATCCTTGCTTATCCATAATGAAAAAAAATGGCAGATAACTTTTTTACGCCACTCAAATGCCTAGATTTATCTTTGGAAAGTTGGAAAACATTTGGGGAAAATGCTGGTTTTTGAAAATCTTCTTTAAGATTTTTTGTACAGGACTTAGGTTAAATTTCCATACCACAGAAAACATGCAAGAACTTACCCTGTGTCAAACACAGCTCTAAAATACCTCTGTAGGCTACATTCCTGGTGTGAAAGTCATGGTCATGTTTTGTCTGCTGTTTCCATCTGGCCCTACACATAAATTGAACTCTTCACCAAATGATTAAATGTTAGACTTTTCCATTTTTAAAGCATTTGCGGATGACAAATGAAATGTGGTACAAGTGACAGGATTTGAGCCATGCTCTGGCAATAGAGGGTTTAACCCTTTACCGCACAATGACGCCTTTTGATGCCCCTGGGAAAGAAGCCTTTTGAAAACATTGTGGGAAAAGGAGAAATGCTGGTAACCAGCATTTTCTCCTTTTCCCACAATGTTTTTTACCCTATCAAAGAAAAATTGCACCATTTTAGCCAAATTGAAATTGTCGTCTGCAAATGCTTTCAATTTGGAGAAGGCTAAAATTTTGTTGTCTGGTAAAGGGTTAATGTATCTCCATGCAAGTCATCACATTATCATGGATCCATAAAATGTGCATGTAATTTGTCTTACAACCATTTGAATCATGAGGTAGACTGGTCGTTGGACATGCAGAAAATTTATCAAAAGAAAAAAAAATCAATAAATGAGCAGTGCTCTGAAAAATGAGGGTTTAACTCTTTACCACACAATCCCGACTTTTAACGACCCTGGGAAAGAAGCCTTTTGAAAACATTGTGGGAAAAGGAGAAATTGCTGGTAACCAGCATTTTCTCCTTTTCCCACAATGTTTTCCACCCTTTCCAAAACAAATTTCAATTCTTGAGTTGCTTTTAATTTGTCGTCTGCAAATGCTTTCAATTTGGACTGGTCTAAAATTTTGTCGTGTGGTAAAGAGTTAATGCATCTCTGTGATGCACTATACCAAGCAAGTCACCATATAAGAAGGGATCCATAAAATCAATTCAGTGTAACAAACAACTGAATATGATGGTAGAATAGCCCTTAAACATGCATAAAATTCACAAAGAGCAAAAGGTTTCAACCCATATCAGCCTATGCAGACTGAACAGGCTGACATGGGTTCATACTTCTTGCAGATGCATCAAACCTCCTTTTCACAGAGCATGGCTCATTTGTATTTGGAAGGGTAGAAAATATAATTTGCTGTGGTTACCAGTGTTTTCTTCTTTTTCCACTATGTTTTCAAAAGCCTTATCATTCAGAATCATTAAAATTCAAAAATATTTCGTTAAGGGTTAACTCCATCACATTCACCCTTAGGAAGAATTAATTTTGAAGCATTATAGGAAAAGAGAAAATGCTGGTACCCAAAATTTTCCCCTTCGCTAACATTGTTTCCTTCCCTTTTGAAGTCTGATCAGATTGTTTTGGCCTCATTCAATTTGTCATCTGCAGATCCTCTTGATTTGGACAAGTCTAAAATTTTGTATTTATATATAGTAAGTCGATACCGTTTATTTATGATACTACCTCTAAACATGCTGTATTGCTAAATATTTTTATCATCAAAGAATAAAAGTCCATATGAAATAACAATAAAATGACCTAAATCTTAACAAGAGGACAAAATGGTAGACCTGTCCAAATTCAAATGATTTGCAGACGAAAAAGATGATGCGTCTTAAATGATGGAATTTGTTTATGAAAGGGTTGAAAACATTGTGGGAAATGGAGAAAATACTGGTTACCAGCAATTTCTCCTTTTCTAGCATTGTTTCGAACATCTTTCTTCTTAAGGGTCGTTAAAACACAGAATTGTCAGATACATGTAAATGGTAAACTCATCACCATAAACTACCACTATAAAATTCAAGCTATCTGGAGTAAGGTCCCCTAGATCAAATTGACAATCTTGTAACTAGGCAGACAGCAACTTACCCAACTCTTTACCATACGAAAACAATTTTAAACATGTTCAAATCGCAAGCATCCATAGACAAAGTAAAGCCATAAAAGAAAGTCATCAGAGCAAGAAAGCGTTTTGAAAATATTGTGGGAAAAGGAGAAAATGCTGGTAACAAGCACTTTCTCCTTTTCCCACGGTATTTTCTACCCTTTTACTGACAAATGTCATCATTACATCCAAACTTAATTTGTCGTCTGCAAATACTTTCAATTCAGACATGTCTAAAATTGTTTCATTTGGTAAAGAAATAATAATATAATTTTCTCATTTACTTTAAGGACATTTCCTGTAGTTTTAATTCTTCCATAGAATTATTTTGTTTTCACACATATAAGTTAAAATTTTATGTTGAATACAACAAGAGGGCCATAATGGCCCTGGATCGCTCACCTGAGTAAAAAGGCCAAACATTCTGACCAAATTTCACAAGTATCTGACTGAAAATGTAGCCTCTATAGCACACACAAGGTTTTACGAATATTTGACCTAATGACCTAGTTTTTGACCCCACGTGACCCAATTTTGAACTCGTGTGAGATTATATCAAGCCAAACATTCTGACCAAGTTTCATAAGTATTTGACTGAAAATGTGGCCTCTAGAGCCTACACAAGGTTTTTCAAAGATCTGACCTAGTGACCTAGTTTTTGACCCCACATGACCCAATTTTGAATTTGTCCGAGATTTTATCAAGACCAACATTCTGACCAAATTTCACAAGTATCTGACTGAAAATGTAGCGTCTAGAGCACACACAAGGTTTTTCGAAGATTTGACCTAGTGACCTAGTTTTTGACCCCACATGACCCAATTTCAATTTCTTACAAGATTTTATCAAGCCAAACGTTCTGACCAAGTTTCATGAGGATCAAACTGAAAATGTGGCCTCTAGAGCGTACACAAGGTTTTTCTAAGATTTGACCTAGTGACCTAGTTTCTGACCCCACATAACCCAATTTCAAACTCGTCTCAGATTTTATCAAGACAAACATTCTGACCAAATTTCAAAAGTATCTGACTGAAAATGTGCCTCTAGAGGGTACACAAGGTTTTTCGAAGACCTGACCTAGTGACCTAGTTTTTGACCCCACATGACCCAATTTCGAACTCGTCCGAGATTTTATCAAGACAAACATTCTGACCAAATTTCATGAGTATCTGACTGAAAATGTGGCCTTTATATCGTACACAAGGTTTTTCGAAGATTTGACCTAGTGACCTAGTTTTTGACCCCACATGACCCAATTTCAAACTCGTCCCAGATTTTATCAAGACAAACATTCTGACCTACTATCATGAGGATCGGACTGAAAATGTGGCCTCTAGAGTGTACACATGGTTTTTCGAAGATTTGACCTAGCGACCTAGTTTTTGACCCCACCTGACCCGATTTCGAACTTGTCTGAGATTTTATCAAGACAAACATTCTGACCAAGTTTCATGAGTATCTGACTGAAAATGTGGCCTCTAGAGTGTACACAAGGTTTTTCGAAGATTTAACCTAGTGACCTAGTTTTTGACCCCACATGACCCAATTTCGAACTCCTACGAGATTTTATCAAGCCAAAAATTCTGACCAATTTTCACAAGTATCTGACTGAAAATGCGGACTCTAGAGCGTACACAAGGTTTTTTGAAGATTATGACCTAATGACTGAGTTTTTGACCCCACATGGCCCAATTTCGAACTCGTCCGAGATTTTATCAAGACAAACATTCTGACCAGGTTTCATGAGTATCTGACTGAAAATGTGGCCTCTAGAGCGTACACAAGGTTTTTCGAAGATTTGACCTAGTGACCTAGTTTTTGACCCAACATGACCCAATTTCGAACTCGTCCGAGATTTTATCAAGACAAACATTCTGACCAAGTTTCATGAGGATCGGACTGAAAATGCGGCCTCTAGAGCATACACAAGGTAAGAAGTTGACGACGCATGACGGACGATGCATGACGGACGACGGACACAGCACTATCACAATAGCTCACCATGAGCACTTCGTGCTCAGGTGAGCTAAAAATAAAAAGAAAATGATAGGCTGACATACTCATTTTTTTGTTAAATGCCTGTTTCCATGGTAACAGTATAACCAAATTCTAAAAATTGTGACTTTTGCTTGAAAATGGTAATAACATTGCCAGGCAGCTTTGATTTTATAATTTATATAGAATCAGAACTGAACATTTGTATATCTTTATCTAACATTCAGAAAATTTGACTTTTATACACATATTTTGTAGACAGGGCCATTTTATCGCAATTTTGTATCCACAAAAGGTTGAAAAATTAAGAGTTCAGCAAGTCAAACAGAGTTATCAAAAATCCCCTTCCACTGATTTTGTTCATTTTTTCTGAATAGAATCCCTGAAATATCTTCTTTTCAAATTTAACAAAAAAAGAATAGATTGAGATGTTAAGATTTTAACAAAATTACAGTTTCCATGGCAACCATTGTACATTTTACACAAAAATTACAAGTTTTACCGAAACTGAAGACACAAAATTATTTTGAAAACATACATGCATAGCCATGAATTGGTTAACACAATAAAACATTTGATAAGTCAAATTAAAGTGACGGATAACCTGTTATCAAAGCCCACCCATTACTGAAGATCAATTCGGATAAACATGGTAAATTTTCACATTTACTTTAAATGGGGCTCCTGAAATGTTTGAAGTCTGTAAGCTGGTTATAAAATGCATTACTTAACATCAGGATAAGAAACAGTACTTAACCCTTTCAGCACCATAGGTGAAAACAGGGGCTTTAGCAGAGGGTATAGATCAAGATCAGATTGCACAGAATGTGCAGTTTGATCTTGGATCTATACAGACTGCTTGTTTAGTCAAGTCTGTAGGCTGAAAATTCGAAGTAGACTACTAATTCGATGACCACTTTTCCATGGCTCGTTCAATGATGTTGATTTCCCATCACGAGAATATGTTTCTATACATTTTACATTAGAAGAGTTGGGTGGGGAACTGTCAGTTACTTTTGTTTTTTTATGCCTCACTAGTTGGATACAGTCAGTATTTCTTGTAGTGTCTTTTTTTGGAAAATGCAGACTGAACCGTTGAAATACAGTCTAAAATAGAATTCCTTGCAAAATGTCCTTAAAAGCGAAACATGTTTAAGCTGGTTATGATTTCACTCTGTACAGTTATTATATCTGAGTACTAATGGACTATTTCCTTCATGAAGAGTCAAATATAGCCCTTTATATCATTATGCTCTCTGAGTGCTCCAGATTTGATTTGAAAAGAAATGAGATCATTCAATGGGACAAACACACCCGGACCTACAAGCCCAGATAAACAAGCACGGGCAAACAAGCCGAGGGACAAAAAAGCTTGTTCCCATGTGCACTAGGTTGTGCAAAGAAATCTCCTGAAAACATCCTTAACTCTAAGCCTTTGGTTTGAAGTATACCAGAACGTGCTTTAACTCTTTACCGCACAATCCTGACTTCTAACGACCCTGAGAAAGAAGCCTTTTGAAGACATTGTGGTAAAAGGAGAAAATGCTGGTTACCAGCATTTTCTCCTTTTCCCACAATGTTTTCTACCTTTCCCAAAACTTATTTCAATTTTTGAGTCACATTTAATTTGTCGTCTGCAATTGCTTTCAATTTGGACCAGTCTAAAATTTTGTCGTTTGGTAAAGAGTTACAGCTACAAAATGTAATAATAATAACTGAACTACCTGGTTTCCTGTGCAGCTAGTCTCATGCTGAATGGTGTAAAATGGAAAGCTGGGTACAGAGACTCTGCTTTTGAAACACAAAGCTTCATATGTGAACTTAAGGGAAACTTTGTAAAGGTGAACTGGTCCTCTGAAACAAAGAACCTAATCTGATTTCCTCTGTCCCTTTATCAAACAATCCCATGTTTTTACAATCCTTGGGAAGATGGCTTTTGAAAGCATTGAGGGAAAAGGAGAAAATGCTGGTAACCGGCATTTTCTTCTTTTCCCACAATGTCTTCTACCCTTTCAAAGACAAATACCATAATTTGAGCTATATTTCATTTGTTGTCTGCAAATTAATGGTTTTAATTAAAACAAGTCTAAAATATTGTGGTTTGGAAAAGAATTAATCTATTATTACAGAAATTTATATGACAGTTTCTTGGTATGTTCCCCAGGAGACAGCTTTTTTAACTCTTGACCAGACGATAAAAAAAGCATTTGCAGATGACAGATTAAATGTCACTCAAAACATATACATGTACTTGTATTTTGTCGTTCCTACGGTAGAAAACATTGTTGGAAAAGGAGAAAATTCTGGTTACCAGCATTTTCTCCTTTTCCACAATGTTTTTAAAGGCCTTCTTTCTCAGAGTCGTTAAAAGTCAGCAAGATGTGGTAGAGGGTTAAACACTATTTGTGCATTACATTTTTTTTTTTCTAAATGTTTCCCGTTTCAATAAAAAATCCATATTTCCTTTCCTTTTGAATGTTTCTACATTGTATCACAACTAAGTTGTATGTAAACTTCTAAAATATATCACACCTGAACTGAAAATTTCTTCTTTTTTGCTTTCCATGGTGTGGAAGTGAAAGACATGAATATTTACTGGTCATGCTTTATTTTTCTTTTCTTTTCTCATTCATGTATGTCTTTCTTCATTGCTAATTTATTGACAATAGTCATTGCGACAAGATTCATTCCTCATTCACTGCTGACCATTTTTTTTTAAGATTATGAGGGAAAGCAGCCAGTGGCTTGGAAAGAATATTTTGCACAGTACTGGTAAAAAAAAAGAACTCAAGAATAGCATGGATAGGTGCACTGGCCTCTGCAGTATAACTGAAATGATGTTGAAAACGGCATTAAACACCATACAATCAATCCATCATTGCTTATTTATGCTAGATTTAAACATATTACTGTACAGACACAATCTCTTGAAGACATGGGAAAAGGAAAAATTACTTTTAAAAGCAATTGCTTTTTTTCTATAATATTTTCCATACCTTAGAAAAATCCATCCATCCATCTAACTACTCACTATTATATTCCATCCGATGATAACAGCAGCTCACAATACACAGAGATTTGATGAAGTCCATCTGTGCAAAATATCTCAACATGGTAGGGCTTAAATCCCCACAACAGTGGAGTCCAACCATACAAATGTTAGATGTTATACTGGGTAACTGTATATTCTTGTTTTGAACTAAACCAGTCTTCACCCCATTGTTTGGCACTGAATTATTCTTCACTGTTTTGTTTGGCACTGAACCATTCTTCACTGTACTGTGTGACACTAAACCAGTCTTCTCTGTTTTGTTTGGAACTAAACCAGTGTTCTCTGTTTTCTTTGGAACTAAAACAGTCTTCTCTGTTTTATATGGCCCAGAGCCATCTGTCACTGTTTTGTTTGTCACAAAGACATCCTTGACTGTTTGGTGTGGCTCGAAACTATTCTTCACTGTAGAGTTTCCATTGACATGTGGTGATGGATAATTATATGAACAGGTAAATGCACTTGTCTTGGGATCTTGAGTAATACAACAATATTCTTGTTTAAATGTTTGTATTGTTTCATTGTTACACACATTATTTGCTGCTACTACTTTATATCTATTACCATTTTGACTCATGTGTTCCCCACCTTCTTTCATAAAATTTGAATACTGTGCTGAATTCTCAACACTTATATCACAACATCTTTCTTGATTAGTGTTAGAGCCAGTCAGATCAGATTGATGAGAGGTGATTCCAGGTTTTTTGGTAACTCTCATACCATCTGGGGAACTAGACTGGGCAGCAGACTTACAGGAACAAACTCGAGCGCCATCTGGTGGAAGGGTAGACAGCCAATGAGAAAGCACTTGAAGAAATTCTGCTTCCGATCCTTGATTTTCATACAGTTCACATGTTCTGTTTTGTAAACTAGAGCAGAGATCTGAAAGAGTAACATAGTTAACCCTTTACCACACAATCCTGGGTTTTAACAACCCAGAGGAAGAAGCCTTTTTGAAAACATAATGGAAAAAGGAGAAAAATGCTAGTAACCAGCATTTTCTCCTTTTCCCACAATGTTTTCAACCTGTCCAGAGAAATTTCATTATTTGAGCTAGAATTTACATGTTGTCTGCAACAACTTTGAATTTGGACAAATCTAAAAATTTTTCACTGAATGAACTCTTTACCAAACAACAAAATGTTAGACTTGTCCAAATTGAAAGCATTTGCAGATGATAAAATAAATGTCACCCAAAAATTGAAATTTGTTTTGGGATGTCTAGAAAACATTGTAGGAAAAAGGAGAAAATGCTGAAAGCATTTTCAGGTGACAAATTATATATGGTTCCATACTGTTAAATGGTATGATTTAAATCTAAATGCATTGTATCACCCAATTGTTTATTTTTGGCTAGTACTGGGCCTTTAAGGCTAATGAAAATGCATATTACTTGTGTTTTTCTGCACTGTTCTCCTTTCTGCTCCACTTGTATGGCTCTGTTTCCCCTCAAGGCCCAAAACATGGTGATGGAAGACGCTGTGTAGTACTTGACCCAGATATCCCTGTATAAATATAGACCTGTATTCACTCTTTGCCAAACAATTCTGTGTTTTGACAAACCTTCTGAGAAAACGCTGATAACCAACTTTATCTCCTTTTCCTGCAATATCTTTTCAAAGACATATCCCATCATCTTAGCGACATTCACTTGTCATCTTTTAACCCTTTACCACACAATCCCGACTTTTAACGACCCTGAGAAGGCAGCCTTTTAAAAACCTTGTGGGAAAAGGAGAAAATGCTGGATACCAGCATTTTCTCCTTTTCGCACAAGGTTTTCTACTCTTCCCAAGACAAATTTCAATTTTTGAGTCAGGTTTATTTTTTCATCTGCAAATGCTTTGAATTTGGATCAGTCTAAAATTTTGTTGTTTGATAAAGGGTTTATGCTTTCAGTATATCTAAAAAGAATTCCAAAAGATAATGTTTGTTTGCATGGTGTTTAATGCCATTTTCATTATAACATGAATTTAGTTATAATGAATTGGCCAGTGCACCTATCCAGGTTTTTCATGCGGTTTCCTTTTACCAGAATTTTGCACAGTATTCTTCCCAAGCCACTGGCTGCTTTCCCACATGACCATCCTTAAAAGTTAAAGAAACACCCAAGCAGTGGAGGGATAACTGAAAAGTGCTTGCTTAAAGGCCCTACAGCAGCCAAAAGTAAACAAAGCGGGTGTTAAAATTTAAATGTATTTAGATTTAAATCATACCCTTTAAAAGTATGGAAAATACTATTAACCCTTTACCGCACAATGCCACCTTTTAACGCCCCTGGGAAAGAAGCCTTTTGAAAACATTATGGGAAAAGGAGAAAATGCTGGTAACCTGCATTTTCTCCTTTTCCCATAATGTTTTCAACCCTATTTAAGAAAAGTTGCACTATTTGAGTCACAATGAAACTGTTGTCTGCAAATGCTTCTAATTTGAGCAAGGTTAAAATTTTGTCATCTGGTAAACGGTTAAGATGACAATAGATCTGTTAATTTGTTGTCAGTCCAAGTGTTAGTTGCTTGCGAGAATTTAATTTTAAAATCAGGCAAAAGTAAACAAACAATAGAGTGACCTTTAGAGTGAACTTTTAACATAGTTTTAAAATTTATTTTTTTGCTAGCGACTTACAGTTCGATGGACCATACAATAATAGATGGTCATTTTCACAATAATTTTCATCATCATACTGAATGGTATGATTTAAATTTAAATGCATTTTAACACCTGCATTTACATCTTGCTGCTACTGTGCCTTTAAATCAGGTATCTGCTTTATACAGCATAATACAGGTTTTCTTACTATTAATTATTAGGGATGTAAGTGTTGGCCCATTTTAACACTTTATCACACAATTCCAAATTTTAAAGACCATAAAGAAGAAGGTGTTTGAAAACAAGGTGGGAAAAGTAGAAAATGCTGGTTACCAGCACTTTCTTCTTTTCCCACAATTGTTTCTATCCTTTCAAAGAAAATTTCAATCATTTGAACCACATTTAATCTGTCATCTGCAGATATTTTCAATCTGGACAAGTCCAAAATTTTATCATGTGGTAAAGAGTTAAATCAATTCTAAACTAACACCATCACAAAAGTGTAAAATTATAAAAGTTCACTGGAAGATAACTCTTGCATGCTTAAACTCTTTGGTAAAGGGTTAACTCTTTAGCATATGGCCATATTTTAGACATTTCCAAATTGAAAGGTTTTGCAGACAATAAAATAAATATGACTCAAAAATTGAAAATTGTGTTTTGAAGAATAGAAAACATTGTGGGAAAAGGAGAAAATGCTGGTTACCAGCATTTTCCCCTTTTTTCCACAATGGTTTCAAAAGCCTTCTTCATCAAGTCAATAAAAGGCGGTATTGTGAGGAAAAGGGTTAAAGCAGACATCTGAAAATGACCCCTTTCCACATCTACTGTTTTAGGTATGAAGAGTTCCACAAAACTGAATAAAAGCAAAAAATGAGGATTTTTGCCACACAAATTTACCTATGTCAGTGCCCACAGATGGACGACTGAGTTTACGCTGAAAACATTTGTTTAGCAACAAAATTGTCATAAAATATAACATACCAATCCAGACCCAACATCTACCACGCAATCAGCACCACTTTTAGAGACAACAGCATTAATCAAGGCAGACATATTCCTAACTTCATGTAGCTTCTTGGCAGTCATACCCTTACGGATATTCGAGTCAATCTGGCTTTCGCTGATACCAAATAAATCCCCTGATTTCCGGGGTAGTAGTGCATGTTTGTGACCTGAAGATACTGATAATTTTCTCTCTACATCTATCTTTCTCTCACCAGCACAAAATGATAATTCTGATATCTGAGGTAGTGGTTCATGTTTTGAAGAAGCTGATGACTTTCCCTCGGAGTCAATCACTCTTTCACTAATACAAACTGAATGCTTTGATATCGAGGTTGGTGGTACACATTCTTGATCTGGACAGTACAATGAATTTTGCACTGAAGATGTAAATGTTGAGTATGGAAAGTCGAAATTTTGTTCACAGTTTTCATCTTTCATATGTTGACCTGATTCATTTCTTTTGGAAGACGATGATGATAATATGGATTCTATCTGTACAAGGTCGGTTTCTCTTGGTATAGAGTACTTTAGACAGCTTGAAATATAGCCTTTTAATGACTCTGGCCAATGCTTCTGTAAAAAAAAAATTAAAATTAACTCTTTAACAAATGACAAAATTTTAGACCTGTCCAAATTCAAAGCATTTGCAGATGACAATTTCAATAAAGCTGAAATGATGGAATTTGTCCTTAACCCTTTACCATACAATCCTGACTTTTAATGACCCTGGGAAAGAAGCCTTTGGAAAACATTGTGGGGTAAGGAGAAAATGCTGGTAACCAGCATTTTCTCCTTTTCCCACAATATTTTCTACCCTAACAAAGATAGAAATCACCATTTTAGCAACATATAATTTGTCATCTGCAAATGCCTTCCATTTGAACATGTCAAAAATTTTGTAATTTGGTGAAGAGTTAATAGGGTAGAAAACATTGAGGGAAAAGGAGAAAATGCCAGTTACCAGCATTTTCTCCTTTTCCCACAGTATTTTCAAAAGAGACTCTTCCTCAGGGTCATTAAAAGTTGGGATTGTGTGATAAAGGGTTAAATGGACAACATGATGTACACATTCATATATGCTTTGTCACTATGAGCACTGTTGCCAAACACAACACACATGCACTTAGATTGAGCTGCGCTCTGGCAAAAGAGGGTATATAATGCATCTTTCTGATGCCTTGTACAGATCCATACAATCTACTGAATCATGAGGTAGATAGGTCCTTTGGCATGCAGAAAACTGACCAATAGAAAAAAGTATTGACCCAGGTCAGCCTGTGCAATCTGCGCAGGCTGATCTAGATTGATATTTTTTTGCAGATGTATTAAACCTCTTTTCAGAGCACAGCTCATTTCCTTTTCTTTCTGTTTTTTTTTACTACTACAATCACACAGAAAACACAAAAGCTCTTAATTCTATCTTTCCACCATTTATTATATGAGTCTTTGTTTGTATTGTGTTTTATGCCATTTTAAACAGCATTTTAGTTACATGATGCCATTCGATGCACCTATCCATGCTTTCCTGGAGTTTTCTTTTTACCAGTGCTTTGCACAATATTCTTTCCAAGCCACTGGCTGCTTTCCAACATATCCATCCTTGAAACAATAATCAGCAGTGAGAGAAGAGTGAATCCTGTCACAATGACTATCATAAATCCTCGGAAAGAAATTGGCTGAGACAGAGATTCAAACCAGCAATCCATGGGTTTCAATTCCTGTCCGCTAACAACTGCCCTCAAGGCTTGGCTTATGTGACTTTTTATGCACCAACCGGTTTTGAAAACATTTGGGAAGAGGAGCAATATTTGAAAATGCATGTACATGTTTTCTTGCATGCAAGTGCAATATGGGATAATTTACTGACTACATATACACAAGTGCAATACTGGTAACTTACTCTTCTTCACTAGCTGTTAATGTCTGTTAAACCTTTAGAAAACAATCCCGAATTTTAAAGACCTCAAAGAAAAGGCCTTTTAAAACACTGTGAGGAAAGCAGAAAATGCTGGCAACTAGGTTAAGAAACTTTGTTGTGTAATGTGCAACTCCTTGGTCACCCATCCAAGCACTTTATCAAAACTATGACCCTTTACCACACAATCCTCACTTTTAATGTTTCTCAGGTTGTGGGCTTTTGAAAACATCATGGGAAAAAGAGAAAATGCTGGTAACCAGCATTTTCTCCTTTTCCCACAATGTTTTCTACCCAATGAAAGACAAATTTTTATTTTTAAGCAACATTTATTTTCTGGTCTGCAAATGCTTTCAATTTGGACAAGTCTTAACTTTTGTCATGTGGTAAAGGGTTAATCCTTTACCACGCAATCCTCACTTTTAATGTTTCTCAGGTTGTGGGCTTTTGAAAACATCATGGGAAAAGGAGAAAATGCTGGTAACCAGCATTTTTTCCTTTTCCCCTGATGTTTTCTGTTCTTTCAACAACAAATTTCAATTTTTGAGTCACATTTATTTTGTTGTATGCAAAATTAATGCTTTCAATTTGGACAAGTCCAAAATTCTTTGTTTGGTAAATGCTTAAATATCACAGACAGAAATACATCAAACCGCATTGCTGCAAAAGCTACAGCAAGGGCAGTTTTAAGAGCTTATATATATCTAACAACTCTCCATTATATTACTTTCCCCTTTGAGATGTCCCCATTCCGAGACTTGTATACAAATAAACCAGGAGAACATAAGAGAATGAAGCAACTCAAGTCTAGCAGTCACAGAATGTAACAAGAAACAGCTTAGGTCACCCATTAACTCTTTACCACACAATCCCGGGTTTAACGACCCTCAGGAAATGATCTTTTGAAAACATTGTGGGCAAATGAGAAAATACTGGTAACCAGCATTTTCTCCTTTTCCCACAATGTTTTCTACTATTCCCAAATTGAATTTTAATTTTTGAGTAACATTTATTTTGTCATCTGCAAAAGCTTTCAATTTGGACTGGTCTAAAATTTTGTCGTTTGGTAATGAGTTAAAGCACTAACCATGACCCATCCTGCTTAACTATCACAGACTGAAACACACCAAACTGCATTGCCATGAAAGCTAGCTCTGCAGCAAGGCTGGTTTTAAGTGCTTATATATCAAACCTTTTTCCATGACAGCTGGAAAGAAGAAAATGCTGAAAATGACAACGAAAAATGGTATAGAAAAAAAAATTTTACAAACCTTTTGCTTGCCAAATGGAACATTTGTTAAGTCCTCTACTGACCAAGTTTTCATCATGTCAAGCCACTGAAAAATGAATAGTCAAACCTGTTTTCAGAGACTAAGAAGTGAAAAAAGTTTAAAACAACAATGATCTCTTACAGCATGCAGTCTTTTAGTACAAGCTTAGTGTTCTGCAAAGGCAGGGTTTCACATTCAAAGTCAGTTAAAAGAGTATTTTCATGCTTGAAAATGATAAAAAAAATGAAAGTCACATTGCTTTATTTTTAACTTTATTTTACCACTCACTAACCTCAAATCCAATGGAAAACGTAAATAGGGTAATTTTATGACTTGCTGTTTTCACAGTACAATCATTATTCGTGTACCTGACCACTGAATACAGAAACAGGAACATGTAGAACTTGAAAAAACTTATGATTAACATCATGGCGTTCTAGAAAGAAGACTCAGAAAAACAACTGGGACAGAGAAAAGACAAAAATACCAAGTTAACTGACTGAGTGTTCAGAGACATTGTCCCAGTGAAAGAGACAAAATATCCAATCATAATGCACCAAGATGGGACTCTGTCCCTTTCAAATGTATGTATTAAGAATTTGAATTGACTGCTTTTGTGCCTGCTTATACAAAAAATGTCTCCTTCAGCAAGAAGATCATGGGACAACTGTTCAATCTTTGAATAATCCTGCAAGCTCAAGCTAACTGTGAAAAGGGATGTGAATTAATTCTTTACCAAATGTCAAAATTTTAGACCAGTCCAAATTGAAAGCAGTTGCAGATGACAAAATAAATGTGACTGAAAAATTTAAGTTTGTTTTGGGAAGAGTAGAAAACATTGTGGGAAAAGGAGAAAATGCTGGTTACCAGCATTTTCTCCTTTTCCCACAATGTTTTCAAAAGGCTTCTTTCTCAGGGTCGTTAAAACTCGGGATTGTGTGGTAAAGGGTTAAATCAATGGTACCTCAAACATGGTTGCTTAACTCTTTACCACATGACAAAATTATGGACTTGTCCAAATTGAAAGCATTTGCAGACAACAATTCAAATGTAGCTGAAATGATTGTAATTATCTGTTAAAATGTAGAAACCCTTGTGGGATAAGAAAATGCTGGTTACCAGCATTTTCTCCTTTTCCCACAATGTTTTCAAAAGACTATTTCCTCAGGGTTGTTAAAACTCGGGATTGTGTGGTAAAGGGTTAAATAAAGTGTTCTGCATGACATGTTTGACAGTACATGTATATTATAACAATATCATGATTCGACATAAATCCGGAGACTGATGTATAACCTAAATGTATATACATGTAACATGTTCACCAAGTAGGAAATATGCAAAAGCTGCAAAGCCAAGGCAGAAAGTGTGATAAAATATTTTTCTGGCAATGTAAGTCTACCATCAGACAGCATTTTCTTGAGAGTCAAACCTTGAAGACCACTGTCTGCAAAATGTAAAATTCCATAGTCAGTGACCTGAAAAGAATGTTATGCAAAATACTGAAAAAAAAAAACCTACGGAAAACTATGGTTTGCTCTATACCAAACAACAAATTTTTGACTCTTTCAAATTTAAAACATCTTCAGATGACAAATTCAATATTGGTACAAATGAGCTAAAAGTCTCTGATAGGGTAGAAAACACAAATCTTTGTCAGGGTTGTTAAAACAAGGGATTGCTTGGTAAAAGATTAAGTCTTCAATTCCTTGCCTCCTGTAACCTTGTAGTCAAGCCCTTGTAGCTCAGTCGGTAGCGTACAGGACTTGAGAACAGGGGTTTGCTGGTTCGATCCCTGGCTTAGCCTATTTCTTTCCCAGGACTGATGATAATCATTGCTTCAGAATTTATTCCTCTCTCACCGCTGACCATTGTTGTGACAATGATTCTGTGGGAAAGCAGGCAGTGGCTTGGAAAGAATATTGTGCATAGTACTGGCAAAAGAAACTCCAGGAAAGCATGGATAGGTGCACTGGCCACCGCAATATAACTGAAATAATGTTGAAAATAGCGTTAAACATCATACAATCAATACAACCATGTAACTTTATAAATGTCCTTGCAAAATGTTGCTAGTTGGTGTGAACTAAGGTAAAATACATGATCAACAGTGGAAAAAATGCAGCAAAAGGAGAAACCATGCCTTGAAGTTGTCTGTGATGTGTAATTTACCTCTTTAACACTTTTTAGACTTTTTTCAGACTTTTTTGGTGATTTTAGACTGGCTCATTCTGAAAGCATTTGCAGATGACAAATTAAATGTGGCTTGAATGATTGGATTTGTCTTTAAAATGCCAGAAAACATTGTGGGAATAGGAGGAAATGCTATTACATGTACCAGCACTTTCTCTTTTTCCCAGAACTTTTTCAAAAGTTGCCTTTCAAGCGGATAGTAAAACCGATAATTTTGCGATTTCAGAGTTATTTTTGGAGGAAAAAATATCTCCTTATCCGACAGCATAGATCAAGATCAGTTCTGTACAGTCTGATCTTGACCTACACTGTCTGCAAAGGGTCCTTGGGTCGCCCTTAGCAGCCTAATACTGTACCAACCTCAGGTGGGGCATTTTCCCAGACTCTGTCTATAAAGAAATCTGTCACTTTGAAATTCACTAACCAACTGTGTTTGGCAATAAATTCTGTCAACTCCTCCATTTTATTTTTCTGTGAATAAAAAAGATATCATACATACAATCTCAAAATTATGACATTAAATTAACTCTGATGGTTGGTTAACATATCAGAACTGGTTAAATAAAAGATGGAGATTTGTGGATGTGTGTGTGGGAGAGGAAGGGGTTAAAATGAAACAACAAAAATTGATTTATAATTGCTGAAAAATAATTTGTAGATTCACATACACATTAATGTGATAGATATTATATTTTTTTTGTAAGAGATCCATTTCAAATGCATGAATTAAGTCATTAAATATTTTAACATCCTCCACTGGCATTTTAGGAATGGTCTTAATATGGTCTTAAAAAATTCAAGTACATGTACAAGTTGCTAAGTTCAACCCTACATTAAGAGACCACCTACAGTAAGAGACAAACTTTTAGTTGATTGATTGATTGACTGAATGGTTTTTTATGTTGTTTGTAACAATATTTCAGTCATATCACATATTCATGTATTCACCAATACTAGGCTAGGGCTCTGAAGTATCTTGCCCAAGGATAGTCCCACGAAAACCCAATGGATCCAGTGAGGCTCGAACCCAGGGCCTCTAGGTCACGAATCCTACACTTTACTACTGACCCCTACTACTTTTTAGATTTCCCTTGAGTGGTTTCTTAAACTAGGTTCAACCTTTCCGCAAAACAACAAGCAATGGACAGTTCAATTCTTTATAAAACAGTGGAACACTTTACCACTCAATCCCAAGTTTTAACAACAGTTGAACACTTAGAAAATAAGCTTGTGAAAACATTATAAATGGAAAAAGGCAAAAATGCCAGTAACCATAATGTTTCTTCCCTTTAAAAACAAATTCCAAGATCTAAGCCACACTTCATTCGTAGCCTGCCAATGCTTTCAACCTGGACTGGTCTGAAATTTTGTTGTTTGGTAAAGGGTTACATAATACAGGAATTAAAAGAATTAGCAATCTTTTCTTCCCTTAGTATATCATAAGTTGCTTACTCAATAAATGTATGAGAAATTGTGGGAATTACATAAAATGGTTCTCAAAACACATTTTTTTTCCATCAAAAAAAAACAACAACACTCAACAGGATCTGAAACTAACTTTCAAACATGGAATAAAAAATCCTGAATCTTGGGTGTCCCTTCTAAGTTTTTTATGCCCTTGAGATACTGAGACTTTGTTAATGTTTATCCATACTCCATGTAACAAGAGAACAAGCATTTGAACTAAATACCTGCTATTGTACACGGTAGCTTCCTATAGAGAAGTAGAAGGGACTGGAGCATGGCTAAATATGGTACTGATGACAGTGAACCAAATGAGTGGCTCAGTGGTTGAAGGTCTTGCCTGTTGAGCTATACCATACAATTCTGAGTTCAAAGACCTGGCGGAAATGGCCATTTTTCTTGAAAACATTGTGGGAAAAAGAGAAAATTCTGGTAATCAGCATTTTCTCCTTTTCCCACAATGTTTACTACAATTCCGAAAACAAATTTCAGTGTTTGAGCCAATTTATTTTTTTTGCCATCTGCAGTTGCTTCGAATTTGGACTAGTCTCAAATTTTGTTGTTTGGAAAAGAGCTAGGGCTCAAGTCCCATAGCAGCCTTAAGCATGGCCTTAAGTTTTCCCCTCGGACACTACAGTACATTACAATACTGTAAGAAAACATTTTTTCATCAAAATTCACTTGTAAAATTTTTGAAAAATTATCACCTTTTCTCTTCCCCCCCCCCCATTGTTTTTACATATCACAGTGGAAGAGGAGCGTTCTGCCCCGCCGCCCCCTCCCCCTTTACTTAGCGTGAACGCATCAAGGGTGAACTGGGAATAAGACGAAAGGAACTGGGGCGAACGTGTTTCAGGCGAACGGGTCCCAATTTCATAATCTTTCCTGACAGAAACCGAAACAGGGGTAAACTTTAGAGAACGATCCATTCCCACTGCAAAGAATATTTAGGTCCAGACTAAACAAAAACACTATACTCTAGTGCCTAAGCCTTCAAATCGTCTGCTTCCAGAATCTTCCTCTTCGACAGCTCTTGAAGATTTGAGGTATCTAAGGGAGATAATTCTGACTTGTTCGTTGGCTGACGCATTCTCACAAATTTCGGTTTGTATAAAAATGAAGATACATGCACAATTCGTTAAATCGCTCTATTCCAGTTTCTTTACCGATTTAATGTTAATATATACGTTTATTGTCTTATCGCGATTACGTTTACAATTTAAGAAGGGCATGTCGTAGTTCTGTCATTTTCGGTGAAAACATGGTGGGTGGAGAATTGAAGGAAAACCTTTGTGATGACAAGGCTAAATGAATCCATATCTCACTTAATCTTGCAATCAGACAACAAAATTCAAGACCTGTCTGCATTGGAGGTGTTTGCAGAAGACAAAAATAATTTGATCACATGACTGGAATTGTCTTCCAAAGGGTGGAAAATATTGTGGGAAAGGAAGAAAATGCTGGTAACCAGCATTACCAGCATTTTCTCCTTTCCCTTAATGTTGCAGATCCTTTCAATGTTGATTATTCTAAAATATGATTGTCTAATAGCGGTTAAGAGTTGTGCCTTAAACACGACTGCATGCCTTTTAGGATTGGGACCAGTACCAATATAGATCAAGATCAGACTGCACAAATCATGCAGGCTGATCTTTGATTTATCCTTAAATTTCCCAATTGAAAGCATTTGCGCAGATGACAAAAAATTTAAATTTGAATTTGAAATTTGATTTGGTAAGGGTAGAAAACTTTGCGGGAATAGGAGAAAATGCTGGTTACCCACATTTTCTCCTTTTTCCACAATGTTTTCAAATGTTTCAATGTTTTTCTCCTTTTCCAACATTGTTTTCAAAAGCATTCTTCGGGGTTGTTAAAACCTGGGATTGTATGGTAGAAAATTAATCATTATGGTTAAATAATGATTTCTTAATACCAATACTGAACAAAATGGCTTTCAAAGATATTAGCAGCAAATTTGTTTAATTCTTTATCACACAACAATTTTGGACTGGACCAAATTTAAAGGATTTGCAGATGACAAATGAAGCTTAAATGGCAATTTCTGTTTTTGGTTACCAGCATTTTCTCATTTTTCCACAATGTTTTGAAAAGCCTTCTTTTTCATGGTCGTTAAAACTCTGGATTGTGTGGTTACCAGGTTCTTTTCTCTAGATCAAATTCTCTGCCTCGAACTAAAATTTGAATTTTGAAAAAAAATTATGGGAATGGGAGAAAATGCTGGTAACCAGCTTTTTCTTCTTTTCTAACAGTTTTCTACCCCCAAGGATACAAGTTTGATTAATTTAGCTTCATCTGTCTCCTACAAATTTTTTTCAGTTTGGACAGGTCTGGAATTTTGAAATGTGGCATAGACCTAACCTTTTACCATACAACAAATTTTACACTCATCCATACTGAAAGCATTTGTAAACTGAACTTGGCTCAAGTGACAAGATATATACATGTATATTTGAAAGGGCAGAAAATATTGTGGGAAAAGGAGAAAATGCTGGTTACTAGTACTTTTTACTCTTTCAACAATATTTTCAGTAGTCATATGATCTTAGACTTCACTTAGCAAAATATAAGTAAGAAATAAAATCTGCTATTACACAGGTGACGTTTTTTTTTTCCCAGTTAACCCATTTGTTCTCAAGCGTGCCTTCAGGAGCGCTTCTATATATACATTAGACCTATTACCATGACAATTTTAACAAGTAAACTTGTGTGACAGGAAGTCAGTGTCTGTATAAACCAAAAAAAAAAATCAATGTTTTGGTTTTTTTTTTTTTTTTTTTCCGAGGCAATAATGACTTGAAGGGTGAGATATTCTAGATAATATTGTACATATTTCCAAGATAATGCTGAGAATAAAAGGCTTAAACTTATTTAAATATCTATTCAATTTTCAGAATATAGATACAATGGTGTGAGAGTCAAGTCAATAAAGCAGTGAATAGAGTTTAAACACATCGTTATGGCCTCTGAATTGCAAGTAGATCCAATGACAACCTCTGAATCTTGTGTACCATCTATTCCAAAAAATGACGGGAAGACATGGAAAGAGCTGAAGTCAGCTGTGAAAGACACTCGTAAACTTGTCAGCTCTTTAGCCAGTCGGGTCCCATCATCTTTCATGTTCAGAACAATGGAGACAGAGAACGGGCCAGTAACCAGGTAAGGCAGAGTCCCTGAGAAGTAAGGGGTCCTGTGTGGCTCAGTGGTATGTTGTAAAACTCTCAACCTGGAGGCCCTGAGTTCAAGCACTTTTTTGTGGGAGTGTCTGTTGGCCAAACATTTTTAGAGCCCTTGCCTATTACTGATGAAATGCAGGACATACATGGATCAGAGAGCTGTTTGTGTGATATGACTAAAATAGTGTTGAAAGAGGAGTTGTCATTTTGGCCAGTGATGATACAATTTCTTGTCTCTCTTCTCAAAATTTGTTTGTCATGTCATTTTGAACCAAGCCCAGAAGCTCAGTCCATAACAAATAGGAGATGAAACTATGGAGAGGGTCTCTTGTTCCAATCCGGCAAATTCTTTGATCAGTGATAGTCATTGCAACAGGATTCATTCCTTTCTCACTCCTGATTGTTGTTTTCGCCCATGCATGCAGGAAAGGAGCCAAGAAAATTTTGCAAAGTACTGGTAGAAAGACTTGCCAGGAAAGCATGGATAGGTACACTAGCCACTGTGATATAACTGAAATAATGTTGAAAAATGGCATGAAACATCATACAATTGATCAATAAGTCATGCCATTTTAATATGTTATTTATTACCTCCAGAGTTTTGTGCAGTCATAGTGTTTGCCACAGTAAAATGGTCTCCTGCAAGAGGGAAGAGTTGTCATAAAACAAACAAATGAAATTACTTTTGTCATCATATTTTTGCAGAAGGAGTGAGTTTCCATGAAACAAATAAATAAAAGGACTTTTTTTGTGATCTTTATTGCAGACTATATTTTCTTGGGATCCCGGCAAAACAGCGAGAATCTACGTTACTGTACACTAACATACCACATGCCCAGTCAACAATAACACCTACGCTACAGTGGTGCAGTCTCCTAGAGTCTTTTAATGCAATGCCTTCTGGTCAGATGTCCCGAGAAGAACAATTGCTGAGAGAACGCAAAAGGTAGATTATTTTTCCATGTTTAACTCTTTACCACACCACAAAATTTTGAACTTGTCCAAATCCAAATATGTGAAGACGACAATTCAAAAGTGGCCCAAGTGATGAAACTTGCCTTTAATTGCATAGAAAACATTGTGGGAAATAGAGAAAATGCTGGTTGCCAGTATTTCCTCCTTTTCCAACAGTGTTTTCCAAAGCTTTCTTTCTCAGAGTCCTTAAAACTCAGGATGGTGTGGTAAAGGGTTAGTCAAACTTTCTCTGGTAGGTGACTTGATAAAAAAAGTTCTGACATTTCAATATCTGTTCCTATTCCTGACCAAAAAAAGATTGTAAATTTAGAACTATACCAGCATTTTCTCCATATCCCATATTGTTTTCTACCCTTGTAACCCTGAACTACACAATCCTGAGTTTTAACAACCATAACAGAGAAGACTTTTGAAAACAGTGTGGGTCAATGAATGAGAAAATGCTAATAACTAGCATTTTATCCTTTTCCCACAATGTTTTTCTACCATTTCACATACAGAGGCTAAAGTTTGAGCCACATCTGTTGTCTGCAGCTGCTTTCAGTTCAAAAGAAGTTCAAAATTTTGTCATCTGCTAAAGACAGATCCATCATTTGAGACACTTTTTTTTTTTCTGTTGACCACAATCGCTTTCTGTTTGGATAAGTCTTAAATTTTGTCATCTGTTAATGGGTGTATGCAGATTGGATATTTTTAGCATGGCATCATTAGCACCAGACTGCTCAGAAAGTGTACAGTAAGGAGCAATTACCATTTACAGAATGATTACTCATCTGTTCAGGCATTCTTTCTGCAAAACATGTCTGTGTAGGAGAAAATTTCTAATTCAAATTTCTGCATGTTTGAATATTTTGATATCTTATTATCAAAAATGATGTTTTAACCCTTTACCACACAATCCCGACTTTTAACGACCCTAAAAAAGAAGCCTTTTGAAAACATGGTGGGAAAAGGAGAAAATGCTGGTAACCAGCATTTTCTCCTTTTCCCACAATGTTTTCTATCCTTCCCAAAACAAATTTCAGTTGTTCAGTCAAAATTATTTTTGTTGTCTGCAAATGCTTTCAATTTGGACTAATCTGAAATTTTGTTGTTTGGTAAAGAGTATTTACCAAACCATCCCAAGTTTCAAGGACCTTGATTATGAAGGCTTTTAAAAACATTGAGGGGAAAGAAGGAAATGCTGGTGACCAGCATTTTGTCCTTTTCTCACGATGTTTTCTACCCTTTCAAGGATAAATCCAAATATTTGAGCCACATCTGTCATCTGCACATGGTATTAATTTGGAAAAATTTAGAACTTGTCAGTTGGTAAAATGGTTGAAGTTGTATCAGTGTATGCTTGACATATTTGACATTTTACCTTGTTTTTTCACCAGTACTATGAGGACATTTTTTCTTTTTTTGTTAACAAAGGTTAGGTATTTTTGGCATCACATCCTATGAAATGACAGACAAAGGAAAGTTTGTGTTTCCTGCCTGCAACTCTCTATTTACATGCACCAACGAGAATATTACCGTAAGTCTTCTTCTACTGTATCAGGTGCTTTTAATCTTTTACCACACAGTTTTAACAACCCTGAGGAGAAAGCCTTTTGAAAACATTGTGGAAAAAGGAGAAAATGCTGGTAACCAACATTTTCTCCTTTTCCCACAATGTTTTTTACCCTATCAAAGACAAATCATCATTTGAGCCACATTTAACTTGTCTTCAGCAAATGCTTTCAAATTGATCCAGTCCAAAAGTTTTTTGTGTGGTAAAGGGTTAAATATTGTGCAGGGGTATGATTCTTCCCTCATTTTGAGGATTTCTTCCATTTGAGGCTCAAAATGAAATTTAAAAACTGTTTTCTATTCATGAAATTGAAGTGAAAAATGAAACTTGGTCAAAATGTGTTTTGATTCTTTGAAACTCTGAAATGATTGTTTTACAAAAAAATGAATATCTGATTTTTGGTTTTCCATTTACTATACAGACCCAAGTTTTAATGATGCTGAAGGAAAAGGTTAATGAAATCATTGTTTGTAACCAGTATTTTCTCCTTTTCCCAGAAAGATTTTCTACTCTTCTGAAGACAAATCCCATCAATTGAGCCACTTTGTCATCGATGTTTGCAGATGCTTTCAATTTTGCACAAGTTTTTTAACATTTTGCTTTTTAGTAAAGAGTTACAGAAATTTTTCCTGCATTTCCTTTCAGTCAGAAGAGGCACTTTTTCCACAGAAGATCGACACCAACAGAGAAGGCGCAAGAATGGACCCAAAGATATGTCCTACAAATTCAGATCTTGTGGCCTTTGTGAACTCAAATGACCTTTATGTAGTTAACATGACAACAGGTCAAGAGGTTAGACTGACAAACAGTAATGAAGGTACAGTGGTACATGTAATTATAACTGATTTGTTCACCCTTTACTCGACAATGTTTTAAAAACCTGAGAGAGAAGGCTTTTGAAGACATTGTGGGAAAAGGAGAAAATGCTGGTAAACAGCATTTTCTCCTTTTTCGGTGTTTGTCATCCTTTCAAAGAGAAATCCTGTTGTTGGAAACACTAAATTTGTCATCTTACATGCTTCCAAAGTCGACTAGTCCATAACTTTGTGGTCTGGTATAGAGTTAACCCTTTACCACAAAATCCCATGTTTTAATGACCTTTAGACAGAAGACTCAAAAAACATTGTGCAAAAAGGAGAAATTTCTGGTACCCAGCATTTTCTCCTTTTTCCACAATGTTTTGAACCCTTTCAAAGACAAATTACATCATTTTAGACACATCTTATTTTGTTGTCTATAAATTCTTTGAAAGTGGGCATTTCAGTGAGGAGAACAGACTCAAAATTATTATGGCTATGCCAATACTGCTTTAAGCCAAGAGTATCTTAACTCTTTATCAAACGACAAGACTTTAGAGTCGTCCAAATTAAAAGCATTTGCATACGACAAAATAAATGTGACTCAAAAATTCAAATCTGTCTTGGGAAGGGTAAAAAGCATTGTGGGAAAAGGAGAAAATGCTGGTTACCAGCATTTTCTCCTTTTCCCAGAATGTTTTCAAACGGCTTCTTTCTTAGGGTCGTGAGAAGATGGGGTTGTTTGGTAAAGGGTTAACACAGCATACAGTGTAAACCAAGATCATGGCCTTTATTTACCATTCTAAGTTGCATTCTTGGTCTAATTCTGGATTTAGAAAGTAAAACAATTTCTGATTGGCTAAACCAAATGGTTTAGCCAATCGGAAAGTGTGTTACTTTCAAATTTAGAAAATTCATAAAAATTAGGCTAAGAATGTCATTAAGAATGATTTTTCAAATACAGGCTGTGATGGACATCCACCAGGATTCAACCAGTTATAGACCTTGATTCAGAAATGGCCCTGCCCTGGGGGTCACAACTTTCATAAAGGCATTCAGAGAGGAAACTTTGAAAATCTTCTTTTGAAGTGTTCCAAATCATTTTTTGTAGAATTGTGATGTTAGAACATTGCTATTTGTTTTGTGCAACTGATGTGTTTGAATTTGAATTGTTACAGGAGATCACTCCTTCCTTACGGCATAGCTTCTTCCCATATAAAATCAATACCTGACAGTTGCATTAGGGAGAATTCTCTTTAGTTCAGGGGTTAGTGTACTGGTCTTTTAAACCTCGATACACAAGGATCTTTGCCCGCACAGGTTCGAATCCCAACCGTGGCGGTTTGTATTTGAGCTATGCATTTATAAGAGAATTCATGCACCACAGATCATTATCAGGAAGTAATTAGAAAAAAAGAATTTGAACTAATTTTTTTGCTCCATTCTAGGTACAGGAAACCTAGAACAAGACCCATTGAGCAGTGGGGTACCATCCTTTGTTGTACAAGAGGAATTTGGACGATACACAGGCTATTGGTGGGAACCGGTACAGACAAACTCAGTGTCAGGGACATATCAAATACTCTATGAAGAAGTAGATGAAAGCATGGTGGATATTTTACAGGTAAGTTTGTGCATTTGTCTATAGTTCTGAATTTGTGTTCTGAAATAGCTATTATACTTGCCTCCCATAAAATGAGTCTGGTTTTGGAAGCATTTGCGAGTGACAGATTTGTCTCATAATTATGATAGGGTTTGTCTGTGAAATGGTAGAAAACATGACAGGAAAAGGAGAAAACTTTCTCCTTTTCCTATTATGTTTTCAAAAGTCTTTTTTCTTGGGGGTTGTTAAAACACAGGGTTTGGTAAAGAGTTATGATATGCAAATAAGAGATTTTTTTTTCAAGGTGTATGTAGATATCAAGACCAACAACTAATGCCCAACTAATTTTTCATGTTAGAAAACACTGAAGCAAGTGGTGAAATAGCTGAAGATAAGCATTTTTACCTTTTGTCACGATCATAGATGTGGTTGTTCCTCCTTTCAAAGGATTTCCTGCATAGATATATCTGAAAATGTAAAACTGTCCCAGCACGTAAGGATCTGTTCAGAAATGAAGTAATTATTCACGTTTGTGAAAGAGGTCAGTGTATTTTCCTCCCATCTCATATTTTATCAATCACACCCTTGCAAGAATATATGACGCAATCCCAAGTTTTAACAACCCTAATAAAGACAGCTTTTGAAAACATTTTGGGAAAAAGAGAAAATGCTGGTTATCAGCATTTTTTCATTCCCACAATGTTTTCTACCCTATCAAAGACAGATGCGACCATTTGAGCTAGAATTTATTTGTTGTCTGCAAATCTTTCGAGTTGGACCATTCTAAAATTTTGTTGTTTGGTAAAGGCTTTATTTAAAGGCATTGGTGTGATTTAGTACTAGAAAGGTTTATGGCATTCACAGAATATTACAGTGTATAGGTATGGATTAACCTCAGTCAAACTGTATGTAACACTACTGCTGCTCTACAGATTTATTCTCCAGGAGAGTACAGAGGCATAGATGAATATCGGTATCCGAGACCAGGGAAAGATAATGCCAAAAGTTGCTTGAAAATTGTTGAATTTAATCTGAAGTCAGATGGACAGGTAACCCTTTTTCCTGCTTTCTTTTCATTAGCTCACCTGAGCACAAAATGCTCAAGGGTAGTTTTTGTGATCATGCTGTGTCCGTCGTGCATTGTCAGTCTTGAGTCATCCAGGCATTAACGATTACCTCATGTGCACTGTAGAGGGCACATTTTCAGTCAGATGCTTCTGAAGCTTGGTCAGAATGCAGGGTGCCCAATCACGTACTGCAGCATGTAATTCACGTATAAATTCTACTCCACACGTACAAATTTTTTGTGCTTACGCACTGTCAAAAGTAAGCACGTACAAAAAGGAAAGTAATTACGTAAACTGCACGTACAAATTAGATACTATTTCGTATTGCATGCCAAACAAACAAAACAAAAGTAGTTTTCCTCGTAAGTGGGTACCACGCTTTGTCCTCAACATAGAGCGGGTTACCAAATATTTTCACTATATTTTGCAGCTCCCTCGTCTGTCTGAATAATTTTCACTACGATTTTTTAAGGTGTCAGAATCTACCACATGTACAGGACATCTGTTAATTAATTTTCAGTGAGAAATTAAAACCATTTAATTATATTATGATGTGCAGTTATTGTTAAAAACACATTTTTTTGAAATATGAAAGCTGAAAAATCGAGCTGCAAATTAAATGTGTAATTTTCGTATGTAAGGCATCTGCTGCAGAAAAAATGTCATCACAACAAAAGCTGTTAAAATATTTTACAGCGTGAAGATCTGAGAAAGGTAGGTTTACACAAGTGATTCTACCATTACACATTTTGTTTTATTTTGCCCTAACACGGCATGGCCTTTATTTGACAGAGTTTGAGCTTACAATAAGCCAATCGGCCTGCTCCTCTGTGATTTTAAAATAGCCAGATCTATAGATATCATCTTGGACAACGAGCATTAATCTGTTTTCGCTTCCTTTTTAAAGCAGTTCTAATGTACTTCACAACTTTTAGAAAGGAATAAAGGTGAAAATCTTTCGTAAAGGCGGTCAATTATCAAAACTCAGGGCCGTGTTCGGCTTTTAAACCCTGACTGCTGTTGCGATTATATCTAAGTATGTGCATGCCCTGGAGACATATGATGCATCCATATAATCACCAAATGCACAATTTATTGATTCAATTAAGATCCCATTCATTATGGTAAAGGAGCTAGGGTGGTAAAATTCATTAATAAAACTGAAACAGCCGAAAGTCACTCTGTACCCCCTAATTTTTCTTTATACCCCCAATTCAAAACCTAGGGGGTACAGTGTACCCCAAATTTTTTCTTTGTACCCCCCAGTTCAAAACCTGGAGGGTGCATATACCTCCAAATTGAAAACCCAGTGGGCATGCTGGAATGTTTGTCATGATAATACCATGGACTGGGGGGTGGGGGGGGGGAATTGGGTAAGTCTGGTCAAAAGGTAGGTCACTGGGCTCAAACTTAGAAAAATATTGTGTGCACTCTATAGGCCATATTTGAGCCTGATACTCATGGAACTTTGTCAGAATGTTTGCCTTGATTATATCTTGGACAAGTTGGAAATTTTTGGGTGAAAAAATAGGTCATGTGGACAAATCCGAGAAAAAACCTTGTGTGCACTCTAGAGGCCACATTTTCAGTCTGATACTCATGAAATGTCATTAGATTTTTTGTCTTGATGATATCTCTGACAAGTTCAAAAAATAGCTCAAGCTGTTCAAAAAGTAGGTCACTTACATTCATGTGTTTTACATCATTAAAACCAGGATTTCTTCAGCTTTATCAACTGTAGATGCTTTTACTCAGGTGAGCGCTTTAGGGCTCTTGTTAGATCATCCAGTCAGTATGGTACAGACTTGAGACCATGGGTTTGCTGGTTTGAATACCAATTCAGTAAATTGCTTTCCAAGGATTGGCGAAAGTCATTGTGACAGGATTCATTCCTCTGTCACTGCTGATTGTTGTTTCGATGATGGTTATGTGGGAAAGGAGCCAGTGGCTTAGGAAGAATATTGTGCAAAGTACCAGTGAAAGAAACTCCAGGAAAGTGTGGATAGGTGCACAGGCTGTGGCAATATAACTGAAATAATATTGAAAACGGGGTTAAATGCTATACATAAGAAACAAACCTTTCTCTCTGTGCAAAGTAGGGTCAGATTATGTTGTATTCTTTTTATCTTTCTATCTTTGACATATTGCTTTTGCAGCAGTCTCCCACAGATAATAATTGTTTGAGCTATATTGGTTTGTTTCTGCATAGGCCCTCAGTTTCCATAAGTTAAAATTTTGTCATCTGGAGAATTAAGACATTCCTGTGGTATGTGCCCTTGAATTTCTAATATACCTCGAGTTGCCATGAGTTGCCATGAACAACTCTTGTTTTCATTGATGTTCAGTCTGATTTTTATATCTATATGTAATTCAAATTTCATTTATTTTAGTAAGCAACTGCTTTTCTTGTCACAATGTTTTCTATGCTTTGGAAAAACAATATTGTTTTTTCCTTCAGATGTTTTTCTTCTTGTGTACATTGGTATTAATTTGATGTGCTTTGCAAAAGCCTGTACATTATGTGTGAAACACCCTCAAGTGAAATTAATCTTTCGTTTGGATGACATGAACATGTGCTTGGTATAATTTTCTCTTCCAAACAGATATCAGAAACTCCTGTGATAAAAACCTTGTATCAGCCATTATCTGAGTTATTTCCTATGATGGAGTACCTTATAAGGGCAGGATGGACCCCAGATGGAAAATAGTAAGTGTTGGAGTAATATCAACAAGGGGGAATCACAAGTATAGATAACTGTCTCTGAATGCAATCTTAGTTTTTGATCTATAGGTAGCGTCTGGGTACAGAGATGATGAGAGAAATGGTAGAAATGTCTGCACAGATTTTGTGTGCAATTTTTAATCTCATATTTTCAAAAATTGACAATAAAACTAGAATTTGAATATACCTGTTGCTTGCAGATTTAAATAATCCTTCATTCCAAATTCCAATATTTTAAATTCAATGCTAAGCATAAGAAAAAAAAGATAAATTCATTTTTCACACAAGATGTTTATGTTCCCTAAAATAGACACAAAATGGCTGTTGAACATGATAAATTTCATTAGTTTTTAGCTCTACTGGCTGAAAGCCAGCAGAGCTTATGTCATGGCGGGGTTTCCGTCGTCCGTCCGTCCGTCTGTCCGTCCATCTGTCTGTCTGTCCGTCTGTCCGTCCGTTAGTCTTTTTCTTGTTTACGCGATAAAGTCTGCATTTGTTGCCGGATTTTCATGAAACTTGCACAGTTTGTTTATCTCATCAATAGCTTCAACCCTATTGAATTTGAAAAAAATCCAACAAACAGTATGGGAAAAGTAGCCATTTCAAGTTGAAAATTTCCAGTTCTTGTTTACGCGATAAAGTCTGCAAATAACTTCAGATTTTCGTGAAACTTGCACAGTTTGTTTATTTCATCAATAGCTTCAACCCTATCGACTTTGAAAAAAATCCAACAAATAGTATGGGAAAAGTAGCCATTTAAAGTTGAAAATTTAAATTTTCTGTTCTTGTTTATGCAATAAAGTCTGTATTTCTGGTCAGATTTTCATGAAGATCACACAGTTTGTTTATCTCATCAGTAGCTTCAACCCTATTGATTTTGAAAAAAAAATCGAAGAAACAATGTGGGAAAAGTAGCCATTTCATGTTGAAAATTTCCAATTCTTGTTTACATGATAAAGTCTGCATTTGTAATCAGATTTTTGTGAAATTCACCCAGTTGTTTTGTCTCATCAACAGCTTGAATCCTATTGATTTTGAAAAAAAATCCAAGAAACAATGTGGGAAAAGTAGCCATTTTTTTTTGTTGAAAATTTGTCTTTTTGCATCATGAATTCATAATGTATGCTAGCATAAAAGCAAGATTTCATTCCCTGCCAGTAGAGCATATTCAGGCCCTTCAGGGCCTTCTAGTTTAGAGATTTGCATGTAATAAACAATTCTAAAAGTGCTTCAGGCAATGAAACGTTCAGTAATTTGTCCTTGGTGATGTATGTCACTAAAAAGTAATTGCATTTCACTGTAATACAGATTAGACTGAAAAAACAGAAAGTCAGTATAGCCCTGTAGCTTCAAGATGGATTTGAGACAGTATGGTGTGTAATAAATGTCCAAATATGAAAAGAAGCATGGTAAACATCTCATTATTGAGGCTAGGGGGGATCACATGGGTTTTGATTTGATACACTGTACAGTTTAATGATTGCACTTTGACAAAATGCCATGGTAACTGGCTTTTTCTGTCTATTGTGCTTAATATTTTATCAGTTGATCTATGCTTCATATTCCAGAGAACTAATGCCTAGGTTTAATCCTTTCCCAAACAATCCCAAGTTTTACTGACCCTCAGGAAGAAGGCTTCTGAAACATTGTGGGAATGGAGAAAATGCTTTTTCTCCTTTTTCTGCTATGTTTTGTTTCAGTTCTAAGAAAATTTCAAAAGTGAGCAACATTTATTTTGTTTTCCACAAATGCTACAAATTTCAACAAGGGTAAAATTTTGTTGTCTTGTAAACAGTTAATGGTTCCATATTGGTATCTTAAAACATCATTTTTTTTGCAAACACCCTGGTTCTCTTTTTCCCCAAAATGTTTTCAAAAACCTTGTCTTTGCTTCCTTAAAACAATTGTTTGGTAAGGGATTAACCCTTTACCACACAATCCCGACTTAACGGCCCTGAGAAAGAAAGCTTTTGAAAACATTGTGGGAAAAGGAGAAAATGCTGGTAACCAGCATTTTCTCCTTTTCCCACAGTGTTTCTACCCTTCCCAAAACAAATTTCAATATTTGAGTCACATTAATTTTGTCGTCTGCTAATGCTTTGTACTGGTCCAGAATTTTGTTGTTTGTAAAGGGTTAAGGTCATAAAGATCCTTGACCAATCAAAGATTTTCATTATAGCTTTTCACTGTTGTGTTTGTAGTGTGCAATGCCAGTTGTTGAACAGACAACAAACGCTGCTAAAGGTAGTGTTAGTACCAGTCCAGTGTTTTATTGACCAGTCCAGCTCAGACACAGAAATGACCAATGAAGGGGACAGAAAATATCCCCCTGTCTATGTAGTTTATGAAGATGAGTCCAAAATCTGGGTGAATGTGAGTTTTTGTTCTTCCTTTTTCTTCCTATATATTTATTAACCCTTTCTTAAATGGCACACTTTAGACTCTTCCAAATTCATAGCATCTGCAAAAGACTAATTCAAAATTGGTGCAAATGAGCTTGAATTCTGTAATAGGGTAGAAAACATTTTGGGAAAAGGAGAAAATACTGGTTGCAAGCATTTTCTCCTTTTCTCCCTATGTTTGTTTGCAAAAGCCTTTCTGCTAAGAGTCGTTAAAACTCAACAATGTGTGGTAAAGAGTTAATGGTGATGAATTCAATGATAATATATAGGTTTTGAATGTTAAAAGTTGCAGATCTTCTAACTTGTTGTGAAATGGCAGCTTTTGTAGTGAAATCACAAGCATTTTGTCATTTGTCTCACAATGTTTTTTGCTCTTTCCAAAACAAACACCATCATGCATCGAGCCACATTTATAATGTTGTATGCAAATGCATTCTAAATTTGACTGGTTTAACCTTTTTTCCTACAATCTCAGGTTTAACAGCCTTGAGGTAGAAGGCTTTTGAAAACCCTGTGGGAAAAGGAGAAAATGCTGGTAACCAGTATTTTCCCCTTTTCCCACAATGTTTTTGGCCTTTTTAAAGATGAAGTCAATCAATTGAATCACATTTCATTTGTTGTCTGTAAATGCTTTCAATTTGGACATTCCTACATTTTTATTGTTTGGTGAAGAGTTAACCCTTAAAGTACTGAATTAATGAATTGGACATTTTCAGTTAGGTAAAACAGCCAAAATATTGCTATTTCAAGTTTGCTGTTGGCAAAAATATGTAACAAAGTAGTGGACAGTGAGATCTGAGATCAGACTGCTTGTTCAACTTGGTTCCAGTGGTTTATGGGTTAAAATTTTGTCACATGGTAAAGAGTTAAGACAAAGAACTCCCAGTGTGAAAAACTGATACTCAACCCTAATAATACAGCCATCGTTATTTTTTTCTGTCAACTTCTAGGTGCATGATAGTCTTCATTTCCTTCCCAGTGTGTTGGAGCAGGAAGTCAGGTTCATCTGGCTCTCAGAAAAGTCTGGTTACCGGCACCTGTATAGAGTGAAGTCAGTGTTACCAGACAGTCCACCCTTACTGGACAGGGAAACAGACATATTTGAACAACATGAAGGTAGAGTGTACACATCGTTCTTGTATGAGAATAAAGAAATGATAGGCTCCTTCGAAGCAAAGCCATTGTTTGATGTTCCAAAGAGAGTAGGCTTTTGAAAACTATATGGAAAGAGGAGAAATGCTGGTAACTAGCATTTTTTTCCTTTTCCCACAAGGTCTTCCACCCTTTCAAAGACAGATCTGGTCATCCAAGTTAAATTTGATTTGTTGTCTGCCATTGCTTTCAGTTGGGATATATCTAAAATATTTTGATGAAGAGTTCACATAGATTTGAATATTTTCTCTAAACTTTTGAATTGCAGTATTCAGAATGCTAATGTATTTCTATAATTTCTTTTGCACAGTAAGTTTACATGACGAAAAGCTGTCATCTGTTTACCACTCTTGAAGAATTTGCTTTCCATGCTGTATGGAGTGTATGTGATACATATTTATGAAAAGTCTGCAACAGCAGACTGCAACTGCATCCTGATTTTAAATACTATATAATAATTTTTACTCTAGTTTTAGCAATATTGATACCTTCAGACTCCGGATTAATAACACATATTTGCTAATATGTTAAAATGACTGACCTACAGAAGGACACATTCATCATTACTAGTGAAAACTCTGAGTCAAAATCTGAGTTGAAGTTCACATCTTGAGGTCAGTATAGGCTGTTGGTGAACAGTATGTCAGGGTCACTCTCTTAGATAACCACAGATTTATATGTGCATATTCCTCATTACGGCAAATGATTTGCTCATGCATAGCAAACAAAGATGACATTTAACATTTGGCTGTGTTGAGGTTTTCTGCTTGTACTGTCAGTAATTTATGTACCCTGACAATTTCAGATATTTGGAGATGTGAAAATATAGAAGTTACCCAAATTACAGAAGGAGAGTGGGAGGTTTCCACTGGTGAGGTAAAGTGTTTCATCATAACATTTATCTTCCATGTTAAAAGAAATGTTTCTTTTTGTTTCAATTTTCTTATTGGAATATTATCATGGACATTTCAGTTTGGGTGATCTTAGGCACATATTTTCATTTGCATGGAAAAGTTCATATCTGTGCAAAATAAAACAGGCTGCTGAACTTTGACATGAATTCTTTTTCTATCATGGAAACATCGAATGAATCCGACCTCATGAAGACCAGATTCAGAACAGTTAATCTGATATTAATAGTCATTTTTGCATTTTATGATCTTCAGACATTTTTCTAAAGTACAAATCACAAATCACAGTTTGATTTTTAACTCCTTACCCAATGACAGAATTTTAATCTGAGCCAAATTTAAAGCATTTGCAGGAATGAAGTGCATCACAAATTATGGAAATTGTCTTTAAAAGATAGAAAACATTGATACAAGAAGAAAATGCTGATTACCTGCATTTTCTTCCTTTCTCACAATGTTTTGTAAATTGTTTTTTCACATGGCTGTTAAAACACAAGATTGTTTAGTAAAGGGTTAACTCTTTACCCAATGACAAAATTGTAGACTGATTCATATTGACAGCATTTTCGTAACAAAAATCAAAATTAATTGATTAAATGATTGAATTTGTCTTGGATAAGGTATTTTAACAACCCAGAGAAGGAAAGTTTTACAGAAACTTTGTGAGAAAAAGGGAAAATGTCAGTAACGAGCATTTTCTCATATTCCCAGAATGGTTTTTACCCTTTCAAACACAAATCCTATTCTTTAGCCCCATTTAATATGTTGTAATCAAGTGCTTTCAGTAGTGTTTTCCCAGAGACCCCCTGTTTCTTTGAATTTGGACCCCCAAAATTTCTGAATGTCCCCCCCCCCCATCCCCCCCACACACACAAATTTGGAAGTTTGCCTTCTTAAAATTCATTTGAAGGGGGTCAGATGACCCCCCCCCCCTCCCCCATATGACAAAGTCCAGGCAAAACCCTGTTTCAGTTTGGACTAGTGTAAGATTTTGTTATCTGGTAAAGAAACTAAGCTTGTTATGGCCCAAATAGTTTACAAAATATTAGACTAGGCCTAAAAAAAAAAAATCTGCGTTTAGGGTTTCCCAACCCTACCTAGAAAATGCTGCCAATCCTAAACTTTTTATTCTACGATTGGAAAAAAAAAAAGATTTTTTTTTGTAGGGGGGGGTTGATTTCAGTACATAGTCCATGTAATAAGTTTCTGAAAAAAAAAAAGAAATCCCTACCTACCCTACCTACAACATCTGGGACCGAAACCCTAAACACAGATATTTTTTTGTTAGGCCCTATGAGGTTTCAAGACCATATTGTATGTCCTGTGCAGTATGATCTTGAGCTACACAGTCTGTAACATTGGTCTTGTCGCACTCTGCAAGATATTAGTAGGTCAAAGATCAGACTGCCTGTTCTGTGTGCAGTTTGATCTGCAAAATCACTTGACCCTTTAGAAAACAATTCTGAGTTTTAACAACCCTGAGGAAGCAGGCCTCTATGAACACTGTTGGAAAAGGAGAAAATGCAGCTAACCTTTTCCCACAATGTTATCCATCCTTTGACAGACAAAGTTTACATCTCAAGTAAATTTTGATTTGTTATCTGCAAATACTTTCATTTTGGATAACTGTAAAATGTTTTTTTCAGGTGAAATGTAAGTCATATTCAGGATCAGTGCTTTCTCTTTTTTTCAGACTTATGTAGATAAAGATAGACAGCTTATTTATTTCATTGGTAGGAAAGATAGTGTGTTAGAAACTCACCTGTAAGTAAAGTTTTTTTTTTTTGCTTTGTGCTTTTTGCAAAGGCTGATTTTTAAGTTATGAGCCTTATATTGAAGGAGTTAAGAGGGGTTGTTCTTTTTCAGCCCTACTATTCCTTGACTATTTAAGGTTGCATACCTGAAAACTGGTATTATTTGGTCAGTTTGTGTCGAAGAGATAGCACTCTAAAGTGAACAAGGCAAGTGACTCGGTAAAGGTGTATTGCTCCACCAACAAGGCCACTGTTCACAGGTCTGTCATTGCCATGGCTGCCATTGATGATCATGGCTTTAAATTGAACAAGCATCTGCCTTATTCACCTGATCTTGCTCCGTCAGACTTTCATCAAAAAGTTATACATGTAGATACTGGAGGGGATTATATTGAAAAAGAATGCAATATGTCTTCCAAAAGTCAAACCCTTACATGTGAGGCTCAAAACTTATCACTTAGCCCTTGTATGTTACTGCTTTGACAGTAAAGTAGCTCACCATGTAACCAGATACAGAAATAAATCATGTTGGAGAAAAGGATTTTATACCAGTGTTTATTTATTATCATCATGTTTAGAAACAAGTTAACTAGTATTAAATGACAAGAATTTTGGCAAGCAAACGTCTTCAGTAAATGATTTGTTTAATATTCCCCTGTAAAAGAAAAAAAAAAACCATAGTTCTATATTTTTGTGGTCCTGAGGAAGAAGAACTATGGAAAACAGCCTTTGAATAGAAGAAAATGTTGGTAATTTGCATTTTCTCCCGTACATTATGGCATTTTCTACCCTTTCAAAGACGAATCATATTATTCGCGCCACATGTAATTATCATCAGCAAAATGTTTCCAAGATAAATGTTTTGAAAGTTTTGGTGTCATGTTAACTTTTACCAAACTACTAAATTTTAGACTCAACAAAATTGAAAGCATTTTCAGATGACAAAATAAATGTAGCTCAAATGATGATTCTGTCTTTTGTAGAGGAGAAAACATTGTGGAAAAAGGGGACCAGCTTTTCTTCTTTTTCAACAATGTTTTTTACCTTTTTACAGACAGATCTCGTTATTTGAGCGGCATGTGATTGCCATCTGCGATTGTTTTCAATAGATGTCTAAAGTTTTGTTGTTAATACATGTCTTCCTGTAAGCAACAGACAAGAATTGTACTATATTTCCTTTTTATATGGCCAACTTTGCAAAAAGTTAGTAGTACATATGCACTACCCAAAGAAGTGTGTTATTGGCTAATGGACAGCCCAGATGAGCTTTGACGGGTGCGTTGAAGGGGAATAAACTGGCTGAGTTAGAGTATTTTCAGACAAAAGAGTTGTTTTATTCCATGTTTACAGGTATGTTACATCATATGAAACACCTGGTGATATTACCAGACTGACAGAGTTAGGATATAGTCATGCTGTATCTTTCAATAAGGTAAATAGATCTAAAGCCATCTGAACAGGGCTTGTATTCATTAACCATTGTAACCCTTTACCACACAATCCCAAGTTTAAAATGACCCTGAGAAAGAAGCCTTTTGACAAGAATGTGGAAAAAGTACAATGAGCAAAGCTGTAGATTTCCTCTAGGAACGTCTTAGCCAATCAGATGGTTTATCATTGAATTTAGGAAGGGAACAACATTTACATCTGTATTTGGATAAGGCCCCTAACAGAACTAAGACTTTATGATGAATGTAGTACCTGACATAAGTTGGCATTTGAGATAAAATTTTAGTAAACAAGTCTAGAAAAATGCTATCAAGTGAGCATCTTGCAAGCTTAATAACATTTTTATAGAAAGTGTAACAAACATTTATTTCAAAAGTCTACAATTGTCAGACTCTTTTTGTCATATAAGGATATTTCACAATTTATTGGTCAAAATTTGCAAAGCCATCTGTGCACAATTGGTAATTTCCATAAATAAAATCCTTTGAAAGAAGTATGAAATGACACAACCAATGACGTCTTACAGTGCTTATCTCAAATGTGTGTAAGATAAGAAATAATTTGTAATTGGTGTATTACACTGAAAACAAGGAAGGTTATGTGATGAAATGCTTACCTCAGATGTCTGTAAGATAAGAAAATTCATAATGGGTATATTACACTGAAAACAACATACATGTATGTGATAAAGTCTTTACTAGACAAAAAAAATTTAAACAAGTCCAAATTAAAAGCATTTGCAAACAACAATTTAAATGTGGCTCAACTGATGGGATTTATCTTTAATATGGTATAAAAACTTGCAGGGAAAGGAGAAAATGGTGGTTACCAGCATTTTCTCCTTTTCCTACAATGTTTTGATAAGGGTTCTTCCTCAGGGTCTCGTTAATACTCAGGATTATGCTGGTAAAGGGTTAAAATTATGGCATAATGCAGAATTCAGTGGTGGATCACAAAATATGTGGACTTTTATTATAACTTTAAAATTACTCAACATAAATCGATAAAATTTTGCACATGTATTAAACTATGAAATATTTGAAGAGTCATATGGTTTACATTGATGTATTGTACTTGTGTTCAGCAAAATTCAAGTTTTATCAGTCCTGAGTAGGTAACCCCGGCGCAACCCATTTCTTGACTGCATTGCATACTGTTAATATCTCTGATGGCTCCCTGAATTGGCACCAAACTATACCAAACGTTGTCTGTATATGTGATAATGTCATATGTAATGTTGTTGCAAATTTGAACTTCATCTATCGTGTACTTAAGAATATACAGCCAGTAAAATTAAGGCGTGCACAAAAATCGTAAGATCAAAATGGTGGCACCAGCGCAGGAAGAGAACCGTGCAATAATAAAGTTTTGTGTGGACCTAGGGAAAACACCAACAGAGATAATGAAAATGATGGAGGACAGCATCATTCGTCAGTTCGAGTCAGCGTAGCATCATCAGGTGTATAGCAAGTGGGTGGAGCGACACAGAAAGTGTGTTGAGTATAGAGACGAGTACTTTGAAAAGCGCTGACTTGCAGTGTAAGAAGTCAAAATCGAAACATCATCTTGACGTTGTTACCATATGCCGATATCACTACACTAACCACGTAAGAATTGGCGCTATGGGAGACTCACTGGGCCTATCGTATCAAAATTTAATAGATACGTGTATATAGAAAAATGTCGATATATAATTACTATGTATATGTCTCATTATCTATAAAAAATTACTGCAACGAAAGTCCACATATTTTTTTATCAACCCTCGTATGTTATATTTTCAGGACTTCTGTATGTTTGTAGATGTGTACAGTTCTGTGTCAGTCTCTCCAATGTCCACTGTATATAAAATCATTCATCCAGAAACTGGCGTAAAGACTCAGCCAATAGGCATTCTGCTACCATCAGCTCGTAAGTCTAAATTAGAAAGTTTTATGTACAATGTCATTCCATGCAGAAACCTGCTACACTGTTACAGACTAGGTATTGCCCAAAACATTTGAGGCATTATCTGGAAAAAAGGGGGTTTAGTGCATCTCTGTGATGCATTATACCAAGCAAGTCATCACATAATTATGGATCCATTTTGTCTAACAACAGAGTGTTATTACTGAAGATATTTTCTTCTAACTTGGACTAGTTGCTAATTATCAAAAGGGCAACCCATATAACAAGGGCAGATAACCACCAAAATATTTTTGCCCCTTTTTTGGTTTACTATTTTCAATGAAAATCAATCAACTACTGCCAAGCGTTGGCACTGACATGCTGTGCTCTTGTTATCTTGTTCATATGATTTTTTCATTTGATTGGTCGTTCTTATTATTCCAGTATCTAGAAGTATTTCAGTCGCTTTGTCTAGATGCTGGATGGGAGGGCAATGTAGATCAGACAGTTATACATGGAGTTTGTGGTCCAAAGAATGGGAGTTTGAATCGACAAGTAACCCTTCATCAAACTACAAAATTTTAGACTCATCGAAAGCTGTTGCAGGCATTTAATTATATGCGGGTTAAATTGTGGAACTTGTCTCTCAAATGCTAGAAATCATTGTGGGAAAAGGAGAAAATGCTGGTTATTAGCATTTTCTTCTGCTCCCAAAATGTTTTCAAAGGGTTGTTAAACTTGGGTATTGTTTGGTAAAGGGATGATAAAATGATGATTGTGATAGAATTATTTTGGTTAACCCTTTCCCAAACAAGCCCTGGTTTTCACGTGTCTGCAGTACAAGTCTTTTGAAAACACTGTGGGATAAGGAGAAATTGCTCGTAACGAGCAATTTCTCCTTTTCCCACAGTGTTTTCTACCCTTTTGGAGAACTTTCTGTCATTTTCATCAAATTTAAAGTTGTCGTCTGCAAACTCTTTCAATTTGGACCAGTCTAAAATTCATCGTTTGGGAAAGGGTTAAAAACAAAAAACAAATATCATCTGTATTTCCACAGCTTGCACAGAGTACATTCCCCCTAAACTGTTTAGTTTTAAAAGTAAGTCTGGCTACACAATACATGGGATGTATTATCTACCGCACAACTGGGAGTCAGGGGTCAAATACCCCACAGTGCTCTTTGTATATGGAGGACCTCACGCTCAACTTGTGTCCAACTCATTCAAAGGACTGAAGTAGGTGGATTTGATTTTATGTTTTTAGCATTTCTGTTTTCAAGGAAAAAGTTGAGGTACATTGTCATTGTTGTTGTAAGTTGTCCTTATCATTGTCAAGGTGCCAAAAATATCTTTAATATCTTTGATAAAATTATATATCATAACTGAAGACATTTACTTCAATTTCATATAGTTGTCAAGTTTGTGTAGGAGAACCCTTTCCAGCAGGGTAGGTAATCCTCAATATATTTTTTGACAAAGTTATAGCCCCGTTTTTATACGCCCGTCGAAGACGGGACGTATTATGGGATCACCCGTGGCGGGCGGGCGGGCGTCCGGGCGGGCGGGCGGCATCCAGTTCTTTGTCCGGAGCATATCTCCAAAACTATACTACCTACGGTTATGAAATTTCATACGTGGATAGATCTCATCAAGGGGAGTGCAGTGCACAGGAATCATAACTCTTGCTTCCTTAATTTTTGAGTTATTGCCCTTCCTTGTTTTTCATACTTGAATTTTGTCCGGTGAATATCTCCAATACTATACTACCTAGGGTTATGAAATTTCATGAGTGGATAGATCTCATCAAGGGGGAGTGCAGTGCACAGGAATCATAACTCTTGCTTCCTTAATTTTTGAGTTATTGCCCTTTCTTGTTTTTCATACTTGAATTTTGTCCGGTGAATATCTCCAATACTATACTACCTAGGGTTATGAAATTTCATGAGTGGATAGATCTCATCAAGGGGGAGTGCAGTGCACAGGAATCATAACTCTTGCTTCGTTAATTTTTGAGTTATTGCCCTTTCTTGTTTTTCATACTTGAATTTTGTCCGGTGAATATCTCCAATACTATACTACCTAGGTTTATGAAATTTCATGAGTGGATAGATCTCATCAAGGGGGAGTGCAGTGCACAGGAATCATAACTCTTGCTTCCTTAATTTTTGAGTTATTGCCCTTCCTTGTTTTTCATACTTGAATTTTGTCCGGTGAATACCTCCAATACTATACTACCTAGGGTTATGAAATTTCATGAGTGGATAGATCTCATCAAGGGGGAGTGCAGTGCACAGGAATCATAACTCTTGCTTCCTTAATTTTTGAGTTATTGCCCTTTCTTGTTTTTCATACTTGAATTTTGTCCGGTGAATATCTCCAATACTATACTACCTAGGGTTATGAAATTTCATGAGTGGATAGATCTCATCAAGGGGGAGTGCAGTGCACAGGAATCATAACTCTTGCTTCCTTAATTTTTGAGTTATTGCCCTTTGTTGTTTTTCATACTTGAATTTTGTCCGGAGCATATCTCCAAAACTATACTACCTACGGTTATGAAATTTCATGCATGGATAGATCTCATCAAGGGGGAGTGCAGTGCACAGGAATCATAACTCTTGCTTCCTTAATTTTTCAGTTATTGCCCTTTCTTGTTTTTTATACTTGAATTTTGTCCGGTGAATATCTCCAATACTATACTACCTACGGTTATGAAATTTCATGTCTGCATACATCTCATTAAGGGGGAGTGCAGTGCACAGGAATCATAACTCTTGCTTCCTCAATTTTTCAGTTATTGCCCTTTCTTCTTTTTCATACTTGCATTTTCTCCGGTGAATATCTCCAAAACTATACTACCTAGGGTTATGAAATTTCATGCCTGCATACATCTCATTAAGGGGGAGTGCAGTGCACAGGAATCATAACTCTTCCTTCCTTAATTTTTGACTTATTTTCATACTTGAATTTTGTCTTGAGCATATCTCCAAAACTATACTACCTATGGCTATGAAATTTCATGCGTAGATAGATTTCATCAACTGGGAGTGCAGTGCACATGAACCATAACTCTTGCTTAATTTTTGACTTATTGCTCTTTCTTTATTTTGAAACTTTAATTTTGTCCAGTGCATATCTTCAGAACTATACTAGCTAAGGATATGAAATTTCATGCGTGGATACATTCCGTCAACGGGAAGTGCTGTGCATATAAATTTCAACTCTTGCTTGCTTAATTTTTCAGTTACTGCCCTTTTTTGTTTTTTTTTCGAACTTGAATTTTGTATGATGCATATCTCTCAAACTATACTACCTCGAGTTATGAAATTTTAGGGCTGGATACATCTCATCAAGGGGTAGTGCAGTGCACATGAAATATAAATTGCTTATTTTTCATGCACCAGCATTTTCTGCTTTTCCCACAATGTTTTCTACCCTTTCCAAACCAAATTTCAATTTTTGAGTTACATTTAGTTTGTCAACTGCAAATGATTTCAATTTGGACTAGTCCAAACTTTTGCTGTGTGGTAAAGATTTAATAGTAATACAATAATAAACAAGAGTTCCGTCAACACAAATACACTGCCATTATCTTCAATCAACAGTAAAAAAAATATTCTGCACTACTATTTTTCTATACCTCCCCTTTATCATTATTATGCCCCAACTTTACAACTTGGGGTAAGACGGGCGTATCTTGCGACAATTTGCCGCTCTTGTTTTTTAATGTAAGTAGTCCAGTTGCATGGAATAAAGCATGCCTATATATTTCTAAAAACAACTACATTAGGGTGTTGCCACCCTGCATGTAATACTCTTGTTAAGTTTTCTTTTAACCCTTTGCCTACAATCCACTCTTGTAAAAAATCTTAACCCTTTACAATGCAACAAAATTTTAGAGTTGTGCAGATTTAAAGCATTTGAAGACAACAAAATATGTCTGATTCAAAAATTGTAGTTTATTTTGGGAAAGGTAGAAAACATTGTGGAACAAGGAGAAAATGCTGGTTACCTGCATTTTCTCTTTGTTCCACTATGTTTCCAAAAGTCCTCTCTTTTCCTCAGGCTTGTTGAAACTCGGGATTGTTTGGTAAAGGGTTATAGAATGCTGGTAACCGACATTTTCTCCTTTCCGACAAAGTTTTCTACCCTTTTAGAGAAGAATACAATCATTTGAATAACATCTAATTTGTCATGTGCAGATGCTTTCAAATTGGACAAGTCTGGAATTTGTAGGCGGGTAAAGAGTTAAAGGAGGAAATGTTTATTATGGCAAGACATTTTGAATTATAATATTCAAACTTTTTGTAAATTTTTCCTGTAATCAAGTCTAGATGATGAAAGTAATTGTTTGGTCACTCTTCTGTGGGTACTTCTGTGCTGTCAGATCTGCATGGAGTGTTTATTACCTCAGATAACACTCACATACTAATGTCACTGGGATATGGGTAGTGGTCATATATGGGCACGGTTCTTATGAGCAGTTTGTCCTTTTGTTACATTTTTGCCACATTGTATGCCACAATGTTTTAGAAAGTTTCTGCTGAAAAAGTTGACTGTAAGCAATAATGTATTAAACTGTGTTTTACAGATATTTGAGATTACATACTCTGGCATCACAAGGCTATGCTGTTGTGGCTATAGATGGACGAGGATCTTGTTACAGAGGTTTAAAGTTTGAAAGCCACATCAAATATAGAATGGTGAGCTCTTTTTACTCTTTACCAGATGTCAAAATTTTAGACTTTTTCCAGATTTGAAAACGTCTGAGCCATGCACTGGCAAAAGGGGATTTAATGGATCTCCCTGATACATTGTACCAAGCAAGTTGTAACACAATTATAGATCCTTACAAGTCAATTTTGGCTAACAACCTACTGAATGATGAGATAGAATAGTCCTTAGGCTTGCAGAAAATTTACAAATAGTAAAAGGTTTAGACCCATGTAAGTCTGTCTGACTGCGCAGGCAGACATATGTCGATACTTTTTTGCAGATGCATTAAACCCCATTTTCACAGAGCATGGCTTATTTGTAAATGACAAATTTGATTTGGCTTAAGGGATGGAATTTGTCGTTGAAAGGGTAAAAAGAAAATGTTGAAAAAGAAGAAAATGCTGTTGATCAGCATTTGTCCTTTTTCCACAATGTTTTGTAGAGGCTTTTTTTGTGAGGCTTCTTCCAGTCAAACTAAATTATGAACAGCCTTTTGGATGCGACTTTAAAAAGTCAAGGTGTGATGGTACTGTACACCAAGCATGTTAAAGAACCAGGTGTAAATTAGGATGGGTATGTTCTCTATCTTGCACTATCCCCAACAACATAAAATGACTTGCAGTCCTCTGGAGTGTCTCCCATACGGGCAACCAGTAGCAACAATAAACCGAAAAAACCCCAAATAGATGACAGAGTTTGACAGCATAGCTGTTCATTGATTGCTGTTTTTAACAAATTAATAAACTGAACTTCATTTGGATAATCAAAGACTACTGTACCTTATGGTATATTGATACTTAGAATGGGGGTTCTTTACAACTGTCAATCTAAAAACGTTTTAGCTCTACCTGACTACAAAATTTTAGATTTGCCTAAATTCAAAATTTTACAGACAACTAATTTAATGTGGTTTGACAGAGTTTCAAACTTGTCTAAATAAAACAACTTTTTGGATGTGGTGTTTAGATTTGTCTTTGTTTAAGGGTAAAAAAGCATTGTTGTAAAGGAGAAAATGCTGGTTACTAGCACTTTGCAGGGTTTGCACAGTCTTAAAAAGTGCTTAATTTTGAATCCCTTTCTTAAAAAGTACTTAATTATGAAAACAAGTCCTTAAAAGTCTTTGATTTTGGCCACTCTCTTAACAAGTGCTTGAAAAGTGCTTCTTTTTGTCTGAGAATGTGCTTAGAAATGAGCAATGGACAAAATGTCTCGTAAAAAGTGGCCAGTGTAAAGAAACGATCCCTGATACATACTTCAAAAAGTAATTATTTTTGCTTGGAGTAACTGTATGGCAATGTAACCACAATTGGATTGACTTAGATTGGGATAAAAATGACGTTATTAGTTGAACGTGTATATTGTTTACATAGCAGCAAGTTTATGAAATGGCATTGAAAGTGCTTTTTCAATAACCTATCCTTTGGTTATTGCTTGTGACAATAAGAGAAGGGCAAAGTGTCACACATGTGAGAAAATAATTGACATTGGTAATGAGGGAGAAACAGTATATAGATCTAGTGCACAGGGTTCTCATTTGACTCTGGACCCTGGGTTTTAATGCTTGGAAATTTGAATTGACCTGTTCTTGATGCTCAAAAATTTGCCCAAACATCAATCTGACACATGAGATTATCGGCTAAAGCTTTCTACAAATTAGAGCACGTGCATCCAGCAGAAATATAGACTTAAATAAACATGACCAGTGTCAAATCTGAAGGGCGCACGCTGCTCTATTTATCACAGCTAATCAAGCTGGAGAGTCCGTCATATATGAAAACCCTACAAAGGTGTTAATCCACTTATCTGGTGTAAAATGATAGGTTTAAAGTTACCTACTACCCTTATTGAGAAATTAATGTCAGATCATGCTGTAAAACTTCTCCAAAAATTAATGGACATTATAAATAGATCGCTGAAAAAAAAAGTGAAAACCCACGACATAACAAAGGTCAGTTTGACACCGTTGGATCAGAGGCACTTTAACTTTCTTTTCAACTGTAGTAATGAATTTAAACCATAGATTTACACAAATTCTGTGTATGAAACAATAAGTGGAAGCTAAGATCTCTGGCTGATAGTGACAGAAAAAAAAATTGGTCGTTTTATGTAATGAAAATATATAACAACCTACAAATCAGGCAGAGCTGGGGATGTGGGGTTGGCCTTCTTGTCTTAGTGACAGCACTGGAACAAGTGTTACAGAAGGTATTGGACACTCATAGAAAGAAATAAGACTAGAATAATAAAAAAAAAAAACTTTAATGGTTGTGACCTGAATTTTCTCCCTTTTACACAATGTTCTAAGCTATGATAGAAAAATCCAGCCATTCAAGCCACATTTGACTTGTTGCTGCAAATACTTTCAATATGAACAAATCAAAAAGTTTTCAGTGCTTTGATTGTTTTTAAGGGTGTAAGTCATTGCATGGTGCCAAGTGATACGTGTACAACAAAAAGTGCTTCAAAAATGGGAAAATGTGCTTAAAAAGTACTTAAGAAGTGCTTATATTTTGTTATTGAATACCTGTATGAACCCTGTTTTCTCTTGTTCCCATAATTTTTTCAGAAGCCTTGTATCTCAAGATCAATAAAACTCAGGATTGAGTGGTAAACTATTTACTTTTTTTATTCTCAAAACTACAGGGAACCACAGAGGTTGAGGATCAGGTTGAGGGGCTGCAGTGGCTCATGTCTCAAGAGGATTTTATTGACGAGAATAGAATAGCAGTACATGGCTGGTCATATGGTAACAGTTTAGTCTAACATTACTTTACCGCAGCCTGTTAACGACCCTGGAAAAGAAGCCTTTTGAAAACATCGTGGGAAAAGGAGAAAATGCTGGTAACCAGCATTTTCTCCTTTTCCCACAATGTTTTCTACCCTATCAAAGAAAAATTGGATTATTTGAGTCACACTGAAATTGTCGTCTGTAAATGCTTTCAATTTGGACAAGGCTAAAGTTTTGTCGTCTGGTAAAGGGTTAATTTAGTGTAACAATTTTAACGTCCAAGCCAAAAATGTTAGCTTTTGATGCATGTAATGGCACTGATATACTCAGATGAATGAATATTAATTTAAAGCAGCAAGTGGTTTTGGAAGAATATCGTGCAAAGGTCTGGTAACGAAAACTCCAGGAAAGCAAGGATAGGATCACTAATAGCTGGAATAAAACTGAAAAAGTGTTGAAAACTGCTCTGAACATCAATCAATCAATTTTGCTATAATGACTCAAACGGAGCCCTTTAAGACACACAAATTCTGTGTATAAAACAATAAGTGGAAGCTAAGATCTCTGTCTGATAGTGCTTAGATAGGCTGTCACTTAACTGAAAAATGAAGCAAATATAGTCCACATAATTGATGATACATGCTGCAAATTGCTTAAGTTTTGGGACAGTAAAAAATAATTAACTTTTTAGATGTCCCAATATTTAGGTCGACGAAAAATAATTATTTTTCGGGGTGTCCCAAAACTTATGGTCAAACAAGACAAGCTGTCAAACTGTTCGTCAATGACCACTTACCAGCCGAATATTAGGGCTACAATTTCAATAAAACTACAATCACATGCTGGTCTGTCTATTTTTAGACAAATTGGAATTCCTGTAGTCAATAGACCATTTGCCAATTATCGATACCCAACCGTCACAAAGAGTTACTTCCCTTGTGGGCACTCTCCACTGGACAAACTTACACATATCTTGAATATACCCGTGTAGTTATTGTGTCACAATTTAGAAATGAATTTCATCCTAAACGCGATAAATACGCAAATATATTGATCGTACCAGTAGTTGTGTCAATTATTACTTAGAAAGACACAAAAAATGTTGTTTTATCAATCTTCTACAGCCTACAGAGAAGCGCCATCTACTGTTGCTGTTGAGGCTTTTGTATGCAAACTAAATTATTAACTTTAACAAAAACAAATCCCTATAAAGAAATAATAAATTTCTCGCAAACTGGATTGGTTTAAAAGGGCAAAAACTTAGAAGTTAAAAATAAATGAGTTACAATATGCAGTTAAACTAGGATTCAGTAATAATAAATTTGAAAACAAAAAGTGTTCGGACAGAAAAATGCATCTTTTGAGGTCAGTAGTTAGAATGGACTTGGCCTCTGTAACAGATTTTAACAATTCCAAATCCTTTACAAATGACCAATGTAGGATTGATTGAACAGGACAGACACATTATCATGGCATGTGCGTGTTAATCATGTGCCTAGCAAGAGATGTGACGATGGTTATGTGGGAAAGCAGCCACTGGCTTGGAAAGAATATTGTGCGGAGTACTGGTAAAAGAAACTCCAGGAAAGCATTGATAGGTGCACTGGCCACCGTGATATAACTGAAATAATGTTGAAAACGGTGTTAAACACCATACAGTCAATCAATCAACTATATTTACGCAGTGTCAAACACGGGTCTCAATATGATTATATGATATAAGTCACAGATGGAATATGTTCAGACGGGTTTGTGATTTCACTGGTCAAAAAGTTATGCTGAATTAATCCTGGAGATTTTATTGATAAAAAAGTTATGTTATTGTGTTCATCTGCCATTCATTAAGTTATTACCCACTAAACCAGTATTTGTTCCAAATTTTGTACTGTTTTAGTATAGTATAAAATTGTCAGTGGCAATAAGTTTTCATTGAAATTTAAAGGTATATATTAATAGAAATATTACAGAGCTCCAGATAAGAGGGAGTGATGGTATTCTAAATCCATTATATGTATTTCTCTTCCAAGCCTTATGTTGTGTGTACTCATCAGAATCGTCTTGGCGAGATGATTCTAATGAGAACTCATAACATAGGGTTTAGTGGAGAATAACTGATATTTTCAATTTTGAAATCAAAATCACTCCCTCTATCTGGAACTCAGAATATTATGTTGTAGTTTGCTCCTCAGTGCGGAAGAAACTTTGAAAACCTTGCTCCACCTTTGGTTTCCTATGATATGAAATTTTCTCAGGCAGCGAACCAAAAAACTAGCACCAGGAAAGTTGGTTAAATATAATATTCTGTATGTTCATTCATTCATTGCATGCCAAAACAGAAATCGGTAGTCTGCTCAGGAAATTTCTAGAGTTGTGCTTTTTTCCCAAGTTGTTGCAAACAGTGTTAACTACTTGAAAATATTTTAGACTTGTCCTGGTTGGAAACAATTGCAAATGACAAATGTGGCTTAAATAATGAAATTTGTCTTTGGAAGGATGGAAAACCTTTTTTTGGTAAAGGGTTCTAGAAACTTTATGAATTTTTTTTTTCACAGGTGGGTACATTTCTTTGATGGCCTTGGCTCAACGTCCCGATGTATTTAAGGTGAATTCTTTACATTTCTAAATCAATGTCTGTACAAATATATTGGGTAGTTGGAACTTTTAACCTGGTATGGGCAACCTTTTGCCTTTGCAGCATACCCCTTTTGAAAATTACGTGGCAACAGGAATTACGGCTCGCGATATTGCTCCTTTGAATGTAGGTTTATGCTGCTTTCAAGAGTACTGGTGTTATATCACTGAGGCACATTGCTTATTTATATTTTGCCAATACAAGGTTGAGACTCCATATTGGATTGCCCAAAGACACTCTTGTGCAACTTACACTTTATGCGATTGACTGATTAATTACAGATTGTAATAGCTGGTGCCCCAGTGGTAGACTTGAAGCTATATGATATTTGTTAAATTGATTACAGATTGCAATAGCTGGTGCCCCGGTCGTAGACTGGAAGTTATATGATACAGGTTATACAGAAAGATACATGGATCTACCAGAGAACAACAAATATGGCTACCAGCAAGGGTGTGTGCTGAGTTATGTGGATAATTTTCCAGATGAGTAAGTTTGTGTAGCATTTTCTCTGTATTGGATTGACATACATGTATTTTGAACTCTTTCCTTACCATAGACAACACAAGAAGCTTTTGTGAACAGTGTAGATTGAGATTAGACTGGACACAATCTCTGGTCTACACTATCCACTATTTTATTCTAGACTTTGAACAGAGTTTCAATAGCCTATGTCATAACATAGGCAAAGTGTTAACCAACCCATAACAAACTGCATTTCAATGAAATGTGCCTCCCTTGGCAGAAGGTTGCATGATACCATACTAATATACCGGTATGATGCCATTATTTTTTTGGCTTGGCTGATTTCGAAGAAAACATTGAGGTATTATCATTGCCTTGTCGTCGTCCGCATCAATGTCAAACAAAACTTTGACATTTTATAATTGCTCTGTCATTACCTAGGATATTTACTTCAAACACCAAAAAATTATTAACTATCAAAAGGGGAACCCATATAGCAAGTGCAGGTAACCATCAAAATATTTTTACACAGTTATTTTCGACTAGGAATTTTTACTGAAAATCAGTTTATTTCTAAAAGCAAATGCAGCCAAGTGTTGGCACCTGCAGTGCTCTTGTTGTTACACATGTTCCTGCGAGTAAGTCTAAACGGGCTATTAACTTGCATAGTTTCACTTATGGAAATAAGAAGTACCATTATTCTGAATTTGATTGATTGAGAAAAAGAGATTCAGACAGCCAGTTGGCTAGACCTTGAATTTTGTGGAAAAAATGTGTAAAGAAGGTGTCTATTTTGAACGATATGGGCAGTATTGCCAGTAAAAAAGCAGGTGCTTCTTTAAGAGGATTGCTCCTTTTCTCACAATGTTTCCATTCTGTTGGGTGTTGGGGTATATAGTAGTATTTGCATGATAATGGATTAATGAATTGCCTCAAAATTTTTGCATCAAACAACTTTGAACACATCCATGTAAAGTATGGATGGTCAACATAGGTGTAGGTTGAATATATGACAACTTGTTTTCGAAAACATCATGGGAAAAGGAGAAAATGCTGGTAACTAGCATTTTCTCCTTTTCCCACAATGTTTTCTTTCCTATGGAGGAAAAATTTTGTCATTTGGGTCACCTTCAAAATGTCATCTGCAAATGCTTTCAATTTTGGACCAGTCTAAAATTTTGTCGTTTGGTAAAGGGTTAAAGTTCCTGTATCACAGTTGGTAGTGTACAGGACTTGAGAAAAGGATGGGGCTGATTAAAACCCCAGCTTGGCCAACTTCTTTCCGAGGATTGATGATAGTCTCATTGCAAAACGAAAATGATTCATTCCTCTCCCACCCCTGATCATTGTTTCGACCATGGTTATGTGAGAAAGCAGCCAGTAGCTTTGGAAGAATATTGTGCGAAGTACTGGTAACAGAAAATTCAGGAAAGCATGGATAGGTGCTCTGACTGCTGCAGTTTGACTTAAACAATGTTGAAAATAGTGGTAAACACCATACAATCAATCAAGTCAATCAATCAATCAATCAGTCAATCAGCAGTGTTGGCATTTTTTTTATTTTTTCACCAAATCCATGACTCAGTACCTATCAGAAAGCTGAGTCCCATCTGACTATATTTGAGTCCCATTCCTCTGCCCTTTGGAAAGATTTCAGTAACAATCCTTTGGATTTTTTTTATTTCAATTGCATGGCGATGTTAATCCAAAGAAGCATGCCTAATTAGCGGCAATCTTTGAAAGTCTGTGCATCCATCTGTAAATGGTTTTTTTTATCTGATATCTCGGCAAAACAAACTATCCATATCAATATTGCTTTCCAATATCGTTTCGTTTACCAGCCATGGTTTAAATTCAGGCTCTTTCAGCCAGGATTCTTGAAAAGAGTGAACATGTTTTTTTCTCTTTGCCGTGGTAGCCATATTGGAGTGCAACAAATGCGGTTACTATGACATGAAAATCGCAATAACTTGGATAACGGGTTGCCTCTCATGTAACCAAGTCTGAAGTTATTTTTAGAAGCAGGATTTCCAAAGAATAGTATTATTTTGTTTTGTGGAGATCATTTGCAAGCATGGAAACATTATTCATCAGAACAACCCTTATTTATATTTTAAACGGCGGTTAGACGGTGCTGGATTTCATTTTGTCCTGTGGACGCAATGGCGATTTTTACGTTTCATCCCAAATCAATTCCGTTGCGTAAAAAGACATGTTTATGGCGTAAACACTAACCCTGTAATCATGAATAATAGTGGCAAAAGGAGAAATTGCTCATAAAAGAGCAATGTTTCCTTTTGCCACACAAATTTAAATGTCATCCACAGGAGGTTATGTGCTTGTACTTATAAAAGATTATCTTTAATGAAATTGTTGTGTTTCAGAGAGAACAGGTTACTAATTGTACATGGCTTGATAGATGAGAATGTTCACTTTCAACACACCATAGTCCTAGTGAATGCTTTAATTAAAGCATGTAAACCTCATTTACTGCAGGTAAACTTTAATGTTAATGTTTTCTGTCAACATATTTAGGCCCTGATTAACTCTTTACCGCCCAACCCTGATAGCGCAGTCGGTAGCATGAGAACAGGGGGTCACTGGTTCGATGCGTGCCCCTGCAATTTCATTCCAGGATTGATGATAGCCATTGCAATAGGATTCATATCTCTTGCACTGCTGATCATTGGTTTGACCATTGTTATGTCAGAAAGCTGCTAGTGGCTTGGAGAGAATATTGCATGGATTACTGGTAAAAGAAACGGAAGGAAAGCATGGATAGGTGCACTGGTCACCATGATAATTGAAATAATGTTGAAAATGGTGTTGCACACCAATCAATCAAGCAATTGATCAAATCAATCAGTTAATCAGTCAAACAACTCTTTACTAAACAATCCAGAGTTTTAACCACCCTGAGGAAATAGCCTTTTGAAAACTGTGAAAAAGGAGAAAATGCTCTCATTGTCCTACAATGTTTTACACACTTTCAAAGACAATTACAATTATTTCAGCTGTATTTGTCATCTGCAAATACTTTCAAATAGGACAATTCTAAAATTTCATTGTTTGGTAAAGAGTTATTGCTTTTATTAACCTTTTACCAAACAATCTGGGGGTTTTAACAACCCTGAGGGAGAGGGATTTTGAAAACATTGTGAAAAAAGGAGAAAACCAGCATTTTCATTTTTTCACTTAATTTTTTCTACTTATCAGAGAACTTAATTAAGCTTATTTGTACTAATTTTGAATTTTTGGTCTGAAGATGTTTTGGAATGGGAAGAGTCTAAAATTTGACATTTGGGAAAGGGTTAATGGTTACTGTCAACATTCTAAGCGAATTTTGTCTACAGCAGTTTTTCGCCTTTCACCTCTGATGCATGTGAGAAAAATAGTCAGTGGCTTGGAAAGAAATTTGTGTCAGTACTGGTGTGAGAAATCCAGGAAACAGGTGCACTTACTGCTGTGATATGACCTCAGCTGTTATAACTCCAATACAAACAAAATCAAAATAACAAAGTCCTAGTTGTTGGTTTTGGTTAGATTTACCCTTTACCAGACAATCCTGAGTTTTCAGGTCCCTGAGGAAGATATCTTTGAAATACTATAAGAATAGGAGAAAATGCTGGTAACCAGCATTTTCTCCTTTTCTCACAGTGTTTTCTGCCCTTTCAGAGACACTTCTCGAAATTAGAGAAACATTTATCTTGTGGAGGCCAGTTCTTTCAAAATGGATAAATCTAAAATGTTGTCATCTTGTGAACAGGTATTTAGCATTTAACTCCTTACATACAACAAAATTTCAGACTTGTCTAAATTGAAAGCATTGGCAGACAACAATTATATGTGGCTCATCAGATGGAATTTGTCCTACACAGGTTAGAAAACATTGTGGGAAAAGGAGAAAATGCTGGTTACCACATTTTCTTCGTTTCCCATAATTTTTAGCTCCACTGGCCAAAGGCCAGCGGGCTTATGTCATGGCCCGGTGTCCGTCGTGCGTCCGTCCGTCCGTGCGTGCGTCCGTGCGTTAACTTTTATTTCAAACATCTTCTTCTCTGAAACTACCCATCCAATTTTCATGAAACTTCACAGAAATGATCCTGCCATGGTCCTCTTCAGAATTTCTTGAAAGAATTTGATTCCTTCAAAAACTCTGGTTGCCATGGCAACAAAACTGAAAAATATTGGAAATCTTTAAAAATCTTCTTGTCTGAAACTATAAGGCATAGGGCTACCAAATTTGGCATGTAGCTTTATGTAGTAGACCTCTATCATGTTTCTTGAAATTATAGCCCTGGGGTCAAAATTGGCTCTGCCCCAGGGGTCACAAGTTTTACATAGGCTTATATAGAGAAAACTTTAAAAATCTTCTTGTCTGAAACCATAAGGCATAGGGCTACCAAATTTGGCATGTAGCTTTATGTAGTAGACCTCTATCATGTTTCTTGAAATTATAGCCCTGGGGTCAAAATTGGCTCTGCCCCAGGGGTCACAAGTTTTACATAGGCTTATATAGAGAAAACTTTAAAAATCTTCTTGTCTGAAACCATAAGGCATAGGGCTACCAAATTTGGCATGTAGCTTTATATAGTAAACCTCTATCATGTTTCTTGAAATTATAGCCCTGGGGTCAAAATTGGCTCTGCCCCAGGGGTCACAAGTTTTACATAGGCTTATATAGAGAAAACTTTAAAAATCTTCTTGTACCTAGCCATAAGGCCTAGAGCTACCAAATTTTGCATTTAGCTTGATCTAGTTGGGGTCTACCAAAAGTGCCCAAATTATAGTCCTGGGGTCAGTTTGGCCTCATGCTTGGGGGAGGGGGGGTTCACAAGATTTACATAGGCTTACATAGGGAAAACTTTTAAATCTTGGTGTACATAGCCATAAGGCTTAGGCTACCAAATTTTGCATAATTATAGCATTATCTAGTGGAAAACTACAAAGAGGGCCCAAGTTACAGCCCTAGGATCAAGTTTGGCCCTGCACCAGGGGTCACAAGTTTTACATGGGTTTATGGAGTGAAAAGTTCAGAAACCGTCTTGTTACTAGCCATAAGGCCAAGAACTCCCAAATTTGGCATGTTATTCTTCTAATACACATATTCCCCATTTAGTTCGACTGTAGCCCTGGGGTCAAAGTTTTATAAGGGCTTATATAGTGAAGACTTCTCTTCATGGTTTATATTTATAAGCCAGTGGAGCGATACAGGGCCATCATGGCCCTCTTGTTTCAAAAGCCCTCTACCTCGGGGTCATTAAAAAGCAGATTGTTTTGTACATGGTTAAACTTCAGAACCTGCAGAAATGTAGGTTGGCCCTTTACAAAAAAATCCCGAGTTTTGATGACCCTGAGGTAGAGGGCTTTTTGAAAACATTGTGGGAAAAGGTGCAAATGCTGGTAACCAGTGTTTTCCCATTTTCCCAAAATGTTTCCTACCCATTCTAGGACGAATTCCAACTTTCGAGCCACATTTAAATTGTCATACTCTTATACTCTTTATGTCTACTTTCAAAACTTAGTTGTTCTGATGTTCAGAACTATTGAAAACTGTTCCTTGTTTCAGTTTCTTCTATCCAAGGACAACTTATGGCCAACAAAAAAACACATATGGCATTTTTTTTTGTCTCATACCTTCAAATTAAACAATTTTGTGTTGTATTAATTTTGAAGGAAAAAGCTATAGAAAATATCCAGGGAAAAAGGAGAACATGCTGTTTACCAGTGTTTTCTCATTTTCCCACAATGTTTTTGAAAGCTTTCTTCTTGAGGGTTGATAAACATGGGATTGTTTGATAAAGGGTTAAATCCAGACAGGTACATTTCAGCATACTTGCTTTTTCTTGAGACTTATAAGTGCTTGCTTTATACATGTTGCTTGCTTATTAGAGGTGGCATCTTAAGACAGTTTTACTGTATTATGATATTGTAATTTTGTATCTTCACAGGTTTACCCGCATGAACGACATGGCATCAGGAATCATGAGGCAAACGAACATTACAAAACTATGGTGATAAGTTTTCTGCAGAAAAACTTGTGAAGTGCCATACCATTTGAACTGTGATAGTTAAACAGAACAGTTTCAAAAACATTTTGTGTACAAGAATGGAGAAGTGGACGTACCTTGTGAAATATTTAACTCTTTACCAACTTTGGCAAACAATAACATTTTAGACTTGTCCAGATTGAAAGCCCTTGCAAGTGACAAATCAAATGTGATTGTAATGATGGTATTTGTCCGTAAAAATGTGTAGAAAACCTTCTTGGCAAAGGATCAAATTCTGGTTACCAGCATTTTTTCCTTTTTCCACAAGGTTTTCAAAAGACTCTTTCCTCAGGTCATTAAAACTTTGGATTATGTGTTAAAGGGTTAAGCCCATAGACTGGCAATCCACTTTTGAAAACATTGTGGCAGAGAGAAGAATTGCTGGTCGCATGCATCTTTTCCTGTTGTGTCAGTTATTTTTTTTTTTTGTATAAATTAGGGTGTTAACTATTTTCCATTCAAATTACATACAAAAACATGAAACATTGAGGAAAAAAAGAATATGATTGTCATTCATAATTTTTCCCTGTATCACAATGGCCCTACAGTGGTCTATCACAAAATTAATTTTTATGCGTGTCCAAATTGAAAGCAGTAGCAGTTGACAAATGAGATTAAATTATGGTACTGTGTTAATTTTTCCTTGAAACAGTTGAATTTAAACACAGTGAGAAAAGTAGAAAATACGGGCTATCAGCATTTTTTTTTTCTCTGTTTTGTTTACAAAAAGCCTCTCCGTCACAGGATCATGTAATCATTGAGTTGTTTGGTGAAGGTTTAGTCTTTTTCTGGAACAGTTTTAGATTTTCCTTGATTTGATTTTTTACCACACAGCAAAATTTTGGACTTGTCAAAATTGAAAGCTTTTGCAGACAACAGAAAAATTGTGACTCAAAAATAGAAATTTACCTTTGGAAGGGTAGAAAACATTTCGGGAAAAGGAGAAAATGCTGGTTACCAGCATTTTCTCCTTTTCCCAAACTGTTTTCAAAAGCCTTTTTCTTAGAGTCATTGTAACTTGGGATTGTGAGGTCAAGGGTTAATCCCTTACCAAACAATCGTTTTAAGGACGCAAAGACAAGGTTTTTGAAAATATTTTGGGGAAAAAGAGAACCAGCATTTACTTCTTTTCCCACAACCTTTTCTACCCTGTTTAACACATATCTTATTGTTTGTGCCACATTTAACCTGTCGTCTTCAAATGCTTTCAATTTGAACTAATTTGAAATTTTGTTGTTTGGTAAAGACGGTGTGCTATTTTGCTGTGTAATGGGAATTTATTGTATGTGTAATTGTGTGATAATTTGGTGAAAGATTTTTATCGTATCTTATTTACAGTTCAAACTCAATCAGATTTAGTCTCTGAAGAAACTTGACGATCATGCTCGAAGTATTTACAGATTTTTAAAATAAAATTAAAACCACTCCAACACATTTTAACCCTGTGTCTTTAGTGTTTATATAAATCCTCTTATAATTTTTCATTATTCAACTCATGTTGTCCTGGAAATGAGCTGAATCCTCTAGCTCAGTTGGTAAGGTACAAGACTTGAAATCATGAGGTTACTGGTTGAATCTCCAGCTCTACCAGTTTCTCTCCGAGGATTGATGATTGTCATTGCAAAAGAATTCTTTCCTTAGCTCACCGCTGATGATTGTTTTAACAATGGTTATGGGGGGGAAAGCAGCCATTGACTTGGGAAGAATATTGTGCAAGGTACTGGTAAAAGGAACTCTAGGAAAGCAATGATTCTGGCTACCACAATATAACTGAAATGATGTCAAAAACAGCATTGAATACCTTTCCTTTTTTAGCTCCACTGGCCGAAGGCCAGCGAGCTATTGTCATGGCGTTGTGTCCGTCGTGCGTCCGTCCGTCCGTTTGTCCGTGCGTGCGTCCGTAAACTTTTTCTTTAAAAAACTTCTCCTCAGAAACTATTGACTGGATTTTTACCAAATTTCACAGGAATGTTCCTTTGGTGGTCCTCTTTCAACTTCCTTCAAATAATTGTGTTCCATGAAGAATTCTGGTTGCCATGGCAACCAAAGTAAAAAACCTTTAAAAATCTTCTCCTCCCAAACCGCTATTTGGATAGCATTATTATTTTGCAGGAATGTTCCTTAGATACAGGTTTACAGAATTCCTTTAAAAAAAAATGATCTGTCAAAAAACATGGCTTTTATGGGAGACTCGTTTTCCTTTTATGGTATAAAGTAAAATCTTTGAAAAATTTCTTCTCTAAAACTATTCATTGGATTTCATTGTTGTTTTGCAGGTAAGTTCCTATGGTGGTTGTCTGCCAAATTGTTTCTATGGTGGTTGTATACCAAATTCCTTTTAAAAAAATGATACACCTAAAAACACATTTTTTTATAGACAAGGCTTATATTTAAAAAAAATGTTCTTCTCCAAAACTATTTATTGTGTTAGTTTTATCGACTAACAAAGAAAAAGGAAGAAAATTGGGTTGACTTGACCTAGTCAGGGCTGTCCTATTTAAGCCCACACATTTTCCTTGGTATTAAGATCACAATTTACTCCAATGATATGCTATTGGTTAGTACTAGTAATAAAATATCACTGGCCATGAATAAGATAAAAGCTTGAGCACCTTTCACAACTTGAGCTTTTCAATTTTGCCTTATTACTAAGCCTGAGTAACCATGCCAAGATAAAAAAGAAAAAGTATTTTAATAACAAAACCCCCATGTTGTAGGTACTTTATAGTCCTTTTGATATAGAACAAGAGAAACTCTGCACTTTTATTAGTTCTGGTAAAGGTTTGTTGACCTACTAATGAGTAAATGCAGAGTGGACAGAAGGGGTGTAAATCCTGGTGACCTGGTACACAGTGGGACAGGGCTTTACATTTGTGATAAGGCATTAATGTTACCCAGTCAAACTGATCCCGCAACTTCAGTACACCAGAATTAATCTGTGCCCTGGAGCAGGATATTTGATTTATGTAAATGCGTTTATAGACCATTTTGTGTTGTTTGCCACAGAAGACATTCTAACTGTGACTGTGAAAAGTTGATTATTAGGGATTAGGTGTTCATTGTATGCCAGCATATTTCATTCTATCTGGTGTATTGATGTAAGTTGATCTATATTGCTATAACATTCATTCATTTGCCCTCCTAGCTGTTCTTTTAGATTACCCCTTTACCACACAATCACAACTTTTAACGACCCTGAGAAAGACATATTTTCTATATTTTGATGTTTCCCCACCCAAAATGGTTTGTGAAAGGACCTGTTGCAGACAACATATCTTCAAATTAGTAAGACATATATAAAAAAGGATAGAAATTATTGTGGGAAACTAAGAAAATGCTGGTTACCATTTTTTTCTTCTTTTCTCACAAGTTTTTTCCATACCTTTTTTCTTCAGTGAGCTAAAATGCAGGATTGAATGGTAATTGTTAAAAACTTCTTTTCGCCATTATAGAAATATCAGGCCTGTGGAGCGATACAGGCGCTCAAGCGCCTCTAGTCATTTTAAACAAACAAGCTTACCAGAAAATGATCCAAGATCTGCAGCAAAACACTTTGGGGGAAAAGGAGAAAACTGCTCATAGCAGATAACATCCCCTAGTGCTCTAGTGTTTTGAAACAAGTATGTTTTCATGTTTTTTCCTTTAACTCTTCACCACACAATCCCAAGTTTTAACAAACCAGAAGAAGAAGCCCTTTGAAAACATTGTGGGAAAAGGAGAAAATGCTGGTAAACAGCATTTTCTCCTTTTTATACGCCCGTTGAAGACGGGACGTATTATGGGATCACCCGTGGTGGGCGGGTGGGTGGGCGGCATCCAGTTCTTTGTCCGGAGCATATCTCCAAAACTATACTACCTACGGTTATGAAATTTCATGCGTGGATAGATCTCATCAAGGGGGAGTGCAGTGCACAGGAATCATAACTCTTGCTTCCTTAATTTTTAGCTCCACTGGCCGAAGGCCAGCGGGCTTATGTCATGGCCCAGTGTCCGTCGTGCGTCCGTCCGTCCGTGCGTTAACTTTTATTTCAAACATCTTCTTCTCTGAAACTACCCATCCAATTTTCATGAAACTTCACAGAAATGATCCTGCCATGGTCCTCTTCAGAATTCCTTGAAAGAATTTGATTCCTTCAAAAACTCTGGTTGCCATGGCAACAAAACTGAAAAATATTGGAAATCTTTAAAAATCTTCTTGTCTGAAACCATAAGGCATAGGGCTACCAAATTTGGCATGTAGCTTTATGTAGTAGACCTCTATCATGTTTCTTGAAATTATAGCCCTGGGGTCAAAATTGGCTCTGCCCCAGGGGTCACAAGTTTTACATAGGCTTATATAGAGAAAACTTTAAAAATCTTCTTGTCTGAAACCATAAGGCATAGGGCTACCAAATTTGGCATGTAGCTTTATGTAGTAGACCTCTATCATGTTTCTTGAAATTATAGCCCTGGGGTCAAAATTGGCTCTGCCCCAGGGGTCACAAGTTTTACATAGGCTTATATAGAGAAAACTTTAAAAATCTTCCTGTACCTAGCCATAAGGCCTAGAGCTACCAAATTTTGCATTTAGCTTGATCTAGTTGGGGTCTACCAAAAGTGCCCAAATTATAGTCCTGGGGTCAATTTGGCCTCATGCTGGGGGGTTCACAAGATTTACATAGGCTTACATAGGGAAAACTTTTAAATCTTGGTGGACATAGCCATAAGGCTTAGGCTACCAAATTTTGCATAATTATAGCATTATCTAGTGGACAACTACAAAGAGGGCCCAAGTTACAGCCCTAGGATTAAGTTTGGCCCTGCACCAGGGGTCACAAGTTTTACATGGGTTTATGGAGTGAAAAGTTCAGAAACCGTCCTGTTACTAGCCATAAGGCCAAGAACTCCCAAATTTGGCATGTTATTCTTCTAATGCACATATTCCCCATTTAGTCCGACTGTAGCCCTGGGGTCAAAGTTTTATAAGGGCTTATATAGTGAAGACTTCTCTTCATGGTTTATATTTATAAGCCAGTGGAGCGATACAGGGCCATCATGGCCCTCTTGTTGAGTTATTGCCCTTTCTTGTTTTTCACACTTGAATTTTGTCCGGTGAATATCTCCAATACTATACTACCTAGGGTTATGAAATTTCATGAGTGGATAGATTTCATCAAGGGGGAGTGCAGTGCACAGGAATCATAACTCTTGCTTCCTTAATTTTTTACTTATTGCCCTTTGTTGTTTTTCATACTTGAATTTTGTCCGGAGCATATCTCCAAAACTATACTACCTACGGTTATGAAATTTCATGCATGGATAGATCTCATCAAGGGGGAGTGCAGTGCACAGGAATCATAACTCTTGCTTCCTTAATTTTTCAGTTATTGCCCTTTCTTGTTTTTCATACTTGAATTTTGTCCGGTGAATATCTCCAATACTATACTACCTAGGGTTATGAAATTTCATGAGTGTATAGATCTCATCAAGGGGGAGTGCAGTGCACAGGAATCATAACTCTTGCTTCCTTAATTTTTGACTTATTGCCCTTTGTTGTTTTTCATACTTGAATTTTGTCCGGAGCATATCTCCAAAACTATACTACCTACGGTTATGAAATTTCATGCATGGATAGATCTCATCAAGCGGGAGTGCAGTGCACAGGAATCATAACTCTTGCTTCCTTAATTTTTCAGTTATTGCCCTTTCTTGTTTTTCATACTTGAATTTTGTCCGGTGAATATCTCCAATACTATACTACCTACGGTTATGAAATTTCATGTCTGCATACATCTCATTAAGGGGGAGTGCAGTGCACAGGAATCATAACTCTTGCTTCCTCAATTTTTCAGTTATTGCCCTTTCTTCTTTTTCATACTTGCATTTTCTCTGGTGAATATCTCCAAAACTATACTACCTAGGGTTATGAAATTTCATGCCTCCATACATCTCATTAAGGGGGAGTGCAGTGCACAGGAATCATAACTCTTCCTTCCTTAATTTTTGACTTATTTTCATACTTGAATTTTGTCTCGAGCATATCTCCAAAACTATACTACCTATGGCTATGAAATTTCATGCGTAGATAGATCTCATCAACTGGGAGTGCAGTGCACATGAACCATAACTCTTGCTTAATTTTTGACTTATTGCTCTTTCTTTATTTTGAAACTTTAATTTTGTCCAGTGCATATCTTCAGAACTATACTAGCTAAGGATATGAAATTTCATGCGTGGATACATTCCATCAACGGGAAGTGCTATGCATATAAATTTCAACTCTTGCTTGCTTAATTTTTCAGTAATTGCCCTTTCTTGTTTTTTTTTTCGAACTTGAATTTTGTATGATGCATATCTCTCAAACTATACTACCTCGGGTTATGAAATTTTAGGGCTGGATACATCTCATCAAGGGGTAGTGCAGTGCACATGAAATATAAATTGCTTATTTTTTATGCACCAGCATTTTCTCCTTTTCCCACAATGTTTTCTACCCTTTCCAAACCAAATTTCAATTTTTGAGTTACATTTAGTTTGTCAACTGCAAATGATTTCAATTTGGACTAGTTCAAACTTTTGCTGTGTGGTAAAGAGTTAATAGCAATACAATAATAAACAAGAGTTCCGTCAACACAAATACACTGCCATTATCTTCAATCAACAGTAGAAAAAATATTCTGCACTACTATTTTTCTATACCTCCCCTTTATCATTATTATGCCCCAACTTTACAACTTGGGGTAAGATGGGCGTATCTTGCGACAATTTGCCGCTCTTGTTCCCACAATATTTTCTATCCGATTACCATCCAATCAGTATTTGATTTGTCATCTGCAAATGCTTTCAATTTGGACCAGTCTAAAAATTTTGTAGTCCAATAAAGAGTTAAAGCACCATTCACATCAATATGTGGCCCGTGTAGATCAGGATCAGACTGCCCAAAACATGCAGTCTGATCTGTGATCTACACTGTTCACTTGGCTAAGACACTCTGGACAAGAGAAACCTTGAAATTTTATTTTTTTATTTCTTAGAATTGACTGATTGATTGATTGTATGGTGTTTAACGCCGTTTTCAACATTATTTCAGTTATATCACGGCTGCCAGTGCACCTATCCATGCTTTCCTGGAGTTTCATTTACCAGTACTCCGCACAATATTCTTTCCAAGCACTGGCTGCTTTCCCACATAACCATCGTCGAAACAATGGTCAGCGGTGAGAGAGGAATGAATCCTGTCGCGATGACTATCATCAGTCCTTGGAAAGAAATTGGCCAAGCCGGGGATCAAACCAGCTACGTCCTGTTCTCAAGACCTGTACGCTACCGACTGAGCTATGGGGGGCTTGGCTTATTTCTTAGAACGCAAGTGTCTATCAGGTTTATTTGATGCTCCAAGGGTTAAAATATTAATTTATGTTGATTTTACAGGGATGATTTTGAAACCATCATGGGCTCTGTTGGAGTTGAGGAGAGAGTGTAGAATTCTCTCTCTCCCTCCCTATCCCTCCTCTCTCTGTCTCTCTCTCTCTCTCTTGCTGAACCCTGGTAGCATACAAGACTTGAGACCAGGGTGTCAATGGTTTGAATTCCCAGCTCGGCCAATTTCTTTCCAGGCACTGATGATAGTCGTTGCAACATGATTCACTCCTGTGTCATCTGTGATCATTGTTTAATGATGGTTATGTGGGTAAGCTGTCAGTGGCTTTGGAACAACATTTTTTAAAGTACTGGTAGAAGAAACTCTGGGAATGCATGGATAGGTGCACTGGCCATCGCAACATGAAAATGATATGGAAGGCGTTAAACACAATGCAATCAATCATCACTCTCTCTCTTGCTATACTAACGTCTGCGTCATGATTTGATGAATATTGCGAAAAAATCTGCATAGGCGAAATCTGAAAAGAAATGAATATAGGGTAGTTCAAGTATAGTTAAGCAATTCAAGAGTACCAACAACATAGTTTTTGTGGAATAACTAGCAATTTTTATGGTATTACCTTTTTTTTTTTAAAGAGGCTATTTACATTTTTCTAATCTCATCAAAATTCTAAAGAAGTTTTAAAAGTTAAGGGGCATAACTGTGTCAAAAACATGTTCATGGTTACCTGACCCTGTTGTACGGATTTTCCACTTGATAGGTAACAACTGTTCCAAGTTTCAAGTATATATCCTCACTTAGGACAGAGATAGTATAAAATTTCATTTTAAAAATGATTAATCACTTGGATTATGTAAGGAAAAAGCTGGCAACCCGCTAGTAAAGAAATGAATATAGGGTAGTTCAAATATAGTTAAGCAATTCAAGAGTACCAACAACACAGGTTTTGTGGAATAACTAGCAATTTTTATGGTATTACCTTTTTTTTTTAAAAGAGGCTATTTACATTTTTCTAATCTCATCAAAATTCAAATAAAGTTTTTAGAAAATCAGTGAGATGTCCTTAATGGTCTATGTAGAACCTTAGGTAATTTTAGCTTTCGCACCAGAATTTCAGAGGCCTTTGGGAATGTCATGTAATCAGTTACACACTAAATTAGGAAAAAGCCTTTTGAAATACTGTGGTAACCAGCATTTTCTCCTTTTCCCACAATGTTTTCTATCCTGTCAAAGACCTTCAGTTCTTTCGAACCTCTTTCGAGTTAAAATTTCGTTGTTTGTAGATGCAGTGGAAGGAAGAATTTAAAATTTTTCGTTTGGGAATGGGTTTAACGTAAAACAAACATACCGGAGCCCCCTTGTTGCGGTAAACCTGGGATTTGTCCAGTGGCATAGATAATTTGTGGATACGTTGTGTGCTTGTCGTATGAACACGGGGCCAAACCGTTCACAATTACTGCGGTGAAGAATTGATCTGTCTGGCATCCGTTATGTCTTAACTCTGTGTAGAAAGCCCGCACTTGAATATATCTGAAATACACATGTAGTCTGTTTTATCAGAGAGTTCAAGTAACAATGTCCAAGATATTGTCATTCTATCTAAAATTAAGTTATGATTTCACTTTAACTCTTTACCACACAAGGCTTTAGAAAACTGTGGGAAAAGGAGAAAATGCTGGTAACCAGCATTTTCTCCATTTCCTACAACGTTTTCTACCCTTTTACAGACACCTCTTTTCTTATAAGCCACATTTACAGTAATTTGTCATCTGCAGATGCCTTGAATTATGACTTGTATACATTTCGTTGTTTGATGTCGTTTGGTAAAGAGCTAATAGTCATATTAATCTGGAAAAGAGTAGTTATATCTGAACCTTGTAATATCTGGAATGAATATGTACTTTGTTACATCTGCTAAATGGTGATAATAACTTCTGATATACTGTCATTTTGAAAATTAGCCATAGTTTCTTTTTTAAGTCATTCATTTTTTTTTTTTTTTTTCAATTTAGCCATAATTTATTTTAAACATTCATTATAATCTTGTAAATATTTGTTATATCGAAAATGTAGTCGTTATATCTGAACTAGATCTATAGTCATCCTATCTGAAAGATAGCCCTAATGTCAATCTATATGAAGTACAGTCGTAATATTTTGAAAATAGTCGAGTCTGACATGTAGTCATAATATCTGAAATATCGTCGTTATATCTGAAATATTATAAGCTCAGGAATAACAAAACAGAGTTGTCATTAAGATGAGTCAGTTACTTTGCTGACGCTAAGCCACGACGTTAGGTCACTGCCGGGGGATTTAAACTCGACAGAAGCAACTTCTTATCCGTCTTTTTGTAAACCAAAGTTTAACTCTGTGATAATCAACATTTTTTCCTTGCCCATGAATGTTTTCCCCCTACAGAAGACAAACTTCAGCATTTGAGGCACAGTTAAGTATTTTGCAAACGCTTTTAACCCTTCTCCAAATAATTTCGAGTTTTTAATGACCCCAAGAAAGACAGGCCTTTGAAAACACTGTATGAAAAGGAGAAATGGATGGTAACCAGCATTTTCTCCTGTTCCCACAGTTTTCTATCCCTTTTTAGAAAAATTCCAACATAATAACTACATCGAAATTGTCGTCTGCAAATGCTTTCAGTCTGACCAGGGCTAAAATATTACTCTTTTGGTAGAGTTAGTGTAGACAGCATTATAAAAGACGTTTGAAGTTATGCCTCACACCTTGGGGACCGAGAATGGTCAACATAAAATTTAAAGGAAACAAAATCTTACCCATTAGCCGAAAAAAAGAGATACGTGTAATTTGTGATATTTGTGTAAGATGAATCTGTTACTCTGCTGACGTTAAACCATGACGTCAGGTCACTTCCGGTTGCGTCGAACTCGATAAAAGCAACTTCTGACCCATCTTTGTAAACCGAAAATTTAACCTGCATTAATTAAAAGTTAAAAGTTTGAAATACGTCAAGTTTAAAATAACTTTGGGTACCAATGCACGCAAAAAATTTTGAAGAGCCTGTTCTTCAGACCAGTATCCGTTACTCAGTTGGAATTAAACCGTCCGCGCATCGGCGCTCGATCTTAATTCAAAATCGTTACATGTAACCTAATAAACAACATGGTAATGAGGAAAAAAAAAAAAGACGCACCTCGCTTTGGACTGTCGTAATTTATGTCATGAACGAAATTTGCTCCATAATTGAATGTTATTCATCAGAATATATGTTAAAAGCGACAGTTACACTGGAAATGTATTCATAAATGTCCAATTAATAATACACGCGACACTTTTTTCGGTGCATTCACACTTTTTACCAGTTTACGCCAGTTATGTCTTTGACTGACTTCCGGTAATGACCATTCGGCATACCTCGGGTGATCCGGTGATCAAATCCCTCGGCTGTATCACGTAGCTTGATATGCACCTACACGGTACATTTCGCACATCTCCGGAAGCACACCGCTTTACCGTTATTGAAATTGTAAGGCTCCTCTTTAGAAAGAACGCATGAGTAAATTTTCTATCGTCATCTTTCTAAGAGTATTTCAGTCGGCAAACAGTTTGTACATTCAATTTTTAGCGTGGTTTATCAATTCCGTTAGGAGCTTTCATCGACAGATCGATAGAAGTGAATAACTTCACAGTGGTTGTTCATGTCGTTGCTAAGCGATCTATAGGGGCGCCGCCATGTTTTAAGATCATGTGATTGGTAGTTCAAAATGGAAGCCTCCCTTATACAGACGAGGTTAGATGTAGGTACGGAATCGGCCGAGTTGTGACGAGTGCGGTAATGACCTTTCCAAAATGTTACGAGCCATCTGATTGGTTGAACCTTAAACGGTCTATTACATCGGTGTTTTCACTCGACACACCTTTCCAATTTGTCCAATTAGATCGCCAGTTTTAAAAGAGTCTGTTGAAGTCGGGTGAAGGTCGCTCAACCCGGAAGTTAAATCATACAGAGAAAAGCCATCCGTAAAAAACATCCACTTTGTACCATACATATAAATTGATTAAATAGTGCTTACCATTTCTACGTAAATAAAGGTATCTTCTCTCCAGCCATTTTATTCTTTTTGCACACGACTGTGTTTTATTGGGAACGAAAACGGGATACGGAATAGGCCAATTTGCCTTGATTACCATGTTGTTTACTAGGTTACATGCAACGATTTTAAATTAAGATCGAGCGCCAGTGCCTCGGCGTTGGGTCACTTCTGTGTGAGGGGAATGGGGGGGGGGGGGAATCAAACCGGATGAAAAGTACTTCCGATCTGTCTCTTAAAACCGGAAATTGTACTTGGAAAGGAGCTCCCTCTATTCAGCTCAAGGTGTAGTTGATGGCGTTTGGCGTCTGCATTGCTGAAGATAGTAATCATGCTTCAAATCAAAGTAAAAAGAGTAACCTGCATTGTACAGGGCTACTCCCGTATCGTGCATCAAGAACAAAATGCAAGTGCTGGTCACTAGTCTTTTCTCCTTTTGCAATTTTTTAGCTCACCTGAGCACAAAGTGCTCATGGTGAGCTATTGTGATCGTGCTGTGTCCTGCGTCCATCGTCGTCGTGCGGTGTGCGTCGTCCGTCGTCAACTATTTACCTTGTGTACGCTCTAGAGGCCACATTTTCAGTCCGATCCTCATGAAACTTGGTCAGAATGTTTGTCTTGATAAAATCTTGGACGAGTTCAAATTGGGTCATGTGGGGTCAAAAACTAGATCACTGGGTCAAATCTTAGAAAAACCTTGTGTGCGCACTAGAGGCCACATTTTCAGTCAGATACTTGTGCAACTTGGTCAGAATGTTTGTCTTGATAAAAACTCGGATTGGGTCATGTGGGGTCAAAAACTAGGTCACTAGGTCAAATTAAAGAAATACCTTATGGGCACTCTAGAAGCCACATTTTTTGCTCAACTGACTTGAAAATTGGTCTGAATATTTGTCTTAATTATATCTCAGATGACTTTGAAATTGGGTCATCTGGGGTCATAAAGTAGGTCACGAGGTCAAATTAAAGAAATACCTTGTGGGCACTCTAGAGGCCACATTTTTTGCTCAATTGACTTGAAAGTTGGTCAGAATGTTTTCTTAATTAAATCTCGGATGAGTTTGAAATTGGGTCACCCGGGGTCATAAACTAGGTCACTGGGTCGAATCAAAGAAATACCATGTGGACATTCTAGAGGCCACATTGTTTGCTCAATTGACTTGAAAATTGGTCAGAATGTTAGTGTTAATTAAATCTCGGACGAGTTGGGGTCATAAACTAGGTCACTAGGTCAAATTAAAGAAATACCTTGTGGGTACTCTAGAGGCCACATTTATTGCTCAATTGACCCGAAAATCGGTCAGAATGTTTGTCTTGATGAAATCTTGGATAACTTCAAAATTGGGTCACCTGGGGACATAATCTAAGTCACTAGGTCAAATTAAAGAAATACCTTGTGGGCAGTCTAGAGGCCACATTTATTGCTCTATTGTCTTGAAAATTGGCCAGAATCTTTGTCTAAATAAAATCTCGGATGAGTTTGAATATGGGATATCTTGGGTCATGAACTAGGTCAAAAGGTCAAATTAAAGAGATACCTTGTGGGCACTTTAGAGGCCACATTTATTGCTGAATTGACTTAAAAATGTTTTTCTTGGTGAAATTTCAGATGAGTTTGAGTTTTGGTCACCTTGGGTCGTAAACTAGGTCACTAGGTCAACTAAAAGAAATTTTTTATGGGCCCTCTAGAGGCTACAATTCTTACTCAATTGACCTGAAAATTGATCAGCATGTTTGTCTTGATAAAATCTTGGATGAGTTCAAAATCGGTTCACATAGGGTCATAAACTAGGTCACTAGGTCAGATTTAAAGAAATATCTTGTGGGCGCTCTAGTGGCCACAATTCTTGTTCGATTGCCCTGAAAATTGGTCAGCGTGTTTGTCTTGATAATATCTCGGATGAGTTTGAAATATGGTCACATATAGGGTCATAAACTAGGTCACTAGGTCAAATTGAAGAAATACATTTTGGACACTCCGGAGGCCACATTTTCAGCTCAATGGACCTGACAATGGGTCAGAATGTTTGTCTTAATAATATCTCAGATGAGTTTTAAATTGGGTCATTATGACCCTGGACTGAAATTTCGCCTATTGACTCAGGTGAGCGATCCAGGGCCATCATGGCCCTCTTGTTTTTCTAAAGCCATCTGCCTCAAGGTCGCAGGATTATTTGGTAAGCTTTAATTTCCACTAATGACGTTACAGATTTAATTTCCATCACGGAAATACATTTTGATGCTAGTACTGCACAATAAACTTACGGTCGAACTCGATCTCGTTAGTATGGTAAAATCTGACTAACAATCAGGTAGATTAATGTAATACTACCTGCAGATCCACTAAATAGAAAATATAGTGGTAGTAGGTGAAAATCTATGGAAGGGGATATCCGCCATTTCAATCATTATTCATGATGAGACTTTCATTCTTCCTGATGAAATTTTCAACTATGTTTTACAATTTTAACGTTGACTTACAATTACGTTTTGCCTATTATATTGTCTATGTTGACATTTAAATTACTTTTTTTGTTACTTCATTTTACAACAAACTATTTTTTATCTAATTCTATCATTTTTAATTCTTCATTTAACCCTTCCTAATATATTTGAGACATTTAATTTCATATCGACATTCTTAACACAACGAAAAAGATCGATGTTTAAATTATAAAGTATTGTAATAATCCGTTTTCGTTTGACAGCTTTGACCTATTTATGACCGACTATTTTCTCATGAATAATTGCAGATTTCGTGTTTACTCGTCGGAGATACATGTCACGATTGTATTTTGCTTTATCTCTGGGGTTTAAACATTATTTCTATGCAGTAGTTACCTGCTGTCATCATCCGTAATCGTTGTAACTTCCTTTTATTTGCAGTCGTGTTTGATATTGAAGCATTAGCACGGCCATTTTGAATGTTTACTTGGCAATGCATCATGGGATAGGTGGAGCTGTCAAAGCGCGGACGCCTTGAATTTCGTTTCTCTGAGAACTGTCAGATTTAACAATCGTAAATTTCTAGGAAAGAAAACAGTCTTTTTTGTAATCCAAAGTACGAGTCCTAATTATTAACATTTAAAGTTTATTATTTTATGCATGTAGGTTTAATTTTCAATCAACTTAGTAAAGTTTCACCCAATTTTGAGTGATCGGGCCGGCGACGGCGAAATGCACAGGATTCTTGGTGCAGTGCACAGCTTTCCTTGTGCACTTTGACGTGCGCATTGTAATATGTGCGTTTTGAACGTTATTTCGCACAGATTCTTTGGTGCTTTATTTTCGGCGCACAACAGCGTTCTGTGCACTGCCTGTATGTATATAAGGGCAGAACACAGACTGTTCTGGACTTCCAAACAGTTGATCTAAGGTTAACCCTCCGTTATTTATTTTCATTACAAATCATTATTCATTTTGAGTTTTATCATTTAACAATAGATTATTTAAAAGTTACAACAGATAAAAAGAGAGAAAGAGAGAATAAATAAGTCTATAATTTTAATTTTGTGGTTTATCAAGAATTTCATTTTATAAACGGAGAGACGGAAGTCATCTTTAGTTTCTCACATTTTATTGTTAAATCCAAGCCTGAGCTGGGATTGAAGCCCCATAAGGAAACACTCTACCATAAGTTGTTACATATTTTTGGTGGCAGAGGCGGGATCTTGTAATTGCAACACATAGATTCAGTGATCGAACTCAACAGCCAAATAAAGATGTGTGATACAGATTCGGAACAAGAAACAGAAGTCTTTTTCAACTTACCGACAAGTGTAGACCAAGCACAAGTTACCCCGCAGGCCAGTACAGGCCCGTGCTTCTTGACTAGTCCTACAGAAAATAGCATTCAAAACAGCAGTTTTACAGAAAATGACAGAAGCCCTGTCACAGGAAATATAGAATCTTGCAATCAGTCAAATGTGGCAGAAGCTGTTCATAAAATGGTACAAATGCAGACTCAGATCACAGGAGTATTGAAGGGTATAGCTGACACCCTGACCAATATGAACAGCTGTTCAAAGCACCCTGCTAGAGCCGAAGCAAATATTCATCAACTAGATCTAACACAAGCTGAGCAAAATCAAAATGAAAGCTGCCGCATACAACCAAGAATGAGCATTAGTCTACCTCAACAAACAATATCGCAAAGGGAGCCAGATCATTTTGAGCCAAGGAATCAAACTTATGCAAACTGTCAGCAATCAAGATATGGAGAATGTAGAAACTACTCACCTAGCCAACCGTGTAGGGGAGATGTTTCGAATCAACATGAGGAAAGAGAAAGTGTGCGAAGCTTCAGACCTCAGCGTAGACAGAACAGACAGAACTGTTCTGGGCCAATAAAAATACCACCCTTTTGTGGAAAAGAAGACTGGAGAGTGTGGTTTAACCGTTTTGAAGCTGTAGCTAACAGACAAGGTTGGAACTCAGAGGACAAATTAGATGAATTGCTCCCAAAATTGCAGGGTAGTGCTGGTGACTTTGTTTTTACACAGCTTAGACCAGAAGCTCTAAATAACTACCACTTACTAGTTGCTGAACTGAATTGTAGATTCAGAGTGGTGGAGACTTCCAAAACTTTTGCAGCAAAATTTAGTAACAGAAATCAAAAGTCAGGTGAAACAGCAGAAGAATATGCCTCGGAATTGAAATGTTTGTACGATAAGGCCCATAAGGGGCGTGATATGCAGACAAGACAAGAAGACTTGGTGAGAAGATTCTTGGACGGTCTCAGGGACGATGAAGTTAGATGTGAAGTTGAGTATGTGAAGGACCCATGTGATATCGATGAGGCAGTTTTCCATGTAGTTAATTACATACAAACTAGAAAAAGACTATCACAATCCCCATATGGTGAAAAGAAGGTGAAGAAATTTGTACGTAGTGCAAAAAACTCAAAGTGTGAAGAGGGTGAAAATGACAGTGATGAAGAATATGCATGCCAAGTGCATTCCAAACCCACAAAACTGAAAGAACAGAAACAGCCACAAAACCTAAACAAGCAGATTAAAGATACAGAACTCATCCCACACCAAGAACCACAGATGGGAAACATGCTTAAGCAAATACTAGATAAAATTAGCCTTCTTACTGAAAATAACACGACAAGAAAGCCGTCAAAAGAATGCTATAACTGTCATAAGCCTGGTCATTTCATCAGAGATTGTCCTCAAAGAAAACCTAGCACGTACAGAAGGCAGACCAATAATCAGGAAAATACGATGTTTGCTAGTACAAGCAGAAATCATTTAAACGAGAATGGGCTGACCCAGATGGCCGAGGTGATGCCCCAGTAGAAGTAAAAGAAGGCCAGAAAACAGAAGCTGAATTTTTAGATAAAAAACGGTATATCATCAGAAGAAGAAAATCTTACAGTGAAGGCGTATATGTGAAGGGCACAATTGAAGGGACACAACTCATATTTACTACAGATACTGGCGCAACAAAAACCATTCTGTCTGGGAAAATGTATAAAAGGATTCCCCAAGAGAAACGACCTAAACTTACAGAAACAAATTCCTTAATAGGGGCCGGAGGAATGCCAATAAAGGAGTATGGAAAAGCAATCTTTAACGTCAAAATTGGGCCAATTCAGCTTCGAAAGGAATTGATTGTCGCAGATATTGAGGATGACGGACTTCTTGGTGTAGACATACTGCAAGATGATGAGCAAGGCCCAGCTGACATCCTCTTGAGCAAGGCAAAGATCGTCTTTAGAGGAGAAGAAATACCATGTATCCAGATCGGAATGAGAAACAGTGTTAGAAAAGTAACCATGGCAGACCATGTTGTTATACCACCACAGAGTGAGGCCCTGTTGGATGTTTATGTTGAACGGAACGAGAGTGATGACTTCGACAAAAACTCAGATTTTATCATAGAACCAACGGTTCATTTCAAGGAAACCTATCCTTTGCAGATGGCATCTGTACTTGTTGACATAAACAATTGTGTAACTAGTAAAGTGCGGGTTTTGAACCCATTCCCTACATCAGTCACTATAAATCAAGATGCAGTTGTAGCACAGGCACAACGAATCAGTGAAATACAAACTACATTGTTAGAGGAAGAAAGTTCCTGTAACGAAAGAAACAACCATTCAATCCGTAGAGTCCAGATTGATAACAAAGAAAACAAAGGTCTGAGAGAAGTTAAAAATGCAGGCAATTCAGACAAAAGCGTACCTGCACACTTGAAAGACCTCTTCAGTCGATCATCAGCAGACAGAAACTGTACAGAGAAATGTATCCTGGCTAGCTTGCTAAATGATTACCAAGACATATTTTCGAAGAGTGAGTGGGACTTAGGGCTGACACACCTTGCTGAACATCCGATTAACACTGGCGATGCCCTCCCGATCAAACAACCCCCCAGACGTGTACCTATGGCCTATGCTAGTGAGGAGAAAAAGGCAATAGAGGACCTTCTTGCTAAAGGTGTAATTAGGAAGAGCACTTCCCCATGGGCCAGTCCTATTGTTCTGGTAAGAAAAAAGAACGGAAGCGTAAGGCCTTGTGTTGATTACCGCAAAGTCAATGCCCTGGTAAAACCAGATGGATTTCCACTGCCCAGAGTTCAGGATTGTCTTGATGCAGTAGCAGGGGCAACGCTATTTAGTACATTTGACCTTACGAGTGGGTATTTCCAGATACCTCTGAAAGAAAATGACATACAGAAAAGTGCATTTGTATGCAAGTATGGGCATTACGAAATGCTGAGAATGCCATTTGGGCTGAATAATGCGGCCAGTACCTTCCAACGCACCATGGAGCTTGCACTTCAAGGTCTTCAGTGGGAGACTTGTCTTATTTACATAGATGATATAATTGTGTTTAGTACTAACTTTGAACAGCACATTAACAGAGTAAGAGAGGTGTTTGACCGTCTTCAGAAAGCTGGCTTAAAGTTAAGACCTGAGAAATGTGAAATGCTGCAAGAACAAGTGACTTTCCTCGGTCAGGTTGTGTCCAGCTCTGGTGTTAAACCCAGCCCTGTAAACATAGCCAAAATAGTTGAGTGGCCAGTGCCAGCAAATGCAAAACAAGTGAAACAATTTGTTGCATTGTGTTCGTATTATCGCAGATTTGTTAAGGACTTTGCAAAAATCGTACGCCCAATGGTGGAGCTAACACACAAAGGGAAAAAATTTATCTGGGCAGATGACTGTCAAAAATCGTTTGAAAAACTTAAAGACCTACTTGTTGGATCCGACATAATGGGATACCCTTTAGACAATGCAGGTGCTTTCATCTTAGATGTGGATGCCTCAGATGTGGGAATAGGAGGAGTACTGCAACAAATTCAAGGCGGACGTGAAAGGGTTATAGCGTATGCTAGCAGAGCACTCAACAAACCTGAACGGAATTATTGTATTACCGAGAAAGAATTACTCGCAATTCGTTATTTTGTGGAGTACTTCAGACAGTATCTTTTAGGCAGGCATTTCATTGTGAGAAGTGACCACCAAGCCCTAGTGTGGCTTTTCAAACTGAAAGAACCTAGAGGGAAGATTGCAAGATGGATAGAGATTCTTTCGCATTACGACTTTGCAATTGAATATAGGTCAGGCAAGAAACAGGGCCATTGTGATGCTCTTTCACGTTGTAACAATCCCAGAGACTGTGACTGCTCTCTGCAAGATATGGACGAAGACCTTAAATGCGGTCCCTGTAAGAAATGTATCAAAAGAGCAAACGACATGCAACACATTGGACTAATGGATAAGAAGTTCAGAGAAACTGAAGAAGATATAACAAATGATAACCTTATAAGAGCCGTTTCTGAATCTAAACCAGGACCCTCCAGCATACCAGAGGAAAAGGGACACCAGTCTGTAGGGGACCAGAATAACTGGTCTTGGGCAAGTGAACAAAATCAGTCTACAATTAGGAATCTCCAGTCCAAAGATCCTGACATATCGCCCATTTTGCAGGCAAAAATACAGGACTGCAAACCCAGCGCAAGCACTATGGCAAGACATAGTCCTGCAACACGTCATTATTGGATCATATGGGATATTTTGGAAATTAAAGATGGTATCTTGTACAAGCGTTTTAATAGGAAAAATGGATGCGGTAGTCATACTCAGCTCCTCATACCTGACAGCATGAAGAAAACTGTGCTTGTGCAATTTCATGATTCGTTACTGTCCGGACACATGGGGTGTAAAAAGACTTATGAGAGGCTACTACAGCGATATTATTGGTTTGGGATGAAAAGCGATGTTAAAATGTACATCAGCCAGTGCGACACCTGTGCATCAATTAAGAAGCCCAATAAGAAACCCAAGGCGCCATTAGGAACTATAACCACTGGAGCTCCATGTGATGTTGTAGCAACAGATTACATAGGACCATTACCAGTGACACCCAGAGGGAACAAATACATCTTAGTCCTCACTGACCATTTTAGCAAATATGTTGAAGTAATCCCAGTCCCTGACCAGACTGCAGAGACATGCGCTTCTAGAGTTCTGAACGATTTTATAGCCAGATGGGGCTGTCCACTGTCGCTCCTGAGTGATCAAGGAAGAAATTATGAAAGTAGAGTGTTCAAAGATCTATGCAGAATGTTAGAGATCAAGAAAGTCAGGACCAGCCCAAAGAACCCTAAATGTAATGGCCAGACAGAAAGGTTTAACAAGACTTTGGTACGCATGATAAAAGCATATTTGTGTGAAGAGCAAGATGATTGGGACAAGCATTTGGGATGTTTAGCAGGTGCTTACAGATCTACACCACATGAGAGTACAGGTTTAACTCCAAATCTTTTAACCATGGGAAGGGAAGTAAGGTTGCCGTCTGAATTGGTGTACGGTAGCAATACCATTTACAACAACGCAAGTATTACCTCATATAGCGATTATGTTGATGTACTAAAATCTCGCATGCAACATGCACATCGGGTGGCACGAGATCATCTTCACGCTGCAGCGCAAAGAAACAAGGTGATATATGATACAAAGATTGTCCACAACAGTTACAAAGCTGGAGATGCAGTATGGATGTTATCTGAAAGACATAAAGTGGGAATTGCACACAAATTAGAGAGAACATATGAGGGACCCTTTTTGGTTAAACAGTCTCTTAACGATATAAACTTTGTTGTCCAGATAGATAAATCTGGGAAAGAAAAAATTGTCCACCATGACAAGCTTAAGCGGTATGAGGGAAATAAAGTGCCAAACTGGATAAACAAAGCATGTAAAGTGTTAAATAAGCAAAAGTGTAAATAGTGTTAGTGAAAATTTAATGATGACATTATAACTTCTAAACTAAAATGACTAATGTTACAGTGTCCAGTGGAAATAGCTTGTGCAAGGTTCAGTGGAACTGTGTCGTTAAACTTACATTTGTTATTTAGTTAAAGGTTCATTTTCATTTGAAACTGTTACATTGATTTGATATTCATATAAGTTGATGTCTGAAACTTACTATGAGGTTGGGTCGTTTTAAAAAAAAAGAACGCAGACATTTTCTTAGGGTTTTATTACAATTACTTGACAAGTCAGAAACATTAGGATATAATTTTAACTTAATGCGATTAATAAGCACTGAAAATATGAAAGGAAACAAGTCACAGTATGCATAAGGCAAACATTGCAGAAAAGGGGGTCTAGAGAAATAGCACTTTTCTGAAAACTGTATATGGCAAGAGAGAAAGTACCATTTGAGTCAGAGGGATGCAAAAGTTCTAAGAGTCAGCTGTATTTGTACCAGTGAAACGAACAAAGTAGAGCAGATGGTTTTAAATGTATGGTAAAAGGCATAAGTTGAGATGAGAGGTGAAAGGCTTGGGATCATGCAGGATGCTCAAGATGGTATGGGGTTGTTGTCTGACTATGGAAGCAGTAGTATTATTATTTGCGGTTAATTCCCAAAATTGCCATAGAAGCTGTCACTTGGATTGGAGAAATTGGTATAGAGCTATGTATGACCCCAGGCAGTGTCATTTTAAAGTTCTGACTTTCTAGCTATTTAAAATTTGTTCCAATTTGTCTTGCAGAACATGTCTGTGGTATCGAAACAAACCGAAGCTAAGAGGAGGGCCTACCAGTGTCTGCGCTGTTTGCACAAGAAGAATGAAGTTTATATAGAGGCCAAGTATCGGGTGACCAACCACATTCTAAAGCATCACCTCAGTCTAGATGATGTGCCGTGTTATTGTAAGCTGTGCTTGTTTCGATGTTTTAAGGAGAGTGAGCTAAGAGAGCATGTGAAAACCTTCTCTCGCCATGCCCTTATGTTGAAAGAAAAAGGGGTCCAAGATTTGCCAGACATGCTAGTGATAAACAAGTCTCCGTACGAAATTGGGGAGAGAGATATGGTAGCTCTGTCTGCGGAGGAGTCAGCCAGACATTGGGCCAGTAAGTCTAAGGGGAAGGATCTTCTGGCCCAGGCAGTAGAAACGAGTTTTCCGGGGGGTTTGTTGCCAGGGTCCCCACTCCTGCCGAGTACGAGCAACAATCTGGTAGCAGGACAGATACTGCAGAGCCCAGTGATAGCTCAGCTTCAACAGTTGTTGGGCACAGTTTTGACAGGAGGGATAGGTCAGGCACAGCAGGTGCAGCAGGCGCAGCTAGCGCAGCCAACTATAGCGCAACAACCAGTGAAGAGTCCCTTTGGAGCCTCTGAACCATTAGAGACTGGCTTTGAAGAATTGTTAGATTATGAAGACGATCTTCCCGAGCAAAGCCATGCTGAGGCCACTCCAACGTTAGATGAAAGGCCTGAGCCTCTTACGTCTGAGCCTGTTCTACCTCGGGAAGATGCAAAATCATCATCATCATCATCTACATCAGTCTCCTCCGCTTCCTCAACTGAAAGGAAAAGGCTCCTGCTGGACATCAAAACAGCTGTTGAGGCAAACACAGAGGCGCTGAGACGTCAGGAGGCCGCCCTGTTACAACTGGCTAAAACGGTAAAGGACATGAGCGAGTCCCTGGCCCATTCCGGCCACAGCAGAGTAGACAGGAAGAGAAAACTAGACGACGAAAAGACGGACAGACATAAGACTCAAGACAATTCTTACAAACGAGCACGAGAAGATCAGCCTGAGAGGGAGGATAGAAGAAACACACAACATTACCATAGACGAGAGCGAGAGCACAGTCAACACAAGGACAGACGAGACAGACACAGATAGATTTGAAGTTCATTTTTTTTTTAAAATGTAAAGTTTAGTGAATTTAAAGTTGGACTCGACAAGTTATTTAGTGCAAGTTATTTAGTGTATAGTGCACTTCATCTTCAAATAGTGCTTTTTATTTAATGTGACATTGTGCTTAGCACATTTAATTTAAACAGTGAAAAGTGAAATTCTAGTTATACATAAGCTTATGCAGGTGACTGTGGAACAGATTTTAAAGTTTAAACAAATATGAGTGTCTGGACGTTCTCTTACGCTAACACAATAAAACGGACTCTAGATTTGCAAGTGTTACTGTTAAAATTCTATTCTATTTTATCTTTTAAGTGTTAGCAGGAGCTACAACACTCTAAGTGGGGGGTAATGTAATAATCCGTTTTCGTTTGACAGCTTTGACCTATTTATGACCGACTATTTTCTCATGAATAATTGCAGATTTCGTGTTTACTCGTCGGAGATACATGTCACGATTGTATTTTGCTTTATCTCTGGGGTTTAAACATTATTTCTATGCAGTAGTTACCTGCTGTCATCATCCGTAATCGTTGTAACTTCCTTTTATTTGCAGTCGTGTTTGATATTGAAGCATTAGCACGGCCATTTTGAATGTTTACTTGGCAATGCATCATGGGATAGGTGGAGCTGTCAAAGCGCGGACGCCTTGAATTTCGTTTCTCTGAGAACTGTCAGATTTAACAATCGTAAATTTCTAGGAAAGAAAACAGTCTTTTTTGTAATCCAAAGTACGAGTCCTAATTATTAACATTTAAAGTTTATTATTTTATGCATGTAGGTTTAATTTTCAATCAACTTAGTAAAGTTTCACCCAATTTTGAGTGATCGGGCCGGCGACGGCGAAATGCACAGGATTCTTGGTGCAGTGCACAGCTTTCCTTGTGCACTTTGACGTGCGCATTGTAATATGTGCGTTTTGAACGTTATTTCGCACAGATTCTTTGGTGCTTTATTTTCGGCGCACAACAGCGTTCTGTGCACTGCCTGTATGTATATAAGGGCAGAACACAGACTGTTCTGGACTTCCAAACAGTTGATCTAAGGTTAACCCTCCGTTATTTATTTTCATTACAAATCATTATTCATTTTGAGTTTTATCATTTAACAATAGATTATTTAAAAGTTACAACAGATAAAAAGAGAGAAAGAGAGAATAAATAAGTCTATAATTTTAATTTTGTGGTTTATCAAGAATTTCATTTTATAAACGGAGAGACGGAAGTCATCTTTAGTTTCTCACATTTTATTGTTAAATCCAAGCCTGAGCTGGGATTGAAGCCCCATAAGGAAACACTCTACCATAAGTTGTTACAGTATCAACCAAAAGAGTTTTATTAAAAATCATTTCAAAAGTTTTAATTTCCAGTTTATAATGACAACAAGGACAAGTAAAAGACAAACGACGAAACTGAATTCTTCTTTGCGCTGAAATTTGGCCCTTCTAAAATATGGGAGGTAACTCTTAAAAAAACGACTGCTCCCCTACACGGTGCTACGCTATATTTTTCCCAAGGAAACAAGTCCGCCTGTAAGCAGATGCGTAGTGTGAAAGTCCGAGGTGGTATGAATCACTTTGACAGAGGTAAAATACCGGCAGGCGTGTAGGTTTTTCGGCCAGCAGGGTCGCAATTTTTTGCGACTTACGTCACTTTCAAATGCTTAAATCTAAGACCATACTTAAGTTAGCCCACTTTCAATTAGTGGGTTATGATAAGTATAGCTGGAAGTTTGTGTGTGCCAAATTTGAAGCAATTCGAAATTTTGACAGTTACCTCTCATTGACCGGGTCGCACCTCGGACGTTTGGGTTTGAAAACAGATTTTTTTTTGGGGGGGGGGGGGGGGGGCGGGGGGTCAAAACCCATTAAATTGGGTATCAAAATGTTCGTCTTGATCCCCTGAGTCCACCTATGTCAAAGAGGAAGAGATTTGTGCATATATGAGCAGTCTGCACTATCCAGAAGGATTATAAAAGAATGAAAATTAATTAAAGACAGACTGTCTGTAGGTGCAGTCTGATCTTGGGCTGCACTTTCATTCAGTTAAAAGTGGAGTATAGTGAGACTGCATGTATGTGCAGTCTGATCGTAGGCTGCACTCTCCACAAACACCATAAGAAAAATGTTGAAAGATATTGAAGGTTCGAGCTTTAGAACAAGACTGCAGTCGGATCTTAGGCTGCACTCTCCACAAACACCATAAGAAAAATGTTGAAAAGATATTGAAGGTTGGAGTTTTAGAACAAGACTGCATGTATGTGCAGTCTGATCTTGGGCTGCACTCCCATTCAGTAAAGAGTGGAGTATAAGATCAGACTGCATGTTTTTGCATTTAGCTCTAAGGCTGCAATTTTCACTGTCATGAAGTGAACAAAATTTTGAAAAATTTTGTCCTTTGAAAGAGGATGGGTAGCCGTAGAAGAGACTAAGATCAGACTACATATAAGAGCAGTCTGATCTTGTATGATCTGCACTATGTACAAAGATTATGAAGGAAAGAAAAATAAGTAAAGACAGAGGGACTAAGTGGGGCTGCACTTTCATTCAGTAAAGAGTGGAGTATAAGGTCAGAATGCATGAATGTGCAGTCTGATCTTAGGCTGCACTCTCCACAAACAGCATTTGAAAAATGTTGTAAAGATATATTTAAGAGTGGAACTTTAGAATAGACTGCATGTATGTCCAGTCTGATCTTTGGTTGCATTCTTATTCAGTTAAGAGTGGAGGTTAAGATCAGCTTGCATGTTTGTGCAGTCTGATCTTCAACTTCAGTCTTCAATAACATGAAGGGAACCAAATGTTGAAAAGATTTGTCCTTTGAAAGGATATGGTCCTTTGAAAGAAGATGGGAAGCTGTAGAAGAGAGTGTAGGTTAAGATCAGCATATATGAGCAGTCTGATCTTGGCCCACACTATCTGCCCTCTATTCTTCTAAGTATATTGCTGGAATGGTCTAAAATTTGTCATTCCAGTCTGATCTTGGGCTGCACTATCAGCATTCTCAATCGGTTTGGACTGGAAGTTAAGATCAGCCTGCATGTTTATGCAGTCTGATCTCAGACTGCACTCTTCAATAACATAAAGAAAACCAAATCTTGACAAGATTTGTCCTTTCAAAGAAGATGAGTTAGGGTTAGGAGAGACTGCAGATTAAAATCAGACTACATATATGAGCAGTTTGATCTTGGGCTGCACTGTCTACAAAGATAATGAACGAAAGAAAAATAAGTAAAGACAGACTGCATGTAGGTGCAGTCTGATCTTCGGCTGTATTCTCATTCAGTAAAGAGTGGAGGTCAAGATCATCCTGCCTGTTCGTGCAGTCTGATCTTAGGCTGCACTCTACACAAACACCATTTGAAAAATGTTGGAGACATATGAATTAATAAAAGACCAAAGACACAACTTCGTCTTTTTAAGCAATGACTTTACTCTCCAAACGGAAGAAGAAATGTGTTGGCTACGGTTTTATATTGTCCTTTTAAAAGGTACCCTGTAGATTTAAGCCCCGCCCAGAAGGAGGGATTTTGTTCGCTTCCCTCTATTCTTCTAAGTATATTGCTGGAATGGTCTAAAATTTGTTGTTCAAGTCTGATCTTGGGCTGCACTGTCTGCATTCTAATTAAGTGAAGAGTGGAGGTTAAGATCAGCCTGCATGTTTGTGCAGTCTGATCTTAGACTTCAGTCTTCAATAACATGAAGAAAACCAGTGTGCTGAAAAGATTTGTCCTTTGAAAGAAGACGGGTTAGGGTCAGGAGAGAGTGCAGATTAAGATCAGACTGCATATATGAGCAGTCCGATCTTGGGCAACACTATCTACCCTCTATTCATTAGAGTATATTGCTGGAATGGTCTACAATTTGTCGTACCAGTTAGATCTTGGGCTGCACTATCAGCATTCTCATTCAGTTAAAAGTGGAGGTTAAGGTCAGCCTGCATGTTTGTGCAGTCTGATCTTACATTGCAAGAAATAAAAGAAAATAAAAACTGTTAAACAGCCTTTATTTGCTGAAAAATAACATTCTCTTCATAACTTTTTACCAGATTAACCCTTTACCACACAGTCACGACTTTTAAATTAACAACCCTGAGAGAGAAGCCTTTTGAAAACATTGTTGGAAAAGGAGAAAATGCTGGTAACCAGCTGCTGGTAACCAGCATTTTCTCCTTTTCCCACAATGTTTTGTACCCTTCTCAAAACACATTTTAATTTTTCAGTCACATTTATTTCGTGGTCTACAAAATTCTTTGAATTTGGACCAGTCTAAAATTATGTTGTTTGGTGAAGAGTTAAACATTAACACTTGAAAATCAGACATTTTAGATTTTTTTTTTTTTTAACATCAGACATATTTGACTTGTTTCTTTCTTTGAAAGCATTGTGGGAAAAGGAGAAAATGCTGTGTTCTACCCTTCTCAAACTTTTAACAACCCTGAGAGAGAAGCCTTTTGAAAACATTGTGGGAATAGGAGAAAATGCTGGTAACCAGCATTTTTTCCTTTTCGCACAATGTTTTCTACCCTTCTCAAACTTTTAATTACACTGAGAGAGAAGCCTTTTGAAAACATTGTGGGAAAAGGAGAAAATGCTGGTAACCAGCATTTTTTCATTTTCGCACAATGTTTTCTACCCTTCTCAAACTTTTAATTACACTGAGAGAGAAGCCTTTTGAAAACATTGTGGGAAAAGGAGAAAATGCTGGTAACCAGCTGCCGGTAACCAGCATTTTCTCCTTTTCCCACAATACTTTGTACCCTTCTCTAAACACATTTTAAATTTTAAGTCAGTTGTGGTCTGCAAATGCTTTGAATTTGGACCAGTCTAAAATTATGTTGTTTGGTAATGAGTTAAACATTAACATTTGAAAATCAGGCAATTTAGATTTTTTTTTTTTTAACATCAGACATATTAGACTTGTTTCTTTCTTTGAAAGCATTGTGGCAAAAGGAGAAAATGCTGGTGACCAGCATTTTTTCCTTTTCCCACAATGTGTTCTACCCTTCTCATACTTTTAATGACCCTGAGAGAGAAGCCTTTTGAAAACACTGTGGGAAAAGGAGAAAATGCTGATAACCAGCTGCTATTAACCAGCATTTTCTCCTTTTCCCACAATGTTTTCTACCCTTCTCAAACTTTTAATTACCCTGAGAGAGAAGCCGTTTGAAAACATTGTGGGAAAAGGAGAAAATGTTGGTAACCAGCTGCTGGTAACCAGCATTTTCTCCTTTTCCCACAATGTTTTGTACCCTTCTCAAAACACATTTTAAATTTTCAGTCTTTGACTATCAGACATATTAGACTTGTTAGGGTTTTTCTTTGACTACCAGACATTTTAGATTTTTTTTTTAATTGACTATCAGAAATTTTAGTGTTTTTTCTCAAGCACACATTTTAGAGTCTTGTTTTGACTATCACACATTTTAGAGTCTTGTTTTGACTAGTAGTTGTTATCACACATTTTAGAGTCTTGTTTTGACTAGTAGTTTATCACACATTTTATAGTCTTGTTTTGACTAGAAGTTTCTTGTGGTTTTTTATTTTTTTCTGTCGTTCAGTCATAGGCCACTGTCTTGAGCGTCAGTCTTTTAGTCTGTCTGTTTTGGTCTGTTTGAATATTTTATTAAGTTCCTAATTTTGTCCACAATCTGTTTTGCAGTCAGCTTTCCGTAATGCGTCGGTCGTTAAGTCATAAGGTATTTGACTTTCTTCATTGTCGGTGGCTCTCCTGACCTAATGTAAATGTCAAAGTCCTGTCTAATAATGTCAGTCATTTCCTGGGTCATAAATTGTCGTTTTCTCTGCCTTATCTGCTCGAGCACCTCATCCTGCTGAGCCTGGACCCTAGCCTGTTCTCATACTCATCCATTTCCCTTCTAAACTGAACTTGTTCCTATGATGGTCTAGGGTCCAGGCTCTGCAGGAGGGGTGAGGGAGATGGGGTCGAGACCGTCAAACCATCATGTTCGTCCGTCGTCAGGTATGCGTCAAACTGGTTTGCAATCAGGGCAAGCACCACTGTCAGGAAGTCCATCTGCTTGTTGTAGGCCCCCAAGTTAATCAAGTTCAACACCATGCTAACTATGTCCATTCCATATTTCATTTCAACGCCAGTCCTGAGGGCCTCCGACAAGTAGAAGGCTTCCGTCATCATCTTATGTTTTCTGTCAGTCTCGTCTGCCTGGGCCCGTCTCAGTATCCGAGACTAGTCCAGGTCCGTAACAAAGGTCAAAACTGTCTTATAAAAGTCTGTCCTCTTCTCTGGTAATTCTAGTCTTGAGAGCAACCTTTGCGTCAGTCCGGAATTGTCACCGAAATTAGAACCGTCCATCACATTTGTCTTCGTCGAAGTCTGATTTGGGCCTGGGGTCTCATAAGTCACAGTCTGGTTTGAGGAAGTGTCATTGTGAGACGGGCTCGTCGGGGTCCGGTCAGTCACAGTCAGGCTCCACGGTTTCTTGTCAGTGTCTGTTGCCGTCCTTGAGACCTTCTGTCCGCCCCCGTAGAAGTCCTGTATTTTCGTTACTGTCCGGACGGAGGTCCCAATTTTGTCTATAAGTCTGTAGTGTGTGTCAGCCGTCGTCCGTCTATGGCAGAGTAGTTCTGCCAGGTCGTCGGCGATCAGGGGGTCGTGCTGTTGCATGTCGGCCGTCAGTCCTTTCCTGTTGATGGTACAGGAAAACCGTTCGTACTTAGAGCACCTGCTAGCAGTCCATGCTCGATTTAGACATCGGTTGACCAATGAACTGCTATCGAATGCTCTCCCCCTGTTTGTAAACAGTCGGTCAGTGTCCGGGTGTAGCTGTGTCTGAAGGTCCTCAAGTCGTCGGTACAAGGCCTCAGACACCGTGACCACCTCAGAGCCCGCGGTGCCTGAGGTCTTGTGCGTTGTAACCAGGATGCAGAAGAATGTCCTGTCATCTTTCGTCTCTTCCATCGAGTCTTCTAAGGCTGTCAGCGTCATGTTGGTAACGACGGACAGCCTGCATCCATTGATCATATTGACCCCCATCACCAGGCAGTCCGTCAGACGGTCAAGGTGGTCATGTCTGTCCTCGTCCGTCATCTAGTCGGCTGAGGTAATGTTATTGTAGTAGTCTGAAGTCCAGTATGTCTGTCTGGCTTCGGGCCACGGAAGTGATGCCAAATCCCTTGCCGCCACTTCCGCCTTCCGTTCCGCTGCCCTGTTCCTGAGGGACCAGATGAAGACCTGGATGGTGAGGCTGGTCTGGTTCCACCAACCCTGAATGCCTAACACTTCTAAGAAATCCAGAAACTTTAGGAGGGATGTGAAGTGGGACTTCAAAGTTCCTACAACCATCACATCCCTCTGCCTCCCCATCCAGGCCAAGACCAGTCCTTGCAGGAACGTGTCCAGTCCGTCCATGCCCGTTTCTGTCTCGTCTGTCATGTGTGGTTGGTTGCATTCGCAGCTGTAATGGCTAACCCCACGTTAGAGGTTAGCCAATGTCCGAATCTTCATGTATTCTCCTGAAAGGGAAAGAAATAGTTGTTAGCCGATAAAGTCAATGCAACAGGACGCAATCCTGCCTCATGTTAGAAAGCCGCCAGTGGCTTGGAATGAATATTGTGCAGAGTACTGGTAAAAAGAAAATCCAGGACAGCATGGATAGTTGCACAGGTCTGCAGGACCTAACTGAAATATTGTTGAAAACGGCGGGTAGGGAAGCCACCAGTGGCTTGGAAAGAATAATGTGCTGAGTACTGGTAAAAGAAAATCCCAGAGAGGATGGATAGGTGCACTGGTCGCCAGGACATAACTGAAATAGTGTTGAAAACGGCAGGTGTGCAACCCAGCAGCAGCTTGGAAAGAATATTGTGTGGAATACTGGTAAAAAGAAAATCCAGGACAGCATAGATAGTTACACTGGTCGCCAGGGCATAACTGAAATAGTATTGAAAACGGCAGGTAGGGAAGCGGGTAGGGAAACCGCCAGCGGCTTGGAAAGAATAATGTGTGGAGTACTGCTTAAAGGAAATCCAGGAGAGCATGGATAGGTGTACTGGTGGTCAAAAAGGGAAAACTTTGAGGAGTAGGAGACAGATTTTCAGGCTGTCAGACTATTAATAACTGCTATATATTTTAATACTTTTTGTACTGGCATTAAACCAGTTCTCGCCAAGTACCAGTTCTCACCAACTTATGTCTTACACGGCTTTACAAAGGTCTCTGTAGTCTAAGGTGCAAATCCCTATTTTTGCTTCTCTGAGTATGTGCAGGCTTTGCCCCATTCCTACATGCAATAAACAAAGTGTCGCTACGCCGTGTTTTCCAAGTCTATTCCGGTCTTTTCCGGTCCATTCATGTCTATTCCGGTAATTCCATATACCGGTCTATGCCTGATCCGGTGAATTTTACGTACCGGTAAAAAAATGCATTTTTTCAACGGGTTAACTCTGTATACATGTAACGAAATTGTAGAAAATGGAATTCAGCTGAAATTTCTATTTTCCCCTTTTCTCTTCACACATAAAAAAATAAACAGATGAGCAACATTCATGTGATAAATGCGGTCGGCTACGGCGGTAGCTCAGTCAGTGGTACATCGCTCACACTTTTAGCGTAATAGCCGTGTTCGAATCACAAACCTGCGTCACCTCTCCCAAGTTGATTCAACACTAAATCAATGAGAGATAATGTTATTTATACATACCTGTCCAATGCTTGGTAGGTATCATCAGGGCCTACCACATCTAAGGTTCCGGAAGTCTGAGTAAAATAGCGCAGCACCGTCAGCCTTGAGGGAGAATTTAGTTTCTCAGTGGCGACCCCTGTCGTAATAATGAGATGTGGTTCCCTGCTTCATATTATCCTTATTGCATTATGCTTGTTTACATTGGTATTTACATTGTGCTTGTTTGTATTACACTTGTTATCTTGTATTGTTGAAGTAACTTTTGTTAAAATAATTACAATGTTGATATGAAATTAAATGTCTCAAATATTATTAGGAAGGTTGAATGTATAATTAAATATGATGAAATTAGATAGAATAGTTGACTGTAAATTGAAGTAACAAAAAAAAGTAATTTAAATGTCGACATAAACAATTAAATAGGCAAAACGTAATTGTAAGTCAACGTTAACATTGTAAAACATAGTTGAAAATTTCATCAGGAATAATGAAAGTCTCATCATGAATAATGAGTGAATTGGCGGATATCCCCTTCCATAAAAATCATCGGTAACAAATTTCCCTCCTTGCCACTGTGCCTAATATGTATTTAGGCTTCAAACATGTATTTTACCCATTATGGGCTATTTTCAAAACCGTCTTAGACTCTACTGCCGCTGGAATGAGTTAAAATCAAGTCGAGAAGTTTTTTGTCAATTGAATTACTGACCAGCGTACCTACTTTTCATAAACAATTTGAGCCCTGGATTGGCAGAAGGGTGTTTAACCCTTTACCGCACAATCCCGACTTTTAACGACCCTGAGAAAGAGGCCGTTTGAAAACATTGTGGGAAAAGGAGAAAATGCTGGTAACCAGCATTTTCTCCCTTTCCCACATTGTTTTCTAACCTATCAATGACAAATTTCATCATTTGGGCCACCAGTCTAAAATTCTGTCGTTTGGTAAAGGGTTAATGCATCTCAGTGATAGATCGTAAAAAACAAGTTATCGCATACTACTAGTATGTCTAATTATAAATCCATAAAATACATTTTCTCCGAAATCATGAGGTACATTTAGTCCTTTGATATGCAGAAAACTGACCAATAGTAAAAAGTTTCCGCCCAGGTCAGCCTAAGCGGACTGCGCAGACTAACCTGAGTCGATACTTTCTTACTTTTTTACAGATGCAGTGAGCCCCTTTTGCCAGAACATGGCTAAGTTGTATGATTACATGTATTTCTAAACTGAAGTTTGTTAAATACTTACGTGTTCAGGTGTGACTAAAGACCAGTTGTCGAGCAGGGGACTTCTGTAATGATGACTGCACGTTGTGGAACTCAGATCCATGCACGTGACGTCATTCACTGAAACGTTACTGCCGTATAAATACGCGTTATACACGTCACCTCCTATACCAGAAGTTCCTCGAAACACCAGCGTCCAGTCAGGGAAGCCGTCTGAAAGGTAAGAGACGATATCTTGTTTCATAACGACTTATGACAAGTTAGAAAAGTTTTTGATTTCTGACACCATACTTATGGTCCTCATAATTTATGGCAAGGTACTCATAACGGTCCATACGAAAAAAACAAAAAGTTTCACTAAAGTAATCTTATATCCATAACTCAGAGTTGATAGGCATTAATTGGTACTTGTTTCAGTTAATCAGCAAATCATCACAGTATAATGGATCCTTAAAATCCATTTTGTACAACAACCGACTGAATTATGATCTACACTGGCCCTTTGAGCTGCAGAAAATTGACCAATAGCAAAAAGAAAAGTTTCGGCCCATGTCAGTCCTGCGAAAACTAAGCAGACAGACCTGGGTCGATACAGTTTGCAGATGCATTTAGCCCCTTTTTCACAGAGCATGAGTTATTTAACATCTTACCTGAGCTACCTCCCAAGTATGTCACATAACCCACACTGATTTCCGTATTAGTAGCAAACGTCGACAAAGTTAGATTACTTAAAAGACAGTTTCCGTTCGATTCTTTGTAGCTGTAAGAATTACACTGCACGTTTTCCCGGCATGCATCAGCGCACAGAAATTTCGTGTTTCTGTGCACTTCCGCCAACACGTTGTTGGAATAGAATTTTGTATCTTTTAATGTTTTATACAAGTTTGTTACTATTTCTCCTCCAACGAAAGTTAAAGGAATCAGTGTCCTTATTATTGTTTGTATCAGAAATGTCATTTTCAGACTGTTTAACAGATTTTTTTACTCTAACGATTTTCAATCCTTAAAAAAAAAAAAACAATTCTGTGTGAAATTATCGTTTCAGTTATCCTCCAGTTATTTTCCTTTTGTCAAAATATTATTCCATAGTTTGTCAGCTGTATCTAGACAAAAAAGGTCGATGGACCCTCTCACGAATGGCACCCAGTACTTTATGTACAGAACTTAGTTCATTTATACCCAAGCTTAGAACTGCGCTTCGTTCAGTGACCCTCTGCAGTGTCAATCACCGTAAATCCGTCTAAAAATCGATCACAGTTTCGAAAGGGTCTTTAAACTAAGCGGCTATTATATATGATCCATGCTCTGTGAAAAGGAGGCTTAATACATCTTCAAAACATATCGGCCCAGGTCAGCCTGCGCAGGCTGATCAGGGCTGAAACGTTTTTTTATTGGTCAAATTTCTGCATGTCAAAGGACCAGTGTTTCTCTTGATTCAGTCGGTTTTCAGACAAAATGGACTTTATGGATCCATAATTATGTGATGACTTGCTTGGTATAATGTATCACAGAGATACATTAAGTCCCTTTTAGCCAGAGCTTGGGTCAATTATAGATAATCGTTTTAGTAAATATAGCCTTCCAGTTTCTTTACGATTGCGTGAAGAGAATTTATGCAATTTGTCAGCGTTTAAAATAATTGCAGGGAAAACAAGAAATACATGTATATGTTGTACAAATATTGAAACTCTTTTGTGGTTTAACATGAATAGAAATAATGAAAAATAACCTCGCCTTCAATTGCCCGTTTTCCCTCAGTGTTTTGTATTTTTCAGTAATACAGATTATCAAAAATAGTATTTTTCAAGCTCAGATGTTATTCAAATCATCGATGAAAAAGGAGCAGTCACTGCTTAAAATCATATGGCGTGATGAATGTGTCCGCAAAAAGGTCAGCCTGGGTCCGCAAAATAAACAAGTCTACTTTTTTTAAACCACTGGCAAAGTAACATTCATTCATTCGGATGTAGCAATACCAAGAAGTAGGTCAAAAGCAAGCGTAGTCAGTTACGTCCAAAAATCCAACAGCGAACAACTTGAATAAAACGGCGCATGGTGCATCCTCTCAATGCTACAGACTGTTTCGACAGCGTTTATGTGGGAAAGCAGCCAGTGACCTCGAGAGAACGTTACCCGAAGTCATTTTACAAGTAAAATAAACTCATGAAAACATAGAATGGTGCACTGACCGCCACGATATAATGTTGAAAAAGGCATTAAATAATCAAAATATAAACAAGTAGGGCGCACCCCGGTAGCATTGACAGCAGACGGACCATGAAAACGAATTGATTTGTTTGCTCAGGAAAGGCATAACCCTTCAATAACCCGACTTTTTACGACCCTGGGACCAATAAAAATCCCGACTTTTAACTAACCTGGGGATGAAAGCGTTTTAAAACCTTGTATGATAAAAAGAGAAAATGCAGGTAATCAACATTTCCTCCTTTTCACACAATGTTTTCTGTCTTTCCAAAGACGAATCCCACTAGACAGACAGACAGACAGTCAAGTTTCTCTAAAAGTGTCATAATAGTTATAATGTAAGACAGGCAGTAAAAGTTACAAGGCTACAGTTTTAGAATATTGGTGCTACATTTTATTTGAGATAAATACAAAATTATCTGGTCTGGTACATATGCAAACATTAATTCCAAAGCAAATACCATGAAATAATGACAGTTTAAAACCAATCTGAAAATCAATAGCATTGAAGCTTGTTTGGAAATAGAGAATAAAATTTGTTTTTCTAAACCAGGCTTTAGTCTGCTATTGTCACAGAGCACAAGCGGAAGTTCTTGTGAGCGAAGCTCGATCTTCGCCCGAACCGTTTACTTTGTGTGTCCTTAAGCGAGATTTTTGTTCATCAGAAAGAACTGGTAAATGATAAAACGAATCTCGATACTTTGTAACATGCCTGGGTTTAAAACATTCGAGTTTAAGGAAATATTATGGCAAGTAAAAAAATCAACGTAAAAAGTAATAACGCCCAGCAGATGACACTTAGATTTTGAAGCAGCCGAAATTTGAAATAGGAGCAATTTCTCAAATTGTCACAATGTTTTCGCAGTATCCATGTTTATGTATTAAGACCTTGACTCAATCTAATTATCTGCAATTTACAGGGTTGTTTAACTATATAAAACACGACATCATTTAAGGTTCTTCCATACTGAAAGCATTTGCAGAGGAAAAATCATACGTAGACGACATAATTAAATTAAATGATAGAAAACATTGTGAGAAAAGGAGAAAATGCTGGTTATCAGCATTTTCTGATTTTTCTCACAATGTTTTCTAGGGCTTTATTCCTCAGGGTCGTTAAAATATGGGTTTGTTCTGAAAAGGGTAAACAAGTCTCCTGTTGTAAATTTAGTATAATTCAAGGGAGGTAATCATTTAATATTCATTTTCATCATCTTCATCTCCCTCTTCCTGAGTGTCGACACCAACTTCTTCGTAATCCTTCTCAAGTGCAGCAAGATCTTCACGGGCCTCAGAGAACTCGCCTTCTTCCATGCCTTCGCCAACATACCAATGGACAAAGGCTCTTTTGGCATACATTAAATCGAACTTATGATCAAGACGGGCCCATGCTTCGGCAATGGCTGTCGTGTTGCTTAGCATGCATACAGCTCTCTGGACCTTGGCAAGATCTCCGCCGGGAACCACCGTCGGTGGCTGGTAGTTGATGCCCACTTTGAAACCGGTCGGGCACCAGTCAACGAACTGAATGGTGCGTTTGGTTTTGATGGTTGCGATGGCGGCGTTGACATCCTTGGGGACCACATCGCCCCTGTAGAGCAAACAACACGCCATGTACTTTCCGTGCCTAGGGTCGCACTTGACCAACTGGTTGGCCGGCTCGAAACACGAATTAGTTATTTCAGCGACCGTCATCTGCTCGTGGTAGGCTTTCTCGGCAGAGAGAACAGGTGCATAGGTAGCTAGAGGGAAATGTATTCTTGGATATGGTACCAAGTTGGTTTGAAACTCCGTTAAATCAACATTGAGGGCGCCGTCGAATCGAAGCGAAGCCGTGATGGAGGAGACAATCTGGCCAATTAGCCTATTTAGATTGGTGTATGTTGGCCTGTCGATGTCTAGATTTCGTCGGCAGATGTCGTAGATAGCTTCATTGTCCACCATGAAGGCACAGTCGGAATGCTCCAGCGTGGTATGGGTCGTAAGGATAGCATTATATGGCTCAACAACGGCCGTCGCAACTTGCGGTGCTGGATAGATCGAGAACTCCAGTTTGGCTTTCTTCCCGTAATCAACACTCAGCCTCTCCATGAGCAATGATGAAAAGCCAGATCCGGTCCCACCGCCGAAGGAATGAAAGATCAGGAAACCCTGTAGCCCAGTGCAGCTGTCAGCCAGTTTACGTATGCGGTCCAGAACTGTGTCAATTTGCTCTTTGCCGACGGTGTAGTGGCCTCTTGCATAGTTGTTAGCGGCGTCTTCTTTGCCTGTTATAAGTTGTTCCGGGTGGAAGAGACGTCGGTATGTTCCACTCCGTACCTCGTCTGAAAAAAAGATGTAAGAACTTTTAAAGGTTGATATATGAGTCACGCTCTTTGAAAAGAGGGTTTAATGCATCGGCAAAAAGTATCGACTCATGTCGGCCTGTGCAAGGCCGCGCAGGCTGATATAGGTCGAAAACCTTTGCTGTTGGTAAATTTTCTGCATGTCAAAGCAGGTAGTTGCACAATATGGATTTGAGCCATGTTCTGGCAAAATGGGGATAAATGCATCTCCGTGATGCATTATACCATGCAAGTCATTACATAATCATGGACCTAAAAATCCATTTCGTCCAACAACCGATTGAATCCTGAAGTAATTTGACAAGCAGAAAATTTACAAATAGCAAAAAGTTTCGACTCATGTCAGCCCTCGCTAACTGCGCAAGTTGACATGGGTTGATACTTTTTGCAGTTGCATTACACCCGTTCGGTTTTTATATACCAGTAAAAAATGATAATATGAACGACACTCTGTAAAAAGGCTTACAGCATCTTTAAAATGCATTGCACTAAGCAGGTCGTTGTATAATATGGATTATGAGCCATAATCACGTAAGTCATCACATAATTGTGGATCCATAAAAATCCATTTTGTCTAACAACAGGCTGAATCCAGAGGTAGAATAGACCTTGGACATGTAGGAGATTTACCAAAAGCAAAAGTTTCGATACAGGTCAGCCTGCACGGACTGTGCAGGCTGACCTGGGTCGATACTTTTTGCAGCTACATTAAACCTCCTTTTCACAGAGCATGGCCCATTTATTTTGTCTAAATATCGATCGAAGTATGAGGAAGAATATTCTCATGACAAGCAGAATCCTGAGCTACAGTAAAATGTTTCGACCAAGGTCAACCTGCACAAGCTGATATGCGTCAATGCTTTTTGCAGATGAACTTAACCTCCTTTTCACAGAACATGGCTCATGTCTTTTACGTTAAAATCATAGTACAAATTATTACATAAAAGTATTACCATACAATTGATCGATTGATTTTCCGTGTATTTATCGTCGCCACTGGTTGCCTCCCCCCCCCCCCGCCCCCCCTGTTATTTATGTTACAGGGGATAGTGCAAGATACAGGAGGAAACCCATCCTAAGTTACGCTTGGTTCTTTAACGTGCTCGGTGTATAGCACCGTCACACGGGACCTCGGTTTAACGTCTCATCCGAAAGACTATAAGTAATTTTAGTTGGCCAGGTGTGGGGCTCGAACCCATACCCTCTAGGGGCCGGAAACTATAAGTTCACGAGTCCTACACTCTATCGCTTGAGCTTTCGGGGCCGGTCATCACTACAATACAAGTTACATAAGAATAATTTCGTTTGGCTGCAAATAACCTCATTAAAAAGGATCGGTTTGATATAATTCTTATCCACTTCTCTTTGTACTCGTATGTATATAAACCTTAATAAATCCTCTTTTTGTCGGTGTGTAAAAGATGGTGGCTTACCAATAACAGAGGGTTCAAGGTCAACAAATACAGCACGTGGTACATGTTTTCCGGTTCCGGTTTCGCTGAAGAAAGTGTTAAACGAATCGTCCCCGCCTCCAAGGGTCGTATCACTCGGCATTTGGCCATCAGGCTGGATCCCGTGTTCAAGACAGTAAAGTTCCCAGCATGCATTGCCAATCTGGACCCCGGCTTGACCTACATGGATGCTGATACATTCACGCTGAAATAAAATAGATACATAAAATCATTACCAAGCAACTGACACTGGAAGGTCTTAGAAATTTTTGCGGATTTTGTTTGGAAGCTGGAGGCCAAATAGGTTCTTTTCTGCCTGCAGAATATTTAACTCCCTCGCTACTAACTCAATAAATTTGACTTTTCTCGCGGACCAAAAGCCTAGTTCCACTGCAGCGGAAAATAAATGTGAACACAGTTTAGCGCTAGGTAGCGCTTAGTATAGGTTTGAGATTCTGTGCAGTAGGCCCTATGTCCCAGATCCATGCCGTCTGCAAGAGCTATCTTATTCTTCATTGACAATGAAAAAGTTTTCGTGTGTTTCTGTCCTTTTTCAGTTGACCGATGACTGCTAGAATTACGTGACGCCATACTTAGTATGTCGGTTCATCAGACGACTAAAAAAATTATTTAATATTCATGGAGGCTTTAGCTGACAACAAATAAAATATGCCGCAAATAATGGATAGTCTTAAACAGGACTGGTAACCCGCATTTTCTCTATTGTCCTCGATGTTTTCACCAGCCTTTTTGCTTCAGTATAGGTGAAGAAAAATGGCGGACATTCGCATTCCATAGGTTATTTATTTGTCAACTGCTTATTTTGATTAACACCTGCGATTGGTCAATTCAGAATGACATGTAAGGCAACTTGATTTTGCTCTATGCTGATTTAAAAAAAATGGAAATATAATTTACAAAATTGTAACTACGACTGGTTTATGAAATATTTCAAAATTGTTTCTACCTCAATGCTCTACTGATCACCAATTATTCAAATCTTTACCATACAACAAAATTTTTGACAGGTCCAAACTGAAAGCATTTGCAGACGACAAATTAAATTTGACTCATATGGTGATGATTGTCTTCAAAATGGTGGAAAACGCTATGGGAAAAGGAGAAAACATTGGTTACTGGTTACCATCATTTTCTACTTTTCCCACAATGTTTTCAAAGCCCCTGTATCTTTATGTCTTAAAAAAAACGGGATTTTATGGTAAAAGATTCATAGAGATAAACAAAATTAATATGAAGCAAAAGGAAACCCCAACCAGCCCGGACCAGAAAGATACAACAGGTCAAGAATACTTTGTAGCAAGAAGCTGTGCAAAGAGTAATGAAACATTATGGCTTATTCTTTCATTTATATCACAGTGTTTCAAGATGGAACATGTCGATGAATAGAAATTCATAAGCAAGTGACAAACTTCATTTGTAATAACATTATTCATTTTTATTGCGCTTCTACATATAGACGACGCCCCCAGAAGGCTGTTAGTTATGTAACTCGGACAGTGCAAGAAACATGACGAAACAATCCTCGTTTACGTCTGGTTCTTTTACTTGCCCGGTGTATAGCACCGTCACATAAATCCTAGGTTTGACGTCTCATTCGAAAGTACAGTATAATTGGCCAGTCATGCGGATCGAAACCCTACCCTTAAGTATCTTGAGATTTGTTGATCTCAAATCTTGTGCTCTACTATGGAGGGGAATATCCGCCAAAACTCTTATGTGTCTAGATGACATTCTTATTTATGAACATTAGATGTCTATTTGTCCTCTTTCTTACATCTTACATGCATATAACATTTCATGTTTCATTATTACTAGTGCATGTTGCTTGATGCTAATTCCATTTTTCTTCTTCTACCTGTATGCCATAAAATTGTTATTTAGTAGCGTGTGCTTCTGTTCATTATGCCCCTTTTGACATTTTGATTTCATCCATCTTACTTCCTTATCCTGATTTTTCCCATTTCCCATGTCTGTATAGCTTATCATTAAAGTGCTACATTCTTGTTTATGCATATTCTGGCAAAAACTATGGGCTTTTGTGATATTGAATTGAAGCTATGATAGGTAGCTGAATTAAGGCGAACGAAGTATGCACTAACAAGAATGGCATATACACGAATACAAGTCAAATTATGATACCAGATGGCGCTTTCATATACATTATTCGGTAACAGACAAGTTCGGTAAATTGGACTTAAAAATAAATCAATTGGATATTCTGTAACAAGGCAGTGCCCTGATGTTTCTCACACCCAGTACATAGCTTTCTGTGCAAACCTTTATTTTTAATTTGCAACTGCCGCTCGTTTTCTGACATAATAATATTTGTTATGTTTTACCTTTCATGCTGTTTATAAATGCCTGAAATTGATAAATTCTGATCACCATCTTATTTTCGGTTTTCACCCTTTCACCCTTAGTTGATTTAATCAATAATACACAATCCTAAACCTGTACCCATTGTAATCGTCCTACAGATAACAGACTCCAAGCTTAAGCCAATTTTAAGTTTTATAAATATGTTTTATCAAAAAGGCACTGTCTTTGTTAACATTTCCTTCGTGAAAATATTTTCTTTTGGGAACAAAATGGCCGGCTTGCAAACCAGCCATTTACCCTTAGAGCACCTTTCACCCTTGCAGCCATTTCAGATCAAGATCAGACTACACAAAACATGGAGACTGATCGTAGATTTACTCTGTCTATTTTTCTAATACATTGTGAATAAGGACAACATTGAAATCATTTATAGTAGATGTTCTTTTTCTAAAATGAAAATGGCCGTTTGGTTTATTCGATGCTCTAAGGGTTAAAATTATGGTTAATCAGTGCGAATTAATAAAGATATTACAGGTGAAACATTGTAGCAAATGAAGAGAGGGAGCGAGAGAGGGAGAGAGAGAGAGGCCTCGACAATGCTTTGTTGCATACTTCTTGTAATTTTGACAATGTACATTGTGCTTGTCTAGAAAAAATGTTCTGTTTTGTTCCTCTCCTGCCTCCACAATGTTTCTAAATCTGGTCTGGTGCACACAAGTCGTCGTCCGCAGGTTTAAAGTGTGTTCATCAATGCAACACGGCCATCACTGCATAAAAAAATCATATTAGGTCCCTGACACCTGTATGAACTTTGCGAGAGCAAAGGGATTACGGTATACTATATACATGTATAGACATGTGTCTTTAACAGCCTATGCCAGCCTGTATAGCTCATGTGGTAGGGCGTAGGACTTGTAAACGTCATGTGTCGGGACACTTGCGGGTGTGGGTTCGATTCCCTCGGCTAACCATCTAAAATTACTAACAGTTTTTCAGACGAGACGTTAAACCGAGGTTTCGTGTGACGGTGCTATACACCGAGCACGTTAAAGAACCAGACGTAACTTATAATAGGTTTCGTCGTGTATCTTGCACTATCCCTGTAACATAACTAATAGCCTTCAGGGGCCGTCGCCCATATGGGAAACCGGTGGCGCCGATAAATAAACGCGAATTCTTTAACAGCCTGTTTTCACACCTCCCATTACCAACAAGATAAAGAAGATCCCCATAGATCTTAGAGATTAACCTGGGTTTAAAGGTGGCTATTTAGAATTTGTGACGAAAAATTAAAAACAAAAACCCTAAAACTCATTTTTATGTCCCTGAAACATTGATAGACGAGGAGAAATTCGCAGATCAGACTGCATACATAAAAGTTTAAGGGATGGGGCATGTTCAGATTACACACTGCTCATGCTGTTTGAAAGAAGTATTTGTCAAAAGAGTATAATCATGTCACTATCTATCTCTCTCTCTCGCCCCCTCTCTTCATTTGCAACAATATTTTCTCTGTATTAGCCATCTTTCTGGAAACAATAGAATTATCCATAAGTTTAACTCTAAGAGCTTAGAATAAACCTAACTGCCATTTTCATTGTAGAAATAAAACCTTAATTTTAGCGATTTCAAGGTTTTTTCTGTTCAGAATGCTTTGGAAAAGGAGCATGTGAAAATCAAAGTTTAGACTCGGTGTTTGGCGTAGTGTGATCTTGATCTGCACTGGCCACAAAGGCAACTGAAGTAGTGACAGGCGCTCTTAGGGTTAATGGCTGGTTTGGAAGTCTTTAACCCTTTACCGGACAATGCCGCCTTTTAACCCTTCTAGGAAAGAAGCCTTTTGAAAACATTGTGGGAAAAGGAGAAAATGCTGGTAACCAGCATTTTCTCCTTTTCCCACAATGTTTTCTACCCTATCAATAGAAAACTGCACCATTTGAGCCACATTGAAATTTCGTCTGCAAATGTTTTCAATTTCGACAAGGCTAAAATTTTGTCGTCTGGTAAAGGGTTAAGGAAGAAAATATTTTCGCAGTGAAATATTCATAAAAACATTTTAAAGGAAGATACATCCGGTACAAGGTTAGGATTGGGTATTATTCATCACCTCAACTATGTGGTTGGAATATCGAAAGTAAGATGTGATAGTGATTTCAGGTATATTATTTTACATACAGCATGGCAGGAGCAACATAACAAAATTATTATGTCTGAAAGCGTGTGGAAAAAAGAACTCTTGAACAAATGAGAGCCAAGACTTTACTTTGTATGAAAAACATCACGGTGCATTAACTCTTTACCACAAGACAAAAAAGTAGACCTGTCCAACTTGAAAGCATTTGCAGACGACAATTCAAATGTGACTCTAATGATGGAAGTTGTCTTTGATAGGGTAAAAAACATTGTGGGCAAAGGAGAAAATGCTGGTTACCAGCATTTTCTCCTTTTCCCACAATGTTTTCAAAAGGCGGCTTCTTCAAGGTCGTTAAAACTCGGGATTATGTGGTAAAGAGTTAAACACTATATAATTACCTTGTTACCGAAACATCAAATAGATGTACTTTTATAAGTCCAATTTACCGAACTTGTCTGTTACCAAAACATTTGTCACCCATTATACTTCTCGTCTGCAATTAGGAAAGTTTCAGTACTGGAGAAGGAAGTATAACAAATATAACATGTATTTAGAGGAAAGTAAAATGCTACTAGAAACATGCAGCAAGCACTTGGGAAAAAAGACAAATGCAATGACGCAGTAGGAAGTAATCAGGAAGAATTAATCATTCAACAAAAACACAATAGTAAATATGATCAAGTTATAAGAATGATGCAGGCAATTAGCACCAAACAGTATGCACTAGTAATAATGACACATGAGATGCAATATGCATGTAAGATGTAAGAAAGAAGACGAAAAGACATCTAATGTTCACAAATAAGATTGTCATCTAGACCCATAGAATTTTGGCGGATATTCCCCTCCATACTCTACCATCTGACCTATTTAGATTGACTGTTTTTGACTAGCGAAGCTAGTCTATAGGCATCAAGATTGACCTAGGTTCAAAACCTCACAGCTGCCAAATACTGCCACACAGAAAATACTTCTTTTCTCTTAGAAATCTTAATTCTGTTATGGATGACAATTTAGACATAAACCATTAAATCTCTACCTCTCCAATTTGAACATGTCGTCTTACAAAGTAATAAACTGAACAAGATGTCATTTATAAGGTACAAGATCTTTGCTTATATGTAAATTGAGTGACCTATGCAAAGCAGAGAATCACCTATTCCTACACAACTGTAACATTATGAATGAAGCTATTAATAGATACACCTAGGTTAACTTGTAGCAAATCCCAGCTATATCAACCCGCACTGGACAGGGAACCCTTGTCATTCCTTCAGTCATTCATTATTTAGCTCATTGTGTACAGTTGAACTATTATGTTAAACTGTTATTCTATTAACCTTTTATCAAACAATCCCAAGTTTTAACGATACTGGGGAAGGATCCCTTTGTAAACATTGTGAGAAAAGGAGAAAATGCTGGTAATCATCATTTTCTCCTTTTCCCACATTGTTTTCTGCCCTTCTGGAATCATGTTTCATCAGTTCAGCCACATTTAATTCATGGTCTGCAACAGCTTTGAATTTGGACTGACGTAAATTTTTGTCGCATTTGTCGAAGACAATGCCACTGTGAGTTTAATACCATATTTTGAAAATCATGTATCGTAGTTTGTGCAAAACCGAAGGAAGTAAACCCAATTAAAATCAATTTTTCTGAGGCAGATAAGTGTTTCGATTGCACTCAGATATGAAATTGAAAATGGCGTATTACAGTGAATTGGATGGGGCCATCAATCGTAGAAATACTTCCTTTTTATCGAAAATAGCTTGATCCGCTATGACCTTCCATAGAGGCGTAATGATGCACACATATCGTGCTTGTTCGTTCCAAAACCAGTTCGTTCCTAGGCCTATTCGTCCCAGCATTTGTTCGCCCTGGCTTGTTCGTCCCAAGATTGCCCCATTCTCTATTGGATTGTGCATGAATATATAGTAGGTTGACTTTCAAGTGAATATTTTGAAACTGTTGCTGTTGTTTATTTTTCAAGTGATAAATTCCACACAATGGCTTCCTTGACAAATGCCACACCAGTGTTTTCAACGCTTTGATTTTGTTTTGTAAGGAGAGTTAAATAGTTAACTACATCTTGTGCTATTAGTTATTGACTGCATGGTGTTTAACGCCGTTTTCAACATTATTTCAGTGATATTGCGGTGGCCTGAACACCTGTCCATGCTTTCCTCGAGTTCTTTTACCAGCACTACCGCGACTCAATGACCTTTTGCAGACAGTGTGTGCAGTCTGATCTTGGATCTACACTGTTCAATAAGAGGATATATTTTCTCTAAAATGTAACTTTGAAATAGCACTATTCAGGTGTTTACCTTTGGCTTGGAAGTTTCATTTAACATTTTTTAGCAGGTCAAAGGTAAAACTGGATTATAGTTAACCAATAGCACATATAGCACTGGCAGTTGAGAACAGGAGGTCGTTGGTTTGATCCCCAACAAATTTCTTTCCGAGGATTGATGATAGTCATTGCGGCAGGATTCATTTCTCGCTCACGTTTCGACGATTGTTATGTAGGAAAAGAGCCAGTGGCTTGGAAAGAATATTGTGCGGAGTACTGGTAAAAGAAACTCCAGGAAAGCATGGATATGTGCACTGGCCACCGCTACATAACTGAAATAATGTTGAAAACAGGGTTAATAAACACCATACAATCAATCAATCAATCAAACAATCAAATTCGCTAGTCTGTCAGTACTTTCAGTACTTTGATTTATGAGTTGGGGTATCATGTGGCAGAGCGCTCAAGTGCCCCACACCTGATACCAAGGAAACGCGCGAGTAATTTAGCTATGGACCAGGTCTTATTGAAACGCCATACAACACGTCAAAACATATCATTCACAACAAAAACATGCGAGCGGCGTTCTGGGAAAAAGGGGGTTTAACCCTTTAACACACAATCCCGAGTTTTAAGGACGCTGAGAAAGAGGCCGTTTGAAAAGATTGTGAGAAAAGGGTGAAAATACTGGTAGCTAGCACCTTTTCTCACGATGTTTTCTACTCAACTAAAGGAAAGTTCCATAATTTGAGCTACCTTTGATTTGTCGTTTTGACAAGGTTAAAATTATGTCTTGTGGTTAAGAGTTAATACATCTGAGTCATGCTCTGTGAAAAGGGGGCTTAATGCATCTGCGAAAAGTCTCGATCCAGGTCAGCCTGCGCAGTCCGCGCAGGCTGACCTGGGCTGATGCTTTTCGCTATTGGTCAGTTTTATGTATGTCCAAGGACCAGTCTACCTCATGACTTAGTCGGTTGTTAAAAAAAGGGGGCTATTTTGGATCCATAATTATGTGATGGCTCGATTGATATAATGGAGATGCATTAAGCCCCCTTTTGTCAGAGCATGGCTCAATTCTCCGTGATGCATTATACCACGCAAGTCATCACATTAAATAATGGATCCATAAAATCCATTTTGTACGACCGACTGATTCTGGAGGTAGAAGGGTCCTTGCACATCCAGAAAATTCACGATCAACAACAAAGCATTGACCCATGGACCGCAGTCCGCGCGGGCTGACATGGTTCGATACTTGTTGCAGATGCATTTAACCCTCTTTTCACAGAGCTTGAATCTTTTATGTGTTTATGTATGAGTAATTATCTTGTGGAAAAAAATCAAAATCGTTCCGCATTGATGCGCTCGGAAACAGAAGCTGCTGGCTTCCCGCCAATATAATCTCGAAAGACTGGTTCTTCAACAAGTCATGTGTATCAAACAATGAAACTTTAAGCCACCGGGCCCCGTAGCTCAGTCGGTAACGTTCCGGGATAAAAACCAGGGGTCGACCCCCAACTGGGCCAAATTATATGAGCCATGCTCTGGCAAAAGGGGGCTTAATGCATATCCGGAAAGCATTATAACAAGCAAGTTATCACATGATTAGGGATCAATTAAAGCCACGTTTTTTAATAATCGACTTAATCATGAGGTAAACTGGTCCTTGAACATACAAATAATTGACCAATAGCGAAAAGTTTCGATTCAGGTCAGCCTGCATGGACATTCGGCATACCTCGGGTGATCCGGTGATCAAATCCCTCGGCTGTATCACGTAGCTTGATATGCACCTACACGGTACATTTCGCACGTTTGCGGAAGCACACCGTTTTACCGTTATTGAAATTGTAAGGCTCTTCTTTAAAAGAAAACATGAGTCAATTTTCTGTTGTTATCTTTCTAAGAATGTTTCAGTCAGCAAACAGTTTGTACATTCAATTTTAGCGTGGTTTATCAATTTCCGTCGGGATCTTTCATCAACAGATCGATAGATCACTCGTCACAACTCGGCCGATTCCGTACCTACATCTAACCTCGTCTGTATAAGGGAGGCTTCTATTTTGAACTACCAATCACATGATCTTAAACATGGCGGCGCCCCTGTAGATCGCTTAGCAACGACATGAACAACCACTGTGAAGTTATTCACTTCTATCGATCTGTCGATGAAAGCTCCTAACGGAATTGATAAACCACGCTAAAACTTGAATGTACAAACTGTTTGCCGACTGAAATACTCTTAGAAAGATAACGATAGAAAATTTACTCATGCGTTCTTTCTAAAGAGGAGCCTTCAGTAACGGTAAAGCGGTGTGCTTCCGGAGTTGTGCGAAATGTACCGTGTAGGTGCATATCAAGCTACGTGATACAGCCGAGGGATTTGATCACCGGATCACCCGAGGTATGCCGAATGATAGATGTGAATAACTCCGTCGTGGTTGTTCATGTCGTTGCTAAGCGATTTAAAGGGGCGCCGCCATGTTTAAGATCATGTGATTGGTAGTTCAAAATGGAAGCCGCCTTTATACAGACGAGGTTAGCTGTAGGTACGGAATCGGCCGAGTTGTGACGAGTGCCTGCACGGATTGACCTGGGTCGATACTTTTCGCATATGCATTAAGCCCCTTTTCACAGAGCATCGTTCATATTCATTGCTCACTACTTGAAACGTGCCGACGATATATATGCGGGAAAGCAGCTAGTGCATGCATGTTGTGCGAAGTACTGGTGAAAAAAAAAAAAAAAAAACTTCAGGAAAGCATTGATAGGTGAGCTGGGTATCTCTGAAGTAATGTTGAAACCGGCGATAAACAACCAAAGGAACTTCATAGGCTTACAGGTTTCGTTCCGATTCGTCGATGATTAGCCTGCGCCGACTGCGCAGGCTAATCCGGGACGACACTTTACGCAAATGTCCGAAGGTCTCATTTCGCATGTTATAACTTCTCTTTCATAGATAGCTTCAAAAAGCATTGCATGCAAAGGAGCAGCAGCTAACAATACTGGATGGATGGGACACCGACATACATTCGCTCTACGGCTTTATATGTGGATATAGCTCTTGCTTAGTTTAAACTTCATTCAATGTAATAATTACTCAGATGTTTATATTCTGAAAATTCAAATTCCATGACGGCACTTTACGACTACATAAGATTTTTTCATACAGTAGACTTTCGTAAAACAGAAAATCGCACGAAAACGGGAAGTGTCGTCTCGGATTAGTCACAGACTGCCCAGGCTGACCTCGGACGTCCACTTTTGCGATGAATGTAATTTACGGAATACATCGGAACTGGGTCAACGAGGAAGGAGGTAGACTGGTCCTTTGACATGTAGAACATTGACCAATAGCAAAAAGTTTATACCACACTCAGCCTGCGCAGTCCACGCAGGCTGACATGGGTCGATACTTTTTGCAGATGAATGAAGCTCCCTTTTGACAGAGCATGGCTCATGTATATATTGCCTGAAGCAAATGCTTTACACACACAATATTATCTACATATAAAGCGGTGGGCTGTACATATCTTGATGACTCATTCATTACTGTATATAATAAAAAAAAACATGCTTTATTTAGTTTCGGCTTCCTTTACTGAACATCTCACGGGTGTTTGCAGTAGTTAAGCCTTTACTACACCATTTCGAGCTTTAACCCTTAGGCTGCTGAGCGCGGCTCAGAGACCTCTTGCAGGCAGTGTAGATCAAGATCAGACTGCACAGAACGTGCACTCTGATCTTTGATCGACGCTGTCGGATAAGAAGATATCCCCCCCACCCAAAAATAACTTTGAAATAGCAACATTCGGGGTTTTGCTATCGGCTTGATTACTTATACGGGTTAAAGGTTGAAGGGCATTATTTAAACAGGATTTCGTTTTGCAAGTTTATAGAAAATCTCAGTAAAGACTGCCAGTTTTTATTCGTAAGCAAAGATGGCTTTGAAATTAAAACATAGATAGACTGAAACAGACGTAGAAAACAGAGGGATTACCGATATTTTTAATTAAATTGTCCTATTCCGTTAGTAACGGTATAGCCGTTATAGCATAACAAAGGATAACTACGTTTTAACTTGCTCATGTAGCTCCATAGCTCTATGGCATGGTCGCCAACTATGGTTTTGAAGGTCGTCGGTTCAAGTCCCAAAGGAGGCATTTTTTCAGCATTTGCTTTCCCCAGCAAGGGTAAACAATCACATCATTGTGAATTTTTCCTGACAAAATATCAACTTCCTTCCTCCCCCCCCCCCCCCCCCAAAAAAAAAAAACCGGTCAAAATCTGGGTTAATTCCCATGGAACGACCCTTACGTGCAAGTTTTTGAAAATATGTCAGGAAAAGGAAACAAGAGGGCCATGATGGCCCTGTATCGCTCCACTAGCTAATATGTACAAACTATACACACCAAACTTTACAATTCTAAACCGAAAGGCTTCGAACAAGAAGACTGATAAAGTTTCTCTATGAAAGCCCATGTGAAAATGGTGACCCCAAGGCGAGTCCTTTTTTTACCTATCATTACTATTTCAAGCTATAGTTATGAGCTATAATTAAGTGAATCCTGGTAGAGGTCAACAAGATACAGCCACATACCAAATAATATAGGTTTAGGCTGTATGCCTATACACAAGATTTTCAAAGTTTCCTTGATAAAACATGAGAGGGTTTATTTTGATTTGAACAATGGCTAAATTTTGAACAAATTCAGAGGAGATCCACCATATGTAGCTTTATGCTAAATTTGGTAACCCTAGGCCTTACAGCTAAGAACAAGGAGATTTTTAAAGTTTTCACTATAAAAGCCCTTTTAAAACATGTGACCCCTAGAACAGGGCCAAGTTTGACCCAACGGTTATAATTTGTAGAATCTTAGTAGAGGTCCATTAGGTGAAGCTACATACCAAATTTGATAGCTCAAGACCATATGATTTAGAACCGGAAGATTTTTAAAGTTTTTCCAATATAAGCCCATGTAAAACTTGTGAACTCCGGGACAGGGCCGATTTTGGCCACAGGGCTATAGTTTGAAGAATCTAAGTAAATGTCTATAAGATGAAGCTACCTGCTAACTGCGGTAGCCAAAGGCCATATGGTTTAGAATGAGAAGACTTTTAAAGTTTTCCCTATATAAGCCCATGTAAAAGTTGTGATCCCCGGGGCGAGGCCAATTTCGACCTCAGGGTAATAAGTTCAAGGAATTTGGTAGAGGTCTATAAGTTAAAGCCACATGCCACATTTGGTAGCCCTAGGTCTTATGGTTTCTGAAAAGAAGATTTTTAAAGATTTTCAATATTTTTCAGTTTTGTTGCCATGGCAACCAGAGTTTTTATTGGAATCAAACTCGTTGCAGGAATTTTGAAGAGGGAAGGATCATTTCTGTGAACTTTCATCAAAATTGGGAGGGTAGTTTCAGAGATGAAAAGTTAACAGACGCACGGACGGACGGACACGCGAAGGACAACGGGCCATGACATAAGCCCGCTGGCCTTCGGCCAGTGGAGCTAAAAATACAACTATCTTTGAGTTTTATTCAATTTTTAGTCAGCAAATACTTTAGATCTGACTACTTGCGAAATGAAATGCATTTTCTATCCGTCATTATCTGTGCTACCTTGCGGTCGTCAGGGGCAGTATTTGGCATGAAGATACAAAACTGATTATAAAACTGAAAATAAAGGTGAAATGGATTAAAAACTGGCTGAAAACGAGTAAAGATGTATTTTTAATGCTTCTACAAAAATATGGCGTAAGCTGATCTGAGGATGTCAAAAGACATTCCTCTCTCATGTTTTGCCTGGTTTTTAGACAAAAAGAAACGACTATCTTGGTGTACACAACGATGCATTTGTGGGTCGATACCTTTTGCAGATGTATGAAGCCCCATTTTCACAGAGCATAACTGTTACATAATTTTCGTGTAATAGGCCGTTTCGAATCATTAAGGAGAAATGGAGCAATATTTTGAATAAAAAAATAGATGACTCATCAGGTCTCAGCCCACTGTTTTATACAGATAATATTGCCCCAGGCGATACTACATGTATGAGTCTCAACCCATCTCCCTACATCTGTTTTTGAAAATATTTGGGAAAGGGACAATTTTTGGAATAATTGACGAGTCATCAAGGTTGCAGCCCACTGTTTTGTATATAGATAATATCGCCTTTGGCGATAATAAACTATGAAGACATTTTTAACCCATCTCTACAAAAATAGATCTACGTTAAATAGCCATAATCAACCAGACTCACCAGACAACATGATAAATCTACCCTTTACCAAACTATCTTGGTTTAACACTTTACGACACAATCCCGGCTTTTAACGACCCTGAGAAAGAAGTCTTTTGAAAACATTGTGGGAAAAGGAGAAAATGCTGGTAACCAGCATTTTCTCCTTTTCCCACAATGCTTTCTTCCCTATCAAAGAAAAATTGCAACATTTCAGCCACACTGAAATTGTTATCTGCAAATGCTTTGAATTTAGACAAGGCGACAATTTTGTCGTTTGGTAAAGGGTTAAACGACCTTGAAGAAGGCGGCTTTTATAAACATTGTGAGCAAGGAGAAAATCCTGGTAACCAGCATTTTCTCATGAAGTTTTTTTTTTGTCGTTTCAGAGATAGGTATCATCTTCTAGTTAAACTGAATTTGTCGTCTGTAAATGCTATTAAATTTGGTCGTTTGGTAAAGTGTAAAGGAAATTGGAAATGCTTGACGGAAAGGGGCACAATTCTGTAAACAGTGAGGACACGCTGCGAGAAAAGCAGCCATTGCTTTTTTTTTTTTTTTTTAAACAAGAATCCTTTTTCTAACAATGTTTTCCACAAGCTGCCGATTACAGGAGCGCAAAAAGGGTCGTATTTGTATTCATAGATAAAATACAGTTCCATACCAACAACGATTTTGAAAAAACGGGGGGGAGGGGTAACAGGAAAATGAAAACACTTGATAAAGGATACAAGGATGTGTCTGCTTATATTTCGTTAGTTTATGCTCTGGATAGAAGAAATTGACTGTGTACAATGATCCTACCAACAGTCATGAAATCTTACGAGTGAGACAGAAACAGCAAGTTCACGGCTCAAGAAACCAACGAGCAAAGGCATATCTTGTCGTTAGTTTGGTCATTGTTGCGACCGCTAGTCGTAAAATCTAACAATCGTAAGAAATGTAAAGCTCAAGAAACTAAAGAGCAAAGTACAACGACATCGATTAGTTAGAGCAGAGACATTGTTCACTGCCATCGTTAAATCCTACAATCTTAGTGCGACGTTCGCAACATAGGTAAAACACAAGAAACCAACGAGCAAACCAAAGCGACATCACCTTGCCAGATCAATAATGTCTTTGGTCACTCTTGCGATCGTTGTTTATGATACATTACAACAACAGCCACAAAACATATACATCACAAGGAGCAAAGCATAACAACATAAACCTGCGACAGCAAAGATGATTTGGTCACTGTCACTACCGATGTGCCTATCTTACGAACAACGGTCGCGACAAGTCTGTACTGCTGTCGCAACGTGTGCAGGGACCATGAAACCAAGTGGAAAAATACGATGACATCGGTTGACTACAGCACCAGTAAGTTGATGGTGTTGGTCATTTGTTTCGACCGTTCGTCGTATTGATTAACGATTAGCAATCGCAAAAATGCACGGAACGCAAAAAGTAATAATAAGCTCAAAACAACGATATTGCCTCCACAGAGCAGTAACTGCAGGCAACAGTAAATAGAAGCATATCATCATCATCATCATCATCAGCTTCATCATATCCATCATCATTATTATCATCATTAAATGAAAGGATGAAAAATTATGATTTTCAGTGACAGGCGAGAAAAAAGAAATTAAACACGTACCATGGTTATTGTTGTAGCGATTCACAGGAGCTTCAAAAACACTAAAAGCGAAGATGGTTTCTGTAAAAATAATCAGCCTCTCGTACGACCTAAACAGTCCGTGTGGAGAGTGTAGAATGATGCGATACGAGGCGATACGAGTCACCGCGGGACGGTTAAAAATATACGCATTTTATACCACTCCCATACCTCATAAACAGGTGGCTGTGTGTAAACCTGCCGTTCGCGACCTTTTATGTATTCTGAAGAGGGTGTACAGCAAGAAAAACCTGCACATACGTGCAGGCTGATCTTGCTGTACACTCTCCGCTTCTCTAGCATTAGTTTCGGTCATGTAAACCCCAGTCGAAACCCTTGAACTTTATGCAATTTGTCTGAATAAGCGTCGAGGATTTCGATTCGACAGCTTAAGGGTTAGTATTCTATAAAGTAAATACATGTACCTTGAATTTTAACATTTTAACATTTATCATGCACAGGGTATCGATCAGACAGCACGAATGATCCGCGCTGTTCGATATTTAAGAGATGAGTTGGTTGAAATTACAAGTTAGTGAGATACATGTGAGCTATGTTCTGGCACAATCTACGTGATGCATTAACTCTTTACCAAACGACAAATTTTGGACTAGTCCAAATTGAAAGAGTTTGCAGACGACAATTTTAAATTTGATGAAAATGGCAGAAAGGTCTCAAAAAGGGTAGAAAACACTGTGGGAAAAGGAGAAATTGCTCGTTACGAGCAATTTCTCCTTTTCCCACAGTGTTTTCAAAAGACTTGTACTGCAGACACGTGAAAACCAGGGCTTGTTTTGGAAAGGGTTAAAGCGAGCAAGTCATCACATATTTACGGATGCACAAAAGCCTTTTTTTGTCTAACAACCGTCTGAATCCTGAGGTACCCTGGTCTTTTGACATAAGGAAAGTTGACCAATAGTAAAAAGTATCGACACAGGTCAGCAGGTCGATAGTTTTTGCAGGTGCATAAAAACCCCTTTTCAAAGAGCGTGGCTCATGCATGTATGTCTTTACAGAGTCTTTGGAAGGGTAGAAAACAATGAGTGAAAAGGAAAATAATCAGATTACAAGCATTTTCTCCTGTTCACACAATGTTTTCAAAAGGGGTCTTCCTCAAGGACGTTAAAACCGCGGGATTATAAGGATAAAGGGTTTCGGGCTAAGTTTTGTAGATAGATACGTAGAAAAGATCTCATATATCGCTACATACTTACATTACCATGACGATAGTTTTAGTGAAGTTATTTATATTGTGTGTATATACTCTTCTACAGGTTGTCGGTACGTCGAGTGATAGTGAGTGGTGACAAACTCTCTCTCTCTCCCCAAAAAAAGTTCTGGGCTCGAATCTCTAAGTGAGCTTGATCAACCTTTGTATGAGGGTTTAAGATGAGTCTTTATTTCTTTGAATTTGGACCCTCAAATATTCTCAATGTCCCCCTCTTGCCCCAGTTAGATTGGCTGTCTATTCTGATTTATTTAATTGATTTTAAGGGGGTGGGGGTCAGATAGCCCTTGTATGAGAAAGTCTAGATAAAAACCTAGGTTGGATGTATCTAAATCTTTCCACAACTTCTGGTTAGATTTCGAGATAGCAATCATGAAGAACTACTTTTTCATTGTGGCTTTGCATTCATTCTATTGGCGGTAATGCATCACGAACTTCCGGCCAAACAACACAATGAAGGGCCTGTCAATCCTTTAAGTCCGTTGTCTGCGCATGTCAGTATTCTTCGAAGATTCTAGACCTGTCTGCTTAGACACATCGCCTACCTGTACAGGACAAATATTAATATGCAGTACGTAAATTGACGCTAAAAACAGCTAGCAGAAAATGGCTATAAATAATACGTCTGTGGAAAAATCAAGCCAGATTTTCGATATAAATTTCTAAAGAAATAATGATTTCAATCGAGGATAATAAGTTTATAAAATGCCATTGTTTACTGCGAAATTCTGTATAGTTTCTAAATATACACATGGGGAAAACCGGGATTTGTGCAACAGACTGAAAACAAAAATATCGTCCTCACCTTGCTGGGCTTATACCTGGACTTTTTTTGCCCAAGCTGAAAGGGGCTATGTTTATAAACGGATGGTGCATAGGTTTTATGCTAGCTAACCATGGCTGGATGAATCGCATAACTAGGTTCGAGTGAATAAACGTGTATTTCATTTTGAAATTCGCTGCATCGATTGCCGACTTGAAAAGTAGTCCGGTCCTGTACCCACAATGCCCAAATCAGTTAGGTACGCATTTGAAAAATGTCACTTTTACCTGCATTCCTTTGTTTTTATCCTTAGGGATGTTGCCAAAATTATAATTTGATTTATGATATACGTAAGGTCTCAAGGTAATTTTAAAGCAAATTCTGTTCTCAAACACCAGAGAAATGTGTATCATATATATATATGTCGATTTGTAAAACAATCTGATGACATTTAGTTATGATATCTTCAATAACACATCTGCGCTGCACACGAACATCAAGGATAAAAACTAAGTAATCCCATTATTGGGACCATTATACCGCTGGAGAAGATTCGAGGGAAATAACCGAAAAATTCCCCAATTGCCCGTTTCGGTTAACCCTTTACCAAACAAGCCCGTGTTTCAACGATCCTGAGAAAGAGACCTTTTGAAAAAAATATGAGAAAAGGAGAAAACAAAACATTGTGAGAAAAAAATGAGAAAATGCTAGTTACCAGCATTTTCTCCTTTCCACAGTGTTTTTTACCCTTTGAACGACCAATCCCATCATATGCCATGTACTCTGGTTTTGTTACATTCTTTCAGCTTTTGTAGCATATCTAGGTAAGGGTATACAACGCTCTTCTCATTTACACATACGACTTTTAGCTACCAAACATTGCACCAAAAGGAGAAACCGTCCATTATGAGCCATTTCTCCTCTTTGTTACAATATTTTCTCCTGACATGATTTTCATGCTTAATCAATTCATAAACGTAATTAAAACTTTGTTTATGTTGGATATACGTATTCTATGTCAATGTCTTGCAACAGACAGATTTGGAAAACATTGCGACTGAAAGAGAAATGCTTGCTACGTGCAAATTCTACCTTTGCTACAATATTTCCTCATATTATTTGAGTCATGAACTGGCAATAGGGGGTTTAATGCATCATCTCGGTGCATCATATCAAGCAAGCCATCACATAATTATGGATCCATAAAATCCATTTTGTCCGACAAACTACTGAATCCTGAGGTAGACTGGTCCTTGAACATGCAGAGAATTGTCCAAATGTAAAAAAAAAAGTTTCGACGCAGGTCAGTCTGCGCGGACTGCGCAGGCTGACCTGCGTAAGTACTTTTTGCAGATGTATTCACAGAGTATTGTTCATTTATATATTCTAGTACTTATATTAACTTTTACGCTAATTATTCACATTTCATGGCTAATTCTTGCAGCTGACGAATTTCGAAAATACTGTGACGAAAGGAGAGAGTTTCTCGTTGCGAGCTTTAATTCTTGCTGTAGATTTTATCGCAATATTTTCCAATCTTTATACTAATATTAGACCTTTAATTCTTGCTGTGAACCTCCTTTTATAACAATATTTTCAAATCTTTATACTTACAGAAGACCTTTAATTATCGCTGTAGACCTTCATTTGTCACAATGTATTTACGGATAATCATATGAGTCAAGGCAAAAGGCAATGTAATGCATCTCCATGCTGTATTATACCAAGCAAGTCATCACATAATAATGGATAAAAAAACCCCAATCTGTCTAAAAACCGACTGAATCATTAGGTGATTGGTCCTGGGAAAATGCAGAAAATCAACCCAAAACAAAAAACTTTCGACGCAGGTCGGCATGGGCAGTCTGCGCAGGCTGACTTAGGTCGCTACTTTTTGCAGATGCATTAAATCCCGGTCACAGAGTACGGCTCAAATGTTATATTTTGGTACTTATTTTTCATGGCAAATTCTTGCAGCTGATAAATTTCGAAAATGTTGTGGTGACAAAAGGAAGAATCCGTAATTACGAGAAATTTCTAATTTTGCCGCAATATTTTCGCATCTTTATACTTAGATCAAACCTTTAATTCTTGCTGTAAGACCAGGCTGACATGGGTCGATACTTTTTTGCAGATGCATTAAGCCCACTTTTCACAGAGCAGGGCTCATTTCGATCTGTCACCGAAAAAAAAAATCCGCTAGTAGTCCGAATCCTCACTGACTGACATGTTTTTACACCTACACTTTTTTTTTTGGCTTAAAATGATGCTGTAGTTATGAGACTTATATGAAAACAAAGCAAAATAAGTTTGGCATTGAAATATAGATTTACAGAATCGATACAATATAATTTGACAGAAGCGTAGCTGTTCAAAAAGTTATCAACATTTTCATGGACATCAATGGCGGTTTCGCCAACATTTAACAGAAAAATAATACCAGCAAGCTTTATAGAGCTACAAGTTTGATGTCATGTAAGGAACAATTTTAGCGTTAGTGCAAATAGCCCCAATAACCTGGCTTTCTACCAGATTAATTTTTCTTATGATAGCATGACAAGAAGCAGCGTAATTCAAGCGTCTTCGCATGGGTATGATTACTCAGGATGTAGTTCCCTTTATGAGCAGCTCATCCAGGGTTGACGTTCTAGTAGGACAATGCTCGACCGCATACTGCGAGAACTACACATTTTTTTTTTTTACAGCAGAATAACACTGATCTCCTACCATGGCCTTCGATGTCTCCTGATCTGAGTCCGATCGAGCATTTGCGGGATAAGCTTGGGCAAGGAATCAACGCTCCTCCTCATCCAGAGGAAAACGACGCTGTGCTACGTCAGGTCGTCCCAGTAGGGTGGATAGCTTTACCACAATTTAGAATCGATACGTTACTCGGATCCATGCAAAGATGCTGCACAACATGTCACTTGTGTTGCAGCCAATGGAGGTCATACTCGATACCGACTATCTGTGAACTTTTGTTTTAATGGCTGTGTCACATAGGAGAACATTATGGAATATGGGTCATGAATAAACTCTAGATAAACTTGACATTTAAAGAATTTTCTACCAAATGAAATGGTAAAATTTTGATTGCTCTGTTTTGGATTGAATTAGTGTGATTTAATTGTTGTAGAAGTTTCTTTTGGCGTTCAGTTTATATGGTCACTGACTGTAGAATAAAAGCATACCATTCAATATTTCAAAGTACTGTTGTAAAACATTGCATTCGAAGGGGGTGTTCAGTCGGCAAAAGACTTAAGAAAACGTTTTACTGATGTATTCCAAGGCAATTTACCGCCCGCAGTGCAATATACAATTTAGAGCATTCAAAGGGTAAAGTCATAAGACAGTTGCAAGGGCTGACTGATGAATTGTGAGGCTTATAGATATGAGCCGTGCTCTGGCAAAAAGGGGCTAAATGTATCTCCGTGATGCATGGTACCGAACAAGTCATCACATAAATATGGATCAATAAAGTCCATTTTGTATAACAGTCAACTGATTCATGAGCTAGACTGGTCCTTTGATATACAGAAAATTGACCAATAGCGAAAAGTTTTGGCCCAGGTCAGCCTGCGCGGACTGCACAGGCTGACCTGAGTCGATACTTTTCGCAGATGCATTAAGCCCCCATTTCACAGTGCGCCGCTCATATGGGTTTGAACAACATAATCCCCTTCAGTATCTATACAGTTTGCTAGAGATGTGTTAGGGCCTTAATTCCACATTTAAAGAAGTCCTTTTCTCGACCGTTCGGAAAGTCCTCCACTGCATGTATGACGTCATCATCTGGCCGAAATTTGTACCTGAAATGGCCTTTTTTATAGTTTTGGAAATCGATAAAAGTCTGATGGAGAGTGATCAAGCGATTAAGGCGGGTTCTCAAACAATTTAAAACCACAATCGTTATTGGCAACCATGGCAATGACAGAACTGTGAACAGGGTCATTGTTCTGGTGGAATAAAACACATTTACTGACTTTTTCGAGGCGTTTGAGTTTGATATTTTCTTTTAATTGCCTTAGAAGTGATGCATGATATATCCCTTTTGCAGATATCCACCATCAGTATACCATCAGCATCCCAGAAAACCGTGGCCATTATCTTTCAAACTGATGTAACAGTTTTGCCTTCTTTGACAGGGATGAACCAGGGTGCTTCCATTGTATAGACTGTTGTTTGGCCTCTGGGGTGAACTGATGGACCCCCATTTCATGCATAGTCACAAACCTCTGCAGAAAATTAGCATGATCTACCTCATAACGATTCAGATGAGAACGCGACAAAGGCCGCCTGGTGTGCGTCTGACCAATTGTCAGAAGTCTTGGTACCCAACAGGCAGACAGCTCTCTCATAGAAAGATCTTCCGTAAGAATGGCATGTACTCTTTCCTGTGAAATCCCATCTACAGGCACTGGCTATATACATGTATCTCTGTAACTCGCCTGTCAACCATAACAACACCGCGGACTTCATGGACCGTGTCTGGGTTTGCAACAGTGACAGGCTTTACGGCGTCAAAATCAAGGCTTTGTCTGCCATGCAATTCCGCCACGCACCTTTTCACTGAAGCATATGAAGGGGTATCATTTTCTAGTGTTGCTACTGCGACGTGTACCAAGCGTAAGCAATCTAACTGGGTATGGTATGAAATGGGCCAGTCCTGTACAGAGACTTGTACAAGCTTTGTATAAGACGGATCTGTTTTATACAGGGACGATATAAAACCTTACAGTGTCACACTGGTTCCGAACAAGGCCAAAACCTTGTATAAACCTGTATAAGGTCTGCATAAGACGGACATGTCTTATACCAGGATGTTATGAAACCGGGCTGTGTCGGACCGATACCAAACGATGACAGGATCTTGTACAAACTTACTCATACAATGTTATCCACAAACCGGGAAAATTGTGTTCAAGTATAAGACGCTGCAACTCTGAGGGTCTGCAAATATGTACACTAGCGTGTTCTCAAGTAAGCACAATCGCTAGCTATTTGGAGTTCCAAATGCTAGTTCTGACAGACAAGCACGAACAGATAATCAAAGCGCTGAAGGCACTGAATGCCTGGGCATCAGAACGGGAGAAGAGGTAGGAAGATGAGCCCCCCCCCCCCAGGTTCAAGTTGCTATCACATTTGTACAGGCTTAAAAACTGCTATCACATTTGTACAGACTAATAAAAAATATCTACACGTCTCACACTGGCAGTCTTTGGAGTTGACAACAGAATGGAAAAACATAAATTTGTAAAGGTCAATATAATGAGTATTTTTGTATCGCATTGGCCTCATGGTCTTTATGGATTGAAAGGAGATCATTTTAAAAGGATTTTCTGTTTCCTATTTTCTTCCTTTACGTTGCTTTGGCAACAAATCAAAGTGGTAACAAACCAAAATGAGCAGAGTGCAAAAAAATTGCTGATAGAGGACAAATCGAGGGAACAATTCTGGAAAGTGCAAAAAATCCACAGTGACCAAGCAATGAATCATATTTTTCTTTCATTTTACCATACTCAGTCTATAAGTTGAAATAGTAACCATGTCCTTTGAGCAATGACAAGGAAAAGCACAGTCTTAAAAGGCTAATATCACAGAGCATGATTTGGTGTCTGAGAAGACAATTTTCTAGGTATTTCTTTTTATTTTTGTATTTGGTTTCTATGGCAGAAAATAAAAAGGGCGCCAATGCCTGGCAACAGGTGTGTTTGGTAACAAGAGCACGATATGCAGGTGCCAACGCTCGGCTGCAGTTGCTTGATTTTCATAGAAAACACAAAGTTGAAATAGGGGCATAACTAGATAGTTATTTACCCTTATTGTTTATGTTTCCCTTTTGATAGTTAACAAGTTGTCTCAGTTTGAAGTAAACATTTTCAGTAACAACAAAGATATTGTAAAATGTTAAAGATTTTGCATGACGACGACACAAACGACGAAGATGATGACACTAGGGCTATGAAAATACCATGTCTCTAAAAACAGCTGAGCTAAAAGTTCTTAGTCGAAAAAGGAAAAAAACTAATTACTTTGCAAAAAATATTTTGGTGGTTACCCACCTCTGTTGTACTGATAAAAATTCCCCTTTAAATAGTTAACAAAAAGTTCAAGTTTGAAAGAAGTATCTTAATTAATGACGGATATGATAAAATGTCAAAGGTTCTGAAAATTCAAAGTAGTAAAAAAGGGCGTAACTGTGTCAAAAATATTTTGATGGTTACCTGCCCTGTTATATGGATACCCCTTTTAACAGTAAATAACTTGTACAAGTTTGAAGTAAATATCTTCAGGAAGAATAGAGATATTATAAAATGTCAAAGTTTTTGCACGACGGCAATGACGCATAGGCTTTGACAATAGCATCACGCTTTCTTCGTAAACAGATGCGCTGAAGACTACCCGTTGAATAAAATCATATGGATAATACAAGACTGTTCAAGGAACATTTCTATAAAAGTTTTGTCAAAATATCTGCTATAAATGCTACTTTTCAATTTTCTCCATTGAAAGTCTATGGAATCTTTAAGTTGCCATGATCAACCAAGTTGGAAAGCCTATTTTCATAAACAAGAGGGCCGTTGGACCTAAAGCCCTCATCTGAGTAAAGGCATCTAGGATTGATAAATTTGAAGAGCTCCTGGTTGTGATTATGGAAAACACAAATGAGCCATGCTCTGGCAAAAGGGGGTTTAATGTATCCCCGCTCATCCATCAATCCAAACGAGCCGACATATATTTATGGATCCATAAAATCCATTTTGTTGAACAACCGACTGAATCATGAGGTACACTGGTCCTTTGACATGCAGAATTTGCCAAAAGCAAAAAGTTGCGACCCAGGTCAGCCTAAATACCTATGGAGATCAAGATCAGATTGGACTGAACGCCCACCAGTTACTTAACTCTTTACCAAACAATCCCGAGTTTTAAGGACTTTAAGGATATAGCCTCATGAAAACCTTTTGGGAAAACAAGAAAATGCTCTCTTTCTTCCTATCGTGAAGGTTTTCTGTACTTTCACAGCCAATAACCAACATTTCAGCTAAATCTAACTTTCCGTTGGCAAATGTTTTCAATTTAGACATGTCTAAAATTTCATCGTTTTATAAAGATTAACTGGTTTTCAATGGCTCATGTTACAAACTTTAATACATATTTGATATTGTATGCGCCGAGTTTGCTATGGGCTGAAATGGTTATGGGCCAAGATGTCATATCTTGACAACTCTGATAGGAAGAAATAAGGCATACATACCAATCAAGTACATAGTTATAACTTCAGACACGAGGTGCACAATAATTCTATGAAAATTAAATTCTTAGCGACCTTTTTCAGAGAAAGAGAAAGCCGTCTGCGTAAAATACCCTATCATTATTTGTCATTCACATAATGACTAGAAAAGGGACAAACGAACGATCCCGATTAGTGCTCGGCAACAGCACTCGTCACAAGTCGGTCGATTGCGTACCTACATCTAAACATTTGATCAACGATCACCCGAGGTTTGTCAGTTGTTTCTTTCACTGTTTAGCGCACGAAATTGCAGTTATGAATATGTTCACCAGGGCCCAAAATTCTCAGTCGACACTATCGTACGATTGAAATCGCACATCTATCAAAATTTGTTGTGAAATTAAACCTTACTATTGTGTTCAAATCGAAATATTTTTGTTATTTTAAGGGGTCGTTTCTTTCAGCGTAGTGAGATGGATTGCAGGTGGTTCTTTTGACTTTTACTCGGGGTTTTCCGTAAATGCTTGGATGGGGTTGAAATTTTGGTATACGATTCCTATGGCTTTGGGCTTGGCAAGCCAAGCCCAGGCCAAAAACTTTATTCTTCACATTGAAAAGTAAATTTTCCCGACGGAAAATAAAAATAAAGCTTAACTGACGTTATCTAGACATATTTCATAGTCTTTAACCCTTTCAGCGCCATAGGCGAAAACAGAGACTTTTGCGGACGGCACAGATCAAGATCAGACTGCACAGAACGTGCAGTCTGATCTTTGATCTGTACCGTCCGCTTAATTAGTCAAGCCCCTACGATAAAAATCTTTCTGGGTCTCTGTGGATTGCATTTACAGCCACCGAAAGAAATCGAGTTTATTTATCTGGCGCCGAAAGAGTTAACATGATTATTATACTTTCCTTCAGTTCGTGTTAGGCACAAGATTTTGTTGATATACTACTATTAAGATTGATTGATTGATTGCGTGGTGTTTAACGCCGTTTTCAACATTATTTCAGTTATATTGCGGCGGCCAGTGCACCTGTCCATGCTTTCCCGGAGTTTCTTTTACCAGTACCACGCACAATATTCTTTCAAATCCACTGGCTGCTTTCCCACAAAAACATTGTAGAAACAATGGTCAGCGATGAGACAGGAATGAATCCTGTTGCAATGACTATCATCAATCCTCGGAAAGAAATTGGCCGAGTGGGGGGATCGAACCAGCGACCTCCTGTTCTCAAGTCCTATATGCTACCGACTGAGCTACCGGGGCTTGCACAACTACCAAGAACAAACCTGAAATTTCAAATGCTAGTAGTTCATAATTGGCTAATAAAAGTGATTTTGATATTGTCAGGAAGTAAAAGTGTTGACCTAAAAAGTTACGATATGGGAATAACATTTGAATTCCATTAAAAAAAAACACCATGTTAAAAAAGGCAATTTAGCAGCTTTAGATTCAAAAGAATTTGTTGATGAAAAATAGCATTTTATTGTTCAAATTTTGTTGATTATCTAGATATGAGAAGAATGACATGCTAAATTCCTACGTCGTATACTTCTAGAATGTACCTTTACCAAACGATCTTGAAATCCTAACGTTATTAGAAGCAACACAGGTAACGGTACAGGTTTGACTGTTAATTATCCTCTAAGTGTACGTCCTATTGGCTGACCAGGGAAAGGCCTAACTCCTTTCCACACACACACACACACACACACACACACAAGAAATGAAGTCGAACTTACATATAATAATTTCTAAACTACATGGTATATACCACTCTCGATTATGGGATTTCGACGGAGAGAGAATATTGTAAGAAAAGGAGAAAATGCCAGTTACGAGGATTTTGTCCCTTTTTCGCCATCTTGCCATCTTTTCGAAAGCTATTTTCTTCATTATTGTAAAACTAGTAAAAAGAAAGCTAAGAAAGGTTTTTGAATACATTAGAATAATAAAAATTAGATATTAGTAATTGATACACGAAGTACAAGTCTGAGAAGTCAAGAATCAGCAAGAATTGTAATAATTGGTACACATGAAAAACATAAACATGACAATTTCTATAATCTATGATTTAAACTGGTCAAATTTTCAGACTACCTTTTGTAATAGGTACAGTAGGATAATCATAAACCAACAATAACAATAACAACAAACAAACAGACAAACAAATAAATAAATAAAATTGATGCAATCAAAATAATAATCATTAAAGAAAAACTATGTAACACCGTAAAATGAATAGAGAAAGCAACTGAGCAGAATGCGTATTGTATTTAAGTCATAAGAACTATTGACTTGTGTTAGAAAAACTTGCAATTTGAGAAGTTTTTGACATGAATCGGCCGAAATTTGTTAGAGCTGACAAACTGAATCTCGAATCTTGCCTCAGTAACTTTCTTGAAAATGGAAATGTCTGATTCGCCTATGGCATTGATAGGGTTAAGCAGCCAGGTATTCTACAGATGCTACGGTGAAGTGGCTTTGCAAAAACATCGGCATGGAGAAAATGACTGCTGGCAACAACATTTGCCTGTTCTTAAAACGCTTTCCATCTTCTCCTGGACTAGGTCCATCATTTAAGCAATCTGATTTCACCCATTTGATGCTAAGGCCAGCTGGTCAGTTCGCTCCTGCCATGGAGGAAGAAGCAATGCGATATTACTTCTTGTCAAATAATTTATTACGTATATTAGTTATTTTTACGTATCCAGTCGTTTCGAACACCTCGTATTGTGATTTCGTACCAATATATATTTGTACTATTTTGCAATTTCAACTATTCTCTTTCGCAGTGAATGACTATAATACATCTTCTATAATTAAGAGAATCTATATGTGTAAATAAATGATATTAAATTATTATATGATTAGAGTACAATTTCAGTTTGAACTTTCACATAGGACCACAGTCTAGATTTCATGTACAATTCATAAAGGGAGGTAATTAAAAACATACTATAAGAGCTCATTTGATCAAAGGTTGACTCGTGGTTTCGTCGTCAAATACATAAATAACAATATTGAACTATACTCTAGGAAATGGGAGTTTAATGCATCTCCGTTACGCATTTTACTAGGCTAGTCATTTTATATTTATCGATCCATAAAACTGATCTGCAAAAGCTATCCAAGGCGACATTTGCAGTAAAAAAGTTTCAAGCACGAAATATAATTTGTGAGCCATGCTCTGGCAAAACGGGGCTTAATGCAGCTCTGTGACGCATTGTGCCATCGCATAATAAAGGATCCATAATAGCAACTTTTTTTTTTCTTTTTTTAAATAATCGACTTACTCATGCTGTAGACTGGTCCTTGGACATACAGATGATTGACCAATAGCGAAAAGTTTCGGCCCGGTCAGCCTGCGCGGACTGCGCAGGCTGACCTGGTTCGATACTTATAGCAGATGCATTAAGCCCCCTTTTTACAGAACATGGCTCAATAAACTCCATCTCTTTTGATGGATGAAAATACAACCCAGTGTAACTGAGATTTTTTTTTTTTTCTTATAAGCCAGACTATACAAGCGGGCGGTGTAAGATCTAAGATCAGACTGCACGTTCAGAACTAGATCTATGCTGCCTGCAAAAGCCCATATTTTCGCCTACAATATTTGGCCCGCAACATGCGAAATGAGACCTTCGAACATTTGCGTAAAGTGTCGTCTCGCATTAGCCTGCGCAGTCCGCGCAGACTAATCCGAGACGGCACTTTACTACATGAATTTTTTTTTTTCATACAGTAGACTTTCGTGAAAAAGAAAATCGCACTAAAACGGGAAGTGGGGTTTCGGATTAGTCACAGACTGCACAGGCTGATTTGCGACGACACACCTTTACGCATGTTGTCCGAAGGCCCCTTGTCGTGTGTTGCACGCTATATGGCATTGATAGGGTTAAACAATCCTATGTTTGTTTTCCCAGATGACTGAATGCGATGATAGTCATTGCGACAGTAAGCATCCTCCTGTCACCGCTGATCGTTGTTTGAGTAAAGGTTTGGTGGGAAAGCTGCCAGTGGCTGTCAATTAGTGCGAAATCACCGCATGAAAGCATCCATGGGTAGGTGCACTAGCCGCCACGAGATATTAGTATAGCTCTTACTCGATAAACCTTTCATTATCAGTTTATATTATTGTTTATGTTTGGGATAACAGGCTTAAAATCACGTACCGTGACCAGACAATTTATAAACCCAACACAATAATGTTTATATTGTCTCATCATGGTTCGTGGTTTTAAATATGTATTCCAAAAAAACAAACAGTTATATTAACTGTTAATGAAAGGTTTATCGAGTTGGAATTATAATAGAAATAATGTTTAAAGTTGCGTTAACAACAAACAAATAGATCTATACACATATAGCTCTTACATGATAAACCTTTCATTGATGAGTTTATTTTATTGTTTGTGTTTGGGATAACAGGTTTAAAATCACGTACCGTGACGAGATAATTTATAAACCCAACTCTATAATGTTTATATTATCTCATCATGGTTCGAGGTTTTAAATGTATTCCCAAAAGAACAAACAGTAATATCTACTGTTAATGAAAGGTTTATCGAGTTGGAGTTATACACGTATTCTTATTTATAATTTGGTTCTGTGTATTTAGGAAATTTTAGGCCATTTTATTTCGCAAGGCATGGGTGTATAAATCTCTTCGCAAAATTTGTTCAGATATCCCCGCGTCGAACAAGAAATAACTCTGAACATAGACTGTGAATTTATAATGCACTTGAATATGAATATTGTCAAAACTCTTTTGGGATTCAATATGAAGAAAAATAAGAAGTAAAATCGCCAGAAATAGCCTCTTTCTTGCTTTACATATGGTCGAAAAGCAAACATTTCAGTTAAATCTATAGATCTATATATTGCCCAAGATTAGTTGTTGATCCAAACCATCTTTGGAAAAGGAGCAGCTGCTGCTAAAAATATTATGTCTGAAAAAACATTCATGTAGACATACAGGTATTAAATTAGTGGGGTACGGAATGACGCTAACAAAATATCAAATTACCAGTTAGTACAAGAAAAGGATTATCCCCTATCATATTCATGCTATGGTGTGAATAAGTCCCTGCAAATAGGCCAACAGAATAAAGATGTCCACATGGTGACAAATAGCAAATTACTAATAATTTATCATTTGAGTTTATCAATACCAAGAAGCAGATCAAATGCCAGGGTATTCAGTTCCATCATGCTCATCAGGCGGTGGCAAATAGTATCTCTGAACATCTTCAATCACCGCCTCCTCCACGACCGGTTTAACGGCTGAAGGCCGATCTCTACAGTACTCCTTCTAGCTAGGGTGAGAGGACATATTCTCCATTCTCCACAAGCATTAACACCCTTTGCACCTTTGATAATGCATGAATACGTGTGTACATTGCTTGTCTCTAGCTCTATGTTGTTTTTTCTTGTCCAACAGGGATTTTTCTAAATCTAGTAAGCTGCATACACTGGTATTAAAACTTAACCTTCTCCATCTATATTTATACCCATCTATCTATCCATCCCTCTTCTCTCATATTTTACTATCCATCCATCCATCCATCCATTTCCCAAAACCACCCCAAAAACAATCCATCTTTCTCTCTCTCTCGCCCCCTTACTCTCCTCAAATAGCTTTTCTCCAATCCTCTACGTGGTGTAGTGCCAAACTATCTATCCCTCGTCCTCGAGTCAGCTTTCTTACAATGAACAATGTTGACGATTTCCTTTTCATTAACTGATCACTGGAAAAGTATGCTTTTAATTGGCCTTCTGAACCACGGGTGAAAGAGCATAGGACGTGGATAAGGGTGTTGAAGAAACCGGAACGAACGCAAAAAAGACAAACTGTAAAAGGACGAACGCGATCAAGGCCGACCACCAGAAAATGGCGTCAAAGCAGACTGGTCGTACTTTGCGTAGTTCATACTTCGTTGAAACTAACACCTAGGCTTACAAATTATCAGTATTTTTTTTTTTTCGATTGTTCTAGTTATGATACGCGAACTGAGGCGAAATAGTGTACATTTTAAGAAACTCTAACAAAAATTAATTGTCAGAGAAGTTGAAGTACGGATACAGTCGATTTTTTTCTATATGTGGAGAAATTCGAAGTGGTCGAAAAATTATCCTTCGGGGTTGAGAGTGATTTATAAATACGTGTAACCTATAGGCGGTCTTTCGCACTTGTTAATTATAGATGTTGCCGACAGCACGCTACTCACAACGTATTTTTCATTTTAAATATTGTGACCGAACATGGAAATTACGAACATATTTTCCATATTTTTACTTCTCAATTTCTCATAAATATGGCATTACTGAGAGTATTTTTGTTACGGTGCCGACTTGGTTCGAATTGATAAGCAAGGGGGGGGGGGGATTGTGGTGCTTAAATCAGAGCAAAACATCCGCTGGAATAAAATTGAAATAAACTCTCTTTCTCTATGTATTCGGCACCATTTTCTGGTTTGTTTGTCGGGCGTAGCAACCAACATACCGCGTTACTAAGGTGGGCGTGACAAACTCGCGTTTGCAGAAAGGTCAATTGTTTCTACTGACGGCTGCAAGGTTACACACATTACGACCGATAGAAAATGCATTTCATTTTCTAGAGGCCTACAAAGAAACCACTGTTGTGGTTTCCGGTTTTGAATTAAATAGAAATCCATTGAGTTTCCGTATCCTCTACACCATACATACATAGTAAAATTAGTGTTGCAAACCCCTCCCCCCCCCCCCCCCGCGTTTTTACCGGGTTTGATTTTCTGGCGTGAGTGATATGGAATAGGATGGTTGGAAATTAAAATCTGGCTGCTGCATACACCAACAAACCAGTCTGTTGCCTCTGAACTGAACTGAACTGAGGTATCCCTTGACTTCATGGCAGCGGTTACTGATCGAGCATTTTCACCTTCTTGCAAGAGGTATGGGAAGAAGACTGCAAACTGTCCTGCAAGCCCTGGGCGGAAGTGCACAATATTGACTGATCGTGTATACCTATTCTCTGCAGGTCGCTTTCAACCTGTCGTAAGTTTTATTTCGACACTAAATTCCCAGTTTTAACCAAACTTAAAAGCCTCTTGTTTTTCTTAAATTTGAGAGCAATATCTAAGCAAAAAATTCCTACTTACTATAAGATCAAGGGATACCTCAGTTCATTTCATTTCATAGGCCAAAAAACTAGTTTGTTGGTGTATGCAGCTGCCGGATTCTAATTTCTACCCCATTTTATATCATTCAAGCTAGAAAGTCAAGGTCGGTAAAAAACACAGGAGGTGCAAAACTATTTTTCCTGTGTATATATTTGTAATTTATGTATGTTTACACAGCTGACTTACTTCTGAGCCATTTTACACACTATCCAGTTTTAACAGCGGTTTGTTTCTCTCTCTCTGTCTGTCTTTGGCTGTAAGGATGTATCTTAAAAAGATGCTGAAGTGAAGTGACTTTGCTAATCATGTTAAATGGCTGCAAGCCGCCATTTCTTCTTTTCCTACATCGCTTTCTACCTGCTCAGGGTCAGTATATGAACTTAGCTTAGTCTATCTCATTTATCTTGTGTCATTGGAGGAGAAGCAACAGGATATTGCCCCTCGCCAAACTTTGCCATTATATGGCGATCTTTTATGTAAACAGTTCGTTTCGAAAAGTAACCTTCAGTTGTGCTACTGCTGTATATACTTGTACTATTTTGTAACACCAAATATTATCCTTCAAAGTTAATGAATATAATACATATTTTATATCAAATTATATATGACAAATTACATTATCTATTATGTAATTAAAGTATAATTTCGATTCAAACTTTCACATAGGCCGACATTCAAAATTTTATATACAATTTTATAAAGGGAGGTAATACATATTACAAGAAATCGTTTGATCAATGATTTTCTCATACTTTCGCCGTCAACTGCATAAATAACAATTAAGCCGTGCTCCAGGAAAGGACAGTGCATCTCCATTATGTATTATATAGAGCAAGTCATCACATACTTTGTCTAACAACCAATTGAATCCTTGAATGGTCCCTGGAGATAGATCTTTGGACAGAAAGTTTACTATAAGCAAAAAGTGGCGACTCAGGTCAACCTGCGCGGACAGTGTAGGCTGACTTGGGTCGACAATTTTTAGAAAAGCTTTGTACCACCTCTTTACAGAGGATGACTCAATATTATTAGAAATACAGCTTTGCTTCAGATGAAGATGCTTTTTTGGACATAGATGTAGATTAGAACCAGGCACCTAATGGTGTCAATCTCCGAGCAGAGTTGTCGTTCGTTACCTCACATACATCTCTGCGATGGGCTAAATGACAAGAATCTTGTCAATCCGAGGAAAACATGTTTTGTTACTGTTTAACTGTTTCATGTGTAACATGATAAAGTAGACAAAGCAAATATGATTCCAGATGCATTATAGGTGCATTTAAATTGATGAATTTACCTGTATACAATGGAACTATTTTTCCGAGTTTCTTCACTGATCAGATTCCTACGCCAATTGTAAACCGAATGGCTGCGCCCACGAATGAAGACAAGTTAAACAAAATTATACAGTCCTGTGACAGTTTCGACAAACCGATGGATCTAAGTTTGTAACATCAAAGAAGAGATTGTCGTCCTTTAAAACACATTTTAGCTTTTCAGAAAACCCCTCTTTTCCACATTTTCTCCCACTAAGTTTGATTGGCCGTATGCTGTTTGAACAGCAAACAAAACAATCGATACATCTTTCTTTCACCGGCGTTTGTGTCGCCATTTGGGGTTATGGTCATGTGACGGAAAATCTCGCGAGAGGACGGACTACTTTCTGAGCCCACTACAGAGGTGAATGTGAATGAACCGGAGTGCAAGAGAGTGCTAATGGTGTAAGTAAAAGATCACTCTACACATTTATTCTTGTGTCAATAATGAGACGTGCACGATGCTTCCTTCTCACATTTAGGCATACACTGTGCACCGCACCGTTTCATATCCAGCGGGAATTTCCCAGTAGCAAAGCTACAGCGCTGTACCCATCCCTCGCAAGCCAAGGATACTAAGGTACGTAAAGAACAAAGTGGAGTTAGTATCCTTGGCTTGCGAAGATGCGCTGTACCAGGGATCGTATAAATGTCTATATAAGATCCCTGGCTGTCCTGACTTTCTGTTTCGTTGCTTTAATCTGTATTGCAGCGAAATGCAATTAGTTTTAAGTAGGACACATGACAAAGGAGTAATTATTTTAACGTTTTATTATCTAAGGTGCTTGTAGAATTGGTTTATACAGTAATCCCGAAAATAGAAATTTATCGTGTTTGGTGGCCATTTCATGTCTGTCTATTTAGGTGAACGTAAACACCTCGAGTGACAGATGAATTAATTAAACTATTTTTTTTTTCTTATGTGTGGAGTTCAAATTGGAAATATTTGTGTGTATAGTTCTTAGGGCCCCTGCGGTAAAAAATGTAGACATGTTTATTCTAAAGGCCCCTGGCTATTTGCTGGCAAATTTACGCTGTCTATCTTTTTTTTTTTAAAGATATTTCTTGATTCACGATCGTCTCTGAACCTGTGGGCGACCAGTCAAAACCTAAAATCGCCTTCGGGGACAGTTGTCTGTACTAACTGCACATTCTGCGCAGCCAGATCCTAGTCTACAGCATCAACAGGGGCTAGATCTAATCAATGCGGTTTACGGTAGAAAGATGGTGAAGGAAATAAAAGCATGTACACGTTTAAATATTTGGACTTTAATTAGACAGTGGAATCAAGAGGGGAAAAACAACAACAACAAAAAAAGAAAAAAAAAAAAAAAAAAAAAAAAAATTATGAACGGCGCTCTGGCAGAAGAGAGTTTAATGCATCTCTGATAGATTTTTACCAAGCAAGTTGTTCATATATTCACGGATCCATAAAAATCCATATTGTTTAACAACCGACTGAATCATAAGGTATGCAGAAAACTGACCAATAGCAAAAAGTTTCGACCCAAGTCGATACTTTTTTTCCCCAGATGCATTAAACCACTTTTCACAGAGCATGGTTCATATATTTAAGAAAAAAGATTGAAACTCCGTTAGACGTACTGGAATATGAATTTGAAACTCTATTGTTTCAATACAAAGAGAAATAATGAAGTTTAAGTAACTTTGCCAGCACTTGCCTCTTAGGCATAATTAGGCCGAAATTACACGTCCTACCCCGACCGCAACCCGTTTTACGATTTTGTTAGGACGGGGTAAGATGTTCAAGTCCTGTAACATATTCGTAATTACCTCCCTTTTATGAGTTGAATAACATATTTTTCCTCGCTATACATTTAAAGCGCTTTTAATTGTTTTTCTGGAATTTAATCAAATCCTTTTTGTGTAGCAACTGATTGAAACATGGTGTAGAATAAACGGTTCTTTTTGCCGTGTAGAAAATTGTCCAAAAGCAAAAAGTTTCGGCCCAGGTCTATACGTTTCGCAGATGTATTAAACACCCTTTTCACATAGCATGACTCATATGTAATCCTGTACCAATAAATTCAGTGTTTTCACAACACAAGGATGAAACCTTTGGAAACAATGCAAGAAAAGGAAAAATGGATGATTTCCCTCATGTCAGTAACAATGCATTTATCTTATCTTCTCTAAAGGCTTCATATACAGGCTTGTCTGTTATTGTCTAGATCTGACAACTTGACTGTAGTGAAACTGCTTTAACTTGTCATTTAATGAATACTCCGTCTTTTTACGTGCACTATATATAGATCTCCGATAAATTCACGATTTAAAGGAAGTTTACTTCGGGATAATGTGTAATTGTATTTTTTACCTCTACTCCATAGACACGGCGACAAGATCAGTTTATTATACAAATATATTAACTCTTATCCTGGTACGACATAATAAGTTAAAAGAAGCTTTCAAGTCGATGGTCAAAAAACAGAATGCTATTCCAATTTTATTTTTTATAGAAAAATATCTTCTTATCGGAAAGTGTAGATAAAAGATCAGACTGCACGTTCTTTGCAGTTTTATCTTGATTAACATTGTCCGCAAAAGGTCAGTGAGTCGCACTTAGCAGCCTAAGGGTTAAACATTTGAACTCCGTTTAGAAGAAGCCTCAGCAAATATCGGAAAAAAAAAAAAACCGAACACGGTCACGGAAACAAAGTAGTGACAAGTCAAAGCAGTTTCACAATAACAAGATTTTTGCTAATCTTATTAATGTAAATAACCATTTAATTGTTTTACAACTAAAGGCCGCCATCCCAAAATACACATACATGTATATGGTTATGAAATACAAATATTAAATCATTATCATCATCATTTCTCACTTCTGCCCGAACATCATCATAGTAGATTGTATTACGGGGGTTCTAGTGCACCCCCTCCCCTCTCCTCATGTCCAAGAAATATTTTAACCACAACCCACCATGCAACGGCTAACTTTGTGAATCAGCTAAACCCTTATGAACTAACTAACTTATGAACTAACTAACTTATGCGCTAACCAACACACTTAACAATCACACATGCTTTAACTAATTTTATAAACATAAGCACTACCACGCTTATAAAATTTATGTGTCACTTATGCGTCACTCTCATACCCACCCACCAACAAGTTAGTATAACCTCCTTTCTTAAATGCTTTAACTTAAATTCAATTTTAAAAAGATTTAAAAAAAAAATGTTTTCTAGCTAACCAGTCAGTCAGCTAACCAACACATTGACTAACCAGTCAGTCAGCTAACCAACGCATTGAATAACCAGGCAGCCAGCTATCCAGTCAGTCAGCTAACCAACGCATTGACTAACCAGTCAGTCAGCTAACCAACGCATTGACTAACCAGTCAGTCAGCTAACCAACGCATTTACTAACCAGTCAGTCATCTAACCAACGCATTGACTAACCAACGCATTGACTAACCAGTCAGTCAGCTAACCAACGCATTGACTGACCAACGCATTGGCTAACCAATGCATCGCATAACCATTTTTCCCCCCATCAAAGGACGCAACGGCTAACCAAAATAAAAATTTGAATTTTTGCTGGTAAAGTAAATAACTAAATGTGTAAAGATGAGTGTGTTAAATAAAATCAGTAAAAAAAGCCAGAAAAAAATTAGTGATTGTTTAGTGTCTAAACCCTACGGTGAGGAGTTTAGTGCGGAAACAAATAAAAAGGTATTTAAAAGACTCTTACCTAGTGATTATAATATACTCGATGGAAATCTTTTTACATATTTTACATCTGCAAGGTTACATTTTCTTAGTAGGACGGAGTTTAAGGCTGAAAAAGGAGAATTTAATGTAGTTAAGGAAAACGGCCGCCAATATATTATTTTTACTGTTATTATAAACTCTAAAGAAAAAATGAAGGAAACAGAAAGAAAAAAGCCAGAGCCAAGGGAATTACCCAAAATACGTAAGAGTGATAAATGTGTTGCTTGTTTAGAAAAACCTGCCAGTGTACATTTTACTGAATGTGGACATATATGTATATGTGATGATTGTTATGGTAAACTTAATGACTTTAATATTTGTCCAGTGTGTAGAACTGAGAGTGAAGTAACATTAGAAACAGACCCTATTTATGACGATACTGGTCGAAGAATAAATTATGATAGTGATTATGATAGTGATTTGTAATCGCATGCACATGCAAAAGTTATAACTTTTTTAAATATTTAACCTTTTTACCAGGTTAAATATTTTGTTTAAAACCTATTTAAAATATTATCTATGCTAGAATCAAACTCATCAATCCTATTTTCATAATATTTCCTAAAAAAATCTTTAAGCTCTTGTTTTAAAATAGCATATATAATGTTAATTTTTTCTTCATAATATTTCAAGTTAATGTCATCTGTAAAAAAAACTTTGTATCTCATAAGATCGAAGTGGATATATTTTAACCTATTTAGAATGATATCAAAAGCATCAGGTTCTTTTCTTCCTAAAAATTTTATTAGTATTTCTTCTTTTGTTTCCATTTTAATATAATAAAATTTTATTTAAATAAATATTTTTTATAAATCCAACTCTATCAATATCGTCAAATATGCATTTTTAGCGTTAGCGTTATCTGACCTTGTTATAAAGTTTATAACATCACATTGGTCTATTACTAAAGGTTGAGGAAAAACTATACAACTACAACCTTCTCCTTTCTTTTTTACTATGGAGTAGTCAGCTTGTTCAACTCCATTTACAACTATATTAACCTCTGCCTCTTCTTTTAGAATACCAGCACCTTTAGTAACCATTAAAGTCCCTCTTATAATTCTACCAGGAGCAGACATACAATAACCTCCTATCCCATGGCTCCTTCCAGAGCTTCCATTACCAAAAGAAAACTCGTAATTACCATCTTCTAAAGCACCTTGTTCCTCAGCACATACGCTTATAATTGGTTTAGGACCTATGAGAGAAGGAAGCGATACTTTTTTATCTACGTAGGATTTTGTTGCTAAATCTCTTTCTTCTACAGGTGCCGCAGCATTTTTTATAGAAAAACCTTGAAAATCTACATCAGATATTGCTGTAAAACTTCCATCAGGATTTTTTACAATAGCTCCACCATTATCAACATAATTTTTATTAGCAGCAGCATTACGATCTATAGGATTTGGTAAACCAGTAATTGAGTTACGACCCATTTCTATTTTGCCATTCATTGAAAAGGAACCATCTTGGTTTTTTGTTAAAGCTTTATCACCTGCAGTAGCTATCTCAACAACAGTATCTACGTAAAACTTATTTGCAACTTGTTGACTTTCTATAGGTGTTCCAACGTTGGAAATTCTTCTTCCTCCCATAGAAATGTCACTACCTGCTACATACCCTCCAGCTCCGTAAATAAAAGCTCGATTGGAAACATCAACATAATTTTTAGTCGCAACGTCTTGCGGTTCTGCAGGTTCTATAACATCCGTTAAAGTATATCCTCGCATATTTATATCCGCAACAGCGGAAAAAGTGCCGTCTTGTTGTTGTACTATTGCTTTGCTACCATCCACATATTTTTTATTAGCAGCTTCACTCGGTTCCTCAGGGTCAGGTATGTTTCTTATTTTATTAAAACCCATGTTGAAATACCCTGTCATAACATATCCTCCGTTTTCATCTAACATCCTTGAGCTACCATCAACATAACTTTTAGTTGCAACATCCTGGGGATTTACTGGATTACTAACCCTCGTTAATGTGTTACCATTCATATTTATAGAACCGGTAACAGTTGTTGTTCCATCTTTACGTAAAAAATTATTACTTATGTAAGCGTGTGACACACCATCACCGCTCGTTTTAACCTCATCCATTCTCCCAAATTTATCAACAGGCATTTTTTTTATATTGCTAAAAAAGTTTATTTAAAATATTTTGGAATTTATTACCTAAACCCAGTTCTTTAAAAATGTACAAACATAAATGACCGCAAAATACTTGACCTGCTTGTTGTAATTGGTCACTATTGTAATGTATTGGAGTTTTTAAATAATCTCTAACTTCGAGAGGTGGTTGAATACCATAACTGTCAAAATAAATTTTAGTTTTACCATTTTTATACCAAGCAACCCAATGCGTACCAGGTCCACTCGAGTCATCAAGATTTAATATACCACATTCTTTATTTTTTACTTTTTTAGCTAGGGCAGTTCTTAAAAATACTCCCCTAAAATTTTTTATTTTTAATTTTTTTACCGCATCCTCAAGTTCAAAATTACTTAAAGCTTTGTTTGGTAAAATTATATTATCAATTAAAATATCCTGCATTTTTTATATATTAAATATTTTCAATAGCACTATTATCAATCCATGAATTAAACTCATCAGGGTAACCTTTCCACTTTACGAGAGATTTCTTTTTTCCTTTTTTAATAACCTTTTCTATTCTATACAACTCTTGACTCGTTTTTTGTAGTTCAGGTTCATAAAAGGTTCCTTTTATTTCTTCTTCATTTAAATCTTTAATTCTATATGTTACGGGTAATGTATGTTTTACTTCTGAAACTGTAAAAACTTCTTCAGTCCATCTTGTGGTATAACCTTTTTCAAAAGTCTTTTTCTTTTTACTTATCCTTACTTTATCTCCAACAGAAAACTTTGGTTTTATATCTTCTCTTACTTGATCATAATCACGATACAATGTTATCCAAACTTTATTTTCATTCTTCTTTTTACTTGCATCAACTGGCGTCATTTTAATAGAAGAATGCCTCGTGTTGTTATATTCTTTAACAAGGTCTTGTAATACATCAATATAAACATTTGTTGAGTTAGCAGAAAAATATTTCCACATTTTTTCTTTCATTGTTCTAATCCATCTCTCAACAACGCTAGATTTTTCCTCATTTTTAGTAGAATATAATTCAACCAAGTCTTTAACTTCTTTGTTATAAAACTCTTTACCTTTATCCACCCAGATTTTTTCAGGTTTTCTTTCCTTAAAAATACTCTTCAATGCAACAGAAACAGATTTTCCTGTTTTATCTTTTAATGGTATTAACCATCCATACTTCGAAAAGATATCAATGACAGCAAGAAGATATTTTACACCACGATTAAATTTAGAAAATGCTTGCATATCTACTAAATCTGCAGCCCATATCCTATCAATACCATTTACTCTAACTCTTCTTTTCTTAAATTTTCTTTTTACGGGTTTGTGTAATTCTTCCGATAAATTTAACATGTCGAAAAAAAATTTTTTAACTCCCATTCCAAATTTAGCCTTGGTTCCAATTAATGATGAAACTAATCCACGTTCCATTCTTTCCCTAATTGAAGGATTATAGATACCTTTTAACTCTTTAAGCATATTTTTATCACAAATAGCATTTCTTGTAGCTGTATCATTATGTTTGAGATAACAGATATCATGATGGTATGCTGCTTTGTCAACGCGATTTACAGGTTTTGACCATTTTTTAGGCGTTAAATCAGGATTTAATCTTTTCTTTAATTTAGTACCGGGTCCTGTAAAATTATGATCGGGTAAATGCATTTCAACAGGTAAGTTATTGATAACCTTGTTTAACAACGACCCACCTTCTTGTTTTTTTAATAAATTGTGTTTTAGTTGTTCCACATTCAACACATTTACCACGTTTCATATTTCTTCCATTTTTGCTTACAGCATATTCAAAATCAATTGTATCAGTTTGTTTTCTACATTTAACGCAATACATTTTATATTAAAAATTTTAATTTTAATATAAAATTGGATAAAAAAAATATATCATGGAATAAAAAAGTAAAAAGATTTAATCATACTCTTCTTCCTAAAAGTATCAGAGGTTTGATAGTAGGAAGATCAGGATATGGTAAAACAACTATTTTACTTAATCTTTTGTTAAGTCCTGGTTGGCTTGACTATGATAATTTAAGTATTTTTGCTAGAAGCTTGCATCAAGATGAATATGAGATTTTGAAAAAAGGTTTTGAAGAAAAATTACCAAAAGAAAAAATTTTAAAATTTTTCGATTTTGATGATGAAATTAATAATTTAGACGTTTCTCCTTTTGCATTAATTGAAGAGTGGAGTAAAACAATTAAAGAAAAAGACAAATCTAATATTATTTGTAATTTTTTTGAAAATTCTAGTGATATACCCGACCCAAGAGAGTTAAACAAAGAAAATAAAAATTTAATGATTTTTGACGATGTGATGGAACAAAAACAAAACAAATGTGAAAGCTACTATACTCGTGGTAGGCATAGTAATATAGATTGCTTTTACCTATCGCAAAATTATTTTAAGTTACCAAGGCAAACAATTAGAGAGAATGCTAATATTATTTGTTTATTTAAACAAAATAAAAGAAGCCTTTATCTTATTTATTAGGATCATGTAGAAAATGATATGTCTAAGGATGAGTTTAAAGCATTTTGTGAAGAAGTATGGAAAAGTCCTCATGGTTTTGTTGTTATTGATTTAAGCAGTAAAAAAGAAAATGGAAAGTATAGAAGTGGATTTGATAACTTTTATATACCTAAGTCGGTATAAATTTAAAATTAAAAATGAATTAAGAAGAAAAATACTATATTGTGAAATGGCGAGATTTAATAGTGTTTATGGATTAACTACTAATGGTATTAATAGTTCAAATTTTGAAGAGCTTTTATTGGATACCTAAATCAGTGGGCAGAGATTTTTAAAACTGAAGAGATAGATAAAACTAATAAAAACCATAGAGAAAATATAAGAAAAATAACCACTAACATAAATAGAATAAAAGAAATAAATTTTATATTTGATCCAGATATGGTAAAAAAAAGAATTAAAAATCCTCATTTAAAAGAGATAAGAAATGGTGAATATTTTAAACAAAATAACCATTATTAATATATAAAAAATATAAAAAAAAATATATATATTTTGTTTTAAAATATATTTTTAGTAATTAAAAAATGGAAGAACTTTTAGAAAAAAATGTTAAAAACACTGACCACAAAACATTTCAAATTATAGTAAGCAACAACAAAACAAATTTTAACACAAGATTTACTCCACCACTTCAATTAGAAAAGGATAAAGAATATGAAATAGCATTGGTTAACCTTGAAACTTACTACTCTTTTGCAAATATTGATTCTAAAAATAACATTTTTGTTTATTCTCCCGACAGTGGTGCTTCATGGGAAAAAATAAAAATACCAGAAGGAAGTTATGACATTGTTGATATCAATGATTTTATTCAGCAAGAAATGAGAAAAAAAGGACATTACGATGCAGTTAATGAAGAGTATTTTATTAATATCTCAGCAAACACCAATACCTTAAAGTCTGTTCTTACTCTTGAAAATAACTATCAAGTAGATTTTAATCAACCAAATTCTATTGCTAAAGTTTTAGGATTTACTCACGCTAAATATGTACAAGGTTTTCACGAATCAGAAAATGTAGTAAATATTCTTAGTATTAATAGTTTGCTCGTTAACATTGATATCATCTCAGGAAGTTATGTTAATGGTTCAACTAAAAACACTATTTATTCATTTTTCCCAAATGTTTCCCCAGGGTATAAAATAATAGAAAATCCGGTAAATTTGGTTTATCTACCATTAACATTAGATGTAATAGATAAACTTAATGTATCAATTACAGACCAAGATGGGAATTCACTAAATCTTAGAGGTGAAAATTTAACAATCAGATTTCATATTAGAGAAGCAAGATAAATAAAGAATAAAATATATATAAAATGGCAGACTATACTACAATAAAATTAAATATATCAGATGGACAAAAAGAGAAACTTAAACATGCTTTAAAAAACAGATGTCCAGTAAGTATTCGTTTAAATCATAGTGATTTACAAGGTAACGATGTTATAGCTATAACCCAAAGTCAAGCGAAGAAAATAGCAAAAGCTTATGAATCTGGTAGAGGAACCACAATTAAAATGACACAAAAACAGCTTAAACACAACATGAAAGTAGAAGGTGGTTTTCTTGGAATGTTAACAGGATTAGCGTCATCAGTTCTACCTACATTAGCAAGAGCCGTTTTACCAGCTTTAGGCGTTGGTGCTTTATCCGGGTTAGCCTCATCAGGAGTACAAAAAGCAATGGGGTCAGGTCTCTACCTTAAAAAAGGGGGATGCATTTGTCAAGTAGAAACCGATGGAAAAGGTCTTTACCTTGGACCAGCTAAAGGTAAAGGATTAAAATCTGTCGGTGATGGATTGTATTTAAAACAAGGTTCTAAAATTTATGATGGAAAAGGGCTTCTTTTAGGTCCTAATAGTCCATTCGCTAATATTCCTATATTGGGAGCAATATTATAAATAATTTTTAACAAAAAGTAAAAATATGAACGTTTATAAATTTGGAGTAAAGCCTAAAATAGTTCAACCAAAAACAATTTTTTGGAAACCATTTAAAGTTAAGCATCCACCTAAAAAAGTTAATCCTGTTCTTTGGAAAATTTTTACTCAACAACCTCTAACACTAAAACCGGGTGAAACGAAGTCATTGTCATTAGGTTTTGGCTTTTTAATGAGTAGGGGGGTTGTTTTAACCTCTTTGTCTTATAATTTAAAATTAAAGCTCTTAAGTTTATCAAATGAAGTTATTCTTAGGGATACCGAGGATATTGTCATTACAGTAACAAACAACTCAAGTAAGCTATTAAGAATTGAGGAAAATGAGTTTTTGTGTCACGTTTGTTACACAATTTAAAAAAAAAAAAATCTCTCTAATTAAAAATGGAGATGAAAGAAAAGATATATCCGAGCTTACCTAATGAACGTACTACACCTACTGCACCTCCCATCGAATTATCCTTAATGAATGATGACAATGGTCATTCATACCGTTTAAAAAAGATATCAGAAGTTCAGTCTTTTCTTGAAAGTGAAGTTCAAAAGAGAGATGCTCTCACAAAAAAATATTATAGAACTGCTAATATAGTGGATAATATCGATACAGTTTTAATTACCATGACAATGGTAAGTGGTGCTGGAGGAATTGGTTTGTTGTCTACCGTAGTTGCGATACATGTGGTAATAGCATTAGAAGCCTCAGCCCTTGTTACTGGTTTAATGAGTGTTATTGGTAAATATGCTGTAAGAACCACAAGAAGTAAAGGTGAAAAACGCCAGAAAATAAAAATGATAGCTGATAGCAAACTTAACACAATATCCACACATATATCAAAAGCATTACTTGACAATCATATATCTGATAATGAATTTAAATTAATTATGGAGGAATTGGAAAAATACAAAGCTATGAAGAATGAGATAAGAACTAAATTTAAAAAGAAGATAGCAGCTGAAAATGAAGAAACATTGATTGAAAGGGGGAGGTAAGAAGCACGTGAGTCCTTTCGGAGGTTGGTGGAAAAAAATCGTACCACAAACTAAATTTAAATGTTCTTGCGCATGTGAAATAAAAAATAGCGATTAAAACTGCGTTGAAAACGATATAAAAATTATGTTTGTAATATAAAATGTTATTTTTAAATATAGCTGACACTGTGAAAAGAGACCAAATTGTAAAAGAATATCTCGCAACAAAGAAAAAAATTAGAGATAGCCAACTTGCAGAGAGAACGGGTGAAATTGAATTACAAACAGACCTATCGAAGTTTTTTAAACCTATTACAAAAACGCAAAAAGCAGCAACAAAGGAGATTACAGAAGGGCTTAAACCTATTAAAGAGGGAATCGAACAGTTACCTAAAGAGTTTCCTCAACAAATAGGTTATCCTCTTAGCATGGCTCCTCCTAGTTATAGGTCAGCAAGCCCTGTACCATCTGAATTATCAGAAGTACCATCAACATCAAAAGACAAGAGGGCCATGATGGCCCTGTATCGCTCCACTGGCTTATAAATATAAACCATAAATAATAAACATTTCAATGCTGAGCCAAATGGTTTCAAAATGAAGACTTACAAAGTTTTCTCTGTTAAAGCCCATATGAAAGTTGAGACCCGCAGGGCAAAGCCATTTTTGATCCCAGAGCTATTTAATTACTTGAACCCTGGTAGAGGTCCACAAGATAAAGCCATAAAAATAAAGTGATTTTCAAGTTTTGTCCATATGAAGCCTCTGTAAAACATAAGACCCCTGATGCAAAGCTAATTTAAAAAAAAAATCAAAACAGGAAGATTTCTTAAGTTGTCACTATGTAAGCCCATGTAAAACTTGTGACCCCTGCGGTGGGGCCAATTTTGACCCCTGGGCTAAAATTTTGGCCCACTTGGTAGAGGTCCACTAGATATAGCTACATGCAAAATTTGGTAGCTCTAGGCCTTATGGCTAGGTACAGGAAGATTTTTAAAGTTTTCTCTATATAAGCCTATGTAAAACTTGTGACCCCTGGGGCAGAGCCAATTTTGACCCCAGGGCTAAAATTTTGGCCCACTTGGTAGAGGCCCACTAGATATAGCTACATGCCAAATTTGGTAGCTCTAGGCCTTATGGCTAGGTACAGGAAGATTTTTAAAGTTTTCTCTATATAAGCCTATGTAAAACTTGTGACCCCTGGGGCAGAGCCAATTTTGACCCCAGGGCTATAATTTGAAGAAACTTGATAGAGGTCTACTACATAAAGCTACATGCCAAATTTGGTAGCCCTATGCCTTATGGTTTCCGACAAGAAGATTTTTAAAGATTTCCAATATTTTTCAGTTTTGTTGCCATGGCAACCAGAGTTTTTGAAGGAATCAAATTCTTTCAAGAAATTCTGAAGAGGACCATGGCAGGATCATTTCTGTGAAGTTTCGTGAAAATTGGATGGGTAGTTTCAGAGAAGAAGATGTTTGAAATAAAAGTTAACGCACGGACGGACGGACGCACGACGGACACCGGGCCATGACATAAGCCCGCTGGCCTTTGGCCAGTGGAGCTAAAAAAAAGGAATTACAAGAGGAAATAGATACTTATATTTCAGTTAATCCTGATAACATATTTGGTATTCGTGAAACATTGAAAGGATTATATATGGGCAATATGACAGTTAAAATAATTAAAGGAGATATTATTATTGACGATAGAAACAGTTTTAAACTAACAGATGGGTTAAGAAATCTTATTTTTTATAGAGGACATAACTCTGACTCTTATACAGCAAATGATTTTTCGACATATGGTAAAATTTTAAAATTAACTGGTGCTATGCATAACAACAATGACCCATCTAACCCTCATTTTAAATGGAGAAAGATAGACAGTAGCATACAGGAAAAAGCTAAAATTATTAAAGAAGATATTTGGGATCCGTACACACAGGAAAAATATTATAAAAAAAAACCCCACAAAAACTAGTTCAGGCATTAAAAAAGTTGTTATCCCATCCGACCCTAATGCGTTGTTAGAAAGATTAGACCTCTTAATGGCAAGTAAAAAAGCTGGTAATACTGGTTTAAGAAATGAGTTGGTAAGCATATGTGATGAATTAAAAAGGCAAGGTGTTTTAAATTCAATCAGTTATAAAAATTTAATGTCTATATTATAAAATGATTACATCAGGAAAGAGAGGATTTAAAAGAAACTATTCATATGGAGGTTCTGGTATCTTTGATAGCATAGCTAATTTTTTAGCAAGACTATTTACAAGTAATGCTGCAAAACAAATTGCATCTTCTGCCCTTGATGTTGGTAAACGTGTTGCTAAGGAAGGAGCAAAAAAGGCGTTAGAAGTTGGGAAAAGTGCTGCAGTTGATGCAGGAAAGAAGTTAGTTCAAAAGGCTTTAACACCAAAATCTAAAAAGATTTTAGAAAAATATACTCCACAGCCTGCATCGCAAAATATTGGTACCTTAATAGATGGTAGTGCCATCGCTATTCAGGATTTAGTTAAGAAATTAAATAGTGGTTCGGGTATTAAAACAATTTAATTTAAGTAATTTATAACATTAAATAAAAAAGAATGTCAAAACTAAAATTTAAAATATCGAAGTACGAAAAATACAATACAAAAAGAGTTACCGTCTTTTATGCATGCTTTAAACTAGATGAAGATTGTGAGGTTCTTGAAGTCAATGATACAGATTATAATTATAAAAAGGCTGTTATAAAATTATCTCCTGAAAAAGCTGATATAATGAATTATCTTGAAACGGAGGTAAATGATTATTTAGAAGAAAATAATGTGTCAAATGCAACAATTGTTTATGGAAATAGAGTTTATCCTAAAGTGAAAAGCTCTTTACCAATAAAAAATATGAAAACCATTAAACTAAAAGGTGTTTTTGTTAATGATGAAAACAAATCATTCCCTCAACTATGGATAGAGTAATTATAATTTTAATTTAAAAATTATAATTGCATATAATGAAATGGATATTTTAGACATTAAATCACCAATTTTAAAAGATGATAGTATTGATGAGTATGAATATTTTGAGTATGAACCTATCACAGGAACCAATCTAAACAACTCGGGAGGAAATATAGGAATTGGTATCGAAACTCAAGATATTTTTTATCATTCTTCTGAGTCATATTTACAAATCATAGGAGAATTAGTAAAAAATGATGGAACCGTTTATGGAGCGGCTAACGAGGTTACATTAACAAATAATGGCTTGATGCATCTGTTTAAAAATATCAGATACCAACTTAGCGGACAAGAGATAGAATCCATTAATTACCCTGGTCAGGCTACTACAATGCTCGGACTGTTAAAATACCCGGATGACTTTTCTAAATCACAAGGGTTAAACCAACTGTGGTATAAGGATACCCAAGAAGCAGCAGGAGGCGCCGGTACCGGTTTTAGAATAAGAAGAGATTATATTTTTAATTCTAATCCAGTTGGAACCTTTAATTTTAGGATTCCTTTAAAACATATATTTGGTTTTTGTGAAGATTACAACAAAGTTTTATATGGTATGAAACAAACTTTAACCTTAACAAGAAATGACGACAACGATGCAATTTTTAGAGCTGGTGGTACCGATGCTGGTAGAGTTAATTTGATAAAAGTATCTTGGTTTATGCCTCATGTGGAGCCGGAAATTGGTAATAGGATGGAACTTCATAAATTTATAGAAAAGAAAGAAAAATTTCTAGTTGGGTATAGAATGATACAAAGCGACTCTATTGCAGTTCCACAGGCAGCAACAGGTTTTACTTGGAGGCTATCAGCTAAATCATCTCCTGAGGTGCCACGTTTTTTAATTGTTGGTTTTCAAACTGGTAAAAGTGGTGACCAAGAACAAAACCCGTCTATATTTAACCACTTAAATGTTAAAAATATTTATGTAATGTTAGGTTAAAAAAAATATCCAGCTTATGATTTTGATATAAATTTTCCTGCTAATCAAATTAGTAGAATATATGGTGAAGCTGCTTTGTTTAGAAAAAAGTTTTTTAACATGGATGAATTAGTATCTAATCCTAATATTAATCCTTCAGATTATAAAGATCTCTTTCCTTTGTTTGTGTTTGACGTATCGAAGCAAAGTGAAAAGTTAAAGTATTCTGTAACTGATGTTCATATTAAGGTAACCTTTACTGTAAATCCTGATCCAAATACTGTAGCATATGCGGTTTTACTTAGTGATAGGTTGATTAACTTCCAGAGTGATGGGAATAAAATGAGTGTAGTTTATTAAGTAATTTTTTCTCGATATAAAAATGATTTAAGACTGTTGATTTAAAAAAAAATTTAAAAGATAACGGTATAAAGTTTTACTTTTACTGGACTAAAAAGAAATTAGTCGATGTGGTAAAAGAGCATGGGTTATACCCTGAGGAGGAAATTAAACCAAAAAAGAAAAAAAAAAAAAAAAAAAAAAAAAGAAAAAAAAAAAAAAAAAAAGAAAAAACTAAAAATAATAAAGTTATTAATTATGAAAGATTAAAGATGATTTTAAAAAATCCAAGAAAAGTTATTTTAGAGGATGCTGAAACAGGAGAAACCACAACTTTTCCATCAATTTACAAAGCTGGTAAATTTATAGATAAATGCCCTCAAACGATTGAAAACTGGGATAGAAGAGTTTGGAATGGTAAATATAAAATTAACGTTCAATAAATTTATTATGAAGAAAAAATTCATAATAAATTTGATTTAAAGAATTTAATTTTTATAAAAAAATATGAGTTCTATATTAAGAAGAATCTCCGATGCTAGTCAAAGGCTTGCATCTAATATTTACAGTGGAGCTCAAAGAGCTGTCACAGCAGTAATTCCTGAAAGCGTTAGAAGAAGGGTAACTAATTTTACTAACTGGCTAACTGGTAATGTTGAAGAAGAGCAGATTCCACAAGTTTTAAATCAAATTACTTCAAATCTTAGAGAACGCTACCCACCACATCCACCAAGACCACTAAGGGTAATAACAGCGCGATCTTCATTACAAGAATGGGCAACCCAATACAAAATAGAAGGGTTTTCCGTTGAATCTCCTGAGGAGTTTTTAGAGTTAACAAAGCAATCTATGGTAAATATTTTAAGAAATAAACGTAAAATTAAAGTAAAGATGGTTCTTAAATGTTTAATGTATAGATTTGAGGATTTTGAACACCCGGTACCAGCTCAGTTTTCTTCTGATGTAAATATAATTAATCTAAGGGGAACCGATGCAAATGATTTATATGATACTATGGCTGAAAGAATTTTAGAAAATTATCGTAACTTTTGAAGAAAGGGTATTGGGTGGGTATTTCATAGTGTAGTACATTTAAAGCTACATACAGCTATTTATGACCCTTTAAGAGCTTCATCCTTTTTACCACTACCTGATTGGATTTCAAACAAAAAAGCATGTATTAATATGAAAAATGAGGATAACAAATGCTTTTTATGGTGTATTTTAAGAGCATTAAATCCAAAAGATAAACATTCGGAAAGAATTGACAATGATTTAAAATCAAAGGAAAATAGCTTAAATATGAATGGAATAGAGTATCCTGTTACAATTGATGCAATAGATAAATTTGAAAAACAAAATCCAGAAATTAGCATTAATGTTTTTAGTTATGAAGGAGAAAAATTTTATCCACTAAAAATTACTGAAAATGAAAAAACTAACCATGTAGATTTGCTCTACTTAACAAATGAAGAAAATAGTCACTATGTCATTATAAAAAATTTTAGTCGTTTAATGTCTAGCCAATTATGGAAACATAAATGTAAAAAATATTTCTGTAAAAGATGCTTAAATTCATTTGGAAGGGATGACCTTTTAGAAAATCATAAAAAATATTGCTCTGCTCATGAACCTGTTAATTTAAAAATGCCTGACAATGGAAGTACATTACAATTTATAAATCATGATAGAAAAATTAAGTTTCCTGTTGCTGTTTATGCTGATTTTGAAAGTATACTGATGCCTATAGAAACTTGCCAACCAAGTCAAGAAGAAAGTTATACTGTAAAAACTCAAAAGCATATCCCCTGCAGTTTTTACTATATTATAAAATTTTTTGATGATGAGGTAAGCCCACCTATAGAAAGAAGATATACCGGAGAAAATGCTGAAAAAGTTTTTGTAGATATGGTAACCGAGGATATTAGAGAAATTCATCAAAAATATTATCAAAACCCAGTTTCAATTAAAATAACTGAAGAGGAAAAAAGAAAACATGAAAGAGAAACGCGTTGTTGGATTTGTGATGAAAAATTTAATCGTAAAAATTATAAAGTAAGAGACCATTGTCATTTTACTGGTAAATATAGGGGTGCCGCTCATACTAAATGTAATCTTAAAGCAAAAATTCCTAGCTTTACACCCGTTTATTTTCATAATTTAAGTGGTTATGATAGTCATCTTTTTATTAAAAATCTTGGTCAAACTGATGGAAACATTGATTGTATTCCTAACAACGAGGAAAAATATATTAGCTTTAGTAAATATGTTAAAGTGGGAAAAAACATAACTCATAAAATTAGGTTTCTTGATAGTTTTAAGTTTATGAGTTCCAGTTTGGATAGTCTTTCAAAAAATTTAAATGAAGATCAGTTAAATATTTTATCGAGATATTTTTCTAAAAAACAATTACCATTAGTTAGAAGAAAAGGAGTTTTTCCTTATGAATATTTAGATTCTTTTGAAAGGTTAGAAGAAACCTGCTTACCACCTAAAGAAAAATTTTATTCTAGTTTAAACAAAGAACATATTAGTGATGAAGATTATGAACATGCATTGAAGGTTTGGAAAACTTTTAACATGAAAACGTTTAAAGATTATTTAGAGCTTTACAATAAAATAGACGTTTTGCTTTTAGCTGATGTATTTGAAAACTTTAGAGATGTTTGTCAGAAACACTATGAATTAGACCCTTGTTGGTACTTTACTATTCCTGGATTAGCGTTAGATGCTATGCTTAAAAAATCTGAAGTAAAACTCGAACTTTTAACAGATCCTGATATGCTTTTAATGGTTGAAAAGGGTATCAGAGGTGGCATATCCATGTGTAGTAAAAGGTATTCTATGGCTAATAATAAATATATGGGTAAAGATTATGATAAAAATAAGCCTTCAATATATTTAATATATATAGATGCAAACAGTCTTTATCCATGTGCTATGAGTCAATTATTACCTACTTACGGTTTTGAATGGATGGATAAAGAAGAATAAGAAGAATGGAAATATCTTCCATGCTTTTTAGAGGTTGATTTAGAATATTCAAAAGAGTTACATGATTTACACAACGATTTTCCTTTAGCACCTGAACGACTAAAAATAGAAAAGGTAGAAAAGTTAATTCCTAATTTAAGTGACAAAGAAAATTATGTTATACATCATGAGGTTTTAAAAACATACCTAGATTTAGGTTTAAAAATTAAAAAAATACATCGTGGAATTAAGTTTGAGGAAGCTTCCGATATTAAAAAATACATTGATTTAAATATTGAACTAAGAAAAAATGCAGAAAATGATTTTGAAAAAAAATTTTTTTAAGTTAATGATGAATTCTGTTTTTGGTAAGACCATGGAAAACTTAAGAAATAGAGTAGATGTACAATTGGTTAATGATGAAGTTAGCTATCGTTATAAAAAACTTGTTGCCAAACCAAACTACCACCATACTACAATATTTGATGATAATTTAGTTGCCGTTCATATGAAGAAAACTAGTATAACATATAACAAACCTGTTTATTTAGGTATGAGCATATTAGATATTAGTAAAACACTTATGCATAAAACTTTTTATAATTACTTTAAAGCAAAGTATGGTGAAAAAGTAAGGATGTGTTATACTGATACATATAGTTTCACTCTTGAAATAGAAACTGATGATTTGTATAAGGATATAGCTTATGATGCTGATACAATGTATGATATGAGTGGTTACCCTAAAGAGCATGAGTTGCATAGTTTAAAGAATAAAAAAAGTTTTAGGAATGTTTAAAGATGAATTAAATGGTGGTGTTATGACAGAGTTTGTTGGTTTAGGAGCAAAATTGTATGCTTATAAAAAATTAGATATAAAAACTGGTAAAGATGGAAAATTAATATATGAGGGAGTTAAAGAAGATAGGAGATGTAAGGGGGTAAAAAAGTCAGTTGTTAAAAATGAACTAAATTTAAAGAATTATAAAGAATGCTTGTTTAAAGAAAAAGACCATTATAGAACCATGGGTGTGTTAAGAAGTCATGGTCATGAAATATATACTGAAGAGATAAACAAGAAAGCAGTAGGTTATGCTGATGACAAAAGGTTTATATTAGAGGATAAGATAAACACTTTAGCTTGGGGACATTATAAAATATAACTTTGTAAAAAAGTTATATTTTACGTTTAATATTACTTTCATTTTTTTTTTTTAAATCTTTTTAAAATTGAATTTAAGTTAAAGCATTTAAGAAAGGAGGTTATACTAACTTGTTGGTGGGTGGGTATGAGAGTGACGCATAAGTGACACATAAATTTTATAAGCGTGGTTGTGCTTATGTTTATAAAATTAGTTAAAGCATGTGTGATTGTTAAGTGTGTTGGTTAGCGCATAAGTTAGTTAGTTCATAAGTTAGTTAGTTCATAAGGGTTTAGCTGATTCACAAAGTTAGCCGTTGCATGGTGGGTTGTGGTTAAAATATTTCTTGGACATGAGGAGAGGGGAGGGGGGTGCACTAGAACCCCCGTAATACAATCTACTCATCATCATCATCATCATCCTTGAAAACCAACGATGAATTATCAACCCAGAACTTTATATAAAACAGCTCCGAGTTTCATTTGTTTGTATGGTGGTTAACCCCTATTTCAACATTATTTCAGTTATATCGCGACGGCCAGTGCACCTATCCATGCTTTCATAGAGTTTCTTTCACCAGTACTACGCACAATATTCATCCCAAGCCGCAGGTTGTTTTCACACATAACTATCGTCAAATCATGATAAGGGGTGAGAGAGGAAAGGGGTATCCACCAGCAGTACCAGTTAAGCTACTGAACACGTTGTGGGCGGACAAAATGCTGGTTACCATCATTTTCTTCTTTTTCTGTGTACAGTGTTTTACCTCCAAGGAACAAGATCTTTGAACTGTGTCAAATGAAACAACACTTGTCACAACTCGGCCGATTCCGTACCTACATCTAACCTCGTCCGTATAAAAGAGGCTTCCATTTTGAACTACCAATCACAGGATCTGAAACATGGCGGCACCCCTGTTAATCGCTTAGCAACGACATGAACAACCACGATGAAGTTATTCACATCTGTTGATGAAAGCTCCCAACGGAAATTGATAAACCACGCTAAAAATTGAATGTACAAACTGTTTGTCGGCTGAAACATTCTTAGAAAGATAACGATAGAAAATTGACTCATGTTTTCTTTTTTAAGAGAAGCCTTACAATTTCAATAACGGTAAAACGGCGTGTTTCTGGAGACGTGCGAAATGTACCGTGTAGGTGCATATCAAGCTACGTGATACAGCCGGTGTCGCACCACTGCGAGTTTGCTTCCGGGTCGTAGTGGTCAAAAGTAGTCCGATGTGAAATTTTGCAGTAACACTTTTGTTGCACTGTTTCGTGGAGCTGAGAGGGCTTGGTGGTATATAATTTAGATTTGCTTCAAATTTAGGTAGTGGGGGGACCATTTAGATGTGATTTTATCATATATTGATTGGACTATTTTATGTCAGTGGAGGGCCAAAAACTTGGGGTCATGGCGGTGAACAGGCATTTTTGAGAGGACAATTTCTAGGGTGCCTGTATTGATTGGGATTTAGCGTAAAAACGCAATCGTGTTGACATGTTGTTTTTTATGCATTTTTTTGAAGGACTAAGACTGTACTTTTGAGAGCAAGTGACGGTAAAGCCAAAGTTTTGCCATTAAACGATTTGTGAAGCTTCAAAGATGGTCAATTTCACTCTATTTTCAATATGGCAAAAAACCAGTGGTGTGACACCAGCCGGGGATTTGATCACCGGATCACCCGAAGTATGCCGAATGATGAAAAAGTCTATAATCTTGCTGTACTTAGAGGATGATTCATCTTTAATCCTTAGGCTGCTATGGGCGACTCTCTGACCTTTTGCGGACAGCGTTGTGAACATCAGACTGCACAGAACGTGCAGTCTGATCTTTAATCTACACTGTCCGATAAAAGATATCTTTCCTCCTAATAAAAACTTTGAAACTGGAAAATTTGGGCTGAGACTATTATATGAAAGTTTCAGTATTTTGGTACGACAGGAGTTAATCTTTCGATATCCGCCTCGAAGAGGTAAAACGGTAATACCTCTTGCCAAAGAGTAGTTAAATCATAAATTCGCTCAGTTCAACCTTAGATACTGAGGTGAGCCGACGTAATATTTTCGAAATATATAATTTCTTTATATATAAATGTGCAATGTTTCATATGGAGTAATATTGCAAACAAACACATATATACAGCCACTAACTTCGATAACAATCAATATGTATATAATTGCCTTATAATCTGCTATGGATAGATTTTGAATTAAGATGGACAGATTAGACGGCATATTAGTTTTCAGGTGAAAATTATAAAGGGAGGTAATACATGAGCAAATTATTCAAATATTAGCCAGTGAATGGCTTCAGGGACTGAGAGCGTAGAACTCGTGAATGTCAAGTAAACAGAAAGTCAATCAATCGATCATTTAATTCTTTACATAAAAAAAAAAAAAAAAAAGGGGGGGGTGCTGGTCCGAATTCAAAGTGTTTACAAACGACAGCTTAAATGCGGTTCAAATGGTGATACTTGTTTTTGTTAAGGTAGAAAAATTGTCGGCAAATTGTGTGTTTTCAAAAGCCCTCTTCGATTAAGTCGTTAGAACTCGGAATTGCATGGTAAGGACTTAAAGAGCTGAATCAATGAAATCGACATTTCACATTTCTATCTGGCTTTTAATCGATCTATTTCACAAAATAACGGGCAATATAAGATCAAGATCAGACAGCACATTTCTTACCAGATCAAGATCGACATTCCGCATCTGAATCGTGGCTTCCTGTCATCCAACCAAGAGAAGGAAGTTCAGTTGCAAATTTCAGCTGTCATTTTTTTTTTCTTCGTGTATCATTTGGAGGTCCTGCGAGGCAAAGTGTAGGACTCGTAGTCTGGAGGCACCGGGTTCGAGCTTCACCGGAAGCACTGAGTTTTTCGTGGACGTGTCCTTTGGTGTGACACTTCAGAACCCAGCCTGGTATTGGTGAAACCCAGGACATACATAAATATGTGAGCTGTCGCCGTGATGTAACTGAAATAATGTTGACAGCGGCGTAAAACACCATTCAATCAATTTTAACCTTTAATATATGAGCCATGTACTGGCAAAAGGGGCTTAATGCATCTCCATGATACATCATACCAAGCAAGATATCACATAATTATGGATACATAAAATCCATTTTGTCTTACAACTGACTGAATCATGAGGTAGACCGGTCCTTTGACATACAGGGAAATTTAAAGATAGCAAAAAGTTTTAGATCATGTCAGCCTGCGCGGAATGTGTAGGCCGACATGAGTCGATACATTTTGCAGATGCTTGAAGCCCCAATGTTTTCACAAAGCATGGCTCATATCTTTTGGCAAATCACAGGACAAAACTATTTCATTTTAGTAACTGTCTTGTTTCAATCTTTTACCACTCAATCTCGAAGCTTCATGACCTTGACTGTTGAAAATACCCTTTTAACTAGCATTTTCTCCCTTTCCCATCATATTTTCTTTCCTTTCACAGACAAATCCAAGAATCTGAATTTTCTAAATGAAAATAAGACGTGTCACTGAGAAATGACTGATGCCCCGGAAAACACATATGACCTTGCCGTGACTTTGACCTTTATGCTACGGACATGACTCTTGTGCATGATACATCGTCTCAATGTGGTTAACATTTGTGCAAAGTTATTTTGAAATTTGATCAAAGGAAAAAAAAGTTATGACCCGGACACGAAAGTGGACGGACGGACGGACGGAGAGACGGACGGACGGACAGATTAAACAAAGACTTTATGACCCCGATTTTTTTTTCTAAAATGTCTAAAAATTCATCATTTTGACATGAACATTTTAGCCTGGTATTAAAAGCCTATGCGACAAAAATGCTAATGTAGCAAGTTATACGATGAGATTGTCTTTGAAAGGGTAGAGAACATTGTGGTAAAAGAGGAAAATACTAGTTTCTTAGGGTCGTCATGTAAAACACGGAATAGTCAGTAAATGGTTAAGAATTGGAATTGTTCGGCTGTTTTGTTTGTGTATTGTTTTCTTTTGTTCGATATTATTTGAGCAAAAGGGGGCTTAACGCATTAGCGAAAAGTATCGACCAAGGTCAGCCTGCGCAGTCCGCCTGGGCCGAAACTTTTCGCTACTGATCAATTTTCCAGAGTATGGCTCATTTTATTTGTAATGCCAATACACCTATACTGATCAATCAATTGTGTTAAATGCGCAAAAAAAAAAAAAATCTTCATTTCATTCATTTATGCAACTTTCTTGTAGTTTCTTTTACCGGTTTGAACAACACTTTTTCCAAGCCACTGGCTGCTTTACTGAACTGAACTAACATTCTCCACACAATGTTCTGCGGTGAGAGAATAGAATAGAATCTTTATTGACTTATACATATGTACATCGTCATCTAATAAGCTATTTTTACAATTGTAATGGTACTTCATACCGTATCTCTCTCTCTCTGTCTGCTATCTCTCTTGAGATAGGAATGAATTATTTCGAACTGACTAGATCTATCATCAGTCCTCAGAACTTGGCCAAGCTAAGATCCGAACCTAGGACCTCTTGGGCGTTTAAGCTTTACCGTGCAACGAAATCTTAGACTAATTCAAATTGACAGATTTTGAAGATAACAGATTAAATTTGGCTCAAATCAGGAGTATTATCTTTGCACAAGTAGAAAACATGGTGCGCTTTGCCAGTATTTTCATCTTTGTCCACAATGTTTTCAAAAGCCTTTATCCACAGGGACGGTAAAACCCAAAATTAGAATAAGAGTAAACTGAAAATTCAATCATATTCTTGCAAAAAAAAAAATATATATATATATATATTGTAGGAAAAGGAGAAAATGCTGGTTACCAAATTTCACTTGTCGCAACTCAAACGATTCCGTAACCTTGTAACCAGCATTTGCTCCTTATCTAATAGCGTTTTATTGGAAGCCGGCTCTTGAAGCCGGCTTCCAGTAGGAATGCTTTTTTTTTAATGCACATGGGGAATTTTGGGATACATCATTGCACAACTTTTCCGACATATTCACTCAAATACTGTTAATAGTATGTTGCTATTAAGCTCAAAATTATGCATTTTTTTTGTATGTACTGTTGAGATGAATTTCGAGCATGAAAAGTAAAGATTTCTATTTATAGATATTTATTTAATAACTGATTAATGATTGACCCCACAGGCAGCGTAACTCTTCTACTAGTATAGACTGCTTACCTCCCCTGATAATACACGATACAACAAGGGACCAGTTTAAAACTAGTAGATTAGCCCAATATTACGCATTTTTTCCCTTGTGCTGTTCACATAAATTGCGAGCATGAAAACTACAGATTTTGTATTTGAACACTTATTTCTAAAAACGCCCAATAAGATTTTAATCGGTAAAATGGTCCTGTGCCATGCAGAAAATGTACAAATAGCTAAAAGTATTGACCCACGTCAGCCAGTGGGGACTGCACAGGCTGACATGAGTTGATACTTTTTGCAGATGCATTAAACCCCCTTTCACAGAGCATGGCTCAGATGATTTTTTGTTCCACTGTGTCTATTTCTTTCTATCTGTGTGCAATATATTGTATTTTAGCAGGAAAGTTTGTGGGTGTGTAATTAATCTGTTTACTATTGGAAACTTTTTGTAATAACTTTTTTGTAAGAATGTACCTTTGTTGTGACAAGCCTTGCATACTCAGAGCACAATTGAGACACACTAAATCCTTGAGCATTTATTTATGAGCCATGCTCTGTGAAAAGGGGGCTTGATGCATTTGCAGAAAGTATTGGCCCAGGTTATCCTGAGCAGTCCGCCCAGGCTAACTTGAACCGACACTTTTTGCTTTGGTAATTTTTCTGCATGTCAAAAACCAGTGTACCACACGTTTCATTTGGTTGCTATACAAAATGGATTTTATGGATCATGATGACTTGCTTGAATTATGGATGACAGAGATACATTAAGTCCCCTTTTGCCTGGGTATGTCTCATATGTTTTAATAACCCTGAGGATTGATTGCTTGATTGTATGGTGTTTAACGCCGTTTTCAACATTATTTCAGTTATATCGCGGCGGCCAGTGCACCTATCCATGCTTTCCTGGAGTTACTTTTACCAGTACTCCGCACAATATTCTTTCCATGTCACTGGCTGCTTTCCCACATAACCACCGTCGAAACAATGGTCAGCGATGAGAGAGGAATGAATCCTGTCGCAATGACTATCATCAATCCTCGGAAAGAAATTGGCCAAGCCGGGGATCGAACCAGCGACCTCCTCTTCTCAAGTCCTGTACGTTACCGACTGAGCGACGGGGCTCGGCTAATAACCCTGAGGAAGAAGACTATTGAAACGTAGTTGCAGGAGGACAAAATGCTGGTTACCATCATTTTCTCCTTTTCATTCAATGTTTTCTACCCTTTCAAAGGTCTAAAGTAAGGCTGGAAAGGAAATGTAATGGAACTTTTGATGTAGCGTTTAAGGGTATTGCACTTATTTTTGTGGCTTTAGGGCTCCAGCCAAACTTAGGTTTTGCACCTAGTTATAAATGACCCTCGACAGCTTTTGACTGATGTTGTACATCATTGCACTTGAGCCATGCTCTTTGAAGAAGGGGTCTTAATGAATCTGGGAAAAGTATCAACCCAAGTCAGCCCGCTTGGACTGTGCAGGCTGACCTGGGCTGAAACCTTTCGCTATTGGTAAATTTTCTGTATATTTAAGGACCAGTCTACCTGATGATTAAGTTGATTGTATTAAAAAAGATCCTTAATTATGTGATGGCTTGCTTGGTATCATGGATCACGGAGATGCATTAAACCCCCTTTTGCCAGAGCATGGCTCATTTACATGTTCAACTATTACATTGTAAGGGGGCTATTCAGATTTTCATAGTCAAACCAAACTTGAAAATATTTCATTGCTCAATTTAGTAAGGCAATAGCTGACTAAGAATCAAGAGATAAAGCAAGAAGCAAAGGAAAAACAAATTGATGGTACTTCTTCAATGGACTAGTTAGCCTCTTAACTCTGTACCCTACAACAGAATTTAGAACTTGTTCAAATTCAAAGCAGTTGCAGACGACAAATCCAACTTGGTTATAATGATGAGATTTGTCTCTAAAATGGTAGAAAGCATTGTTAGGAAAAGGAAGAAATGCTTGTGATAAGCATTTTATACTTTTATTGCAATGGTTGCAGAAGCTTGTTTCTTCAGGGTCACTAGAACATATAATTGTTTAGTGAAGGATTAAATCTTTACCACATAATCCCGACTTTTAGCGACCCTGAGAAAGAAGCCTTTTGAAAACATTGTTGGAAAAGGAGAAAATGCTGGTAACCAGCATTTTCTCCTTTTCCCACAATGTTTTCTAACCTTTCAGAACAATTGCAATCATTTTAGCCACATTGAAATTGTCGTCTGCAAATGCTTTCAACTTGGACAGTGCTAAAATTTTGGACAGTATTGTCCAAATTCAAAGCAGTTGCAGACGACAAATTAGATTTTGTTATAATGATGAGATTTGGCTCTGAAATGATAGAAAGCATTGTGGAAAAGGAGAAAATGCTTGTGACAAGCATTTTATACTTTTCTCGCAATGGTTTAAGAAAGCCTTTTTCTTCAGGGTCATTAATCAGAACATGTAATTGTTTGGTAAAGGTTTTTTAGCTTTTGGCTAAAATTTTGTGAAGGCTTGTTGGAATGTCAATTGATCATGCAATAATATGCATCAGCTACGGCAGAGCTCCAGATAGAGGGGTGATTTTGATTTCAAAAATATTAATCAATCTCCACTAAACCCTATGTAATGGGTACTCATTAGAATCGTCTCATCGAGACGATTCTAATGAGTACCCACAACATAGGGTTTGGAAGGGAAATAATGGATTTAGAATACTATCACTCCCTCTTACCTGGAGGTCTGACTACGGTATGTAGGATCATATTCATGTAAGAATGATAACAGTGTTTTGATCTTGTCAAAATAGAGAAAATACCTAATCCAAAATGACCATGCTTTTATCTGAAGGGCAAAATTGCACCATTCCTGTTTACTGAATGTAACTGTCCTCTTTCCGAATGCATGCAGGAAAAAACGTGAAGTTTATATTAGTGTTTAACTCTTTACCACACAATCCCGTGTTTTAACGACCCTGAGAAAGAGGCATTATGAAAACATTGTAGAAAAAGGAGAAAATGCTGGTAACCAGCATTTTCTCCTTTTCCCACAATGTTTTCTATCCTTTCCAAAACAAGTTTAAATTTTTGAGTCACATCTATTTTGTCGTCTGCAAATGCTTTTAATTTGGACTAGTCTAAAAGTTTGTCGTTTGGTAAAGAGTTAAACAAAAAATAGGATTCACAGCAAAGAAAAAAAATTTAATTAGCCCCCAAATTGTTGCAGTCGGTAAAATTTTCTACAGGGTCTGTATTCGCCAACCATTCTTAAGAACATTCTTAGTCTTATTCTCCAGAATTTTTAATTTAAAAGTAACACAACTTCTGATAAGCGAGTTATTCCTAAAGCACCTTCCTCATTGATGGTAACAAAGAATTGCCGGCTTCTTTGATGCTATGCATCAAAAATTTGTCTTGTATCCTTTCAAAGGCAAATAAAATTTGAGCAACATTTGTCAATAGATCAGCAGATGAGTTCATTATGGACATTTCTCTAACTTTGTAAGGGATAGAAAACGAGTGTCGTGGTATATGGGAAATATACACGAGCGTTAGCGAGTGTATATTTCCCATATATCACGGCACGAGATTTTCTATCTCACTTAGACCACGTGACTATTCGTGCTTTTTATTTCATAATCCAGGAACATGTGCTTATGAGACAAAAGTTTTTTTCTTTTACAAAATGTCGTTTGGTAAAGAGTTAAAAAATTATTTCACTGACATGATTTACTAGATGGTACCCTTTACCTTCACGGATTATATTTTTTGTACCCCCTGAGGGGAATTTAATCAGTATTTGTCAAAATAAAAGGAAAAATTGAGAACTTTAAAATATTTTGTAATTGTCAAATGAAGTACTGTACCTAATTTCAAAATTTTTTAATTCTTTACCAAACCGTTGTCTGCGCATGTCATACTCTTCGAAGATTCGACCTGTCTTATATGACGCATCACTAGCCCCGAAAGCGCGCAGACTGTTTTAGCAAACGACAAAATAAATGTGACTGAAAAATCCAAATTTCATTTGGGAAGGGTAGAAAACATTGTAGGATAAGGAGAAAATGCTGGCTAACAGCATTTTCTCCTTTTCCTACAACGTTTTCAAAAGGCTTGTAACTAAGGGTCGTCAAAAGTCGTCATTTTCTGATAAAGGGTTTACCGTGAAGGCTACATTTTGTCTCGACTCGATATTGCAAACAGAAGTCTGAATTCACGTGCAGGATATACTAGCATAGTATATCCAGATATACAACTGCGGGAGTTGTATCTTCGATATATACTATGACAATACTGAACGCTGATTGGTCAGCTCGCTACATACGTGGTCTAATCAAAAATAGAAGTCATAACCTTTAAGCTGCTGAGTGCGACTCACTGACCTTTTGCGGACAGTGTAGGTCAAGATCAGACTGCACAGAACGTGCAGTCTGATCTTGGATCTACACCGTCCGATAATGAGATATTTTTGTCCAAAAAGTGTGAAATAACATTATTCAGGCCATTACTACCGGCTTGGAAGTTTTATTTAACTTACAGCATGTATTTGGCAGGAGAAGGGTTACTTTGGAATGCGTTATGATTCTATATACCCGGCAACACCCCTGCTTCATCCCTTCACCAAACAGTCACGGCTGTGTTTTGGCGACCCTGAAGAAGGCAATGGTTGAAAACATCTCGGCAAAAAGAGATGAAATGCCGGTTAACAGCACCCCCCCCCCCCACTTTTTTCCCCCAAAACGTATTCTACCTTTTTTAAAGCCGAAAGGTTTCAATAAAGCCTAGCATAACTTCGAATCTGCAACTGCTTTCTATTTGAGGACAAGTCTAAATTTGAGTAACCACCATACAAAAGATCAGCGCTCTGGGAAAAAGGGGTTTAATTCACCTTCATGATGCATTATACCATGCAAATTATCACATCATTATGGATCCATAAAATCCATTTGGTCCAACAACCGACTGGTTAGTAAGGTACCCTGGTCCTTCAACATTCAGAAAATAGGCCAGTCGCAAAAAAACTTCGACCCAGGTCAGCCTGCGTGGACTGCGCAGATGTATTAAACCCCCCCTCCCTCGTCCCAGTTTAGAACATGGCCTCAAATGTATGCCTGTATCAAACAATGTCGTGTTTTCACAGTAACAAAGATGAAGGCTCTTTTAATTGGCCAGCATCATGCGAAATGAGACCTTCTGACATTTGCGTAAAGTGTCGTCTCGGATTAGCCTGCGCGGTCCGCGCAGGCTAATCCGAGACGGCACTTTACGACTACATAAGATTTGTTCATACAGTAGACTTTCGTAAAATAGAAAATCGCACAAAAACGGGAGGTGTCGCCTCGGGTTAGTCACAGACTGCACAGGCTGATCTGGGACCCTTTTCGTGCGTTGCACGCCATATGGTTTTTGACGCCGTTTCAACGTTATTTCAGTTACCCCGGCCTGTGTATCTAACCACGGTGTCATGGACTTCCTTTCTCCATTTACTTCGCACAACAGTCGCCCAAAAACCACTGGCTGCTTACCCACATTACCATCGTCGAAACAATGATCACCAAGATATGAGCGGGTTGAAACCTGTCGCGCAATGACTACCGTCAATCCTCGGAAAGAAAGTGGCCGATCAGGGGATTCGAACCAATGAAGCCCTGGGTCCGTATTCACCAACCATTCTTAAGAACGTTCTTAGACTTATTCTTCAAGATTTTCCAAGTTTGAAAGTAACACAACTTCTGATTGGCTAAACCAAATGGTGTGTTACTGGCAAAAGGGGGCTTAATGCATCTCCAAGCAAGTCATCACATTGTTATAGATCTATAAAATTCATTATGTCTAACAACAGACTGTATCATAAGGTAGACTGGTCCTTTGACATACAGAAAATCGACCAATAGCGAAAAGTTTCGGTCCAGGTCAGCCTGCGCAGGCTGGCCTGGGTCGATACTGTTCGCAGATGGATTAAGCCCCCTTTTCACGGAGCACGGCTCTCCAATTAATAGTATGGAAATTATTGTGGAGATGACAATCTGTCATCGGACGGTAGGTCCATGTGTAAAAAGTAATCAGAATTATGGAGCGACGTAGCAACTTTTGACCTAATTTTAAAGTTGATTTTTCTGCCAGCGATAAACACTTGTATCGATCATAGAATAACAAATTGTTATTTCCGCTCTAAATGCCATAGATTCCAGTACTTTGATTCGTTTGGATATTTACTGTCACGCTTGCTATGAAGAAGTAATTCGGCATTACCTCTTGGCAAAAATGTCCATTCTTTTGTTTACATCGATAACACTGAACTTTTGCGTTCCCCAGTTTAAATATTTTTGCTATTTTATACTTTCAATTTTTCTACTGGAGTAATAAATTGCAACAAAATATATATTTTTAGCCATAAACTTAAGCAAAAATAATTGCGTTATGATTTTCTGTCAATAAATTCTCATTTAGACGTATAAATATGCACTGCCTGTCATTTTTGCGGTAAAATTTATAAAGGGAGGTAATAAATATATATCCTACAATAGCCTTGCCTTAACGTATTTCGTTATCGGGTTATCTAATTTAAGGGGTTTAATCAAGGAAATCGACATTTTCAAATTTCTATTCGAGTAAGACATGTTTGGTCTATCTCACAAAATAACAAACAGTGTAGGATCAATATTAGACTGCACTTTTCTCACAAGTTCTAGATCGATAATTGAACCACACCTTCCTTTCATCCACTCAGGGATCATATGTAATATATATATACACACACTATATATATATATATATGATCCCTGATCTACTTTCTTTCCGAGGATTGATGATAAGTCATTGCGACTGGGTTCATTCCTCTCTCACCGCTGGTCATTGTTTCGACGATGATTACGTGGGAAAGCAGCTAGTGGCTTCAATCAATCATTTTAGTACAAATAAAAGCCACCGGACCGAAATATACACAAGTGGTTATGAAATACAAACCGCATCATCATCATTATTGAAACCTGTAATAAATTCTTCTTTAAAAACTCTTATCAGATTCAGTTTTATTTGTTTGGTGTTCAACATCGTTTTCACCATTTATTTCAGTATAAATACCGCAGTGGCCAATGCACCTATCCATGCTGTCTTCGTGTTTCTTTTACCATTTACTCCTCACAATATTCATCCCAAGCCACCTGCTGCTTTCTCAAACAACCGTCGTCGAAACAACGATCAGCAGTGTGAGAGGAATTAATCTTGTCGCAATGACTATCATCAATCCTCGGAAAGAAATTGGCTTAGCTGGAGATTCGAACCAGTGAAGGCCTGGTTTTACCCTTTACCAAATAATCCTGGCATGTTTAACGTGTCTACATAGGAAATCTTTAGAAAACATAGTGGTATATGGAGAAATTGCTTGTAACAAGCAATTTCTCCATTTACCACAATGTTAAATTCTAACCTACTAGAGACTTTCAGCTCATCAGTATCAATTTCAGAATTGTCTTCTGCTCATGCTTTGAATTTCAAAGAGTCCAAACAGTTTCGTTTGGTAGAGAGCTAAAGTCCTGTACTCTATCGACCGCACTACTGGGTTCGGCTCCCGAGTTTCAACGACCATGAGACAGTACAGCATTTTCTTCTTCTTTTCTCACAGTGTTTTACCTCCCAGAGACAAATTCTCTCATCCTTTACCACACAATCCCGACTGTGAATGACCATGAGGAAGAAGGCTTTTGAAAACATTGTAGGAAAGGGAGAAACTGGATGCAACCAACATTTCCCCCCTTTGTTTTCCCTCAATGTTTTCTTTTACCCTATCGAGGACAAATTGTCATAATAAGGGCCGACTTTATATCTGTCGTCTGCAAATGCGTTCAGTTTGGGCCAGTCTAAAATTTCGTCGTTTGGTGAAGAGCTTTTTAAGCCTGTTATACATTTCGATATTCAATTTAAGATCTAAATCAGACGATGAAAACGTTAAAGTCGACAACATCTAGTATGACAGATCTACAACAAATTGTCTCGTAGGGCAATAGCATCGAACATACTTATCTTGAACTTAATTCTCTCCATCTACTAGTACTGTTATACATGTATATGCATATATTGACTCAGAACTGATATCCTTAAACCTTTCCCAAACAAGCCCTGGTTTTCACGTGTCTGCAGTACAAGTCTTTTGAAAACACTGTGGGAAAAGGAGAAATTGCTCGTAACGAGCAATTTCTCCCTTTCCCACGGCGTTTTCTACCCTTTTGGAGAACTTTCTGTCATTTTCATCAAATTTAAAATTGTCGTCTGCAAACTCTTTCAATTTGGACCAGTCTAAAATTCATCGTTTGGGAAAGGGTTAAGATATTTCCATTGTATTGAGAACAACAATAAATCCAAACACAATAATAAACATCACAGAATTGCATTTTTTTATTTAAGAAGTCGATAAGATAAACTAACATGAAAATTCCAGGGATCTCGAAAATTCAATCCAATTATCGCGGGAGTGTTTTTGTTTCTACAGTACCCAATAAACGTTATGAAAACCTGTTCATTTATCCATGCTAAAATAAGTGTGGGAAATGTAGTTTAGATACATTACTTGGACACACACACACACACACACACACACACGTGTGTGTGTATGTGAAACCATGATAACATTTTTGGAAAAAGAAATCGATAGAACAGGCATGCCTTTCTGCCCCGCCGCCCCCCCCCTCTCTCTCTCTCTCTCTCTCTCTCTCTCTGTATTTTGATCAAAAATTGTGTTTTTATTTATTTATTATTTTTATTGAAAACGCCGTGTTTCATTGGCAACCTGTCAACATCAGAATGATACAACAGAAATTTGATTTTCACAATGATTATATCAGCTTATTCATAACGGTACCAGTAAAGAGATCACAACATACATCCTCCGACATGCACAGCATGCACGCGTCCCATTTTGACAGAATTACGCATGTATATACATCAAAGTAGAGAACAGCTTAGTTGTTACTCCTTACCAGACCACAAAGTTTGAGACTTGTCCAAATTAGAAGCACTTGGAGACGACAAATTAAAAGAGATCTAGCTCAAAAGATTATTTCTTATGTTTAAATGGTGGGAAACACTGTGGGAAAAGGAGAACATGTTGGTTGTCAGCATTTTCTCCTTTCCCGATGTTTTCAAAAGCTGTGGTATGGTCGACTGACCTGTTTTTGAGGGGTACCTATTTTAGAACTCGAAATGATATCCGAGAACTTTTTCTTGCAAACTATGAAATGAATGACGTCACCGTTTTGTGTGAACCGAATGTAAACTAGTGTCACTGCTGTTAATTTACGAAATGTAACAGAAACAAGACAGTATGCATGTTCTTAAGTAAAGATAGGTTTTAGTGACAAATTTCTTACTACCTTTTTCAGCCCGATACGTGCCCAATTTAATTTTCATATTTCAAAGTTTTTTTTTTTGAAGAACGATATCTCCTTATCGGACAGTGTAGATTCAAGATCAGACTGCACGTTCCGTGAAAAGAATGTCAGTCTGAACAAGTTTTAGATTTTTTTTTTTTTTTTTGTCGTCTGGTAAAGGGGTAAAACGCTAAGAATTTTAAATGAGCCATGCTTCGTGAAAAGGAGGCCTAATTCATCTGCAAAAAAGAATCGACCCATGCCAGCCTGCGCAGGCTGACATTGGTCATTAAACCCCTTTTGCATTAAACCCCTTTTGCCAGAGCATGTCTCATTGATCTGTTGTGTCAGCAATTGCATTTTACGCTCTGTCACCGGTATTTCAGTTCCAATTGAATATTTCAATACGAATATTTTCATGGATAATTCTTTTTTTTTAATCAGTTTACTCTTCGTCATATTCTACATAGCGTGCAGTCTGATCTTGGATCTACACTGTCCGATAAGGAGAACTATTCCCCCCCCCCAAAAAAAAAAAAAAAAAAAACTTTGAAATTGCAATATTTGGATTTTTTACCATTGGCTGGAAAGTTTTGGTAACCTATTTAAAAGTTAAAGTGTTAAAAAGAAACAGCAATTCTGCCCCTTTCTGCTACATATAAAGTCGAGCCATGCTCTGGCAGAAGGGGACTTAATGCATCTCCGTGATGCTTGATCAATATCAAACAATTCATCACATGGTTATGGATCCATAAAATCCATTTAGTCTAACAATCGACTGTATCTGGAGGTAGAATGGTCTTTTGACATGCAAAAAATTTAAAGATAGCGAAAAGTTTGGGCCCATGTCAGCCTGCGCGGACTGCGCAGGCTGACATGAGTCGATACTGTTAGCAGATGCATTAAGCCCCCTTTTCACAGAGCGTGGCTGATAACACACACACACACATATATATATATAAAAACTATATATATATATATATATATATATATATATATATATATATATATATATATATATATATATATATATATATATATATATATATATAAAAGCTCTTTCGATGACTGAAATTACAATCCACGAACACCCAGAAAGATCTTTAACTTGGTTTGCTTTACTAAACAAGCGGACAGTACAGATCAAAGATCAGACTGTAGTTCTACACTTTGTGCAGTCTGATCTTGATCGATCCCATCCGCCGAAGGCCTCAGTTCGTATTAATTAACAAGTACACACTTAAAATGGAAGCAATTTACTATTATTTTTACAAATATATGGGCCATACCCTGTGAAAAGTCTGTGCGTGTGTGGAGGGGGCGGGGCGGTTGATGCATCTGCCGAAGGTATCGACCAAGGTGAGCCGGCGCAGTCCGCCGGGACTGACCTTTGTCGATATTTTTGCTACTGGTCAATTTTCTGCATGACGAAGTACCAGTCTACCTTATGTTTGGGTCGGTTGTTGCACAAAATGGGTTTTATGGATCCATAAATTATGTGATCACTTGCTCTGTATGATGCATCACGGAGATGCATTAAACCCCTTTTCTCAGAGCATGCTCATACATATACAGTCCAACCGAAATTACAGCACAATGAACCTCAGAAAAAGTTTAACGTTCTGTGCGGTGTGGCTTCCAGGAGGTTAAAGGTACGGATGAAATGTTAAGAATAGAAGTTGATTGATTGATTGATTGATTGATTGCGTTTAACGGCGTTTTTCAACAATATCTCATTTTTATCGCGGCGGTTAGTGCACCTATCCATGCTTTCCTGAAGATCCTTTTACCAGTAGTTAAGAATAGAGGAAAACAGCTCTCAATCCAACATTGATCAAACCAACGATCCATGGGAAATAACCCATTTTGACATATAATATTTATTTTCTAAGATGCCTCCCTTACTTAGGTTTCGCGGATTGTTTCGGCCTGGTCGGTTTGGCCTTGGTCGTTTCGATCCATTTCTAACGTTGGGTCGTCTAGGCCTCTTTTTAATCTTCTACTACACAATCCTAAGTTTTAACGACCCTGAGGAATAAGCCTTTTGAATGCCTCTTTGGAGACGGAGAAACTCCTGGTAACTAGTATTTCACCCTGTTCCTGCGATGTTGTCTATCCCTATTGAAAATTCTATCATTTACGCTACATTTAAATTGTGGTCTGCAAAATGCTTTCAATTTAGACAAGTGTACATTTTTGTCGTCTGGTAAGAGTTCATGATTTCTCTACAAGAGACTGCAGTTTATGCCGCAGAATATCTCGGCCAATCAGGGTCCGTATTCACCAACCATTCTTAAGAATATTCTTGGTCTTGTTCTCCAAAATTTTCCAAATTTGAAAGTAACACACCTTTTGATTGGCTAAACCATTTGGTTTAGCCAGTCAGAAGTTGTGTTACTTCCAAACTTGGAAAATCTTGAAGAATAAGTCTAAGAACGTTCATAAGAATGGTTAGTGAATACGGACCCAGGTCGTTCGTCTTGGAATTTAGCATCACAACAATATTGAGAATGTTTGGAGAGCTCGGTGAACGGACCTATATTGTTCGCGAAAACAAGTCAGTATAAACAGAGATTCATAAAGATCATAACGATTAAGAAGAAAAACGGTGCCCCCCCAAAAAAAGTTTTCTCTCTCCCCCCCCCCCCCCCCCCCCCCCGCTCGAAAGTACATAATATTGCACCATGTTTGAAAGAATGACTTTTTCCTCGACAAATTAAGGTCTTGAAACACTCTGAATTTTATCGAAGTTGCGTCTTCTAGTTATTCATTCCTCTAACCCTTATTTACAAGACAAAATGTTACACTTGTCCAAATTGAAAGCATTTGCAGACGACAAATCAGATATGGCTCATATGGTGAGACATTTCAGTAAAAGGACAGAAAACATTGTTGGAAAAGGAGAAAATTCTGCCAGTGGTTACCAGCATTTTCTCCTTTTCCAACAATGTTGTCAAAAGGCCCCTTTCTCAGGGTTGTTAAAACTCGGAATTGTTTGGTAAAGGGTCAACATGCAATTTCTACCACCCTGAAGAAGAAGGCTTTTAAAGACATTGTAGAAAGAGGGAGAAAATGCTGTTTGTGTTATAAAATCACCGATGATAAGTAGAAGCAAATACACATTTCACGCACCTAAACGTTTCAAAAGGCCTGTGGTGTACAGAAGCAGTTCCTTATTACAAGGAATACCTTCCTTATCCACAATCTTTTGATAGAGAAAAACCTCCTTTTTAAATTCCAGGGTGTAAATTTCTTCTTTGAGCCACATTGCTCGTTTGTGGCACGTGCAGAAATAGCCTGTATGAGATTTGGCCGTTTTTAAAGCTCTTTCAGTACCAAATACATGTATAGAATTGGCCGTGCTCTGTGAAAAGGGCTTAAATGCGTATGCAAAAAGTATCGACCTAGGGCAGTCTTCGCAGGCTGACTCGAGTCAAAAAACTTTTTGCTTTTGATCAGTTTTCTGCAAGTCAAAGGACTTATGTACCCCATGATTCAGTCAGTTGTTACACAAAATAGATTTGATAGATCCATTATTATGTGATGACTTGCGTGGTATAATGCATCACTGAGATGCACTTAAGCCCCCTTTTGCCAGAGCATGGCTCATATAAACACGGCCTCTTTCGATGGATGCAACACAAAGGTCAAACTAACAAGAAACACATATGGCTTGCATTCCATGGGTTATGAGTTTGAAACCCAGCTTGACCAAACTTTTGAAAGGAATGATGATAGTTATGGATACAGGATTCATTCTTCCGTCACCGCTGAATATCGCTTTGACTTTGTTCACGATGGAAAGCAGCCAGTGGCTGAGACAGAAATTTGTGCTATAGCACTGATTAAAGAAAAAATGTTGAATGCATGGATAGGTGTGCTGGCCGCCGTAATACAACTGAAAAATCCTAAACCAAAAGATAAGCACAGATTCGAAACAGATTGGAGGAAAAATAAGAACAACTCTAAAATTCTATCAACAACAATCAGAATTTATTTTGTAAAAATAAATAGTACAATGATTTAATACTGATAATACTAAGGGTGTTAAGACTGAGCCCTCTCAATATCACAGGCTAGTTTAAGCACCTGACAAAATCTCGATATAAGAACATGTCAATACCGGTAATTCATAAAATGTTTCTCCAATCAGGGTAAAAAGTGTCAAAATTGGGTAAAAATGTGTCTACATTAGGAATAACAAAATGTCAGTATCATGAAAGAAGACTTAAATAAGGCTAAATATTGTTGAAGAATGTAAAAGACCATCAGAGCATCAATAATCTTTGGAAAACAAAGTAAACCATCGATGCTGACTGTTATGTAATTTCAAAAATCCAAACATTTTCAAGCGTGCGTAAAATGTAATTCTAAATTAAAATCATCAGGAAATTTTCATCTGTCAGGAAACAATGTAGATATCCACTACGGCACGGAATAAAAAAAAAATAAAAAGAAACCAAAATTATTGCAAAGTTATCACTAATGATAAAAAGAAAGTATTTTCTTCTGTAAATATGACAATTCAGTGCTTTTCATCTCATAACTAATAACAGATGTCAATGCATTATTCAGGCAGTTAATCGAAATGTAAATTTGTTAAATCTTTACTGTTTTTTTGTTTAACGTACGAGCATAGAATAACTTATAAAAAAAAAAAGAAGTAAAGTCAAAGAGGGTAAAAACCTCAAAAAGGGAAAATGGCAAAAAAATTATTTGTTTAAAGATCTGTGACATTCTGTCTTTTAATCTCTGTCAATCACTGAAATAAAAACAAAAACAAGTAAAATAAATACAAAGTCAATACATTTAGCATTATAGTGAACTCTTTAATAAACAGTCCTGTGTTTTAAAGACCTAAGAAGAACAAAGCAGTGAAAAACATCGTGGGAAAGGGAGAAAGTGACGGTAACCAGCATTCTCTCTATTTCCCACTTTGATTTCTATCGTTAAAAAAACAAATCCCATCACTAGAGATTCATTAGAATTTGATGTCTGAAAAAGCTTTCACTTTGGACCAGTCAAACTGATCAATCTGTCCTGTGACAAGGTATTCTTCCCAAGCTCTTGTGCCGATAAATGACTGGAAACGTAGCTGAGTATACTTTTGTTAAAATATGGCTCAATTTTTTTTTGAAAACAATGTTAACCCTTTACCACACAATCCCAAGTTTTAACGAGCCTGAGGTAGAAGCCTTTTGAAAATATTGCGGGAAAAGAAAAAATGCTGGTTACCAGCATTTTCTCCTTTTCCCACAATGTTTTCTACCCTATGACAGACAAATACTATCTTTTGAGCCATGTTTTTGTTGTCCTATGCACATGCTTTCAATTTAGACAGGTCTAAAATTTTGTTGAAAACAGTGTTGAACACTATCAAATTAATGATGCTGATGGACTGGTATAACTCATGATTCAGAAGTGTTGAAAATCTTACATATGCTACAACTACATAGAAGTAACCCTTTACGAAACAATCCAAAGTTTTCACAGCCCTGAGAAAGGTTTATGAAACAGGAAAAGGAACATTACAGGCTGATAGCTTGCATTCAAATCATTTTCCTGTAGTTAGATTTCTTAGAATATTCCCATGTATGTAAACATTATAATGAATGATTGAGTCATGCTCTGTGAAAAGGTGGTTTAATTCATCTGCAAAAAGTGTCACCCCCATGTCAGCCTGCGCAGTTCATGCAGGCTGATCTGAGTCAAAACTTTTTACTATTGGTTAATTTTCTTCTTCTCAAAGTACCACTCTACCTTATGATACAGTTTGTATTTTGACAACATCTATCCTACTATCATCAATTGGACTGCTTCGTATTATAAATTACTAATATGCATTAATCATCCTTTTCAAAGAATGTCAATCGTATGTTAAAACTGAAAAAAAATATGCTGTCTTTATCCACATATTCATTCACTGAAGCATACCTTGCTCAACATTCCAGTCTGATTCCTCCTTAAAAATCCTAAGAATGATGCGAGGTTTTCTTGGCCTCTTTGGAGCATACAACGATGACATTCCAGATGAGCTTGCTGGTCTTTTTCTTGAGGTCTGGTTGGTCAAACGTGATACTGTGTTAGAAGCCTGTGTTACAGGTGGTCTGTATTGAGAGGGAACTGCAGTCAGAGTAGTCTTGCAAGCCTTGTTAACTTTTGGCATATTCTGCACCTTGAAATAGTGCACTGAAGTTCTGCATTTGTTGTTCTTGCCAAACTGAAATGATAAAAAAAAAGAGAAAAAAGTATGGAAAAGGTTGATTAAAAAATGTCTTGAACTCTTGATCACACTACAAAAGGTCTGTCTAAATTGAAAGCATTTCCAGACGACAATTTAAATGTGGCTCAAATGATAGAATTTGTCAATGGTAGGGTAGAAAACATTGTAGGAAAGGGAGAAAATGCTGGTAACCAGCATTTTCTCCTTTTCCTATAATGTTTTCAAAAGGCCTCTTTCACAGGATTGTTAAAACTAGGGATTATTTGGTAAGGGTTAAAGAAATTTACACATGTACATATACAAGTCATATACACTTTCTTTTTCTAAACCAAACAACAAAATTTTATAATGGCTCTTTGAATTCCTAAGGAAAGGAATAAAACACTATGAACTTGGAAGTAAATCAATTAACTATTCATATATCAGCTATTGCCTTTTTCGAGAAGTAACAATTGAGTAACAAAATTTCAGACTTCTCCAAATTGTAGCATTTTCAGACAACAAATGAAATGTGGCCCTAATAATTGGAGTTGTTTTTGAAAGGATAGACTACATTGTGGGAAAAGGAGGAAATGCTGATCACCACCACTTTCTCCTTTTCACACAATGTTTTCAAATGTCTTTTTCCTCCTTTTCATGGGCTTTTTTGGTAAATAGTTCATAATTAAGAGATTATGTTACCAGTGGTCATTTCAGCTATTAACCAGATGACAAAATTTTAGACTCATTCATATCAAAAGCATCTTCAAGTAAATATGTTTCAAATAACAAGATTATTCTATAAACGGGTAGAAATCATTGAGCAAAAGAAAATGCTGGTGGCCAGCTGGTGGCTCCTATTCCTGAGATTTTTTTTTAGAAACCTTATTTCATTAGACTGTTTAAACACTGGACTGTTTGGTAACTGGTTAATTTGTTAATTCTATCTATGGTGGTAAACAAGCAATCTTTCTTTTTCCAATAATGTTTTCAAAAGCTTCTTTCCTTCAGACCATTAAAACACCAAATTGTTTGATGAAGGATTTATGTGACTGATGGCTATTTTACTGTTTACAAGACGACAAAATTTCAGGCTTCTTCGAACTGAAACCATTACAAGATGACATTTCACATGTGGTTCCAATGAAAGGATCTCTTTTTAAGAGGGTAGTAAACATTGTGAAAAACAGAAAGTACTGGTTACCAGCATTTTCTCCTCTTTCCACAATGTTTTAAAAAGCCCTCCTCTCTAAGGGCCGTTAAAACTCTGGACAGTTTGGTAAAGGGTTAACCAATCAGATATTTACCTGTTGGTTAAGAATGTTCTTAGTTCTTAACTTTTTCAGTTCCAGTTCTAGCAGTTGTTTCTCTCTCCTCTTTTGGTAGTCCAATACCTCTGCTGCTGTCATGGTTTCTGTGTTGTTTTTAGGGGTGTGCTGCCTTCTCTTAATTTTATTTTCATAGACATGGGGACGATCACAACCCACAAGTGGCCGAATTTCCTTTATCTTTGTCAGTGGTCTGTTTACTTCTGTGAAATTATTGAAATAGAGTCAGATCAACTTTTTTATGGATGGCAAAAACTTTAGACTTGTATATTTACTGGAAGAATGTGAAGAGGATAACTTTGACTCACAGCTGAGTCCAGTAGATCACTCTGTAATATGCTGGGCTTGGAGTGGACCATTTGTATCCCCAGCTCAGCCAACTTCTTTCCAAGGCCTGATGACAGTCATTATGACAGGATTCTTTCCTCTCTCACTACTGATCATTGTTTTGACAATGTTTGGGTGGGAAAGCAGCCAGTGGCTTAGGAAGGATATTGTGCAAAGAACTGGTAAAGATACTGTATGGTGCATGTTCAAAAACCAATTTAAATTGCATTCTTAGTCTATTTTCCAGATTACAAAAATTACGCAATTTCTTTTTGGCTACACCATTTGATTCAATCAAGCAGAAATAACTTTACTTTGAAATTTTGAAAATACCTGAGTATTTGGCCATGAATGGCATTAACCTTGAGAAGGCCAAATAAGACCCAAATAAATGCAATTTCAAGGCTGTTCTTTTCAAAATTATTGCAACAAAGCAGACAGTCAGTGCAGATCAAAGATCAGATTGCAGTTTTTGTGCAGTCTAACCTGTATCTACAATGTTGAAAAAGGCAACTTAAGTTGTGAAAGCACTTTAAGGGTCAAGAATGGCTGATGAAAATAAGCCCAGGTCAGCACACATACTCTAGGCAAACTACTTTCTTTTCAGCCATTCATAAACAGCCTAATCATGACTTAGTAAGTTAAGTCAGTAAAACCATAACAGCAAAGTCAGAAAGCAAGTCTTTCCTGTAATTATTTTTTTATCTCTTCCAGGAAAAAACTTGACTACAGACAAGATTTGAAATTAAGATATCTTGCTTAAAAATGAAAAAAAAAAAAGGTTGTGATAGATTTATGTGATGTCTACATTAATCACAGACTTGTTCTGGTATTCCACGTCCAACATTATCTCTAACTGCAGAATATGTTCAGCTCTTTATTAAAGTACAAAACTTCAGTGTTTTCTACATTGAAAGAGACAGTCTACAAATTAGATGTGGATTAAATGGTGGAAAATATCTTTGAAAGAGTAGAAAACTTTGTGGAAAAAGGAAAAAAATGTTGGTTACCAACATTTTCTCCTTTTCCTTCAATGTTTTCAGAAGTATCCTCCTTCCAAGTCATTAAAACAGGATTGCGTGGTAAAGTGTGCTTTAAATATGAACATTTATAATCAAAAAAACATACCAGTCATAGGAGCAGGGTGTGTTCCATCTAAATCTCCTGCAATACTGTTGTCCATTTTGTGACAAAGATCCCTCTCTGTTCTGACAGCTTGGTTTGTTGTCCCAGCAGGATGCATATCAGACAGCATAGCAACATCACTGAGACATACAGATGGCACAAAATGTGCTTGATGTCCACTTGTATCAGTTCGTGCTGATGTGTCATTTGGTACTGAGGGTTTAACAGCATCATGAACTATATTCACATGTGTGTCAGCTCTGGTATTTGTTGGTTCTGATGGCTTGGTGAACCTCTTCATTAGCTCTTCCCAAGACAGAACATTCCTTGATCTGGGGTTATATCTATTCTGATACTGCTCGTCTCTATACTCCTCTTTTTGTTGTGGTGCTTTTGTCGTATCTGGTATTTCAGCTTTCAGTCCTGGCATAGTATTTGGTACAATCATATTTTCAGCATGGGAATATTTGAAGTTTGCTGCTTTAGACGGGATATATTGGGAATCAAGTTCAGGGATGTCCTGAAGTACTGACATAACATCATTTAATGAGTCCTCTGACTCTGACTCCTTCACAAATGTTGGCTTTGGTGTCTCTGGCATACTGATATTCTCATACATAAAACTAATATCATCTTCCATTATTTCTTCAATCCTTTTCTGGTGGTCTGAACATTCCGGCATGAGAGTGTTGGTTGTTTCCTGGAGAAAGCAATCAGTAGTCATATCTTCAAATGACAGTATGGCAGGCTGTGTATCTTCAACATTCTCAGGCACCATTTCTGTTGTAAAAATGCTGTTTAGGACAACATCTTCTAGATTACAGTTGGCATCTTCCTTCTTTTCTTCTTTTGACATGCCTGTCTGTGGTCTATCAATATTCTCATTAATGCAGACTGATGTTTCAGACATAGCATTATCATCATTTGTTGGTTGATAGACACTTGCAGTAGCTTTGGTAGCATTTCTATCCATCTCAGCAAGCAACACAGAGGTAGGCGGTACAGAATTTAGACTGACAAACACCCATGACTTGAAAGGATCTTGTGCATCAGCTTCTTCTGTAGGAGGCTGATCATTGTCTGTTGCATTGACATCCTCCCATGACATGACAGGTGTGACATCATGTACTTCAGCCTGTACTTCAGGTGACTGGACCTTGTTTATTTCACCAACATCTTCAAGAGATTTCACTGGTGTGCCACCATGCTCTTCAGTTCTCACTGCTGATGGATGGTTACTTTTATCTTTAGGTCTTGGGACTGCTGAGCTGGTGGGAGCTGGATTTGATGCTCTTCTGGCAAGTGATTGCTCATTAGCCCATCTCAGCATGTCCATGATGGGTCTCTCTGGTAAAACAAAATATAGACAAAGTGTGAAGTGCATGAACAGATATGAGTATGGATAAAAAAAAAAAGAGTTAAATCTTTACCACACTACAAAATTTCAGCCAAGCCCAAATTGAAAGCATTTGCAGACAACATATTAGTGTTATTCAAAACATAATATTAAATTTGTCTTTTCAAAAGTAGAAAACATAGTGGGAAAAGAAGAAAATGCTGGTTACCAGCATTTTCTTCTTTTCTCACAATGTTTTCAAAAGGTCTGTTCTTCAGGGTCGTTAAAACTCAGGATTGTGTGGTAAAGAGTTAACAAGTAATATCACCTTGTTATTCACCATAACCCTGAAAGAAACATCTTTGATTAGATCAAACATCACTGAATAAGAATACCCAATTTTCTGTATCTTTATTTTTTGTGAAAAAATATCACATTCAAATAAAGTGTGTTACTGGCATTTTGAATATAGCCTTGAATTGCAATATCTGGTCTTTTTCACTGATTAACCCTTTACCAAACAATCCCAACTTTTAACGACCCTGTGAAAGAAGCCTTTTGAAAACATCGTGGGAAAAGGAGAAAATGCTGGTAACCAGCATTTTCTCCTTTTCCCACAATGTTTTCTACACTATCAAAGAAAAATTGTATCATTTGAGCCACACTGAAATTGTCGTCTGCAAATGCTTTCAATTTGGACAAGGCTAAAATTTTGTCGTGTGGGAAAGAGTTAAAGAGACTGAAAATAAACTGTACTTTGAGACTGATTTGAAGAATTTACCAATCACTCACACAGTACAAAAAACAAAATCATAGCAACAAGTTTAGGATTATGACCTCTTATATTGTCGGCCTTTGATTCTGAGAGTTTTGATGCTGGAGGATTTTGTCTAAAACTATGACTTATTGACAGTTGTCCTCCATAGATGCAAATGAACATAGGACAGTGTTAAACTATATCCAGGACAAAACCAAAATGTTCAATATTATGTTGATCACATCTCTGGGGTTAAACAAGACTCACCATTACGTAAGTTGTACTTGTGAATGATCTGATCACAGAGTACAGTGAGGGGTACATTGTCAGGTTTGGTAGAAACACAAAGTTCAGGAAACCCTTGAATGATCTACACACAACAGACAGAGACAGAACAAAAGAGACAGTGAGAAAAAGGTTTAGAACCACAGAATTCAAAGACAACAATGTCAGAAAAAAGAACAAAACTTGTTCTAGACTACAAGATTGAGTACTACAAATAAACATTTAATCCTTTCCCAAACAAGCCCTGGTTTTCAAGTGTCTGCAATACAAGTCTTTTGAAAACACTGTGGGAAAAGGAGAAATTGCTCGTAATGAGCAATTTCTCCTTTTCCCACAGTGTTTTCTACCCTTTTTGAGAACTTTCTGCCATTTTCATCAAATTTAAAGTTGTCATCTGCAAACTCTTTCAATTTGGACCAGTCCAAAATTTGTCGTTTGGGTAAGGGTTAAAGAAGATAGAGAATAACAAGCAGAGAGTTCTGAGTAATAAATAATAGTAGATAGAATGATATTCAAAAGGATGAATTTCTAGAAAACAGAAATGATTTAACCCTTTACCTCATAATCCAAACTTTTAACAACCTTGGGAAAAAAAAAAAATTTTTTTTTTTTGAAAACATTGTGGTAAACGGAGAAAATACTGGTTACCAGCATTTTCTCCTTTTCCTACAATGTTTTCTACCCCTCCCGAAACAAATTCCAGTTTTTAAGTCACATTTATTTTGTCTGCATATGCTTTCAAATTAGACTAGTCTAAAATTTTGCCATGTGGTAAAGGGCTAAGAGGTACGGAGGCATCACATACTGAAATCTCAATGCAAATCATAGAACAAATTAGTACGGAATAATCTGGGCAAGAAAATTCTGGACAAGAAATAAAACCCTGTTTAATTTTGTTTAATTTTCGAAGGAACTCTACACTGGCATGCCAACATTTTGCTTGGAAAAAGTGACAGAGAGATAACTTGTTGATCTTGGTACACATGGATGACCAAATATTTAAAAAAAGGTAGATGGTTCAAGAGGCCTTTAACCCTATCCCACATAACAGAATTTAGAATCTTCCAAATTCAAAACATTTGCACATGACAAATTCAAAATTGGCACAGATAAGCTAAAGTTCTCTGATAGAATAGAAAAAAATGTGGACTATCAAGAAATGCTGGTTATCAATCATTTTCTCTTTTTCCCCACAATGTTTTCAAAAGCTGTCCCCACGGTGTTGTTACAACTCAGGATCATTTGATAAAGAGTTAAGTGTGTATTCTGATGTACATACATATGTGCAGCCTTATCTCCATTTCTCTTCTCTATCCATGTCAGAAAGTTATATTAAGTATTGATGAGCTTAACACAATCTACAGATACAATTTTTTGGCTGTGAATGATTTATAATTTCTGAATGAAAAGGGGTTAAAATGTCCTTACCATATGTTTGTCAGCTTTTGGAATTCTTTGCCCCATCTCTCTCAGATTCCATAGATTTCTCTGAACTTTGTGTACCTCTTGTTTGAGATAGTCATTCTTCTTCAAATGATCTTTGAAGGCATTGATTTGTTCCTCTCTAACTCTGACAAACGGGATCTTAGAGTCCCTTATCTGGTAGAGGCAGTCAAAAAACTTCATGGTGGATCTTGTGTATTCCTGAAAGATAATCATAAACCAATATCAGTCATTTGGATCTTATGAACAGGATTACATGATTTTACTGACAATGGAAACCAATTCACCAACCATTGTTAAGAACATTTTTGGTCTTGTAAAGAAATTTCTCAATTTAAAAGTAATGCAAGTTCTGATTGGCTAAACCAAATAATTTAGTTAATCAGAAGTTTCATTTCTCTCTAAATCTGAAATAAGACCAAGAATAAAATTAAGAATGGTTGGTGAATATGGTCAAGGTTGCAGAGAACACTTGTCCCATGGTCCAATGGTTTTAAAGATACTATGGTCAAGAAGATCTTGATAATAAAATAATTGGGTCTTCTTTTTTTACCTCTGTGTGTCCATTTCATTTGCTATGCAATCAAAAAATTAAAGAACGGCTTACTTTGAAACAAATTTGAAATACAAAACATATTCTGTCAAGTCAGGGATTCTGGGACATTAAAATGCCATCATAACACAAACATGTTGAAATTTTTTCCTGTTTTGACTCTCCACCAAAACACAAAATTTTGGACCAGACCAAAATGAATTTACACTGCCTGAAATAGTATCCTTCATTCTAACCAAACAAGGTGAAATTGCAGTATTAACCTTTTACCACACAATGCCGACTTTTAACAACCCTGAGAACGAACGCTTTTGAAAACATTTTGGGAAAAAAAGAAAATGCTGATAACCAGCATTTTTCTCCTTTTCCCACAATGTTTTCTACCCTTCCCAAAACAAATATCAATTTTTAAGTCACATTTCTTTTGTCATGCTTTCAATTTGGACAAGTCAGAATTTTCGTCGTCTGGTAATGGGTTAAGGTCTTTACGAAAACCATGAAGAAATGAATGAATCAATATACAAATAAAATAATTCCTGCCTAGTTCATTCATTTTGCTCTATAAGGTTTTTAATGATTTTTAAAACTCAGATCTAGCACAGTTACAAAAAATTCTTGCTAAAAGGTATGGAACCTGAGGCTATACCAACCATTCTAAATACTGTTTTAACACTTTTCATGTGGTTTGCATCCATAGATGTATTTTACAGAGAGTGTTAGGCAAGATCAGCCTACATGAGCATGCAGTCTAATCTTGCTCTACACTCTGCACTACTCCATCAGTGGCTTCTGTCAACCTCAAATCCAATGCCAAATAAACCTAGCCCTTTACCAAACATTCACATGTTTTCATGACCTTAAAGGAAAATATTGATAACACTGTGGGAAAAAGAGAAAATGCTGATGACCTATACTCTGTAAAAAAACTTAAGTTCATTTGTACCACTTTCAAATTTGTCATTTGAGGATGCTTTCAATTTGGAAGGGTCTAAAATTTTTTGCTTGGGTTAACTCTTTACCAAACAATGGTTCAAACAGAAGGCAAATCAAATATGGCCCAAATTGTGAGATATATGTCTCGAAAGAATAGAAAACATTGTGGGACATGGAGAAAATGCTGGTTACCAGCATTTTCTCTATGTCCCAGAATGTCTTCAAACGCCTTCTAGTTCAAGGTCATGTAATCTTGGGACTGTGTGATATAGGGTTAAAGACATCAATTTTGTGATAGTCAACAATTTAAACTTGGCAGGGTAAGCCTAGGGTTTAGTCAAAGACTAGACATCTGATTGACTGATACAGAAGGTAATGGTTAGCTTTTTAGCTTTAGGTTCACAGTAAGAGACAACTGGTTGTATGCCATATCAAAAATCTGTCATGAGAATTGGGCCTGACTGTTGAGAAACCAGTCGAAAGGATGAGTTTTTTTAAACCATGTCACATCCCATTCAAGTGACATATTTTTAACCCTTAGAGTGCCAAGTAAACCTATCAGACATTTTCATCCTAGAAATACAACCACAATAATTGCAATTTCATAATTGCTGTTGTCTACAATGTTTCAGCAAAATGGACAGTGTAGATCAAGATCAGGCTGCATGTTTTGTGCAGCCTGATCTTTATCTACACTGGCCATAAAGGCATAGTCATGAAAGGCACTTTAAGGGTTAATATAGTTCATCCTATGCTTTCTAATGATTATCAGGACCAGTACTAATAAACAATTTATTTTTTCTTTGCATGTACAGAATCCATCTTTGGCAGAAGTAGCTGACATATCAGATAAGGTACAGCACGAGAATTGTACAGTAATTGCATGTAAATTGCATCATATTTCCCTCCATTTGAAAGGCACACACTGCTTAGTTAAAAGTACAAGTGAATATTTCTGCCTTCAATTTAAAAGTTACAGATATATTTATTCACCCAAATTCACAGAGTTATGAAAGTTTAGTCAAACCGATTTAAGAATTTTGTAAATCTGAATATAGGCATATAGCTAATTTTATAAATCTGAATGAAGTCATAAAGTTACAGTGATTAGAACACATAATACTTACAAGTTATTACTAAAAAGTCATACTGCTAGGGATTAAGGAAGTGCTAAAAATAAGTAGTTTCTGATTTTGGTAAAAGTGTTACAGTGTATCTTTACACCATAAAAGATATTCACTGTAGCAAAGCTTTACAAAATTTATCCAACTAGTAAAGCCCAGTGTATCAGTACTAGGTACATAATAGAGATCTAGAATGTTTTGTAGTCTCAGCTGTTCACATAAAATGTGTACATTGCAACTCACCTCCAGCTCAGCCCTAAACTTGGAAGCTTTAAGGGAACTGTCCACAAGTCCATTGATTAGACACTTGTAAATATGGATGTTATATTGTTGGGCCATCCTTATGGCATCTTTCACTTCTGCTGTAGAAGACATACTTCTGCAATGACATGGGACAATGAAATAAATTATCACAGCAGGATTTTATCAGGTGTAACTTGTGCAACAACAAATTGTGTGCTTTGTGCGGTTTACTTTCATTCTGATCTAGTTGTTGGTACACATGGCCTTTAAACCTTTACCAGATGACAATACTTTTAAACTTTCCACACACTGAAAGTAATTACAAACCTCAAATTAAATGAGGCTAAAACAATAGAAGTTGTCTTTTAAAGGATACAAAAAGTTTTTGGGAAATGTAGAAATTGCTGGTTACCAGCATTTTCTCCTTTACCCAATATGTTTTCAAACAAATTTTTTCTGGTGGGTTGTTAAAACACTGGATTGTTTGGTGAAGAGTTAATATAATTGTAATATTAGCAGTTTTCCCTTTCACACTTTCTTTGTCAAACATGACAGGATGATGGAGTATAACTGGTTTTTTACCCAAAAAATATTGCTGAAAGAAACAAAAAATAAACTTTGGACAAAATTCCTATTTCTATACAGTTACCCCGTTGGGAAATGCAGCAGACAAAAACTTTATTGTTCCAAAGTCATTCCTGTAATGTCATCATTAGTGTAGCTACAAGTGTTTGATAGATTTGATCATTTTCTTTTAAAGGAGAAGTTACACAGCATCCATCTGACATTTGCAAAAAAGAAACTAGTAACAACGGTGAAATAAAGATTTTAAGCACCTCCATCATGACATTTAGAAAAATTAGACACTCATGTACAACTGTATCTTGATATTTTTCTTTTTTTTCTTAACACTCTTTTCGCATCTTTTTCCCAAACTCAATTTCATTGCAACCTGTCTACATCAGAATACAAATTAGATTTTTGTAATGACCATATCAGCTGACACAGTATAGCAGCAAAATTTATAAGTTCACAATATATGGTGGTCTTACCTATTTTCGTGGGACTAAATTGAAAATTTTAGCTTACTCATATCTAAATGAAGACCTGATTACAAAAAACATTTTATAAACAAATAATCAAATTTAAATGCATATGAAAACATAAGTTCTGTCCGAATCATGCATATTCAACGGCAACAACATAATTATTTCACTTTTCAATCTTGTGCCAGAAGCTGAATTTGCGCATGGGAAAACATGCCCTCAATTCGTGGCTTTCAATATCTGTAGAACAGCTTATACATTCAAAACTCATCAAAAGCGTTAACAATCACAAGGAGGGACTGTTTTGAACAATGAAAATGGTCAGCTCTGGGTCAATTATCCTTAGTTTTTGAAGTGCGATGAAAAGGATGGATAAGTGTCATGGCGGCCTATTGGCCCTCTCGTGACGGCAGCACCAGAATACCAGAATTACAAAAAAATAAGGTATTCTGGTCCCTTCTATCAATTTATATGCACCAATGAGGACCGATTAGGAATTGTTTTACACACCATTTCATCATAAAACATCTGCAAATATTGAGTATCTTATTAAAAGGGCTGGAAACATTTTCTCTCTGTGGCAGCGAATGTTCTGGAAGAATTGTTCACTCGTAAGCGACCGAACGAAATAGGTTACGAAATTCTCTGCTCTAATTATAGATCGGACTCTTGTCACATTATTCCAGTATGGTCACATGACTTGTTGGCATAGAGATTGACTATGTCACATGTCGGGAATTTTTCAGGATTAATATTAGATATCTGATGGAGAATTTAAATTAGGCACGTATCCGGTTGAAAAAAGTAATAAGAAATTTGTCACTAAAACCGATCTTTCCTTTAGAAACATGCATACTGTCTTTCTTTTGTTGCATTTTATAAATTAGCAGTTCAGACAATGTTGTTTACATTCAGATTAGCGGTTCACACAAAACAGTGACGTCATTCACTTCATAGTTCGCAAGAAAACTTGGATATCATTTCGGGTTCGAAAACAGGTATGGTCGACTTACCTATTTTCGTGGGATACCTGTTTTCGAACCGTAGAAGTTATCCAAATTTTTTTGCCTACTCAGCGATGAATGACGTCACCGATTTGTGCATACCGACGTATCTATCGTAAACAACAGGCTCACGGCACCAAGATACCGGAATGCGGCAATTACAAGTATGTACACATATTTTTAGTGAAAAAATCATTATTTCTGACAAATTTCTTATTACTTTTTTCGATCTGATATACATCGTCTTTTAATGCCCTTTTTCATCAATTTTTTTAAGCTCAAAAGATCGTTGACAGTTGACCTAGTCAGTTCGGCTGCTATACAATCACGTGACCACATTGGTATCATGTGATCATCTTCTAATCTACAGTGAGGTTAAAAAATGTGCATCCACTGTTTTTTTCTTCCCTTAATGGCTGAACTTTTTTCTAAAAAAAACTAGTGCTATTACTGAAGTATGAGTGTCCAATCCACGATCAAAATGTTATATATTTTCAGGCACATCCAGTCAAAAGCTGTTCGAAATACAGACTGTATTCCTCATCTGCCCTCACAAATGCCTACAAGATGGTAAAAGAGACGGGAATGGCAATAGATACTGCAGCTAGGCAGTATGGTGTCCCACCAAGTACACTGAGAGATAGAGTAAAGGGTAGAATAGATCCAGAGACCATACAAACAGGACCTCAACCTCTCTTTTCACAGGAGGAAGAAGTTAAACTGGTTAAGCACATCAAGAGTATGGCAGACCTTGGCTATGGTTTCACAATTTCTGAAGTGGTAGCCAAAGCAAGTGACTATGCAGTCTTCCTGAAGAAGAGAACTCCTGACAAACCTGTCTCTGTGAAATGGTTCATAGGTTTTCGTGGGCGCTGGCCTGAGTTGAGAGTCATCAAGCCAAGAGCTCTTGCTAAAGTTCGTGCAATGTCCACAACTCAACAAGCAATTACAGATTACTTCAAAAACTTGGAAATTGCATTGCTAGAAAATAGTCTTCTTGACAAGCCTGACTGCATCTTCAACATTGATGAGAAAGGAATTCAGACAGAGCATGCCCCACCATATATTGTTAGTGGTAGGCAGAAAGTTCCTGCCATTACATCGTCGAGGTCTGGTATTACCACTATTATTGGGGCTGGAAATGCACTGGGAACACAGGTCCCCCCATACTTTATATTCAAAGGTCAGCAGTTCAACAAAGACCTTCTTCAAGGTGCAACAACTGGATCTGCAGCTACCATGTCACAGTCTGGGTGGTCGAATTCCTTCATTTTTCAAGAATACCTGGAAAACCACTTTATAAAATATATCCAAAGATCAGATCCTAGTCAACCTATCATAATCCTTTTTGATGGTCACAAGTCCCATGTTAACATCCCTATTATAGAATGGGCCAAAAGAAATAACATTATCCTGTTTGTTCTTCCTGCTCATACGAGTCATGTTCTTCAGCCCCTTGATGTAGGGTGCTTTGGCCCTCTCCAGAAAATATATAACATGCCTGTCACATATTCTTACGTGAACATCCCTCATCCAGGATTACGAGGTATAACGTTGCAGCCTTAGCATCTAGATCATATGTAAGTGCTCTTTCACCTGCAAACCTTGCATCATCTTTTTGTAAGACTGGTATATTTCCCTATAATAAAGATATCATCACACTTGAAGCTTTTAAGCCATCTGAACCATACCTGCCCCCATTAAACCAGTCAGTTGAGTCCACTGGACAAACCACAAAAAGTACATGTATCACTGACTATTTTAGACTGGTAGAAACATTGATAGATAAAAAGAGAGAGTATCATGCTAATAAATCTAAAAGAGCCACTTTACTGAATGTTTCAGGTAGGGAAATTACAAATCCTGGGGTAACTTCAGAAATATTCAGCAAATCAAAAATTTTGGTTGAACAATCATCAGTTCCTAAACTGAAGAAGCGCAAGGCATTTGAGACACCTTTTAAAGTTCCTCCAAAGAAACCTGCTCCCAAAGAAGAGGTTGCCAAATCCAGTATTTCCCCCCAGCCAGAGCCAGAGCCAGTTCCAGGCCCATCACATGTCAATCTTCTGTCAGATTCGGATTTTGACTCTGACAGTTCTGATGTTTCCGAGGAAGAAAAGTGTTGCGTATGCAATCTGTTTCAGCCAAAAGAACTTAAAAATTGCTTATCCCTTGTTTTTACAAAATGGGCCAAGTGTGATTTTCTGGGTTGTAACCACTGGACACATCTTATTTATTGTTGTAAGGAGAGAGTCATTAGACGCAATGATTCTTTCATTTGTCCATGCCACCCCATAGCTAATTCAGAAGAATAAAGACAGTTTTCATCAGACTGTTCAGTTTTATTGTTACAGAAAGTTTTGTTTCGTAAAATCGTTACCGTTTCACTTGTGTGTTTGAGCGTTTGGCATTAAGTTTGTGAACTGTACTGTACATATTGAAGGCCACGAAATGAGGTCATATTTGTTTGGACGCCATGACAGTTTTTTTGCTCTTGGTTGGTGGGGAAATAAAATGTTGATTTCTAACTGACGGGATGTAAGCAGACTTTAATGATTTTAGCGGTAGGTACAAACGACTTTTTAATGATCAAAATTCTTTGTTACACATTTTGCATCTTTGAAACATGCGTAGGCCGAAATTGTAATTTAAGCCCCACGAAAACTGGTAAGACCACCATACTGTAACCATGAAAATGGATACGTCGACCATACCACCCCTGGGGTTGTATTCACCAACCATTTTTAGAAATTGCATTGAATTGTAAGTCTCATTCTAAATTTAGAAAGTTATGAAATTAGAATCGGAATCAAATTTATCAAAAATTTGGTTAATATGAAATTTAGACAGTTTTTAAGACTAAGAATATCAAATTGAGGACGGTTGGTGGAAACAGACTCTGGTCCATAGAGCATGCAGGAAAGAATCTGTTCGAAATAATTCACGAACATGTATTACAGGAGATTATGGCTTATTTATAAATATATGGATCCGATAAAATTCTCTCAAATCGATCAGTTCAATGACAACTAACTAGTCATAGATAAAAAAATGCCAGCCAGTTCTCAAAAATTTAAATAAAATCCGCCCTTTGAACTTCAAAACAATGTGAGAAAAAAAAAGTGCTTAAAAACTTACTTGACAGTGAGAAAAAAGAATTTACACACCTTGTTTTGTTATTCTGGGTGAAGAAAATGCGTTTGAAAAGCAATTAAAATAAAAAGAATAGTAGAGCTTTGTAATTGCGACTGATCACTTTCATGAAAAGCAGTTGCTAGGCAGACCGTTGTTATGGTGTTCGTGGCCTGTTCTCAATATTTTACTTTGTCAGTTGCTCGTACTCATCAGACGCTTCATTTATAACCTAAAAGTGAATTATTTTCATGCAACAAACGCTTGTTACACCATGATTTGCATAATGGAATTATTGAAGCCGCCTATCTTAGGTATTTCGTCCAGAAGAAAATCGATCTATACGCTTTCGTCACATCGGTTTCAGTTCTTAACTACATGTACCTATCTCTTTTAGAAACTATCTGTCATAGTAAACCGATGGTGCCAAATTACTAAATTTAATACAAAATAGTAGATTTTTTTATGAAGATTCTATCACACCATGGTTCATAGAAAGAATATTTTGTGAGTTTAGCTGTGAGAAAGGGAAAAATTCTTTCGCGAACCTCGGAAAGAATTTTGTCGAGCCTCTGTTCATAACTGGCAACTGGACTACTGGGCTTGTTCGACAAACTAACAATAATCAAACGCTATACATGTAAGTGTGTGTTATGTATAGGTAGCTGCGTAACTTTCCGATATGACAGGTATATTCATTGAACTTATCGTGTCTGAGGACTACTATTCTCATTTTATTTGCAAGCCTAAGCTTAGCTTGAGGGATCGGGGTCCGTCCTCAACAACCATTCTTGGTCTAGTTACGGATTTTGAAAGTAAAACAATTTCTGATTGGCTTAACCATTTGATTTAGCCTATCAGAAATTGTGCTACTTTCAAATTTAGAAAATTCTTCAGAATGAATATGATTACATAACGTCAGATTTAGCTTCTTTGGAAATCATAAGCACCTAAGGTATCATTGGAGAAAAGATATCTCCTCATCGGACAGTATAGATCCAAGGTCAGACTGCAAGTTCTCTACTACTGCAAGTAGTCTTGATCTACACTGCCCACTAAAGGTCAGTGAATCGCGCTTAGCAGCCTAAGAGTTAACTTTTCATGTAAATAATGTAGATCAAGATAAGATAAGTCCATCTATTGGGATTAACGGGATAGTGCGATCAGAATCAGATAGCAAAAAAAAAAAAAACATGTAGTCTAATTTAAGGAATGTGCTATCAGCTAATTTTCGAAATATTAGAATGAGTGTTATAGTGCAGGTCAAGATCAGATCGCAATCTAAAAGTGCAATCTGATTTAAAGACCGCGCTATCAGCTAAGTTTCGGAATATTTTTATAGATAGATTTGAAACTTGTATTAACAATTTCATAACTTTTCAATTGAGGGAATGCCTTTCTATTGCTTAGCGCTAAAATGGTTACGGGAAAAAAAAAACATAAACAACAAGATACAAACAAAACACTGTCAAGATTATGCTTGGAGCCTTACCGAAACGAAAGGTAAGGCTACAACAGGGGTCGTTTATTTCTAAGATCAAAATTTGTCAGAGCTGTTCAAAATTCTCCCCGGGAAAGAAGATTCTATATTTCGCTTGCCAAAGGGCAAGATGTATTGAAAATATCAAGGCCAAAAAAAAAAATAATAATTCCCAGCTACTAATATCAATATTGAAAACAGTGCTGGGACAATACTAATAAAATGAATTACATGTATAGACAAACGTAGGTTAAATTCATAGGTAAATACAATTATAAATAAATAGATAGACTGACAAAGTTTAGAAATATTAAACGATACCTCATTTACTCAAAACGACTTAGTTTATGTTGGTCAACGTAAATTATCAGTAATTCACATAAGAAGTCGTAACAGATGCTGTTATCTGAAGTAAGACCTCTTTTCCAATCACATTTGCCCGGACTGCGCTTGTAGTTGTGGATACGCAATCGAAAACGCTGAGCATTACTTCTTGCAGTGTACTCGGTACACCATTCCGAGACTACTTTTTCTTGAACTTCGACGCTTCCATCCTTTAAATGAAGATTTATTACTTTTTTGGATCTAAAAATATCAGATTGGAAGATAATTTTACAATTTTCCTAGCCGTGCAATCCTACATTAAAGCTACAGGGAGATTTATCTAACGTCTTGTATCCTTTATTTTACCAGTCCTGTCTCCTACCACTCTCCCCCATTTCTCCGACTGACAACAAAGTATTCTACTCCTTTCCATCCTTAAACATGTAAATTCCTAGTTATGAAAAAACTTGACTCTTTTTTTCATAGCGGGAATATAAGTTCTTCTTTTTTTCCGTGTGAGGAAAGATCAGATAACATGCTTGCTAAAAGTATACAATATCTGAAGACTCATTGCGCCAGACCCTGTTTTCCAACATGTATTTCTTCTCATGTACGAGTAATGTACATATATTGTCTGACTCGTATAAAGATGGCAATCAAATGTTTTAAACTAATAAGACTAAAAAATGCCCCAAAGAATGGTTGGTGAATACGGACCCTGGATGATGATGTAGGGAGACATAGGTATACTGTAAGGATTCTTGAGCGATCTGTTCATAGTGTAATCCACACTTCCTGATTCTTTCATTTCATATGTCTAAATCAAATCGAAATTGATCCATTTAATATTATCAATGTCTTAATTGTATCGAAGTTACGATTTTTTACTTTTTTGTTGAAAAGTGTTTTGTTGTCGTCTGTTTCATTATATCTGGTTAAAATTTCTCGTTAAATATTAGATCTATCCCGATCTCCTTTAAACTATGACTAAAGGAATTATAAAGCTAATTGTCAAGTAAATGACTTTAAATTGGAATAATAATGTTCGCGTGAGCCCGAGATAGGAAGATCTAAGATTTCGTGGGCAATTATCTTGTCCAATTATTACATTACCTTCCTAAAGATCTCGGTACATTTTATTATCATTTTTATTTAAAAGCCAATGAAAAAATTCCTGAAGCGCTGAAAGAACCTGACGTTGACTGAAGGGTTTGAAATTCGACCATGTAGATCCCTTCATGTGACTCATAGAAAATAGGCCGTGGCATTTTATTTACATATGAGCCGTGCTCTGGCAAAAGGGGGCTTACTGCTCCTCCGTGATACATTATATTAAGCGAAACATCAGTTACTTATGGATCCATAATAGCCACTCTTTTTAACCCTTAAAGCGCTTTTCACGACTATAGTTGCTTTTGCGGCCAGTGTAGATCAAGATCAGGCTGCACAAAACGTGCAGCCTGATCTTTGATCTACACTGTCCGCTTTGTTGAAACAATGTAGACAAAAGCAACCATGAAATTGCAATTATTTGGGTTGTATTTCTAGTTTGAAACAGTCTGATAGGTTTATTCGGCGCTCTAAGGGTTAACAACAGACTTCATCATGACGTAGAATAGTCCTTGGACATACAGAAAATTGATCAATAGCGGAAAGTTTCGGCCCAGGTCAGCCTGCGCGGACTGCGCAGGCTGACCTGGGTCAATACTTTTCGCAGATGCATTAAGCCCCCTTATCACAGAGCATGGCTCATACACTTTTGCTCAGCAGTCAAATAACGCAGATGTGCAAAGGTTTGAAGAAAAGATTATACCGGTATTTAGTTTAATCCGGTTTATTTCACGTCGATTGTGAAACAAGTTCTCACATTCTATAAAAATTACTCTCGTACTCGCGCAATACCGAATATGAGTAAGTCCAAGAGTTGACCATGCTCATTAGGAAATTCGAACCCGGAACTTTTGATGTAAAAAGCCGATGCTTTGCCTCTACGCTGCTGTCTCCCTACAGTGAAAGTTACATTTTCATTTTCGGAGTTGGGGGCCACATTTTTGCCAAAAAGAAGGCAGAGCAAATGACCTAACGCTGAAGGCCTTTTTAGGATTGCAGAACCTATATTTCTACAATAATTGTGTCCAACATACCGTAGCGTGAATCTTTTGACGGTGCGTGAGAATTAATGATGATTTGGAAGTCACTTTTGGAATGGTTGGTATATCTAGATCCACTCTTGAAGAAGTATGAACCTATTTGTCAAAATTCATTTCCGTAGTTATTCTTTCACAAAACTTTCTGTTGATATACTATGAAGTGCCTTGTTATACATTCGAGGTAAAGTCGACAACATCATATATGACAGATCTACATGTGTGACAAATTGACAGGTAGGCCTACAGTATCGAGTATGATTATCTTGACCTTAATTCTCTCTATCTACTTAGACTGTTACGACGACATCGACTCAGAATTTATATCCTTAAGATGTTTCAAATGCATTAAGAACAACAATAAACCCAAACACTATGCTTTAACATCGCAGAGATGCATTTTTCGATTGTGAAGTCGTTTAGATAAACCAACATGAAAACTGCAGGCATCTCGAAAATTCCAGCTTTGTAAACTCGATCGTCAAATAAATCAAACGGCAGTGCGTTTCGGTTCTACAGTGACCCGATGTACGCACTGAAAACCTCACATACCCTGTTCATTAATCCTTGCTAAAGTATACGAGAGTAGTATAGGCAGGTAGATCTCGGCATTTTGCCGAGATCTCCCTGCCCTGGAGCCCAATTTGCCCGAATCTCCCTGCCCCAGGGCAGGGAGATTCGGGCAAATTTGTCCGAATTGGTCCGAAAAATCGTCGTTTACCCTTAACTTTCCCTTAACCCTTCTAAAACCCTTTTGTTTTGTTCTAAAACCCATATACTTTCTTCTAATGGACAAATTTCTTCTTAACCCTTAACCCTTAACGGTTCCACTGTTGGACTTAGTCTTTTTCCGTGATATAGGCTATATCGCCGAAAGAGGGGTGAAGAGGAGTTAAAGAGGAGTGAAGAGGAGTTAAGGAGGAGTGAAGAGGAGTTAAAGAGGAGTGAAGAGGAGGCAAAGAGGAGTTAAAGAGGAGTGAAGAGGAGGTAAAGAGGAGTGAAGAGGAGTCAGAGAGGAGTGAAGAGGAGTTAAAGAGGAGGCAAAGAGGAGTGAAGAGGAGTTAAGGAGGAGTGAAGAGGAGGCAAAGAGGAGTGAAGAGGAGTCACCTCTCTACGCATATTGACAAGGTTGTCCCCATACTGCCCTCCCGTGGCGGGCAGTATGGGGACAATTGTCCCGAAATAGACTGCCCCCAGGGCAATCTATCTCGGGTAAATTGGATGTGCCACCGTCTTTAGGACTTAGCCAATTCTCTACAATCGTGTTGGACTTAGTCTTTTCTCAACCGTCTTTGTTCGGCTTGAACGATCATCGTTCATCTCTGTAGGACTTAGTTTTTGGAGAGGTCTTCTTTCTCTCTATTAGGGTAAAGTTGGGGTTGGACTTAGTCTTTTTTCTCTATCATCGATTAGGTGTTGTAGATCATAGACTTAGTCTTTTTTCTATAATAGATATTATAGATAGAATATCATAGACTTAGTCTTTTTCTCTAAAGTGTGAACGTGATGCTCTATCTGCATGCTTCCGCTCACGTTCGCGCTCTTTTAAGAGAATTAAGGTTAGCCAATCGTTGATCTCGTTACATTTTTCTGCATTCATACAGATATATTCCTATAGATATTGTAGATAGCGTATAATATTCTACTTACATGCTTTCGCCCATGGTCGCGCTCTTAATTCTGTTAATTCTGTATCAAAGTAGGTCAATCCTCCTGCTAGGCTATAAAAACCGGCCGATTTCTCTCATTTTCACAATGAAGCTGTCCGAGCGCGGTTCTCCATGGTGAGTCTTTTTCTCCATGTTGAGTTTCTAATTGGAAAGTACTTAGTAATACTAAGTTATACTGCTAATACCAAGTTGTTACGGGTTATCTGATGGAAGTTCGGAAGGGAAGTGAAGGACCCTTGAAGGACCCTTGAAGGAAGTTATAGTCTTTTCAGACCTAGAAAGTTCTATGAAAGTTCTTACTTTTCTTCAAATTGTCTTTTCAGACCTAGTCATTCAGACCTACCCAATACCAAGAAAGTTTTTTACTTTCTTCAAATTGTCCTCTTCAGACCTAGTCATTCGGACCTAACCAAGGCCCAGAAAGTCTGCTTCTTCAAATTGTCAAAACAAACAAAGTCAAGTCCTATATGCTTTTCATATCTTTTATTTATTGTCAGATAATCATTACAATGAACGGTTAGAAACAATGAACTGTTAGAACTTTTTATTTATGTACAATAATCATTACAATGAACGGTTAGAAACTTTGAATGAATCATGTATTTGTAAATATGTTATTGTAAGTTGAATAAAGTTAAAAACGTTTTATTTAAACATTCTGTACAATAATCATTACAATGAAACATTTTATTTAAAACATTGAACTGACAAATATATACAATAATCATTACAATGAAACATTTTATTTAAAACATTGAATTAGCAAATATGTACAATAATTAGTCTATGGATCATTACTTGACTTGCAGTCATGTTTAAAAGTTACAGCTTCTAAAACCATGCCTAAAAGGTTGACTTAGCATCAACCCTAAAACAAGGTCTAAAAGACTTGACTTACAGGCATGTTTAAAAGTTACAGGCATAAAACATTGTCGAACAGTACAAGTGTTTTCGGATAGTCCCGTATTCGGACAGTACACTTCTAAAACCACGTCTAAGAGACCATTGTCTGAATTGCAGTTATGTTTTGAAAGCTACAGCCCTAAAACAAGGTCTAAAAGTCTAGTACCCTAGTTAGTATCCTAGTTAGTCTCGTATTTGGATAGATTCTTCTCGTATTCGGACAGTACAAGCGACGATGAGACAATTGTAAGAGCAACGCAGTCTTTGAAAAATTTGATTTTAAAATAGTTTTGAAGCAGTTTTTAAATAGTTCTTTCTTTTTTGTTAAAAATTACAGACATAATTTTCTTTTTTTCTTCGGAATGTCAGGTTCACACTCACTCTTGCGTTTCTTTTCATTATTTTTCACAACATCGGATTTCCATTTACGTCTCAACTCGATATCTGAACAGATCTTCTTTCCTTCTCGTCGCATAGGCTTTACTGAAGAAATCTTGTTGATTTTCTTTTCTGAAGAAATCTTGGCTTTCCCCTCTCCAGGTACTGAGGAAGGTTTTCCTGAAGATTTTTGAACCGTCTGTTCGTTGATTTGGGCTTCTCCAGATTTCTGATCGAGTATAAGCGTATCCTCTTTCTTTTCTGAAGAAAGCTTGTTGATTTGATTGTTCATTTTATCGTTGATTTTCTTTTCTGAAGAGTTTTTCTTCTTCACAGGGTAATCTATCTGAATCCTACAGATTTCTGTATCGCTGATTTCTGTGTTATCAAACTCCATATTTTCAATTTCCCTCTCGATCTGATTTTCGATCTGTTTTTCACTCGATGACTCTTTGGTTTTATCGTTGGTTTTATCGTTGATTTTATCGTTGATTTTATCGTTGTTTTTCTTTTCTTCAGGCAGTAAAGAGGGTTTCTTGTTTTGGGGTTTTTGTTGTGAACTCTGTCCCTTTCCACTCGCTAAAGTTGTAGGCTGTGACGGTTTTGTCTTTCGTTTATTCTCGTCTACTTTATAGGATAATAGAGACCCAACGTATTTCATATGTTGAGATTCACCATTCGTTTCCGCTATTGATGAAATTTTGACATCGTGGGTGTGGGGGTTCACGAAGACAAAAACGAATTTACACAGCTGATTTTCTTTCTCTGGACATCGGTTGGCCCAATGTCCTGATCTGTCGCATGTAAAACAAATATTCGTTGTCACATCATCCCCTTTATGACGTTTGTCGAATGTCGCTTGATCCAGGACTCTGGTGATACGATAGACACCTTTTTCTGCAAATTGTTGTTGGGATAGAAATGATCCCACGTAGTTCCCAGTATGGTAGATTTGATATCGTGGTGGTATATTGCTGATCTCATAATCGTGAGTGTATGGGTTAACATACAAATACACTCTCTTTGGGGTTGTACTTTTTAGCTTGAACTCGCTCATTTTCTAGCGACTGTTCTGTTCGAACTCTTTCCGAAGAATGATGGAATTGCCGATTGTAACATCTTTTTATGCCCATTCGGTCTGAAAAAAGATATAAAAAGCCAGGTTTCTTGAGTTTTGGGTCATTCTATGTCTGGATCATTACTTGACTTGCAGACATGTTTAAAAGCTACAGACATAAAACAACGCCTAAAAGACTAGTGGCGTATTCGGACAGCACAAGCGACGATGAGGCAAGTCAGAACATGTCGAAAAAGAGAAAAAAATTGTTACCGGCCAAAAAAAGAAAAAGAATTCTAGTCTATCCAGACAGTAGTACCAATGATGAAAGCGACGATGAGATATGTCCACTCAAAAAGAGAAAAATTTTGAAAGAAGAAGAAAGTGACGGTGAAAGCGATAAAAAATCTTTGAAAGAGTTATATCAAAAACCAAAACAGTCCTTTTCAGGACTAAGCGATGAAAAATCTTTGAAAGAAGAAAACGATGAGAAATGTTCACCGTCAACCTCAACGATGGAAAAATCTTTGAAAGAAGAAAATCCTACTGGACCATTTTTCCCCAAGGAGAAATCTGTACAAATGGATGTGGATTGTACCACCGAAGACGAGAAATCTTTGAAGGAGTTATATCAAAAACCAAAACAGTCCTTTTCAGGACTAACCAACGAAAATGAAAAAACTTTGAAAGAAGAAAACGGTGTGAAATTTTCACCATCAACGAAGGAGAAATCTGTACAAATGAATGTAGTCTGTACCAGCGAAGATGAGAAATCTTTGAAAGAATCCAAAAAATCTTCTTCAGAGAAAAAATCTTTGGATATGAGAAGTCTATACGCCTTAACAGAAGTGGGGAAAAAGAAGTCAAGAAAATTCAAAACAGAAGCCCATCTACTGGAGGCGTCTTTTAAGAAATTCGATGAACTACAGCCACAACAGTTGACCAGTTTATTCGACGATGTTATCCAACAAATCGTTCAAAAGTTAAAGGCTGAATCGAGGGATATGATTAGAATCAGCGTCAATCATCCCTCATTGGATATGGGTATTCATATTCCCTTTCTATATGTGGAGGAGTTGGAGAGTCATACGATGTTGGATGAGATTGAAAAAGTTCTACAATCGAATGAAGAATTCGTGTTGAACGATGGTCGCATGATATTCGATATCACACATACGATACCGCCAAGCGGTAGTGGGAAAAGACTTAGAGCCACAGAAGTATTGGATTCAAAGGTTTTCGCAAAGAAGAAATATTCACTTGTTGAAATTAACAATGAAGATCATCTATGTTTTGCAAGAGCTGTTATTGTGGGGATTTGTTACCATGAACGTGAAAACACCCAAGCATGGAACCGAAGATGGGATAATATTAAAAGATCAAACAGATTACTTCAAAAGACTGAAGCCGAAAAATTAATGAATGAAGTTGGACTTTCATCGACACAGCCTGTAGGTCTTGAAGAATACAAAAAAATTCAAGAGTTCCTGTATGAAAAAGGTTATGTTATTAAAGTTCACCAACAGCTATCGAAATTGGAGAAAGTATTTGAACATCCAGAAGTGAAAGACGATAGTAAAATCATACATTTGTACTTTCATCAAAACCATTATGATTACATCAAATCCATCACAGGATTTCTTGATTGTGCTTATTATTGTGAGTTCTGCGACATACGTTACAGCAAGCGGGAAGCCCATTATGCTTGCCCAAAGATCTGTAAAGGTTGCTTTCGTGTTGGAAAATGTCCATCAGAATCAAAAGAGTATGTCTGCGACAAGTGTCATAGACGATTTTTCAGTGCAGCATGCTTGAAAAATCACAAAACACTTCAAGGCAAAGAGAAGAAAACCATTTGTGAATTAGTGAAACTCTGTTCAAAATGTGGAGGTCAAATTTTTGACAGAAAGAAAAATCATGTCTGTAACGGAAAGAAAAAATGTCATCTCTGCAAGAAAATCGTTGACTATACTCATCAGTGTTTTATTCAGCCTTACCAAAGTAAGATGAAACATGACACCGATGAAACGAGTTCTTCTGTAGTCAAAAAACCTTTGTTCATTTTCTTTGATTTCGAATGTCAGCAAGATACAGGGGTGCATATTCCGAATTACTGTATTGCACATCGAGCCTGTGCTGAATGTATCGATAAACCACTTGATTTTCATTGTTCCACATGCAGCGAATTCAAAGAAGGAAGAGAAGTTATTTTTCAAGGAAAAGAAACTTTGAGTCAATTTTGTAGCTGGCTCTTTACAAAGCATCATAAAGGAATCATAGGTATTGCCCATAATCTCAAAGGTTATGATGGCCAATTTATTCTCAATCATATTATCAACGTAGGAATGAAAGAACCAGAAGTAACCATGAATGGAAATAATATTTTGAAGTTAGAACTGAACGGTGTGAGTTTGATCGACTCCTTCAGTTTCATGAACTTTGGTTTGGCAAAATTTCCGACTACGTTTGGACTTCAAGAAATGAAAAAAGGCTACTTTCCTCACTGGGCAAATACAGACGAATTCTGGGATTACGTTGGACCGTATCTGGACATGTCTTATTACAAGCCCGACTCAATGTCTGAAGAGGCTCGATCAAAATTCATAGTCTGGTATAATGACAAAGTTCAAAACGGTGGGGAATTCAATTTTCAAAAAGAGATGGAGATGTACTGTCGATCAGATGTTGATATCCTAAGACGAGGCTGTGGTGAATTCAGAAAGTTGTTCATCGAACAGAGTGGAATTTGCCCATTTACAGAGTCGTTTACCATCGCTGGAGCCTGTAACAAGATTTGGCGAAAAGATTATTTACCAAAAGATCAGATAGCCATCATTTCATGCAAAGACCCAATCAGACGTCAGTTTTCTATGAAAGCAATACGCTGGATTCAAAGCATCGCTAGAGAAAAAGGGATTCGTATTCAACACGCCAAAAATGGTGGTGAATACCGAATAGGGAAATACACTGTAGACGGATTTCACCGTCAATCAAACACGGTCTATGAATTCCTCGGGGATTTATTTCATGGCTGTCAGACATGTTTCAAGGATCGAAAATATATCAACCCCATCAATGGAAAATCAATGGCTGAATTGTACGACAGTACTATTGAGCGGCTAGAAACCCTCAAAAGAATGGGATATAACATCGTGACCATATGGGAGCACGAATTCGACGCCAAGATGAAGAAGGATAAAGAGTACAGAAAAACCATTGAAAGTCTATACCCGAACCAGGACCCCATCGAACCAAGAGAGGGTCTGGCTGGAGGCAGATGCAATGCCATAAAAATTGCCTATGATGTTGAGGAAAACAGTGAGAAGGAAATCAAGTACATTGACATTTGCTCTCTGTATCCTTACGTCTGCAAACATAAATTCTATCCTGTAGGCCATCCCACAATCTTGACTTATGAGAACATTGACATGGAGAATATTCGTCAGTATGAAGGACTCATTAAATGCAAAGTTCTACCCCCGATGGATTTGTTTCATCCCGTTCTTCCAGTTCACTGTAACAACAAGATGATGTTTCCACTTTGTATGAAATGTACACAAGAAAGTTCAAAATTTTGTAATCATGACAGAGAAGAGAGAGCCTTAGTTGGAACTTGGGTTACATTCGAACTGTTCAAAGCTCTTGACTGTGGGTATCGACTAATGCAAGTGTATGAAATCTGGCATTTCGACTCTGTTTCGGACCAATTCTTTAAAGGCTATGTGGACAATTTCTTGAAAATCAAGCAAGAAGCTAGTGGCTATCCCGGTTGGTGTCAGACAGATTCGGAAAAGGCCCAATTCATTCGTGAGTATGAGGAAGCCGAAGGGATTCGTCTCGACCCCAAACGTATTCAAAAAAATCCTGGCAAAAGATCATTTGCTAAGATTATGCTGAACTGCCTTTGGGGAAAATTAGCACAGCGTGAAAATATGAGCAAGACGAAATACATCAGAGAACCGTCTAAATATTTCGAGTTGATTACCGACCCGAAATATACGGTGAAACATGTGGAAATCTTTGACAATGAGTGCGAATGCATCTTGGTCAACTATGAAGAAAAGATGGACTTTGTCGAAACGCATGCGACAGCTAATGTTATTGTAGCATCCTACGTAACAGCTTATGCAAGATTGGAGCTGTACAGCGTTCTTGAAAGATTGGGGGATAGAGTTCTGTATTTCGATACAGATAGTTGTATGTACATTCATGATCCTGAATTGTGGAACCCTCCTATCATTAACAGCAGGCTAGGAAAATGGACCGATGAAGAGCCTGATTGCAGAATCACCCATTTCAGAGGATTAGGACCCAAGAATTACGCTTATAAGATGAAAACAAAAGATGGAAAAGAAAAAAGCAAATGTAAAGTCAAAGGAATTACTTTGGATCACAATACAAATCAGCTGGTGAATTTCGACACCTATTCAAAATGTGCTTTGGATCGCACCGTAGAAATTAAAGTTCAGTATGACTGTAGAATCAAAAGGCATAGAGACAGAACAGTGACCAGCGAACCCCAGTCAAAAACGTTTCGCTCTGTCTATACCAAAAGAGTCATTGTAAACGATACTGATACTGTCCCCTATGGTTATAAAAGTTTGAGGATATATAAATAGTCTGTAAGAAAACAACATCGTGTTATATCGAAGTGAACGATCAAAGTAAGACGTTCTTTTAAAATCAGATTTAAAATCAGTTTTAAAAAAACAGATTTTAAAAAACAGTTTTAAAAACAGTTCTAAAAGAGTGAAAAAATCAAAAGTGGAAAAAATCAAAAGTGAGAAATCATGTCAAGTGAAATGCTACCTTTAGACCTAGGTGAAAAAGATGATAGAGATTTCAGTCATCAGCATGCGCTCGATGAACAACTACAGTTTGACATCAAATTCGCCTGTGTGAAACTTTGGATAGATAAATTGCATAAGGGAGTTGCAAAAGGAGAAACATCCTGCAAGTTGTATAGAATGCACAGCTTTATTGTGATGATGTGTGATGATACAAATTTCGATCTTCCTCTCCAAGCTTATTTAGCAATTTGTCTGTTGAAAGATAACTATATTGCTAAACAAATGCGAACCACAAGTCGATGGGTATTCATCATCGTAGGAAGAACAGAAGAAAGTTTTCTGAATGTCCTAAAAATGAAATCCGTTCTATTTGACTTTTACTTACGCTACAAAAAGGGATCTATTCAAGACGGTGAGGAAACAGTGGAAACCATGGAAGGCTATATTCTATTTGATAGAGATGTCACAGAAGAAACCGTATATTCAGCTCTCTCGACAAAAGATCTTTCAAAACATGTTTCAAAACATGTTTTAAAACATGTTTTTCCATTTAGTGGTGTACGCGAATATAGCGAAATGGATAGCAAATTTCCATTGTCTTTAGGTTATGACCAATTGCATAAAGTTATTGTGGAACATGAAGACAAGTGGAAAAATCGAGGTATCTGCGAATTTGCCTTGTAAAGAATTGTTTTGTCATTGTTGTAGATCAAAACTGTCTTGTTAAAAACAATTGTAAGTTGAATATTGTTAAAAACTATATTGTATATAAAATGTATTACCAATGTTTTGTATATAAAAAATGTTCCCAAAAAGTTCAGACTTGGGAAAGAGTTTGAATAAACAAACGATTTTGAAAGATCGTTTGTTTTTTTGATTCCTTCCAAAAAAAGAAAAGCTCAGCTTTGAGCAAAGAGAAAAGTTCGAATAAAGAATATATCTTGCAGAGAATGTTTTAACGATTGTTAAAAATGTTATAGTGCTTTTTAACGCTTGTTAAAACTATCTTGTTAAAAACATTGTCAATGGTTTGTATATAAAATATATCGCCAACGCTTTTAACAAGACAGTTTTAACAAGCGTTAAAAAAACACTATAACATTTTTAACGCTTGTTAAATCTTTGAATGAATTATGTATTTGTAAACATGTTAGAATAATTTAAACATCTGCTTTAAACATTCCTGTTTTTCATGATGATATTATCATGATAAAGTTAAAAACTTTTGAATAAAGAAATGATTTTAAAAAGGTCGTCTGTTTTGATTTCTTCCCAAAACTTGGACAAAGAGAAAAATCTCACAAAGAGAGACCAAAACTTGAGCCGAAGAGAAAGACTTGGAATAAACAAACGATTTTAAAAGATCGTTTGTTTTTTGATTCCTTCCCAAAAGACTTGGGAAACAAAAGAACGTCTGTTTTTGACTCCTTCCCAAAAGAAAAACTTGAGACTTGAGCAAAGAGAAAAATCTCACAAAGAGAGAAAAGTTCAGACTTGGAAAAGAACAGAGATGGAAAAATGTACTATATGACCTCGCCTTCTATGTAAGGTCATATAGTACATTATGTTCTATCTACAAGACCTACAGAAAAAGTCTACGTCCCAAGACAAGACCCCTTCGATCAAAAACTATAAAAGGCTGGGGACCTTTCTCACTAGAATCATTCGAGGTTCGATTCTCGAATAGTACGAATAAACCTGTTAACTAGTGCAAACTTTTTTACAATTAAAAAAGTTTTTGTTAACTAGTGCGAATAAAAACAAACTGTTAACGGAAAATGGGGTCCAACTTAGACCAAGATGATCACGGAAGAATGGACTCCAACTTAGACCAGACAAATCACGGAAGAATGGATCCCATGGAATCCAACTTAGACGGCGACTCCTTACCACAAGAAACCCCCGACCTAGGCATCTTCTCACCACAGCCTGAAAACAGCAGAGATATTCTATCGACAGCGATGAATTCAACATTCATCGACCCGATGATACCACCAGTTAACAAAATCGAAGAAGAAATAACTCAGATGATTTCAACCCAAAATTCTGTAATAACCCAGATTTTAGACGAAGTGAAGATGTTGAATAGAAACATTGAGACATTATGCCAACAAAATCAACAAAGTCGACAGAACTACCAGAGTCAACAAGATTCGTCTGTAAGACAAGATTCAGCTATAACAATTTCAACCCAGATTAACTTTGATAAAACCAGTTTTCAAAAGTTAACAGCTTCTACCGTCACACCTGTAGACCGTCAGACAACTCACCAGCCAACTCAGCAGACAACTCACCAGGCAACTCATCAGTCAACTCAAACAGAAGAACCCAAACCAAAAAGAAGAGGAAGAAAACGAAAATCAGAGACAATAGAGAAAGACGATAACCAACTTCACAAAAAACAACGATTCGATCCCTACTCTGTAATACCACAACGAGTAGAAACAAAAACAGGCTTGGGAAAATATGGAAAAAACATTGACAACTTCAAGGAATTCAAGTTCCCGATGATCTCGAAAGAACAAGGAGAAAAGTTGGCATCAGAAGAAAAGCTATCGTCAGAAGAAAGCTCACGATAGAGGAAAGATCTCAATAGAGGAAGACTCTCAATAGAGAAGAAAAAGCCACAGAAATCAAAAGATCGAAACAGTCCTTTTCAGGACTAACCAAAACCCCTAGAAAATCTATCTTCGACATTTGTGAATAAGTAAGACACCTAGACTCCAAACCTATAAAAGACGATGCTATTTCCAGTAATTAATCATTCGGCTCTCGAATAGACGACAGCTAGAAGACATGGTGATGGACTATCGTATACAATTTCTACTTCTCTCGATGACAAAATGGTATCTAACAACCTTTCTACTAGCCATGATGCATGACTCCACTTTGCCTATACATAAAATAAACAAAATAAGAAAGTTGATAGCAGATCGAAGAAGAATCGTGGAGTGTCCTATCTGTCAGGCAAATTTTGGACCCCATCATTAGACGAGGATAAACCCCCAGCAAGAAAGAATCAAAGGAAAGCTGTCGATAGAGGAAGGTTCTCAATAGAGGGGAAAAATCACAGAAATCGAAAAACAAAAACAGTCCTTTTCAGGACTAACCAAAAAATCCCTAGAAAAGTCTATCTTTTGAGAATTGTCAATCAATATATAGCTCACACCGTGGAGAAAAAAGACTAAGTCCAACCCCAACTTTACCCTAATAGAGAGAAAGAAGACCTCTCCAAAAACTAAGTCCTACAGAGTTGAACAAAGACGGAAAAAAGACTAAGTCCACCAGTCTGAGACCTTGGTACAGCCACAGCATGGCGATAACCTTGTCAATATACCGAGAAAGGTGACTCCTCTTCACGCCTCTTTGCCTCCTCTTCACCCCCTCTTTACCTCCTCTTCACTCCTCTTTACCTCCTCTTCACTCCTCTTTAACTCCTCTTTGCCTCCTCTTCACTCCTCTTTAACTCCTCTTCACTCCTCCTTAACTCCTCTTCACTCCTCTTTAACTCCTCTTCACCCCTCTTTCGGCGATATAGCCTATATCACGGAAAAAGACTAAGTCCAACAGTGGAACCGTTAAGGGTTAAGGGTTAAGAAGAAATTTGTCCATTAGAAGAAAGTATATGGGTTTTAGAACAAAACAAAAGGGTTTTAGAAGGGTTAAGGGAAAGTTAAGGGTAAACGACGATTTTTCGGACCAATTCGGACAAATTTGCCCGAATCTCCCTGCCCTGGGGCAGGGAGATTCGGGCAAATTGGGCTCCAGGGCAGGGAGATCTCGGCAAAATGCCGAGATCTACCTGCCTATACTACTTACGAGTTGGAAAACATAGTTTAGAATTATTTCTTGGAAGCGTCTTTTTTTTACATAACGTTTATAACATTTTTGGTAAAAGTAGTAACTAACAGAACAGGCATTTTAAGCCTTCAGTTACCCCCCTACCCCCCCCTTCTCTCTTTTGATCTAAAATTGTGTGTGTGTGTGTGTGTGTGTGTGTAAATCGAAAACACCCTTTTTTGCATCTATTTCACCATTTCATAGATAACCTGCCAAGAAGAGAACGATACAATAGAAATTTGAATTTCGCAATAATCATTACCTGCTTACACATAACGGCATCGGTAAAGTAAACAGTTAACGGCATACATCCCTGTTATGTACAGCATGCGGGCATCACATTTTGACAGAACTACGCAGAGATCAAAGCAGAGAACTGCTTACTCTCAACCCTTGGAGAGCCGAATAAACCCAAAACAGACATTCGTATGCTAGAAATAAGACTCGAATGCTAATGATATCAGTTTCGAGGTTCCTGTTGTCAAGGATCTCTCAGAAAAGAGGACAGTGTAAATCACAGATCGGACTGCACGTTTGGTGCAGTCTGATCTTCATCTTTACTGGCCGCAAAGGCAACTGTGTAGTTGTGACAGGCGCCTTTAATGGTTTATTCTTAACCGACTTGTCCAAATTAGAAACATTTGCAGACGACAATGCTGGTTGTCAGTAGTTTCCCCTTTCCCGATAATGTTTTCAAATGCTACTTTCCCCAGAAATTTTATGATTGATTGACTGAATGGTGTTTTACGCCATTTTCAATATCAGTTCAGTTTTATCACAGCGACAACTTGCTTGTTCACGTATGCCCTGGGTTTCTCAAGCACTAGGCAGGGGCTCTGAAGTGTTTTGCCCGACGACATTCCTACGAAAAATCCAGTGTTTCCACTGAGGCTCAAACCGTGGTCCTCCACGTTATGAGTTATCATTGAACAAAGCAGATTCGTTAAATATAAAGTATCTGACAACTCGTGACAACTCAGTTCGTTCAAAATTAGCTCTAGTTTTAGCCGAATGAAATAACAGCAATGCCTAAATCGAAATTAGAAATAAAACCCGCTCTTTGAACTTCAGGACAACTAAGCAAAAAGTGACAACATCATTTAAAAATATCGCTTAAAAACTTTCTTAACACAGAGAAAGAACATCTACACACCTCGTTTAGTTATTCTGGATGAAGAAAATGCGTTAGAAAAGCAATTAAAATAAAATTATTGGAGAGCTTTTGTAATTGCGACTGATCACTTTCATGAAAAGCAGTTGCTAGGCAGATCGTTGTTATGATATTCATGGCCTGTTCTCGATTTTATTTTGTAATTTTGTCGTACTCATCAGACGCTTCTTTTGTAATGTAATACTGTGTGACTTTCAGTTAACAAACGCCTTTTACACATTGATTTGTGTCGCGCGAATTATTGAAGCCGCCTATCTACAAATGGTATTTCGTCCAGAAAAAAAATCGACCTATACGCTTTCGTAACGACGGGTTTAGTTGTTAACTATTTTCCTTAGACACTAAATCAAAGAGCATCGATGGCGTATGACTCAGAAATCTAATATAAATAATATTACTTTTAAACCTTATTTTTTGTTAAATTTAAGATTCCATCAGAGTGCTTTCTAGACAGGATTTTAAAAAAAAATTTTTTTTTAGTTTGTTTTAGGCTGTTTTCAACGTTACTTCTGTATGATCGAGGCAACCGGTGCTTCCTAAGAGTTCTTTTACTAGTTCTTTGCACAGCTGCTGGGGGTGACTCAAGGAAGAGCGGAAAGTGTAAATCAAGATTAGACTGCACCGAACGTGCAGTCTGATCGTGAACCTACACTGCCTGGTAAGTAGTTATTTACGATCAAAGTTATTTTCCGGGAAAAAAATATCTCCTCATCGGACAGTGCAGGTTCAGCTTCAGACTACATGTTCTGTGCAGTTTGATCTTGATCTACACTGTTCGCAAAAGAACAGCAGTTTAGGAATTTTTTATTAAGCAGGATATTGATTGACCGACTCAATGGTAAGACTTTAGGCCGAAGTCATCTGTTAATGCGTTGAATAAGGACGAGAAAATATCTGTCAATATTTCATGAGAATATCCTAGGATACCATTACGAAGCAGTCATTTGACATTACCCTTCATCAAAAGTTGTTAATTTATTCGATAGTTCATTAAAATTTCAATAGATATACCGGTAAATGCATTATCATCCACTATGAAAAGATTCTCAATTCTGACGCAAAGACATGCCATCATATTAGTTATTAGTTAAAAAAAAAGTTTAAAGGGAGGTAATACTTTCGTCGGTGATTATTCAAACAGCTGAATCAATGAAAACATTTTCACATTTCTGTTTGGGTTGGAATCGATCTATCTTACAAAATAACAGATAATGTAACAAGAAATGTGAAGTTTAAACTTTAAATGGCTCCTTTTCCCATACTGATTGTCGAATGCTTTTTTTTTTTCAAAATCAATAGAGTTCAAGCTATAGGGTATGACGGACATCCGGGCACTTTCATTGATCACGTGATAGTAACCGACGCGGAGGTGAAAATAGACGTCATCTTTAGTAGTGTTTGATAGTGAACGAGTCATATTTTAACACCGAAATTCGTCGTAAAAGCGATAGATATGCCGAAAATCTGCAGTGCCATTTGGGAAAATAGAAAATGCTTTTATTCCGCATTTCCCTTTTTAAATTTCGTCTAAAATTTTGCCATTTGTGCAAAGAGTAAAGGGTTAACTCCTTACCACCAGGGATCGTATATTACACGTAATTTACGATCCCTATTACCACACAACAAAAATATCGACTTGTCAAAAACTGAAAATGTTTGCAGACAACACTTTAAACATTGGTCAAATGATTAAATTTGTCTTTGATAGGATAGAAAACATTGTGGGAAAAAGGAGAAAATGTTAGTTACCAGCATTTTCTCTTTTCCCACAATGTGTTCTAAAGTCTTCTCTATCAGGGTCGTTAAAAGTCGTAATTGTGAGGTGAAGGGTTAGATTGACTCAAGGTATGAGTTATGTAAAAGTTAAAAAAAAAAAAAAAAAAACATTGTAGGAAAAGGAGAAAATGCTGGTCATCTGCATTTTCTCTTTTACCCACATTGACCAAAATAATAAAATTCAAACTTGTCAAAACTCAAAAGCACTTGCTGACGAAAAATTAGATATGGCTCAAATAGTGATGAAATATCCTGTTTGGGGTTAGAAAGACTTTGGGAAATGAAGAAAATACTGATTACCAGCATTTGCTTTGTTTCTTTAATTTGTCCAGTTTGAAAGCCCTTGCAGATAACAAGTTCAATATGGCTCAAAATGATGGTGTTACAAGGGAGAAAACATAGTGGGAAATGGAGAAAATGATGCTTTCCTGTATTATTTGTATTATCAAATGTTTTAATCTTTAACTTTTTACCAAACAATCCCATTTTTTAATGACTGTGGAAAGTAACTTTGGGAAACATTGTGGGAAAAGAGAAAATGCTGGTAACCTGTAACCAGCATTTTCTCCTTTTCCCACTATGTTTTATCCTTCCTAATCCAAATTCCATCATTTGTGTTGCACTTAATTCGTCATCTCCAAATACCTTCAGTTTGTACAGGTCTATCAAGAATATTGCCGTATGGTAAAGAGTAAAGATAGATCTAATTTTTGCAGGAAAATTTGGGAAAGGAGAAAATTGTCTATTAAATGCAACATTAATTTTACTAGAAATCTGCATTTTCTTCTTTCCCTCAGTGTTTTCTGCTCCTAGAGATCAATACCATCTTCTAAACCCTATTTAATATGCTGTCTAGATAAGCTTTGAATTTGGACCATTCTAAGTTTCTTGTGTGATAAGGAGTAATTTATGACCCTCAGCATATCCCTCCCTGGTAAAGATCAAAGGAGGGTGATGTTGTGGCGTTTATTGGATAAATTTAGTGAAACAATGAAACATCCTTTGACTTTCAGAGGCTCCTTAACCCTCTACCACTAATCAATTTGCAGACAATAAATATAATATGGTTCAACTAATGTGATTTGTCTAAAAGAAAACAGTAAGCATCTTCCTTTTCCCACAATGTTTTAAAAGGCCTGTTTTTTTTTTTTTTTTTTTAGGGACCTCAAAACACTGGGTTGTATATGGTAAAGGATTAACTGGTTATTTTTTTACAACCACAGGGTTTTGTGGACCCCTGACTGTTGTCTTTGGGCCATAATACCTTTGACATAGCAATTCAGTCAAGGATATACACTGTTAACATATATATTTTTTCAAAACAAATATCATTTTGTATCAGTTACACATTTCTTGTAGTGGAATTAGATGTTCAAGGTGTGAAACCATTACGGGTAAAATAAATTACTTTATCTTACCACAATTCATTTTTTGGATTTGAACATTTCACTATATTGATAAAAGGGTTTTATATTCTCCTTTTTTTAAACGGGGTGGGTGGGTGTCAGTATTTTACACTTGGCCAGTTAAAAGCAGTTGCACACGCGTAAACTAAATATTGAACAATTGATGACATTTACATGTATTTTGTTTTTGAAGTGGTAGACGACATTGTGCAAAAAGATGACAATGCTGGCTGCTAGGAACCGCTGTTAGCATTTTCTCCTTGTCCCATAATGTTTTTGAAGGCAACCATTGAGGTGGTTGAAACACAGTATTGAATGTATTAAAAGGATTAAATGACTTTCAGCCATGGATAGATCAATAATGCAATATGCAATGTCACTGACAGAAATGAAAATTCATTGTTAATAATTATTAATGATCAAGCACGTTAGAGCAATTATACCACACAATCCCAGCTTTGAGCGAGGAAAAAAGCTTTAGAAAATATGGTGGAAAAGGTAACAAGCAATTTCTGCTGACACTTCGCACCTCAGGCCCGGTCCCTCATACCTACTATGACTGGGTGCTTTTACCTCTACCCTGATATTAGTCAACTCTACAAGTAACATACATAATATTAAATCTATTTGTAACAAAATTCTTGGTCCGCAATAGTTTGTGATCGCAAAAAAATAGTTCTTATTTCACGATCAAAATCTCGATCAGCCTATAGTAATAGCTGGTTGCTATGTAACATTTTCACCTCCGAAAATAGCGTCCGCTGGTTGCTACGGGAAGCTACGTCACGCCGACATACTCTATTAATAATATATAGCAACTGTGCAAGTTTCATGAAAATTCGACCGCAAATGCTGACTTAATTGCATAAACAAGAAATGCAACTTTTCAACTGTAAATGGCTACTTTTCCCATACTGACTGTGAATTTTTTTTTTTTTTTTCCACAATCAATAGGGTTCAAGCTGTTGATGATACAAAGCAGCTGTGCAAGTTTCATGAAAATTCAACCTGAAATGCTAACTTAATCGCGTAAACAAGAAATGTAAATTTTCTACTTTAATTGGCTACTTCTCTCATACTAATCATCGTATTTCTTTTAACAAGAGGGCCATGATGGCCCTGTATCGCTCCATTGGCTTGGCTTATAAACCATAAATACTAAACATTTCAATTCTGAGCCACATGGTTTCAAAATGAAGACTTACAAATTTTTCTCTGTAAAAGCCCATGTGAAAGTTGAGACCCGCAGGGCAAATCCATTTTTGATCCCAGAGCTATAATTACTTGAACCCTGGTAGAGGTCCACAAGATAAAGCCACATGCCAAAATAATACAAGTCTATGTTGTATGGTTATAAATAAAGTGATTTTCAATTTTCGTCCATATGAAGCCTCTGTAAAACATACGACCCCTGATGCAAGGCTAATTTAAAAAAAAATAAATCAAAACAGGAAGATTTCTTAAGTTGTCACTATGTAAGCCCATTTAAAACTTGTGACCCCTGCGGCGGGGCCAATTTTGACCCCAGGGCTAAAATTTTGGCCCGCTTGGTAGAGGCCCACTAGAAAAAGCTACATGCAAAATTTGGTAGCTCTAGGCCTTATGGCTAGGTTCAGGAAGATTTTTAAAGTTTTCTCTATATAAGCCTATGTAAAACTTGTGACCCCTGGGGCAGAGCCAATTTTGACCCCAGGGCAATAATTTGAAGAAACTTGATAGAGGTCTACTACATAAAGCTACAAGCCAAATTTGGTAGCCCTATGCCTTATGGTTTCAGACAAGAAGATTTTTAAAGATTTCCAATATTTTTCAGTTTTGTTGCCATGGCAACCAGAGTTTTTGAAGGAATCAAATTCTTTCAAGAAATTCTTAAGAGGACCATGGCAGGATCATTTCTGTGAAGTTTCATGAAAATTGGATGGGTAGTTTCAGAGAAGAAGATTTTTGAAATAAAAGTTAACGCACGGACGGACAGACGCACGGACGGACGCACGACGGACACCTGGCCATGACATAAGCCCGCTGGCCTTCAGCCAGTGGAGCTAAAAATCAACAGTCTTCTAGCTGTTGTTAACACAAAGCAAGTATGCAAGTTTCATGGAGATCCGATCACAAATGCGGACTTTGTCACATTAACAAAAAATGTAAATTTTCAACTTCTGCCTACTGACTGTCAGATTTTTTTTTTTCAAAATCAACAGGGTTCAAGCTATTCATGAGATAAACAAACTGTGCAAGTTTCACGAAAATCAGACCACAAATGTGGGCTTAATCATGTAAACAAGAAATTGAAATTTTGAACTTTAATTGGCTACTTTTCCCACACTGTAAGTCAGATTTTTTTCAAAATCCATAAGCTGCAAGCTATTGATGACATAAACAAAATGTGCAAGTTTCACGAAAATCCAACCACAAATGCAGACTCGATAGCATAAACAAGAAATTGAACTTTTAAACTTTAAATAGCTACTTTTCCCACATTGTTTGTCATTTTTTTTTCAAAATCAATAGGGTTTTAGCTATTGATCAAATAAACAAACTCTGTAAGTTTCACAAAAATTCAATCACGAATGCAGACTTTATTGCGTACACAAGAAACTGAAATTTTAAAATTTAAATGGCTACTTTTCCCACACTGTTTGTCAGATATTTTTCAAAATCAATGGGGTTCAAGCTATTGATGAGATAAACAAACTGTGCAACTTTCATGAAAATCCGACCACAAATGAAGACTTTATCATGTAAACAAGAAAATGACCAACTGACGGACAGTTGGATGGACGATGGAAACCACGCCGTGACATAAGCTCTGCTGGCATACAGCCAGTAGAGCTAAAAAGAACTCAAAAACTAATTTCTCTTTGGAAGTGTAGAAAGTTATTTGGAAAAGGGCAAAATGCTGGTTACCAACATTTTCTCCCTTTCCCACACTGTTTTCAAAAGCCTTCTTCCCTTAGGTCCTTTTGCCGAGCCCGGTATTGGAGTAGGTAGCATACAGGACTTGAAACAAAGGGATCTCTTTTTTGATGATGTTATATGGGAAAGCAGCCAGTGGCTTGCGAAGAATACTGTGCAAGATACTGGTAAACGAAACTCAAGGAAAGCATGAATAGGTGCACTGGCTGCCGAGATTTAACTGAAATGAAGTTGAAAATGGCATTAAAAACCATGTAAACACACAAACTATCTTTCATTCTTTGAGTGGTAAAAATACTTCCACGTAGCAATTCGACACTTTAATGTTATACTATTACAGATATGAAAAAAAATCTTTAAAAAAACTGTCGTAAGAGAAAATGGTTTAACTCTCTAGCAAACAACAAAAATTTAGACCCGTCAAAATTAAAAACATTTGCAGACAACATATCAAATGTGAATCAAACAATGGGATTTCTTCATGGGAGGGTAGAAAACATTGTGGGAAAAGGAAAAAAATGCTGGTTACCAGTATTTTCTCCTTATTACAAAATGTTTTCAGCATACTCTTTCTTTGGGGTCGTTAAAACACAAGATTGTTTGGTAAAGACTTAATTACAAAATGAGTATTATGAAAAACCCTATGCCCCAGATATGTAGTAAAGGACCAAGAAATCATAGCCCCTTATGGACCTGATTTGCTCTACTGGCTAAGACAGCAGAAGGCATGGTGTAGAACAAATAAAGAATTAATTAAAATACAATTTTTCAAAACCACTTGTTTGGAATCCAGTCAAATTTGGTAAGGTTTTAGTATTCATTGTATTTGACAATCCTTGCAAGTTTCGAAAAAATGGGTCCAATAATGTGGACTTTGTTGAGTAAACAAGACTAAGACATCAAATGGATGCTTTTAAACTGATGACTGGATTTTCTTCACTTTCAATAGGATTCAACCTATTGATGATATAAAGAAACTGTGCAAGTTTCATGAAAATCTGACCACAAATGCAGACTTTATTATGTAAACAAGAAATGCAAATATTCAACTTTAGATGGCTACTTTCCCTTGCTAATTGTTGGATATTTTTCTAAGTGAAAAGGGTTCAAGCTAATGATGAGCAAGTTTCACAAAAATCTGAATAAAAATGCGGGCTTTGTTGTGCAAACAAGAAATGGAATTTTTTTACATTAATGGCTACTTTTCCCTTGCTAACAATTGGATTTCTTTCAAAATCAATACGGTTCACGCTACTGATGATATAAGGAAATTGTGCAAGTTTCATGAAAATCAGACAACAAATGTGGACTTGATCACGTAAACAAGAAAAAGACAAACAGACAGACAGATGGACAGATGGACAGATGGATGACGGCAACAACGCCATGACATAAGCTCTGCTGGCCTTTGGCCAGTAGAGCTAAAAAAACTGAATGTTTTTTGTCTGCAGAAAAATAAATTTCAGCTTTAAAACCCATCTCACTCTATCGAGACAAAAAAATGTCAGATGTTGTCTATGTTTAGACATCAAGATCATGTGACTGCTGGATTGACCAATCAATTTTTCTATCAGATTTTTCACTTTGTTTGGGGATTTCCTTTTCATTAGTCAGTTATTACATTGGGCAATTATTTCCAGGGGAATGCAAAAATGTTGGGTCACAGGTATCCTTACTGGTATATTATCTCTTTGCCACAGTGGTCTAAATTCAGTCATTTACTATCGACCAAACAACAAAATTCTAGACTTGTCCAAATTGAATGCATTTGCAGATGACAAATTCAGTATGGCTCAAATGACGGTATTTGTCTTTGAAGAAGGAGAAAACATTGTGGGAAAAGGAGAAAATGCTGCTTGCCAGCATTTTCTCCTGTTCCCACGATGTTTTCAAAGCCAAGAAAGACAGCCTTTGAAAATGCTGGTTCTATCCGTTCAGACACAAATTTCATCATTTCAGCCACACATAATTTGTTGTCTGGAACAAATCTGAATTTGGAGCAGTCTGAAATTTTGTCATTAATAAGAAGTTAAGGATAGATAAGCAAACGCATGTAATGAACCACAAGAGCACGGCATGCTAGTGCCAGCACCTGGCTGCAGTAGCTTTTAGGAACAGAATAATTTTCGGTGAAAATTTCATATTTTAAGTTGAAAAAGGGATATAACTGTGTCAAAAAGATTCTAATGGTTACCTGCCCTGGTTGTATGGGTTCTCCTTTAGATAGTAACCAATAACTAGTCTGAGTTTGAAGTAAATATCTTCATTAATGACCAAGTTAGTACAAAATGTCAAAGTTTTAGCACAATGACACAGACAACGCAGCTGATGACGACGCAGACAACTGGGCTATGACAATACCTTGATGTTTTCTTCAAAAACAGTCCATCTAAAATCTGTGACGAGACAGTCATTGCAAAACTGAGGTAAGACTTAAATTTTTTATAAAAACCACAATGTCTTTTTGATACACAAGTAGACAATTATCTCTTTTTTTTCTATATGTAACAATGCCAAAATTAGCAAGAAAATTTTTTTAACTCTTTACCACAGGCCTTTGAAGCTCCATTGGTCTATCAAACACTAAAATTTTCCTTGGTCGATCATCGAGCACTTTTGTGCATTGCCTGTATATATCACAGAATACTCAAATTTCCATTTACACCATTACTGTAAAGAGTACATTGGCAACTGCCAACTGCCTCTTCTTATTATTGTACATAATAAGACAAGGTGTGCAACGAAATCCAAGAAAATTTTACCCCTGTCCCTTTTCAGTGACAAATGGAAAACTAAACCTGGTTACCTTTGCAGATGGGTTCACAAATGATTTTTCTTGTGCACCCTGACCTTCAGAAGTCCCAAACGGCTCTTGCAATCAAGTAATAGTTTTAAAAAATTTCTAAAAGCTTTTACATTTTCTGGATCGCCATGGGCTGATGTCACACAATTCATTATGATGCAGCAAATTATAACTTGTGTGAATTTACTATCAAAAGATGTGCAAAACTTTTTCACCAATAAACAGTAAATATGCATTTGAAAATATGCGAAATGGAATATGAAAATCGTGATACTGGATAAGATGAAAAGATAAATCATAAGAGACAAAATATTAATTCAAAAATTTCATCAATATATCAACAAAAAAATTTTTAGATATTTGTTTGAAAAAAATATTTTAGTTATAATTCACTGCAGGATACTAAATTGTGTGACATCAGCACATGGAAATTTGGGATATGTAGAAGCTTTTGAAGATTTTTGAGATCAGAGCTATTGCTTAACACTTTACCAAGTAACATTTTAGCCTTGTCCAAATTGAAAGTTTTTGCAGACGGCAAAATAAATGTGACTTAAAAATTGAAATCTGTGCTAGGGAGGGAAGAAAACATTGTGGGAAAAGGAGAAAATGCTGGTTACCAGCATTGTCTCCTTTTCCCACAATGTTTCAAAAGCTTTCTTTCACAGGGTCATTAAAAGTCAGGATTGCGTGGTAAAAGGTTAATTGCACGAGCCGTTTGGGACTTTCGAAGGTCAGGGTACACAAGAAAAATCATACATGAACCCATCTACGACGGTAACCAGGTTTATTTTTCCATTTTTGTTTAAATATTATCTCTGAATGGGGACAGGGGTAAAATTTTACTTCGGTTTCGTTGCACACCTTGTCCTACTATATACAATATAGAGGCAGTCGCCAATGTGCTATTTATAGCAAAGGTGTCCAATAAGGAAAATTTTGTCATCCCGTAATAGATCAATGGAGTTTCAGTTGTCTTTGCCTGTACCAGCCAACAATATTTTGGACTAAACCATACTGAAAGCATATTGTGGCTCAAATGATGATTTCTGTCTTTGATACAGCAGAAAACATTGTGAAAAAAGGAGAAAATGCTGGATTCCAGCATTTTCTGGTTTTCCCACAATTATCTTTAAAAGCCTTGTTTTTCAGGGTGGTTAAAACTTGGGTTTGTAAGATAAAGAGTTGTTACTGCCTAAATAAGCAAAAAAACCTTTTTTCAATAATGCCTGTGATTAATCCTTTACAAAATGATTTCTTGTTTCAACAACTCTGAGGAAAAGACCTCTGAAAACACTTTGGGAAAATGAGAAAATGCTGTTTACCAGCATTTCCTTCTTTCCCTGCAGTGTTCTATACCCTTTCAAAGATAAAACCCATTATTTGTGGTCAGTAAATGCTTTCAACGTAGACGATTCTAAAATTTTGTTGTCTTGTAAAGAGTAAATATGTTGAGGGTCAAGCCTTTTGCAGACTGTGTGGTCAAGATCAGCCTGCACATATTACAGTCTGATCTTGGACATTGTCAAATATTTATGAGAAATTCTGACAAATTCGAAATGAATACAAATGAGCTTAAGTTCTCTGGTAGAATAGAAGACATTGTGGGAAAAGGAGAAAATGCTGGAAACCAGCATTTTCTCCTTTTCCCACAATGTTTTCAGAAGGCTTCTTCCTCAGGGTCATTAAAACACAGGATTGTTTGGTAAACATGTGATTGTGTTAAAAAGCCACCCGGCTTAAGTCTTTACCACACAACAAAATTTTAGGCTCGTCTAAATCCAACTCATTTGCAGAAAACAAATTAGATGTAACTCAAAAGGTATAATTTCATGTTGAAAATGGATAATACATTGTGGAAAAACGAGAAAATGCTTCATACAAGCATTTTCTCCTTTTCCAACATTTTTTTCAAAAGACATCTTTTTCAGTGTTATTAAATCTTGGGACTGTGTGGTAAAAAGTTAAAAGACTAGTTTCATTTGCTTCTTTTGTGGTTGTTTAACCTTTTACAACACAATCTTGAGTTTTAACAACCATGGGGTAGCAAGCTTTTGAAACATTGTGGGAAAAGAGAAGAAGCTGGTAACCAGCATTTTCTCCTTTTCCAAAAATATTTTCTACTCTATCAAAGACAAATACAAGTAGCACAATTTCAGCCACATTTAATTGGTCATCTGCAAATGCTAACTGGGATGAGTCTAACAGTTTGGCGTATAGTAAAGAGTTAACCCTTTAACACACAATCCTGCTGAGTTTTAACAACCCTGAAGTAGAAAGCTTTTGAAAACATTGTGGGAAAAGGAGAAAATGCTGGTGACCAGCACCATGTTTTCTATTCTTTCACAAAGAAAGTCCATCATTTGAGCCGCATTTAATTTATTGTCTGCAAATGCTTCCAATATGGACAAGTCCACAATTTTGTTGTGTGGTATTGAGGTAAGACAGGTTCAACTCTTTACCAAACAACAAAACTTTGAATCCATCCAAATTCAAAGCATTTGCAGCCGACTATTTCAATGTGGCTCAAATCGTAAAACTTGCCTTTAATTGAGAAGAAAGCGTTGTGGGAAAAGGAGAAAATGCTGGATACCAGCATTTTCTCCTTTTTCCACACTGCTTTCAAAAGGCTTCTTCTTAAGGGTTGATATTTTGAGAAAACATTGTTGCAAAAGGAGAAAAGACTAGTTACCAGATTTTTCTACCTTTCAAACAATGTTTCCCACCATTTCAAATACGAATTTCATCATGTGAATCACAAACAATTTGTCTTCTGCAAATGATTTTAAAATGGCCAATTCTAAAATTTTGTTGTCTGTGAAAGAATTCATTGTTTTAATAAATCACATCCTAAACACTCCGAATGAAGTTCGTTCCTGCGAAGCGTTTAAAGCAGCACTTAAAGAAAGTCCCAGAATAGTTCTGGTGTCGACTGGATCTATGACGCCATCATCCCATAATCTGAAAGTAAACATAGAAGTAACTGTGCTGATCCTTTACCATACAATCCAGACAGTTAATGACCTTGAGGAAAACATTGTGGGACAGGGAGAAAATACTTGTAACCGGCATTGTCCCTTTTTCCCACAATATTTACTACCTGTTCGAAAAAGAAAAAATCTCTTTTTGAGTAACACTTATCTTGTATGTATATTCTTGCAAGTTGGACACATCTAAATTTTTGTTGTTTGGTAAAGATTTAGTCTAATATCCCTTATCCCATGGAAACATTTTTTGTATAGAAAAAAAATTGAATGGAAGGACTGGAAAGGTCATACAATTTGACAAATGGACAAACAGTGTTACAACTTCATCCATCTGCCTTTCAGCAGGAAACATTTCATCCTTTACAACACCATCCCAAGTTCCTACTACCTTCAGAAAGAGGGCTTTTGAAAACTTTGTGGTAAAAGGACAAAATGCTGGTAACCAGTATTTTCTCCTTTTCACACAATGTTTTCTACAATTTCAAAGACAAATGATATTGTTTGAGTCATATTTATTTTGTCGTCTGCAAATGTTTTCAATGTGGAAATGCCTACATATCTGTCGTTTGTTAAAGAGTTAAAAACTGTTTGTAAATAAGGGTCCTGTTTTCAGTGTTTCCACATGAAATCTCGTCTTTTATTCTATTATTAAACCCTTTACCTCACAATCCCGTTTTTCTAGATGACCTTGACCAGAAAGGCTTTGCTGAACTTTCCGGGAAAAGGAGTAAGTGCTAGTAACCAGCATTTTCTCCTTTTTCCCACAATGTTTTCTACCAGTCCAACGGCAAAATTCAGTGTTACAGCCACATTTAATTTGTTGTCTTCAAATTCTTTCGATTTGGGCCAGTCTAAAATTTTCTTCTTGTTTGGTAAAAAGTAAAGTCTATTTTATCACACATATACTAAAAATAGCATCATCATCATCATTCTCATTCTACTTTTGCTTTGTCAAGATACCATTCTTTGCAAGTTCAAAAAGTTTAGTATGGGGAATTATCTAGGTTAACTTAAGAAATATAAAAAGACCAGTGTTCTGGCAGGAATTTTTCAGGTGGGCGACAATAACTGTTTCATACTCTTGCAGAAATAGGAAAGATTATCAAAATAAAGGAGATCTAATTCAGTCAACACCAATTTACCACATGAATCTAGATTGATTGTATGGTGTTTATTACTGTTTTCCACATTATTTCAGTTATATTGCAGGAGCCAGTTCATCTATCCATGCTTTTCTGGAGTTTCCTTAACCAGTACTATGCACAAGTTTCTTCCCAAGCCACCACCTGCTTTCCCAAATAACCATCATTGAAACAATGATTATGGGTGAGAGAGGAGTGAATCCTGTCGCAATGACTATGATCAATCCTTGGAAAGAAATTGGCACCAGCAAACCCCTGTTCTCAAGACCTCTTAATTCAACAGGGCAATGTCCAAGAATCACTGACTCAGCAGAACATTGGAAGAATAATTAATCTTCAGCACCGGAGAGTATTATCAAGTTATAAGACATTTTGATGTGATATGAATACCAGTATTCATAGCAAACACACTTTTGCAAGTTCTTTTACCCTGATCTAATTCAAAAAGACTATTACAAGTTCATTTTCTAAAAACTGGTGTTAAACTTTTGCAAGTTAATTTTCCTGCAACTGATGACAAACTATTGCAATTTCATTTTCCCAAAACTGATGGATGAAGTTTCATGCTTTAAAGTGTTACTAAACTTTACAAAATGATCCCCTGTTTTAATAACCTTGACAAGGATGTCTTTAAAAACACTGTGGGAAAAGGAGAAAATGCTGGTGACCAGCATTTTCTCCTTTTTCCACAATGTTGTCTACCTTTCTAAAAACATATCTTATCATTCTAGCCACATTTAATTTGTTGTCTGCAAGTACTTTTATATAGACGTTTCTATTTCTTGTTTTATCTGGTTAGGGCTAAATGGTTATTGAGCTTAAACTTACCTGGCACTGGAAAAGTATGGGCTTCCTTCCATCTCATATTTCTTGATCACAGGTCCTTTGAGGGCCTTCTCTTCTTCCTCTGTCCACTGTCATTAGACAAATCAATATTGTAAACAGATGAACAAACAATACAAGTACAGACCATTCTTGATTCCTGACAGAAAAGGGGTAACAAACTGAACTAACTAAACAAACTTTGATACATGTATAAATCTTCCTCAAACCACTGACAGACAAAAGTAAAAATACTGTAACACTGAGGAAGAGGGCTTTTAAAAACATGGTAGCCAGCATTGACTGCTTTCCCATAATGTTTTCCATCCTTTCAGAGAAAAATTCCACAATTTGAACTACATTTGATATGTCGTCTGCAAATCCTTTAGATTTGGACACCACCAAAATTGTGTTGTTTGGTAATGGATTATATAAACTATAAAAATTGATTTAATCCATTACCACACAATCCCAAGCTTTAACGACCACAAGAAACAAGGCTTTTGAAAACATTGTGGGGAAAGGAGAAAATGCTGGTTTGGTAATGGGTTATATAAACTATAAAAATTGATTTAATCCATTACCACACAATCCCAAGTTTTAATGACCACAAGAAACAAGGCTTTTGCTGGTAACCAGCATTTTCTCCTTTTCCCACAATGTTTTCTACCCTCTTAAAAGTAAATTACTTATTTTGTTGTCTGCAAATGCTTTCAATTTGGGCAAGTCAAATTTTTGTCATTTGGTAAAGAGTTAATCCATTACTTTCTGTGAGTTACTATGGAAAATTTTCAATACATAATTAGTGACTAGTAACTAGTAAAATAAGAAAAAATGTAGATGAGATAAGTTAATTTGAACACATGTCAAAACATGATAGCAAAAGGAACAAGAGCACTGCATGCAGGTGCCAATGCTCAGCTGCAGTTGCTTTTAGTTAGGTATAACTGTGTCAAAAATATTTTGATGGTTACCTGCCCCTGTTGTATTGGTTCCCCTTTTGATAGTTAATATCGAGTCCAAGTCTGAAGTTATCATCTTTAGTAATGACAGAGATATTACACAAGAGGGTCATTGGCCTAAAGCACTCATCTGAGTAAAATCGTGTATGGTTGATAATGCTGAAGAGATCCTGGTTTTAATGATGTAAAATAAATGAGTGTAAGTGACCTAGGTTTTGACCCAACATGACCCAATTTCCAATTTGTCAAAGATATCATCAAGACAAACATTCTGACCAAGTTTCATGAGTATCAGGCTTAAAATGTGGCCTCTAGAGTACACACAAGCTGTTTTAAAGAATTGCCACTGTGACCTACTTTTTAACCCAACATGACCCAATTTCCAACTTCAGACAAACATTCTGACCAAGTTTCATGAGTACCACACTGAAAATGTGGCCTCTAGAGTGCACACAGGGTTTTTCTAAGATTTGGCCCAGTGACCTACTGTTTGACCCAACATAACCTGATTCAACCTCTTCCAAAATATCATCAAGACAAACATTCTGACCCAGTTTCATGAGTATCAGGCTGAAAATGTGGCATCCATAGTGCACAATAGGTTTTCCTAAGATCTGGCCCAGTGACCTACCTTTTGACCCAACATGATCCAATTTCGACCTCAGGCCAATTTCATGAATACCTGACTGAAAATGTAGCCTCTATAGTGCACAGCAGGTTTTTCCAAGATTTGGCCCAGTGACCTACTTTTGGAACAAATATGACCAAATTTTGATCTTGTCCAAGATAAACATTCTGACCAAGTTTCGTGAGTATCAGGCTGGAAATGTGACCCTTAGAGTGCACACAAGGTTTTTCTAAAATTTGGGGCAGTGAGCTACTTTTTCACCCAACATGACCCAATGTCATATTTGTCTGAGATATTTTCAAGTCAAACATTCCGACCAAGGTTCATGAGTATCAGGCTGAAAATGTAGCCTCTAGAGTGCCCACAAGGTTTTTCGAAAATTTGGCCCAGTGATCTACTTTTTGACCTGATATGACCCAATTTCCAATTTTTCCAAGATTTCATCAAGACAAATATTCTGACCAAGTTTCATGAGTATCTGACTGAAAAAGTGGCCTCTAGACTGCACACAAGGTAACTGTTGATTACATCATGATGCACAACAGACAACTGACGACAGACACAGGTAGATCACAATTATTATAGTGCATCTTGAGCACTTCATGCTCAGGTGAGCTAAAAATGTCAAATTTTTGACAATCTTAAGTTGAAAAAGGGGCATGATCGTGTCAAAAATATTTTGATGGTTACCTGTCTCTGTTGTATAGGCTCCCCTTTCAATATTAAATAACTTGTCCAAGTTTGAAGTAAATTATCTACAGCAATGAAAGAGATATTATTAAATGTCAGTTTTTGAAAATCTTAAGTTGAAAAAGGGGCATAATTGTGTCAAAAAGATTTCAATGGTTACCTGCCTCTGTTGTATGGGTTCCCCTTTTAATAACTTGATAACTAGTCCATGTTTAAAGTTAATTATCTCCAGCACTGACAGAAATATTATACAATGTCAAAGTTTTTGCACAATGCCCATGATGACAACAATACAGATGATGCCAGGGCTATGACAATACCTGGATGTGTTTCTTTGAAAACATCCATGGTAAACATTGACATTACTTACAGGTTTACCTTCCCTTGCACGTTGTTCGCGTGTTATTTGTGCCAATACCCCAGCAGCTTGCTCCCCTCCCATGACAGATATTCTTGCATTCGGCCACATGTACAAAAATCTTGGACTGCAGAAAATTGTCGAGAACGGCATTAATATTGAAGTCTTTTCCACATGACAAAATTTCAGACTGGTCCAAATTGAAAGCATTTGCAGACGACAAATTCAAAGTTGCTGAGACAATGGAATTTACCCTTTATCCCTTTACCAAATGGCAAAGTATTAGACTAGTCCAAATTGAAAGCAGTGGCAGACGACAAAATAAATGTTTCTGAAAAATTTAAAGTTATTCTGGGAAAGCTAGAAAACATTTTGGGAAGAGGAGAAAATGCTGGTAACCAGCATTTTCTCCTTTTCCCATAATATCTTCAAAAGGCTTCTTTCTCAGGGTCATTAAAAGTTGGGATTGTGTGGTAAAGAGATAGGGTAAAAAAATATTGAGGAAAGTGTTGTAATGGTAGAGTGTCAGCCTCTCAATCCCATAAGAGCTTATGAACTACCCACATCAAAGCGCTAGTAAAGGTCACAGTTTCAAGGAAGCAATAATTGAGAGTGATAATAAAACTTGTAAGAGCTTGTTCACGATCCATTAAACTAAGGCTGAATACACACAGTTTCTCCGTTCACCACAACTTTTTTCAAAAGTGGTGTGCTGCATAACAAATAAGCCTTGTATGTAGGGGGTAATCAATACATAGGATCTAAGGCATTAATACCTATAAGCTCTTCCGCACATCCCATAGTTCCCTGCACCATAGGATCCGCCTATTATCAGAGTTATTTTTGGAACATGGGCACATGCTACTGCTGTCACCATTTTAGCTCCGTGTTTAGCTATACCACCGGCTTCTGCATCTCGTCCAACCATAAAACCTGCAAAATGTGAAACACTGTCTTAACCCTTTACCAAACGGCAGAAAATCAAACCATTTGCAGAAAACAAACGGGCCATGATGGCCCTGTATGGCTCTAATGGCTACTAACTACAAACCCTATATACCAAACATTAGAATTCTAGGCAAGATGGTTTCAGACAAGAGGACTTGTAAAGTTTTCTCTAGAAAAGCCCATGAGAAAGTTGTGACCCCAGGGCAAAGCCACATTCTTTACCACAGAGTTATAATACCTTGAATCCTGGTAGAGATTCACAAGATAAAGCCACATGCAAAGTAATAACAGGTCTAACCCATATGGTTATAAACAAGAAGATTTTCAAATTTCCTCAATACAAAGCCACTGTAAAACATGAAGCTCCTGGGCTGGGCTAATTTAGGTGCAAGGCCTAAATTTTGAACAATTATAGAAGTGATCCAAATTTGGAAGCCCTAGGACTTATGGTTAGGAGCAAGAAGATTTTCAGGACTTTCACTCTATAAGCACATGTTGAACTTATGACCCATGAGGGGAGGCCAATTTTGACACCAGGGCTTTAATTTGAACAATTTTGGAAGAGGCCTGCTAAATGCTAACACTCATAAAACATTACAGCTGTATCTCAAAATAAGGCACAAGAAGATCTTGAAAGTTTTCACTATATAAGCCTATGTATAACTTGTGACTTATGATGCAGGGCCAATTTAACCCTTTCCCAAATGACAAATTTTAGACCCTTCCAAACTGAAAGAGTTTGCAGACAACAATTTCAAATTTTATGAAAATGGCGGAAAGTTCTCCAAAAGGGTAGAAAACACTGTGGGAAAAGGAGAAATTGCTCATTACGAGCAATTTCTCCTTTTCCCACAGTGTTTTCAAAAGACTTGTACTGCAGACACGTGAAAACCAGGGCTTGTTTGGGAAAGGGTTAAAGTCCAGAGCTATAATTTGAACAACCTTGGTAGAGGTTCATTTCAGGGATATACTTGCAAAATTAGGTAGGCCTAGGCCTTATGATTTAGACCCAAAAGATTTTTGGAGTTTTCCCTATATAAGCCAATGTAAAACTTGTGACCGTGAGGGCAGGGCCAACTTTGACCCCAGGGCTATAATTTGAACAAACTTGCTAGAGGTCCATTAGATGAAGCTCTATGCCAAATTTGGTACCAATAGGCCTTATGGTTTTGGACAAGAAGATTTTCAATACTTCTTTAGTTTTGTTGTCATGGCAACCAGAGTTTTTACAGATTATTTCAGGAAATTCTACAGAGGACCATGGTAGGATCATTTCTGTGAAGTTTGGTCAAAAGTGGATGAGTAGTTTCAGAGAAAAAGATGTTTGAAATAAAATTTAATGCACAAGATGCATGCAAGCATGGACGCATGATGGACACAGGGCCATGACATAAGATTGCTTGCCTTTGACCAGTGGATTAAACGAAATAAATGTGACTATAAAAATTGAAATTTGTTTTGGGAAGGGTACAAAACATTGTGGGACAAGAAGAAAATGGTTACCAGCATTTTCTCCTTTCCCACAATATTTTCAAAAGCTTTCTTTCGTAGGGCTACCAGAAGTCTGAATTGCTTGGGTAAAAATGGGTAAAAATGTGAAAGGAGAGACAGATATGTTAAATAAAACTCTGACATTGTGAAATGATTTTCACTATTACTTCCATTACCAATGTCATTTTACTGGCAGAATAATAGATATTAAAACTAGAATCAATGTTGGCAACAGTGCCAGTGACTAAAACTTTGACCAGCTGCACTATAACATATCAACAGACACACAGTAATCAGCATACTATTAATTAGTATGGATGGAATTTACTTTTTTTTTACTGTTTACATATGGCAAGTATGGGGCCTTCAAAATGCAAAATTTTTTTACTGATACAGGAATGGGTTAAAACCAAAGATAAAAATCCTTTGCCTCAGAAAGGCAAAATGTCTAAAAAATCAGTTCTGCCAGTTTGAAAAACAAGAGGACCATTGGCCCTAAGTTGCTCACCTGAGTAAAGTTATCTAGGATTGATAAAGCTGAGGAGATCCTGGTTGTGACAATGTAAAGCACATGGGTGCTAGTGACCTACTTTTTGACCGACATGACCAATTTTTGAACATGGCAGGGATATCATCAAGACCAACATTTTGATCATGTTTCATAAGTATCAGTCTGAAAATGTTGCCTCAAGACTGCACAAAAGGCTTTTCTACAACTTGGCCCAGTGACCTACTTTTTGACTCGACATGACCCAATTTTATACTTGTCAAAAATATCATCAAGAGAAATATTCTGTCCCATTTCACACAAGGTTTTTCTAAGATTTGTCCCAGTGACCTACTTTTTGGCCTGATATGACCTAATTTAACACTTGTCCAAGTGAGTGCACTCAAGGTTTTTTTAAGATTTTGCCCATTGACCTACTTTTTGACCTGATGTGTCCCAATTTCAAAGTTGTACAAGATATCATCCAGACAAACATCCTGACCAAGTTTCATAAGTATAAGGCTAAAAATGTGGCCTCTAGAGTGCACACAAGGTTTTCTAAGATTAAGCTCAGTGACCCAACTTCACAGCTGTCCAAGATATCACCAAGACTAACATTCTCGAACAAGGTTCAAGAGTATCAGACTGAAAATGTGGCCTCAAGAGTACACACAATGTTTTTCTAAGATTTGGCCCAGTGAACTTGTTTTTAACCTGAAGTTATGCAATTTCAAACCTGTCCCAGATATCATGAAGACAAACATTCCGACTATGTTTCATGGATATCAAGCTGAAAATATGGCTTCTAGAGTGCACAAAAGATTTTTCTAAGATCTCTGAGATGTCTGAGATTTCATTAAAACAGGTATTCTGACCAACTTTCATGAGTAATGAATGAAAAATGTGGGCTCTACAAAGCACACAAGGCAATTGTTGACAACCGCATGAGGCACGTCTGATGCCAGACACTGCACAATCACCAGAGAACTTCACCCTGAGCACTTTGGGCTCAGGTGAGCTAAAAAAGTTAAAATTACCTGGAAATTGCATTAAAATTCTTACCCGTAATATTTTGGAGAAAAAGGAGTGGAATATTTCGCTGACAACAAAGCTCTATAAAATGTGTACCCTAAAAAGAAGGAAAGAACAAGAGATGTTTGTAAAACATGTATGCCCCCCTAATGGCATCCAATTCTAAATATAACGTGATTATAAACTGTTAAGTTCAAAGTGTAAAAACGAACAAAGGGTAATTACTCAAAAATTATTAATGATAAATTAACAATTCTTGGGCACTGCACTTCCCATTTATGTGAACTATCAACTTATAAGGTTTCATGATTTTACCTCACATACTTTTTGAGTTATGCTCCGGAAAAAAATTAAGTACGAAAATCAACAAAGGGCAATAACTGCAAAAATATAATGGGCAGAGTTATGGTTCTTGTGCAATGCACTTCTCCTTAATAAGATTACTCCACCTATGAGGTTTCAAGATGATATCTGAAATACTTTTAGAGTTATGCTCCAGACAAAAATTAAGTATGAAAATCAACAAAGGGCAATAACTCCATAAATATGATGGGCAGAGTTATGATTCTTGTGCACTGCACTTCTCCTTAATGAGATCTATCCACCTATGTAGTTTCAAGATGATACCTGAAATACTTTTTGAGTTATGCTCCGGACAAAAATGTGGTCTACGGACCGACGGACCGAATAAGATCTATCCACATGTAAAGTTTCAAGATGATATCTGAAAAACCTTTTGAGTTATGCTCCGGACAAAAATTAAGTACGAAAATCAACAAAGGGCAATAACTCCAAAAATATGATGGGCAGAGTTATGGTACTTGTGCCATGCACTTCTCCTTAATAAGATTAATCCACCTATGAGGTTTCAAGATGATATCTGAAATACTTTTAGAGTTATGCTCCGGACAAAAATTAAGTATGAAAATCAACAAAGGGCAATAACTCCATAAATATGATGGGCAGAGTTATGATTCTTGTGCACTGCACTTCTCCTTAATGAGATCTATCCACCTATGTAGTTTCAAGATGATACCTGAAATACTTTTTGAGTTATGCTCCGGACAAAAATGTGGTCTACGGACCGACGGACCGACCAACAAGTGCAAAGCAATATACCCCTGCTTCTTCGAAGGGGGGCATAAAAAGAGATGTTTGTAAAACATGTATGCCCCCCTAATGGCATCCAATTCTAAATATAACATGTGATTATAAACTGTTAAGTTCAAAGTGTAAAAACGAACAAAGGGTAATTACTCAAAAATTATTAATGATAAATTAACAATTCTTGGGCACTGCACTTCCCATTTATGTGAACTATCAACTTATAAGGTTTCATGATTTTACCTCACATGCTTTTTGAGTTATGCTCCGGACAAAAATTAAGTACGAAAATCAACAAAGGGCAGTAACTGCAACTAGAGCTATCACTAAAAGTGATCATACCCCCCACCAGCTCCTTGTCACAAAACAGCTATTTGTCAAAGAATGCAGAATGGTTTCGTAAAAAAATAAGAGTTGAAAAAAAAAGTGGGAAAAGAGTTATGGCACTTGTAAACTGCGCTTCTCATTAATGTGGTCTATCTGTATATGAAGTTTGATGTCACTAGCTTACATGATTCAGAAGTTATTCCCCGGACAAATATCCAAAGTTAAACCTTACAAAGGGCAATAACTAAAAAAATAAATGGAATAGAGTTATGGTTCTTGTACACTGCACTTCGCCTTATAGTGATCTATCTGTGTATGAAGTTTGAAGTCATAAGCTTCTATACTTTGGAAGTTATGCCCTGGACAAAAATCCATAGTTAAAATTTACAAAGGGCAACAAGCTTAAGGGGAGATAATTCGGCAGCCAATGGCAGCAAGGTCGTGAAAATTGCACATGCACAATTTCATATGTACCCAAACAGTATGTGTAAATTTCAGTGCAGTACTTGAAAAACTGTAGGAAAAAAGCTCCGGACAAAACTGTGTCTACAGACGGACGGACGGACGGATGGACAGATGGACGGACAGCCATGGCAATTCCAGTATACCCCCCTCCACTTCGTTGTGGGGGGTATAATTATTTCCAAATGACAGGACATACACAAAAAGTGCATCAGACATGAAGTGAAGCCTGGTAAAGTACAGGGCTTGAAACCCAAGGGGTCCCTAAGTCACTAACTGGCTGGCAAAATTCTTTCCAAAAACTGATGGGTCATTTCAATAGGATTCCTTCCTCTCTCACTGCTGAGCATTGCTTTGACTATGTTTATATGGGAAAGCAGCCAGTGGCTTGGAAAAAATGTCATGCAAATTACTGGTTAACCCTTTCCCAAACAAGCCCTGGTTTTCCTTTTCCCACAGTGTTTTCTACCCTTTTTGAGACCTTTCTGCCATTTTCACCAAATCTGAAATTGTCGTCTGCAAACTCTTTCAATTTGGACCAGTCCAAAATTTGTCGTTTGGGAAAGGGTTAAAGAAACTCTGGGAATGCATGGATATTTGTACTGGCTACCATGATATATCACTGAGATAATGTTCAAGTCAGTGTAAAACACCAAACTAACAAAGAACTGAGGTCATGATGGAACAAAGTACCAGACAGTAATTAACTCTTTACCACACGATGAAATTTTAGACTTGTCCAGTTTGAAAGTAGTTGCAGACATGTTACAGGTGGCTAAAATGACAAAATTTGTCCTTGATAGGGTAACAAACATTGTGGAGAAAGGAGAAAATCCTGGTCACAAGCATTTTCTCTTTTACCCGTAACATTTTCAAAAGGCCTCTTGTTAAGGGTCTCTAAAACTTGGGATTGTGCGATAAAGGGTTAATGGAAGTTTTTCAGAAAATTCTATTAGCCCTGCCACTTCCTGTGTTTGACCTGCAGTGCCCCTGTATAAACTGGTACAATTTGATGGAACCCAATTCCAGGTAATTAACCATACACAAATAGCACCCTTACACTTTACTTCTCCTTTAATCTTTGACCAAACGACAAAAAAGGTCCAAGTTCAAAGCAATTGCAGACGACAATAAAATGATACTCAAATGATGTGATTTGTATCAGAAAGGGAAGAAAACATTATGGAAAAAAGAGAAAAGGCTGGTTTCTCCTTTTCCAAAAAATGTTTTCAAATGCCTTTCACCTAAAGGTCAATAAAAGTGAGGATTGTCTAGTGAAGGGTTAACCAAATAATTAAGTAAGAACAATTTATGATATGCACATCTTTGCTGAGTGCAAAGTCTATCCATGAAGTTTGAAAGAAATTTGTCCAGAATCATCAAAGGGCCATAACTCAATGAAACCTAAATAAACCATAACCAAAATAGGATATGCACATCTCTGCTTGATACTGAGTCTATTTGTGTAGTTTGAACCAAATCTGTCCAATAGTTGATGAGAAAAAGAGCGGACAAGAAATTTCATAAAAGGGCCGTAACTCAGTGAAAAATCAATGAACCATAACCAACATTTCATATGCACATCTCTGCTTGATACTGAGTCTACCTGTGAAGTTTGAATAAAATTCGTCCAATAGTTTATGAGAAATAGAGCGGACAAAAAGCTACAGACCGACGGACGGACGGACGGACCGACAAGCTGACTCCTATATACCCCCCAAACAGAGTTTTGGGGGGTATAAAAATATAATGGGCAGAGTTATGGTTCTTGTGCAATGCACTTCTCCTGAATAAGATCTATCCACATGTAAAGTTTCAAGATGATATCTGAAAAACCTTTTGAGTTATGCTCCGGACAAAAATTAAGTATGAAAATCAACAAAGGGCAATAACTCCAAAAATATGATGGGCAGAGTTATGGTTCTTGTGCACTGCACTTCTCCTTAATAAGATTAATCCACCTATGAGGTTTCAAGGTGATATCTGAAATACTTTTTGAGTTATGCTCCGGACAAAAATTAAGTATGAAAATCAACAAAGGGCAATAACTCCAAAAATATGATGGGCAGAGTTATGGTACTTGTGCACTGCACTTTTCCTTAATGAGATCTATCCACCTATGAGGTTTCAAGGTGATACCTGAAATACTTTTAGAGTTATGCTCCGGACAAAAATTAAGTATGAAAATCAACAAAGGGCAATAACTCCATAAATATGATGGGCAGAGTTATGATTCTTGCGCACTGCACTTCTCCTTAATGAGATCTATCCACCTATGTAGTTTCAAGATGATACCTGAAATACTTTTTGAGTTATGCTCCGGACAAAAATGTGGTCTACGGACCGACGGACCGACCGACAAGTGCAAAGTAATATACCCCCGCTTCTTCGAAGGGGGGCATAAATATTGTGACTATGAAAAGTTTAAAACTGACAAAAGTTTTTTTTTTGTCTTCCATACACTGAAATTAACTTTCTATTATTGACTTTGGTATTGATTCATACATGATCAGAAAATAAATTGTTACTGTATTCAACTCTTAAAGATACATCTGCACTTGTTTTCAGCCAGTTTTTTAACTATTTCATCTTTTTTAAATTAAACTATAATCATTCTTGTATCTTCATGCCAAATGTTGACCCTGACAGTTGCAAGGCTGCATATATTTCGACCGGGGCTATCAAAGAAATCACTGCTGTAACATTTCTGGTTTTGAATCAAAGATATCAAAAAAAATATATGCATTTATCCCTTACACCATATATATAGGTAATTTATCTGTGTTTACTGTTGACTAAATTCTGAACCGTTAAACAGTTGGTCGCATTTTAACAGTATTTTTTCTCTCTGGCTGTATGGATGTAATTTTAAGCAAGCACCTACCGGTATCTTTAACACTTTACCAAATGGCAAAATTCTGGACTGGATCAAATTTGAATGCATTTGCAGACGACAAATTACATGTTGCTTAAATTATAATTTCTGTTTATGATAGGGTAGAAATCATCATGGGAAAAGGAGAAAATGCTTGTTATCAGGATTTTTTCCTTTTCCCACAATGTTTGCAAAAGGCTTCTTTCTCACAGTTACTAAAACTTGTGTGGTAAAGATTAACTGTTATTAACCCTTTGCCACACAATAAAAATTAGATTAGTCCAATATGAAAGTACTAACAGATGACAAATTAAATGTGGCACGATTAAACAGTAAAATCTATCTGTTAATGGACAGAAATCATTCTGGGGAAAGAAGAAAAAGCTGGTTATAAGTACTTTTCCTTTTCTCACAATGATTTTTATAAGCTGTCTTCCTAACTGCATTGTTTGGTAAAGGGTTAGCTCCTGCATAAGCCTTGTTTTGTCTTCCAGTACCCCACCACTAAACACTTCACAGCAAAATGTATGTGTTCTTGTTTTAAAGTTTTGATAAAATCAGACAAGACTTATTTTGCAAAGTAGTTGATAGCACTTCATATTCTGAGTAGTGGAACATGGATTTCAATATTATGAGTCCTGGGTCCATATTCACCAACCATTCTTAAGAATATTCTTAGTCTTATTCTCCAAATTTCTCTACTTTTGAAAGTAACACAACTCCTGATTGGCTAAACCAAATGGTTTAGCCAATCAGATGTTGTGTTACTTTCAAATGTAGAAAATTCTGAAGAACAAGACAAGGAACATTCTTAAGAATGGTTGATGAATACGGACCCTGTTCTGTGACAAGAGGGGTTCAATGCATCTGCAAAAAGTACTGACCAATGTCAGCCTGCACAGTCTGCTCAGCCTGATATGGGTCATTACGTTTTGGCATTTGTCAATTTTCTGCATGTCTAAGGACCATTCTATCTCATGATTCAGTCACTCATAGATTTTTCTGAGCCATAATTACATGATGACCTACTTGGTAATGTGCATCACAGAGATGAATTTAATCCCCTTTTGACAAAGAGCCCCTCATATTTTTTCACACCATTTTTTTACCAAACAGTAATGAATTATGAAACAGACAGTAATAGTAAGACTGTCCTCAGCGGTACCACAATGGCCAGACCACATTTTTGGCTGTACCACTTGCCAAGGTGGTCTCAAAATGTATTGGAATCGCTTTTAGAGACATAAAATTTAAGAAAAAATTTGTGTTACATGACGGAAAACCCCTGTCCCAACTCCTGCTTCCCACACACACACACCACAAGCATTAAATGGCCATACCATTTTTCAAAAGCCGACAACGGCCCTAATAAGAAGTTATTGAAACCACTAGTACCTTCAAAGCCGATTCTGCAAACAGTACACCATTATTTCCTATAATACCCACTGGATATCCCCACAATCTTGCAAACCCTAAAATAGAAAGTAGACCAGTACTCATGATTTAGTAATATCTGTAACAACTTTGCAGCAGATGACTCTTTTTTGGAAGGGTAGAAACCATTGAGGGAGAAGGAGAAAATGCTGGTTACCAGCATTTTCTCCTTTTCCCACAATGTTTTTTTAGGGTCGTTAAAAGTCAAGATCAAGTGGTAAAGGATTGACTCTTTACCAAACGACAACATTTTAGATGGGTCCAAATTGAAAGCATTCGCAGACCACAAATGAAGTCTGGTAAAAGAGACTGAATTTGTATCAGAAAGGTTTGAAAATATCGTGGGAAAAGGAGACAGCCACATTTAATTTGTCATCTGCAAATGCTTTCAATTTTGACATATCTATAATTACGTTGTCTGGAAAAAGATTAAAATCTAAATTAAGTGATGCACACATCTGAACTTTCTGCCAACTTGAATTATTCTCCTTTTCCACAGTTGTTTTAGAAACTATCAATTGTTAGGACATATATACAAAATACTAGTTCTATGTTGTAGTGAATTTCCTGGTGCTTGTTTTTGCTTCGAGCAGCCTGAGAAAATGTGGAATACATGAGACTGAAGGTCAAGCTAGATGGCAAAATTTTCTTACACAGCAAGAAGCAAATACAAGCATCAGGCAAGTTACTACAGCATAATATTCCTTTTATTATATACCTACAAGTTTCAATAATAGAATATTGAAATTATTGACAAAAATTACTTCAAAATGATAACAAGAGATGTTTGTAAAACATGTATGCCCCCCTAATGGCATCCAATTCTAAATATAACATGTGATTATAAACTGTTAAGTTCAAAGTGTAAAAACGAACAAAGGGTAATTACTCAAAAATTATTAATGATAAATTAACGATTCTTGGGCACTGCACTTCCCATTTATGTGAACTATCAACTTATAAGGTTTCATGATTTTACCTCACATACTTTTTGAGTTATGCTCCGGACAAAAATTAAGTACGAAAATCAACAAAGGGCAGTAACTGCAAAAATATAATGGGCAGAGTTATGGTTCTTGTGCAATGCACTTCTCCTGAATAAGATCTATCCACATGTAAAGTTTCAAGATGATATCTGAAAAACCTTTTGAGTTATGCTCCGGACAAAAATTAAGTACGAAAATCAACAAAGGGCAATAACTCCAAAAATATGATGGGCAGAGTTATGGTTCTTGTGCACTGCATTTCTCCTTAATAAGATTAATCCACCTATGAGGTTTCAAGGTGATATCTGAAATACTTTTTGAGTTATGCTCCGGACAAAAATTACGTATGAAAATCAACAAAGGGCAATAACTCATAAAATATGATGGGCAGAGTTATGGTACTTGTGCAATGCACTTCTCCTTAATGAGATCTATCCACCTATGAGGTTTCAAGATGATATCTGAAATACTTTTAGAGTTATGCTCCGGACAAAAATTAAGTATGAAAATCAACAAAGGGCAATAACTCCATAAATATGATGGGCAGAGTTATGATTCTTGTGCACTGCACTTCTCCTTAATGAGATCTATCCACCTATGTAGTTTCAAGATGATACCTGAAATACTTTTTGAGTTATGCTCCGGACAAAAATGTGGTCTACGGACCGACGGACCAACGGACCGACCGAAAGACGGACCGACAGACCGACCGACAAGTGCAAAGCAATATACCCCTGCTTCTTCGAAGGGGGGCATAAAAAGGGATGTTAGTAAAACATGTATGCCCCCCTAATGGCATCCAATTCTAAATATAACATGTGATTATAAACTGTTAAGTTCAAAGTGTAAAAACAAACAAAGGGTAATTACTCAAAAATTATTAATGATAAATTAACAATTCTTGGGCACTGCACTTCCCATTTATGTGAACTATCAACTTATAAGGGTTCATGATTTTACCTCACAAACTTTTTGAGTTATGCTCCGGACAAAAATTAAGTACGAAAATCAACAAAGGGCAGTAACTGCAAAAATATAATGGGCAGAGTTATGGTTCTTGTGCAATGCACTTCTCCTGAATAAGATCTATCCACATGTAAAGTTTCAAGATGATATCTGAAAAACCTTTTGAGTTATGCTCCGGACAAAAATTAAGTATGAAAATCAACAAAGGGCAATAACTCCAAAAATATGATGGGCAGAGTTATGATTCTTGTGCACTGCACTTCTCCTTAATAAGATTAATCCACCTATGAGGTTTCAAGGATACCGACCGACGGACCGACGGACAAGTGCAAAGCAATATACCCCTGCTTTTTCGAAGGGGGGCATAAAAAGAGATGTTTGTAAAACATGTATGCCCCCCTAATGGCATCCAATTCTAAATATAACATGTGATTATAAACTGTTAAGTTCAAAGTGTAGAAACAAACAAAGGGTAATTACTCAAAAATTATTAATGATAAATTAACGATTCTTGGGCACTGCACTTCCCATTTATGTGAACTATCAACTTATAGGGTTTCATGATTTTACCTCACATACTTTTTGAGTTATGCTCCGGACAAAAATTAAGTACGAAAATCAACAAAGGGCAATAACTGCAAAAATATAATGGGCAGAGTTATGGTTCTTGTGCAATGCACTTCTCCTGAATAAGATCTATCCACATGTAAAGTTTCAAGATGATATCTGAAAAACCTTTTGAGTTATGCTCCGGACAAAAATTAAGTATGAAAATCAACAAAGGGCAATAACTCCAAAAATATGATGGGCAGAGTTATGGTTCTTGTGCACTGCACTTCTCCTTAATAAGATTAATCCACCTATGAGGTTTCAAGGTGATATCTGAAATACTTTTTGAGTTATGCTCCGGACAAAAATTAAGTATGAAAATCAACAAAGGGCAATAACTCCAAAAATATGATGGGCAGAGTTATGGTACTTGTGCAATACACTTCTCCTTAATGAGATCTATCCACCTATGAGGTTTCAAGATGATACCTGAAATACTTTTAGAGTTATGCTCCGGACAAAAATTAAGTATGAAAATCAACAAAGGGCAATAACTCCATAAATATGATGGGCAGAGTTATGATTTTTGTGCACTGCACTTCTCCTTAATGAGATCTATCCACCTATGTAGTTTCAAGATGATACCTGAAATACTTTTTGAGTTATGCTCCGGACAAAAATGTGGTCTACGGACCGACGGACCGACCGACCGACGGACCGACCGACAAGTGCAAAGCAATATACCCCCGCTTCTTCGAAGGGGGGCATAATAAAAATACAATGTAAAACGATTACTACTTTAGTGGATCGTAACTAGCGGACAAATATTATAGCGTAACAATTTGACCAAGCAAATCACAAATCAATATGCAAGTATTCGGCATGTTGGATAGGTCATCGAACCATATTTGATACAGTGTAGACACAGAGATTTTTCCATCAACAGTGATTTTACCTGTACACAATGCATGTATCTGAGCCAGAAAATTTACAGGTATATAATAAAACATGTATCAGTAAGGCACTGAGTCAAACAATAGTTAGCACACTTTATCTATGGTGTCAGCATAGCTCATAAAATGATAAAGATGAGAGTCCATGCTTTTGCGGACTGATTTGTTTTGAAAATATTTGCAGAACATTTTCCCCAACGTTCATGTGTTTTAATGACCCTGGGGAAGGAGGCTTTTGAAAACATTGTGGGAAAAGAAGAAAATGCTGGTAAGCAGTGTTTTCTCCTTTTCGACAATATTTTCTACCCTTTCAAGGTCAAGTCTAAATAACTGCGCCACATTTAATTTGTCGTCTGCAAATGCTTTCAATTTGGACGACTCTATCATCTGGACGTCTGGTAAAAGGTTAACCCTTTACCACAATCCTGAGGAAAAAGCCTTTTGAAAACATCGGGAGAATAGGAGTAAATGCTGAAAACAAGCTATTTCTCCTACTCCCACAATGTTTTCAACCCTTTCAACAATGAACTGTACCATTTGCTCCACATTTACTTGTCGTCTGAAAACTTTGAATTGGACTAGTCCTAAATTTATTGTTTGGTAAAGAATTAAATGTGGCTAAAATACATGGGATTTGTTTATGAAAGAACCGAAAACACCATGGAAAAGGGAAAGACAGCTGGTTACCAGCATTTTGTCATCTGTTCCACACTGTTTTCAGCCGCATATGTCTTCAATTTTTGTAAAAAAAAACAAAAAAAAAACCGCAGTACCACATGCGGGTGCCAACGCTTGGCTGCGGTTGCTTGATTGTCAGTGAAAATTTTAAGCCGAAAAAGAGGCATAACTGCGTCAAAAACACTTTGATGGTTACCTGCCTTTTTGATAATTAACAACTTCAGTAATGACAGAGATATTATAAAATGTTAAAGTTTTTGCAAGAGGACATGGACGACAACAGGGCTATGACAATACCTCAATGTTTACTTCAAAAATAGCCAAGTAAAAATAGAAATAATTTAGTACAGGGTGAAACAAAAATGTTACTGTATGTATGTTCCTTGTAAGTAAGAAAGTTACCTGTGACTAAAGTATCTCCAAACATAGCTTTAAATTCATCAAATTTACTACCGTCCACAATCCTACTGATAACCTGTTGAAAGTACAAAAATAACTTTTTTAACTCTTGACCATACAACAAAATTTTAGACTTGTTCAACTTCAAAGCATTTGCAGACGACAAAATAAATCTGACTCAATAATTAAAATTTGTTTTCGAAAGGGTAAAAAACATTGTGGGAAGAGGAGAAAATGCTGGTTACCAGCATTTTCTCCTTTTCCCACAATGTTTTCAAAAGGCTTTTTTCTGTAGGGTCATTAAAAGTCGGGATTGAGTGGTAAAGGGTCAACTCTTTACAACACAATCACAAGTTTTAATGACCCTGATGAAAAAGCCTTTTGAAAACATTGTTGGAAAGGAGAAAATGCTGGTAACCTCTCTAAAATGAGTTTCAATTTTTGAGTCACATGTATTATGTCATCTGCAAATGTTTTCAATTTGGACGACATGTAGTCTAAAATTTTGTTGTCTGGTAAAGAGTTAAAAGATACTCAAAAAAATTCAAAAAACCTGTTTGAAGGACATAGACATTATACTCTGTTTAACCCTTTACCACACAATGTCAACTTTTAATGACCCTGAGAAAGAGGCCTTTTGAAAACATTGTGGGAAAAGGAGAAAATGCTGGTAACCAGCATTTTCTCCTTTTCCCACAATGTTTTCTATCCTTTCCAAGACAAATTTCAATTTTTCAGTCACATTTATTTTGTCATCTGTAAATCCTTTCAATTTGGACCAGTCTAAAATTTTGTTGTGTGGTAAAGAGTTAAACCTTTACAAAATGACAAATTGTTTGACTCACCAAAACTCAAAGCTGTTGCACACCACAAATAAAATGCCACTCAAATAATGAAATTTGTCTCTGAAAGGGAAGAAAACATTGTGGGAAAAGGAGAAAATGGTGGTTACAGCATTTTCTCCTTTTCCCTCATTGTTTTCATCAGTCCCCTTCCTTAGGGTCATTAAAACACAGGACTGTTTGGTAAAGGGTTAATCCTTTACAGAACAAAAAAAATTTAGCCTGTCCAAATTGAAATGAGTTGCACACAAATTGGTTTCATCTGAAGGAGTCAGCATTTTCTCCTTTTCCCACAATGTTTTCAAAAGTCCCCTTCCTCAGGTCGATAAAACACAGGATTGTTTGTTAAAGGATTAATCCTTTACAGAATGAAAAACATTAAGCCACATACAAATTTAAATAAGTTGCACACAAATTAGTTTCAATTGAGGGAATAGCTTGACAGGATATAAGACTATAAACCAATGGATTCTTGTCCCAAGTAAACATCATGGAAACCGTATTTAGAGGGAGTTATGACTTTTGTCACAATGACTTTTATCAATCATTGTTAAGAATATTGGCTAAGCCAGGGATTCAGACTTGCAAGGCCCACATTACTAGCCCTGTATGTTACAACTTAGTGACCAAGGCACACATTCACCATCCATTCTTAACCCTTAAAGCGCCTTTCACGACTATAGTTGCGTGTGCGGCCAGTGTAGATCAAAATCAGGCTGCACAAAATGTGCAGCCTGATCTTTGATCTACACTGCCCACTTTACTGAATCACCGTAGACAAAAGCAACCATGAAATTGCAATTATTTGGATTGTATTTCTAGGATGAAAATGTTTGGCAGGTTTATTCGGCGCTCTAAGGGTTAGTAACAATTTTAGTCTAAGTCTCAAGAATTTTCTAAATTTCAAAGTAATACAAGTACTGATTAGATTAAGAAAACCAAACTGTTTAGCCAACCAGAACTGGAATTGTAATCAAGTACCTCTTGTCCGATATTTACCAACCATTTCAAATTGCATTCTTAATCTACTTATAGAGTTAGAGAGTAATGCAACTTCTCATTGGCTAAGCCAAATCGTTTGGTTCAGCCAATCAGAAATTGCTCTACTTTCAAATTAAAAAGCATTAGGAATTAGACTCAGAATGTTAATAAGAATGGTTGATGAATTTAGACACAGGCTGGTTCTATCTCCATTAGTGGCACTACTCACACTGGAGTGTCCTCAGGCACTGCATAGCTAAGGCTTAGTAGCCTAGGGAAGATGTTTTTAAGAAATCTGCTGTCAAGATATGACTGAAATACTCTTAACACTTTACCACATGAACAAAATGAAAACTTGTCCAAATTGAAAACATTTGCAGACAACAAAATAGATGTTATACAAGTATCAAAATTTGTTTTGATAACTTGTCCAAATTGAAAACATTTGCAGACAACAAAATAGATGTTATACAAGTATCAAAATTTGTCTTGATAAGGGTAAAAAACATTATGGCTTTCTCCTTTTCTCACAATGTTTTTAAAAGCCTTCTTCCTTCCGATTATCAAAACTCCTGATCATATGATAAAGGGGCAAAACGGTATTTTCAAACCAAAACACAAAGGAGATAAAAATATTATCATACCTCTCTAACATCATAGGTCTTTTTCAGATTAGCTCCCACAATACCATAGAGTTCCTCTGCTGGAAATAGGGGCTCCTCAGGGGGCTTCACTGTGACCTTGACATGTAAGTAATATAAATCATTATTGGCATTGAATATATTGATTGTGATAGTAAACAATTAATCTTTTATTTTCCATAACTGATATTTTTGGACAAAAACGATATTTTAGCCAGTATCTGTCTTTTCTTTTAGAAAAAGGGGTTCCTCAGGGGGGGCTTCACTGTGAGCCTGATGAGTAAATATTTAGTCCTTACTCTTTACCACATAACAAACTGTTGGACTTGTCCAATTTTAAAGTATTTGCAGACGACTAATTAAATGTTTCTCAAATGTTGGAATTTGTATTGAAAGGGTAAATAATATTGTGGAAATAGGAGAAAAGATGGCACTGTATTGTAATGGGTAAAGTGCCCTTGGAAATAAAAACTCTTTACTACAACACAATCGCAAGTTTTAACGACCCCGAGGAAGGACACTTTTGAAACACTGTGGGAAAAGGAGAAAATACTGGTAACTAGCATTTTTTCCTTTTCCCACCATGTTTTCTATCCTTTCGTAGACAAAATCCATAATATGAGCCAAATTTAATTTACTGTCTGCAAATGTTTTCATGACTGACTGATCTAAAATTTTGTCATGTGGTACAGGGTTAAGTAAATATATTATCAGGACTGTGAAAGAAAATACAACAAGAGACAACGAATACATGTATTTCTGTATTTTGTGCAGTTTAAATATAATGAAGACTGCCAGCAAGAGTACTCTAAGGTATCCTCAATATTCACGACAAACTATACATTTCCATTTCTCTGCCACAATTTCAGTCGGATGAACAGATAAAGTGAGAGTCAGGATGTTCACAAAGGTATTTTGCTTTAGATACTGCAAACTCTCTCCATACCACATCATGATAAATTGGTGAAGTCATACCCTGCATGATTTATCCTATAAGCAGTGCTCTGTGAGAAGGGGTTTAGTGCATCTGCAAAAAGTATCGACCCAGGTCAGCCTGCAGAGTCTGTGCAGGCTTACCTGCCTTGATACTTTTTGTTATTGCATGGCTTCATACTTTTCCTTACGGGTCAATTTCCTGCATGTCAAAGTACCTATCTACGTCATGGTTCAGTTGGTTGTTAGACAGAATGAATCTGATGGATCCATAATTATGTGATGACTTGCATCAAACAACCTTTTCTGGGAGCACTGCTCACATAAGAGCATGTGAGAAGGCCGCGTTATGAATTGTAAATAAACATTTCCGATTCATATAAGGAAGGACGATGATTAAGAATTTCATTCGATAACAAAAATTGGTGGAGTCATACCTGTGGATCTTTTCTGTAGTTGATATTACGAATAACGTTTCTCGCAAGATGTAACGCATGAGTATCATCCTGGGCATAGTAGTCTGTCACACCAGATTTACTGAAATGTATTGAAAATCATATTATCTGTAGACTTTATAACAATGAGAAAGATTGAGTCATGTCTAGAAGATGTTGGGAAAAGGAGAAAATGTTGGTAACTAGCATTTTCTCCTTTTCCCCACAATTTTTTTTTTTTCCTCTTTAAATGACATATCATATCATTTGAGTTATATGTTGCAAGTCCTTTCAATTTGGACAAGTGTAAAATTCTGTCTTCTGGTAAAGAAGAATTTCAAATAGATGGATCCTACTTGACATCAGTCTGAGACTTCTCTAATCCACAAACTTGAGAGAAAAGTGTAAGTTTAACCCTATGCTTTAACTCTTTACCACACAATCCCGACTTTTAACGACCCTAAAAAGGAAGTCTTTTGAAAACTTTGTGGGAAAAGGAGAAAATGCTGGTAACCAGCATTTTCTCCTTTTCCCACAATGTTTTCTACCCGTCCCATAACACATTTCAATTTTTAAGTCACATTTAATTTGTCGTCTGCAAATGCTTTCAATTTGGACTAGTCTACAATGTTGTTGTGTGGTAAAGAGTTAACTATTTACCAAACAACAACATTGTAGACTTGTCCAAATTGAAAACATTTGCAGACGACAAAATAAATGTGACTCAAAGATTGGAATTCCTTTTACAAAGGGCTGAAAACATAAAGGGAAAAGGAGAAAATGCTGGTTACCAGTATTTTCTCCATTTCCCACAATGTTTTCAAAAGGCTTCTTTCTCAGGGTCATTGAAACTCTGGATAGTGTGGTAAAGAGTTAAACCTTTACCAAATGACAAATATAAGGCCCTTCTAAAATGAAAGCATTTCCAGATGACAATTTCGAAACTGATACAAATGAGCTTAAGGTCTCTGATGAGGTAGGAAAAGTTGTGGGAAATGGAGAAAATGATAGTTACCAATATTTTCTCCTTTTCCCACAATTTTTTCAAAAGCTTTCTTCCTCAGTGCTGTTAAAACTCAGAACTGTGTGGTTCAGAGTTATAGACTAGTATGTTTCTATCTATAGGAGATCTCTGTCTTTCGGCAGACCACTTTTGTAAACATTATGCAGTGTATATTCTAGACACAGAAAATTATGGGGATTTCCCCCTCTGTCTAAAAAATAAGGGGTATTTTCAAAAGATGGAGGATTTTCCAAAAATAAGGGGGTCAATTTTCAAACAGTACCCAGAAAAGTGGACCATTTTGGTAAAATGGGCAGGTTTGGACTGTGCTGATTTGGAAGTGAGCCAGTTTGATCCAATCCTGTCAAGGGAGGTCACTTTAATGGACATAATATCTGACAAAAACAGCTTTGGCAATGATATATATTCAAAACAGCTGTATTTTCTGCGAGGCAAGAGTAAATTCTTTGTTTTCAGACTTTTTTCATTTTTTGATGCAGGACTGTCACAAATTAGGTCTGGATTTATGTGAGATCTGAAAAAATTAGAGTGAATCCCACAATAATCCCCCACCCTAGAACAGACACTGATTGTAGCAGTCTGCAAAATTGCTTGTAGAATGTAATTCTCCTTTTTAATGCTTACACATGTTGTCTTTATTAATCCCTGGAGATTACAATTATTATAACTACTACAGATCTGTAGGTAAAATAAGCAATTATCACACCAGTACCTGTAAACAGCTTTTTTTATCTGATGGAAGACTACAATTAACCTTTTACCAGACAATTCAAACTGTTAACGCCCCTGAAAGAGAAGGCTTTTGAAAACATTGTGAGACAAGGAGAAAATGCTAATGACCATGATGTTTGCTAACCTAATCACAAACAGAAACCATCGCTTCAGCAACATGTAATTTGTTGTCTGCAAATGCCTTCAATTTGGTCCAGTCCAAAATTTTGTGGACTGGTAAAGAGTTCAATATTGTCACTATTTGAAAACTGTCTGCAGCAGATTTGTTGCACAAAGAAATTCGCACCCTTTACTACAAGACAAAATTCTAGATTCATCCATAATGAAAGCATTTGCAGATGATGAATCAAATAAACCGGTAGTTCAAATGTCGAGACTTATGGGAAGGAGAATATGCTGGTTACCAGCATTTTTTTCCTTTTCACACAATGTTTTCAAAAGCTGTATTCCTCAGGATTGATAAAAGTTGGGACAGTAAAGGTTTCAGTTACCTGCAATGTAGGTCAGCCCCACCCAAATCCTCTGCTGACACTTCTTCTCCAGTAGCAGCCTTGACCTGTAGAACATATGTCTTGTTTGTAAGTTTGGTATTCAGTGCTGTTCTTAACATTTTTTTAACTCTTTACCAAACGGCAAAATTCAAGTCAGTTCAAAATTGAAAGCATATGCAGATGACAAAATAAATGTGACTGAAAAACTGAAATTTGTTTTGGGTAGGATATAAAACATTGTGGGAAAAGGAGAAAATGCTGGTTACCAACATTTTCTCCTCTTCCAACAATGTTTTCCAAAGGCTTCTTTCTAAGGGTCGTTAAAAGTTGGGATAGTGCGATAAAGGGTTAAGATATACAGCTGTGGTTGATGCACCTATCCAGTCTTCCTGAAGTCTCTTATCACTGGTCCTTTGCTTAACCCTTTACCACACAATCCCGACTTTTAACGACCCTGAAAAAGAAGGATTTTAAAAAACATTGTGGGAAAAGAAGAAAATGCTGGTAACCAACATTTTCTCCTTTTCCCACAATGCTTTCTGCCCTATCAAAGATAGAATAATAATTTTAGCAACATTTCATTTGTCGTCTGCAAATGCTTTCAATTTGGTTGTGTCCAAAATTTTGTCATTTGGTAAAGAGTTAACTTTCTACCAAATGCCAAAATTTAGACCTACATGTATTAACATCTTACATGTGGCAAAATTGATAGAATTTCTTTGAAAGGGTAAAAAACATTGTTGGAAAAGTATAAAATGCTGTTTACCAACATTTTCACTTTTCCCACAATGTTTTCAGATGCTCTCTATCTCTCTCTTTCTCACGGTCATGAAAACTCTAGATTGTTTGGTAAAGGGTGAACAGTTTTTTTAAACAATGGCTGCTTTCCCAAATAAAATAATAAATTGTAAATACAATGCTCAGGATTAAAAGAGGAATAAATCCTGTCACAAGGACTATCATCAATCCTTCATTTGACCCAGCTTTTAAATCTTTACCACACAATCCCGAGTTTTAACGACCCTGGGAAAGAAGCCTTTTGAAAACATTGTGGGAAAAGGAGAAAATGCTGGTAACCAGCATTTTCTCCTTTTCCCACAATGTTTTCTGCCCTTCCCAAAACAAGTCCTAATTTTTCATTCGCATTTATTTTGCCGTCTGCAAACGCTTTCAATTTGGACCAGTCTAAAATTTTGTCGTTTGGTAAAGAGTTAATCATACCAGTGACCTCTGGGTCTGAATCCCTGTATGTTACTGATTGAGTTACCCGGCTTGGCAAGAAATACATAAGCCATGCTCTAGCAAAAGGGATTTATTGCATCTCCACGCTACACTATACCAAGCAAGTCATCACATACTTATGGATACATTAAATCCATTTCCTCTAACAACAGACTGTATAATGAGGTGAACTGGTCCTTTGACATGCAGAAAACTGACCAATAGCAAAAGTTCAACCCTGGTCAGCCTGCGCAGACTACCAGACTGACCTGAATTGATACTTTTTCTGCAGATGCATTAAACCTCCTTTTTTACAGAGCATGACTCCCAATGCAATAAAATGAAATTTTGTGGGTGACTCCTCAGGTTGGAGCAACCAAACTTCTATGATTACCCAACAATCCTTTGTTTCTACAACCCGAATAAGAAAGCCTTTGAAAACGTTGTGGAAAAAGAAAAGCTGATTGCTATAGTTTGTACATAGGCCCCTCCTGTAATACAGGAAGCAAGCACCACTGTTACCATATCAATCATAAGAGAACCACATGCAGGTGCCAATGCTTAGCTGCAGTCGTTTTTAGTGAAAACTTTAAGCCAAAAAAGGGGCATAACTAAGTCAAAAATAGCTTGATGGTTACCTGCCCCTGTTATATGGGTTTCCCTTTTGATAGTTAACATCTAGTCCAAGTCTTGAGTTAAAAATCTTCAGTAATAGCAGAGATATTGTAAAATGTCAAAGGTTCTGCATGCCAACAACACAGATGACAACAGGGCTATCACAAAACCTTTTTTTTGGAAAACAGCTGAACTAACAAGAGAACCATGATGGTACTACATTGTTCATCTGAGTAAATAAATTTGCTAAAAGAATACAAACTAGAGGTGGTCCGCCAAGAAAGATGGTCCCCTGTTTTCTGACAATAATGCTCTCATCTGCCATAGCTGGTACATAGGCTCCTCCTGCTGTACAAGAACCAAGCACCACTGCTACCTTGAATCATTGAGAAAAAAAAAAAAATATAGGATAGAAATCTGTTAACCCTTTACCAAACAACCAATCTTTTAACCCTTTACCAAACGACAAAATTTTAGACTTGTCCAAATTAAAAACATTTGCGGACAACGAAATAAATGTGACTCAAAAATTTGAAATTTGTTTTGGGAAGGTTAGAAAACATTGTGGGAAAAGGAGAAAATGCTGGTTACCAGCATTTTCTCCTTTTCCCACGTTTTCAAAAGGTTTCTTCCTCGGGGTCGTTAAAAATCGGGTTTGTGTGGTAAAGAGCTAAGGACCCTGAGGAAGAGAACTTTTGAAAACATTGTGGAAAAAGGAGAAAACGCTGATCACCAGCATTTTCTTTTTTCACAGTGTTTTCTTCCTTCAAAATCTAATGTCATCATTTGAGCCACACTTAATTTGTCATCTGCAATAGCTTTGAATTTGTAGGAGTCTGAAAGTTTGGTAAAGAGTTAACCTAGACTAAGCTTAACCCTTTCCCAAATGACAAATTTTGGTCCCTTTCAAATTGAAAGCACCTGCAGATGACAGTTTGAAAGTGGTACAAATGAACTTTAAGTTTTTTGACAGGGTAGAAAACATAGTTGCCAGCATTTTCTCCTTTTCCCACAATGTTTCAAAAGGCCTCTTCCTCAGGGACGTGAAAACACGGGATTGTGTGGTAAAAATGGTTAAGAAATTGCAATAATTCTGAGTAGCATATTATTTACAATTGTATATTAACTCTTTGCCACACAATCACAACTTTTAACCAGCCCGAGGAAGAAGGCTGTAGAAAACATGGTGGGAACTGGTGAAAATGCTGGTAACCTGTATTTTCTTCTTTTCCCATACTGTTTTCTATCCTTTGATAGACAAACTTCCTGTTTTGAGTAACATTTAAAAATGTCATTTGAAACATTAATGCTTTCAAAATGGCCAACTTTGAACCTTTGTCTTCTGGTAAAGAGTTAAAGAGGCTATTAAACATTTTTTGCTGCAAATCAAAATTTTTGTTGAACACTGACAAATACTTCTGAATATGCTTTTCTCTGCAAATGTGAAGAAATTAGACATGTATTAACTCTTTACGAGACGACAAATTTTAGCCTTGTCCAAACTGAAAGCATTTGCAGACGACAAATATAACTCAAAACATAAGGTTTGTCTTTCATAGGGTAGAAAACATTGTGGGAAAAGGAGAAAATGCTAGTTACCAGCATTTTCTCCTTTTCCCGTATTGTTTTCTAAAGCCTTCTTTCTCTGGGTCCTTAAAAGTCGGCATTGTGTGATAAAGGGTTAAAAAGGTGTAAATTTGATGTTCGTATAATGGGTAATTTCGTCTATTTTAATGTGTTCAAATATGACATCATCTTTCATAATTGATGAGTATTATTAGTCACATAACATTCAAACACACCCTTGCGAAATTCTGGTGTGAAATCTAAAAGCACATTGAGAGGCTATGTAGCCCATCAAGAAAAAACACCAAACAATATTGTTTTCCTTACATTTGTCTTTCTTCCTTACGGATGGTTTGCCGGTTATTGCCTTACTTAATTCAGTGGTAAATCTGTAGTAACTCTTTACCACACAACAAATTGTTAGACCAGTCCAAATTGAAAGCGTTTGCAGATAACACATAAAATGGGACACAAACGACAGTATCTGTCTTTGAGATCATTGAAAACATTGTGGGCTGGTTACCAGCATTTTCTTCTTTTCCCACAATGTTTTCAAAAGCCTTCTTCTTCAGGGTAGTTAAAACTCTGGATTATGTGGTAAAGAGTTAAAATGTAGACTTGTCCAACTGATAGCATTTGCAGATGACAACTTAATTGTAGCTCAATTGATGGAATTAGTTTTTGATGAGGTAGAAAACACAGTGGGAAAAGGAGAAAATGCTGGTTACAAGCATTCTCTTCTTTTCCCACTGTTTTCAAAGCCTTCTTTTTAAGGGTCATTAAAACTCAGGATTCTGTGGTAAAGGGTTAATTCAGAGACAAATTATTCTTGAAGTCTGACAAGATCATAAAATCTGAATAGCCTCCATTAACCATTTACAAAACAATTGCATGTTTGAATGACACAGAAGAAGGCTTTTGAAAACACTGTAGGAAAGGGACAAAATACCGGTGACCAGTATTTTCTCCTTTTCCCCACAATGTTTCCTACCGTATCAAAGACAAAAAACATCATTAACCCTTTACCGCACAATGCCGCCTTTTGACACCCCTGGGAAAGAGGCCTTTTGAAAACATTGTGGGAAAAGGAGAAAATGCTGGTAACCAGCATTTTCTCCTTTTCCTACAATGTTTTCTATCCTATCAAAGAAAAGTTGCATCATTTGAGCCACATTGAAATTGTCGTCTGCAAATGCTTTCAATTTGGACAAGGCTAAAATTTTGTCGTCTGGTAAGGGTTAAAGCACCATTTAGTTTGTTGTATGCAAATGATTTCAACTTGGATAAGTCCTAAATTTTGTTGTTTGATAAAGAGCTTAAAAGAAGTTATCACATAACCCTCCCTGCTTTCAGTTTAACCCTTTACCAAACAATCCCAGGTTTTAACCACCCAGGGTAAGAAGCCTTTTGAAAACATTGTGGGAAAAGGAGAAAATGCTGGTAACCAGCATTTTCTCCTTTTCCCACAATGTTTTCTGCTCTATCATTGACGAATTCCGCCATTTGAGCCACCTTGAGTTTGTCGTCTGCAAATGCTTTCAATTTGGACCAGGCTTAAATTCTGTTGTTTGGTAAAGAGTTAATATACCCATTACAATTTTTCTCATATTGCACATGTTTGAAATAAGCATTGTATGAGGTCATATGTGACCTCATTTTATATGCTGGTGCATGTACTTCTTTCAAACAAGGAATAAACTATCTTCCTATTGTAATTACCACATGTTTGGTTTTGCATTTTCTGACCTTACAATTTCCAAGATTTGGCTGTGTGGTAATACCAATCTGAAATTTGTTAGCTTTTTATATATATAATTTTATCAAATTCATCTCCAGAAATGTTATTAAGCCACAAGCTTGCTTTATAATGCCTTTATATACTAGTTGAAGAAAAATTTATCTCAACTGCCAACTCATGTCAGATCCTATATGGCATGCAACACACAAAAAAAGGGGCCTACCGACATATGCATAAAAGTGTGTCATCCCAGATCAGCCTGTGCAGTCTGTGACTAATCTGAGACAACACTTCCCGTTTTTGTGCGATTTTCTGTTTCACGAACGGTCTACTGTATGAAAAAATCTTATTTAGTCGTAAAGTGCCATCTCGGATTAGCCTGTGTGGACTGCGCAGGCTACTCCAGGATGACGCTTCACGCAAATGTCTGAAGGGTTCATTTCACATGTTGTGGGCCATATTTCTTACATGTTTTTATCAACTCATTACCTCCTGTAAAAAAATGTGCAACTGTATTTCAGTCATATTACAGTGACAGATCACTTATCCCTATCTGTCCTGCAATCTGTGTCTTGCTAAAGGACACTCCCACATGCCTCCAATTTTACACGATAAAGGAATGTTAGACAGGGCTGATTAACCCTTTACCACACCTTCAAGGACCCTGGTGGAGAAGGCATTTGGTAACCAGCATTTTGTCCTTTTCTAACAATGTTTTCTACCCTATCACAGACAGAAATCATCATTTTAGCAACATTTAATTTTCCATCTACAAAGTTTTCAATTAGGTTCAGTCCAAAATTTTGTTGTTTGGAGAGAGTTAATGATCAGACTAAATATTCTGTGCAATCTACATTTGATCTACAGAGTTAGTTAAAGTACCCAAATTTATCCTTGACATATTCATTCAAATGAACAGTATAGATCCATGATCAGAATTTAACTTTTTCAGATTCTGATCTTGGTCTACACTGTCTTCAAAGCATGGAAAGTTATCAAGGGATGATAAAATTCTTGAAACACCAACAATAAAAGCATTTGCAGACAACAACAAAAAACAGGGCTGAAATGATGAGATTTCGTTTTAAAAGGGAATAGAAAACAAGAGGGCAATGATGGCCCTGGGTCGCTCACCTTAGTAGAGTGCCTTAAAGGTTTTTCTTTACTTTGACCATGTGACCTAGTTTTTGACCGCAGGTGACCCAATTTCAAACTCATATTTCATGAAGACAAACATTCTGACCAATTTTCAAGTCAATTGAGCAAAAAATGTGGCCTCGAGTGCCCTAGAGATATTTCTTTAATTTGACCTAGTGACCTAGATTATGACCCCAGGTGACCCAAATTTGAACTGGTCTTTGACTATATCAAAAGAAACATTTTAACCAATTTTCAAATCAAATGAATAATAAATGTGGCCTCTAGAGTGCCCACTAGCTATTTCTTTGACCAAGTGAACTAGTTTATGACCCCAGTTGACCCAAATTCAGACTCATGTGAGATTTTACAAAGCCAAACATTCTGACCAATTTTCAAGGCAATTAAGCAAATAATGTGGCCTCTAGAGTGCCCACAAGGTATTTCTTTATTTTGACCTAGTGACCTAGTTTATGGTTCCAGGTGACCCAAATCCGAACTCATCTATTATTTCATCAAGACAAACATTCTGGCCAAATTTCAGGTCATCTGAGCAATAAATGTGGCCTCCACAGTGCAAACAAGGTATTTCTTTAATTTGACCCATTGAACTAGTTTATGACCCAAGTTGACCCAAATTAATCTTATGTGAGACTTTATAAAGACAAACTTTCTAACTAATTTTCAAGGCAATTGAGCAAATAATGTGGCCTCGAGAGTGCCAACAGGGTATTTCTTTAATTTGACCTAGTGACCTAGTTTATGACCCAAGATGACCCAATTTTGAACTCAATGAACTTGTTGCGCTTACATGGGCAAACAAACTTAGAAGAGAATCACTACATACCAAATATGAAAGCTCTACGCCTTCCTGTTTCAGAGAGGCAGATTTTAAAGTTTTCCTTCTTTGTTCCTATGTTCGAACTAGTGATCCCGGGGCTGGGCCAGTTTTGACCCAGGGGCATCATATGAACAAACTTGGTAGAGGTCCACTAGGAAATGCTACATACCAAATATCAAAGCTCTACACCTTCCTGTTTAAGAGAAAAAGAAATTTAAAGTTTTCCTTCTTTGTTCCTATCTTCGAACTTGTGACCCCCGGGGCGGGGCCAGTTTTGACCCAGGGGCATCATATGAACAAACTTGGTAGAGGTCCACTCTGAGATGCAACATACCAAATATCAAACCTCCATACCTTTCTGTTTCAGAAAAGAAGAATTTTAAAGTTTTCCTTCTTTGTACCTATGTTCGAACTTGTGACCCCAGGGGCTGGGCCAGTTTTGACCCAAGCAGCATCCTTGGAACAAACTTGGTAGAAGTCCACTAGGAGATGCTACATACCAAATATCAAAGCTCTATGCCTTCCCATTTCAGAGAAAAAAAAAAATAAAGTTTTCCTTCTTTGTTCCTATGTTTGAACTTGTGACCCCCAGGGCAGGGCCAATTTTGACCGCAAGGGCATCATATGAACAAACTTAGTAGAGGTCTACTAGGAGATGCTACATACCAAATATCAAAGCTCTACGCCTTCCAGTTTCAGAGAAGATGATTCTTAAAGTTTTCCTTCTCTGTTCCTATGTTCGAACTTGTGACCCCCGGGGCCAAATTTTGCCCCAAGGGCATCATATGCACAAACTTGGTAGAGATCCACTAGAAGATGCTACATACCAAATATCAAAGCTCCATGCCTTCCTGTTTCAGAGAAGAAGATTTTTAAAGTTTTCGTTCTTTGTTCCTATGTTGGAAATTGTGACCCCTGGGGCAGGGCCAGTTTTGACCCCAGGAGCATCATATGAACAACCTGGTAGAGGTCCACTAGGCGATGATACATATCAAATATCAAAGCTCTACGCCTTCCAGTGTCAGAGAAGATGATTTTTAAAGTTTCCCCTTTTTGTTCCTATGTGCGAACTTTTGACCCCTGGGGCAGGGCCAGTTTTGACCCCAAGGGCATCATATGAACAAATTTGGTAGAGGTCCACTAGGAGATGCTTCATGCCAAATATCAAAGCTCTATGCCTTCTAGTTTTAGAGAAGATGATTCTTAAAGTTTTCCTTCTTTGTTCCTATGTCGGAAATTGTGACCCCCAGGGCGGGGCCAGTTTTGACCCCAGGGACATCATATGATCAAACTTGGTAGAGGTCCACTAGGAGATGCTACATGCCAAATATCAAAGCTCTACGTCTTCAAGTTTTAGAGAAGAATATTTTTAAAGTTTTCCTTCTTTGTTACTATGCTCAAACTTGTGACCCCCAGGGCGGGGCCAGTTTTGACCCCAGGGGCATCATATGAACAAACCTAGTAGAGGTCCACTAGGCAAAGCTACATACCAAATATCAAAGCTCTACGCCTTCCAGTTTCAGAGAAGATGATTTTTAAAGTTTTCCTTCTTTGTATCTATGTTCGAACTTGTGACCCCCGGGGCACGGCTAGTTTTGACCCCAAGGGCATCATATGAACAAACTTGGTAGAGGTCCACTAGGAGATGCTTCATGCCAAATATCAAAGCTCTATGCCTTCTAGTTTTAGAGAAGAAGATTTTTAAAGTTGTCCTTCTTTGTTCCTATGTTGGAAATTGTGACCCCCGGGGCGGGGCCAGTTTTGACCCCAGGGGCATCATATGAACAAACCTGGTAGAGGTCCACTAGGAGATGCTACATGCCAAATATCAAAGCTCTACGTCTTCAAGTTTTAGAGAAGAAGATTTTTAAAGTTTTCCTTCTTTATGACTATGCTCAAACTTTTGACCCCCGGGGCAGGGCCAGTTTTGACCCCAGGAGAGAGTATAAATAGGAGTATTGGCGCAAAATATTGTTTTCATATGAAAAAATATTATATTTTTGAATATAATAAACATATTCGGCTTGTTTTCTTTAGCTACCAATTCCCGCAACCGCAACTGCAACCGCAAATTACATATTCCTTTTCCCATATACCATATTCCAAATCAACCACAAAAATATTTCAACCACACCAAACCATGTTTTATTTCTGCAATAGAAAAAAAAAAATTTTTATATCACACTGCACCACAAACAAAAAAAAAAAAAATTTTTTTTCATATCAAAATATATTTTTTTCATATCAAAATATATATTTTTTTTTCATATCAAAATATTTTTTTTTTCATATCAATATATTTTTCCTCCCCCCTCCCCCCGTTTCTGTTTGTTAGTCAATACACCATTATGTCGGTTTTTCCGGTTAGCCGGTTTTTCTAGTTAGCCGGTTTTTCTGGTTAGCCGGTTTGCCAATTTCTCATTTTGTCAGTTTCCCAATTAGGCAGCCTCTGGCTGCCCAGCTGACGGATGAGCCAGCTCAGCCGGCTCAGCCGGCTGACCTTCCTCCAGCTCTAACCTGCCCATCACAGCCTTCCTAGCTTGCCTGTGTTTGTTGGTTTGTCAGTTGGTGGGTTTGTCGGTATGTGGGTTAGCCGGGCGGGAAGGATGTGATATGCACAAACCAGCGAAACACAGCGAAACACAGCGAAACATGAAAAATGAAAAAGAAAATGAAAAGAAAACAATATAAGAAAAAAAACAATCACCATAAAAAGCATGAAATATTATATTATTATATTCAAAAATATAATATTTTTTCATATGAAAACAATATTTTGCGCCAATACTCCTATTTATACTCTCTTTCATTCTTCTTTTTCGGGGGTTGGGGGTATCTTGTAATGTCCTCTTGAAAGTGTATTTATACCATCTTTCATAACATACCTCACATCTTGAGTAGGCAACAAAGCTATTTTTACTGTTTCTTCTGTGTATACTTTATGCTTGACACTTCTAATATTACAAAATGAAATATTTTTTTGTTTTCCTTGAAAGATACAATTTAAATAATCTTGATGTGTAATTTCTTTTTGTTCGATACATGAACTTTTAATTCCTTTACATTTAATTTTTTCTTTTGTTTCTTTTTCTTCTTCTATTGTAAAACTATATGACTTAGCACAAAGACCGCAAAACTCTTTTATGATTTTTCCTTTAGCTTCATCTTTGAAAAAACCTAATCTGTTTTTATTTTCTTTGCTATACATAGGATGATTTTTAGGATATTTAGAAGTGTCAAAATGAGTTTTCATATCTGGTTTCATCTCTGCATAAATATCCGGACTTTCAATATGTCAAAAAAGCTGTCTGTGTCAGTATACAGCATTTTTAAACGATTTCCGAATTTTGGAATTAGATAGCTGTAGTATAGCTGATACATTTTTAATCTTGAAAGTTCAAGAACCACAAAACCAATATATAAAGGCTTGTTACATTCAACCACGGTTTTTTTCCTTTGTATTGCAACAAGATTTGAACTAAAAACTGTATAACCTGTGTATTCTGGACTCCTTAAAAATTTTTCTGCTTGTTTTTCACTATTCACTAAATTTACATTACTTCTTTTTCTTGGATTTTCAATTGTCTTTCCATATATGCTATTGATACACATTTTAAAAAAATTTTGTTCATTTTCCTTTTCTGTTTTTGCTCTTTTTTCTGTGTTGTTTGTAATATAAGGTTCAAGCCAACGAGCCATTTTAAAAACATAACCACGGTGAATTTTAACCACTTTTACACCGATAGTTTCATAAAATTTTAAAAGTTTTGAATAGCACATATAGTAAGTTTTATTTTCTAAATTTGGCACCAGTTTTTGAACTCCAGATATTATTTTATGCTCTGGTGCTGGTGGATATGAATTAAAAAAATCATGCTGTTTTTCTGGTATTTCTAAGTCACAAACAACAGCACAGGGTAAATTACGCCAATTACCAAACTCAGATTTTTTTAATTTTCTTTCAATAGCATAAGGCATTTCTTCACTCATTGCCTCACCGTACAGGTTGTTTTTATCAATATAATAAAGGTAACGTTCGGGTAAGTTTGGATCAAAGTCTTTTAAATATCTATTGTTGGCTTTTGCATATCTAACATTACATAAGCTAATACCACCACGAATACCATTTTCAAAATCACGGTATGTTTCCTGGTCGGTTACGAGTTGTATTTTTTGTCCTGTGACTTTTAACATGTTTTGCCAAGATAACCCAGGTGTAGTATAACCATAAACAACAGGATCCAAACCGTAAGCTTCAATATTGTTTTTTCTAAATGTCTCATAAATATCAGCAAGTAAAAGAACATCTAATTCACAATACCTAAGCTGGTAATCATACATTGTTTCACATCTGAACGCATCCCATGCTTTTAAAGCATGGTTGTATTCATCCTCTGTTATCCCTGACTTTGTCAATGAAGAATAAAAACTTTCGATTGGTGGTAAACTTTGAGCTTTTAATTTATCCATACTATTCATCCATTCGTAAGGGTAAATTCCTTTTCCTGCTAGTATTGAAAGTGGAACAACTGGAAAAAAACGCTGAGTAAGTTTTAAATCTTTTGGATCTGTGTCTTTTACCAGTTGTGAAAGTTGAGCTTGTAAAAATTTATAACTATCTAAAAATCTTATTTCATGCATCTTACCACAAATGAAGGTAAAAATAGAAAAACTTAATATATTTTTCTTCATTAGATGGTAAAACTCGGATATTACAGTTTTCAAGTTTAGCAAGTTCTATTATAAAAAGATGGCTATCATAACCACTTAAGTTATGAAAAAAGACAGGTGTAAAGTCCGATGTTTGTTTTCTTTTTTTAAATGTTTCTTGTATATTTACTATTTCAGCTAAAAGAGCTTTTACAGAAATACCACCTATATTTTCTTTTTCTTCTTTCTTTCCATAGCTGACTTTTCTATTTCTATATACCTCTTCATTACTTGATTTTACGAAAAAACAAAAACAACTAGGTGTATGTTCATTTAACCTATTCTTGGTTTTTTCTGTGTTGTTTTCTGTGAGTAAAAGAAAACTTTCAAAATCAGCGTATATTACAGTATTAGGCTGTTTTGTTTTCTTTTCATGAAAAGAAATTATATTTTGTCCTTCTTCAGGTAACTTTAAAAGTGTTTCATCTTTACAATACTGTAAATGTAAATCTCTTTTTTCTTCTTTTTTAAATACTTGCTGACATTTGTAGCAAAAATAAATTTTACCGTGTGCATTAGATAACTGAGAAGAAAGCAAACGTGACAAATCAGAAATTAAATAATAGTGTTCAGCATAGTACAGTAAAAATATTTTTTCTCCTTTTCCTTCACTATCGAATATTACAGGTGTTTTTTTGTTTTTGCTGTCAACTCCATATACTATAATATGTAAATGTGGGTTTTTATTTTGAAATTTTAAAATTCCTTCTGCTGTAACTGGATATTCAACTTCAGAAAAATCAGCATATTTTAAAGGTTCTTCTTTTGCTATTTTTTTTAATTTCTTTTGTAATTCTTCCTTTGTCTGTTTGTCTTGGGTTAAAATGTCTCATAATCGACCAGAAAAAACAGGTGTTGTTTCCACATATCATACTTACAGTTGCTTTTTTATCTATTATCCATTTAGGAAGCTTTAAAGTTGAACATCCCCCTTTAAATTGGTTGTATTTACCATAGTTTAAAATGATAGATTCAAAACTTACAAGACTCCAACCTGAACCTTCATAATATTTTCCATAAAAAGCTGAAAGAAGCTGACGATACAGAGTTTCATATATCCGAAGTTTACTATTCATTGGGAATATTATATTTGGTTTAGAGTTAAAATATAATTCTCTTATCTGTTCTCCATTTCTCATTTTAGCAGTCATTGTAAGTATAACTTTTTGGTTGTTGTGCTTTTCTAAAGATGAAAGGATATTATATTTCATCTTCAATATTAGTTTTTCTGGTGATAGTTCTTTTTTGTTTGGGTTTTCGTATTCAATCTGGTTAAAATAACCATTTAAAGCAGATTTTGTAAGTTTACCTTTTGTTTGTGTTTCTTGTGTTTGTGGTATGTATGATGGATTTTTAACCATTTTTACAATTCCATTTTTAAAGCTAAAATTGTATTTCTGGCTCATTTTTTTATTTTATTTAAGTAAAAAATAATTTAAATAAAATGAAAAATACAAAATCTGTAAATACAAAAGCAAAAGAAGAAAAACTTCCAGTCCTTACACTAGGACAGGAAAACACTATAAAAGGTGAAAAGAAGACAGATAAAATTTATTTTTCTGATATTAGACAAAATGGTAAATCAGGTGTTTATACAAATATCAAAAGTAGGACACCTGAAGATAAACCAACCATTCAGGAATACTAGCAAACTAAGTATATAAATATTGAATACAATGATATGTTTAAATGTTTTTTGAATAGTCTGTTAGGTAGGTTTGATGAAGAATATTTAAATAGTGTGACTGATGATTACCTAATTTCAGAAGTGATACAGAATTTTGAAAATCAGGGATATGTAAAGTGTAAAGTAGATTTACAGAATTACAACGATAGCTTTTTTAGCACAATTGGAGAAAACAAGAAAAGGCAAAGTTTAAAGAATTGTGATTTTCTGTATGATAGAATTACAAACGGAGTTTACAGTTTAAAGGTAACTGGACTATGGAGAAAGGAAGAAAGGCAAAATAATCATTCTATAACTGTAAATTCAGGATTGAGTATAAAAGTTTTAGGTGTGCTTGTAAATGGGTATTCTACGGGTGAAGATGAAACTGACACTTATGAAAATGAGGTACTTTTAAAACTTCAAAGTGATGCGTTGGAAATGACAGAAGACTAATTTTTATACTTGTTTTGTTCTGGCTCTTGCTCATCTTTCCATTTTACTTACATACCTGTAAAATGGGAGAGCAAAAACATCAGCCTCTTTTACTTTCAATGTGAATATTATAATCTGCGTTCATTGTTTTCCATTTTTTTATTTTACAAATATTTTTTTTTCTTTGCTGAAAAAAAATATTTATTTTTCATCTTCATCTTTCCCTTTAGGATGATAAAACACATCAAACCCACACCTATATTTACCTTTGTCTCTGTGGCTTGCTCTATCAATCACAACAAAGCCATAAGGCTCAGCCCAGCAACGATAACAAAACTTTTTAAATTCTTTGATATCCATATCACGACTTGCATAATCAGTATAAATATTATTTACATCTCTTTCACTGAGGTTAAATAGAATTAGGAAATTTGTATTACCCCTTATAGTTCTTCTTGGTAAGTCGAAAAATGACTGAGAGAGATAAAAACAGTCTGTGTTGTTGTGTCTTCCTCTTGTATAGTATTTTTCAGGAATGTTTTGTTTTTCCTTAAGTAGGTCATCAAAAACCATTAAATTTTTATCTTTTGGGTTAAGTTCTTTTGGGTCAGGTATCTCTTCACCTTTTTCTTGGAAACATGGAGTGATTTTTGCACCTTTTTTAAATTTTTCTTTCAATTCTTCAAATAGGTCAGAAGGTTTAATATTTTCTGAATCTATTCCTTCCATTTGTTTAAATAGATAATACACAGCTTCTTTTGAAAGTTCGTATTCATAGGCTTCTTTCAGTAGGTTATACTCTGGTTGCTGTGTTAAACTTTTACCAAATATATAAAGTTTAGTATAGTCCAACCAACCAGGACGTAAAAGCAAATTTAAAAGTAGTGTGGTTTTACCACATCCAGAATCACCTATTATCAACCCTCTAATGCTTTTAGAAAACATAGTGCTGTTTTTACGGTTTTTTTGTCATTGGATTCCATGCTAAATTTTGTATTTCCATATTAGTATATTTTATATTTACTTAAAATGAATTTAATTTACTGTGTAAAATGCAGAAAAAAGACAAATACACAAAACTTAAAACAAGAAACAACAAAGAACAACAGAACAATTTTAAAAGGTATCTGTGCTGTTTGTGGAGGAAAGAAAGCACAGTTCCCACCAGGAAAAAAGAAAAAAATGGGTGGTTCTATATTGAATACAATGATCAATACGCTACCTGTAGAAATGCACCTTCCAGGTCATAATTTTACTGGACCAGGAACTAAACTTCAAAAAAGGTTAAAACCAGATTTGACATCTCAACCATGGAGTAAACCTATAAATCGTATTGATCGTGCTGCGTATAATCATGACATATGTTATTTAAAAAATACAGATACTAAAACTCGTAATGATGTATGTGATCGTAATATGCTTTTGGAAATGAAAAATATATATAATCCTACATTACGAGAAAGAGCAGAACGAGGAATTGTAAGTTCTATCATAGGAACTAAAAAACGTTTTGGTATGGGGCAAGGTAAAAAAAAAAATTGCTGAAAGAAAAAACCTTTTCATCTGAACTACACCGACCTTTAAGGCGACAATTCCCCACAAAAAAAGTTAAATTTCCTTCTATAGATCATACTTGGACTGCTGATATAGCATTTATGCCAAAAAAAATTAAATTAGGTGAAAGTGAAGGAATAGAAGAACCACAACCTGGAACATCAAGACAAACAGCAGCAGAAAAACAAACAGACAACTTAAATATGTTTCTTGTTGTTTTAGATGTGTTTTCTCGTTATGCTTGGGTTAGGCAAATACAAAATAAACAGTCTTCCACAGTTGCTAAAGCATTTTTAGAAATATTTAAAACAAGTGGAAGAAAACCTTTAAAATTATGGACTGATAGGGGAGGTGAGTTTACAGGTCTAATAGACCAGGAAAAAGAAAAAGAAGAAGAAACTAAATTTCAATGTTCCGATTGTGGAAAATATTTAAAAAATAAAAGTGGACTTACACAGCATAAAAAATACTGTCCTGTTTTGAATCCAGAAAAAGCTAAAGAAGCAAGAACACAGCTAAAAGGTGTTTTACTGTATCATACTGAAGGTAGAAATAAAGCATCAATAGCAGAACGTTTTATAAAAACAATGAAAAATAAAATTGGTCGTTTTATGACAGATAACATCACAACAGATTATATACCTCATCTTCAGAAATTGATATTTGAATATAACAATACACCACACAGAAACTTTAAAGATGATTACACACCAGCAGAAGCAAGTAAAAAAGAAAATGAAAAAAAAAATTATGAAAAATACTATGAAAAAGCTAAACCTAAACCTGGGAGGGTTGATTTCGTGACACAAAAAGACAGAATCGAAGTTACAGACAGGGTAAGAATACCACGAAGAAAAAAAGAAGGATGGGAAAAAGGTTTTACTCCTAATTGGACAAAAGAGATTTTTAAAGTCAGAAAGGTTAAATATACTAACCCTACAACATACTATTTAAAAGATGCTAAAAATTACCATATACAAGGTGCTTTTTACAGACAAGAACTACAAAAACTAAATATCCTTTCAGGGATTGGATGGGTGACAATAAACCACGAACAAAAGAAAACGCAAGTTTAGGTACGGAAGCAGTACAAGCAGAACTCAAAAGACAGAAAGAAAAGAAACAAAGACAAAGAGACAAAAAGAAAGAAGAAGAAGAAAAAAAAGTACAAACAGCAGGAGGTTTATTTTTTCCTTCATGTTTAGTTTCAAAATTACCTTTCACTTCACTTTCTAACTTTGAACTGTCTGATATATGTAAAAACTTTAAAGGTTGGCGTGGTGTATTTCCAAGAGACAAACTACCTAAAAAACCTAACCTTCGTGAGTGTGGAATTTTAAACTTAGATGACAGTGAAGGTAAAGGTACACATTGGACAGCTTGGCATAAAAACAAAAACACAAAATATTATTTTGATAGTTATGGTTTACCTCCACCTTTAGAAATGAAAGAATATTTAAAATCTCCAGTTTTCTATTCATCAGATCAAATACAAAAACCAGACACTTTTATGGTCATCTTTGTGTTTTTGTTTTAGAAAAACTAAATGAAGGTTATGATTTACAACCTATAGTTTCTTTTCTCATGGATTTAAAAGAAAATGAAGTATAAAAAATTATGTCTGGAGTTTCTAAATTTGGAAGAAGAGAAAAAGAAATACAACAAGAAACAGGAGGTGTAAGCCTAGCATATATAAACGATAATTATGTTAAAGTTGATGGTACGAGCGTAATGTTAGGTAACTTAAATATGGGTGGTTCTTCTATAAAACATTTATGTGAACCTACAGATACCAAAGATGCAGCAACTAAAAATTATGTTGATGGTGTGGGTGGTCATAAATTTTTTACAAGAAACAGAGAAGGTGTTTATGTTGCAGGACAAGCTTTAAAAATGGAAGGACAAAGAATAGAAAACTTACCTTTACCTGTAAATGATAGAGATGCAACCACAAAAGTTTATACCGACACAGCAATTTTAAATGCAAAAAGAGAAACTGAAGTGAATATTCCCTTTGTTTTTCAAAAAGATGAACACATAGCAAAAGATAAGTTAAATATGAGGGGTTTTAAAATTGAAAATGCTGGTGATGGGGAAAAGCCAGGTGATTTAGCAACTTTAAAAAATGTTTCACAGTTGGTTCCATTTGAAAAGAAAAATGGGGGATTTCAAGCAACTGATCATATATATTTAAATAAAAAAAAATTGGGTGGTTTAAAAGAACCTGTAAATGAAAGAGAAGCAGCAAATAAAAAATATGTTGATGAAAAAGCAGAACAAATTTTAACTAAATTTACTGATGGTACGAATTATCAGCTTGATTCAAACTTAAATATGCAAAATCACCGTATTTATGGTTTAGAAGAACCACAAAGAGAAGACGAGGTAGTAAACTTAAAATATGTGAATGAAAAATTAAAAGTTGGTGTTGCTGGTAATATTGAACCAGCAGAACTACAAGAAATTAAAAACAATTTAACATTTACAACAAGAAACAATAAAACATATGAAGCAAAAGGACATCTCAATTTAAAAGGAAAAAAAATTAGAAATTTAGAAGATGCAACAGAAAAAAACGGTGCTATAACTAAAGGTTATGTGGATGAAATTAAAAATTATTTTGAAGAAAAATTAAATGACTTGGAAAATGGTGATATGAAAGGTGAAAAAATTTTAAATTTAGGTGAGCCTGAAAATCCGAATGATGCAGTGAATAAACAAGAGGGCCATGATGGCCCTGTATCGCTCCACTGGCTTATAAATATAAACCATGAAGAAAAGTCTTCACTATATAAGCCCTTATAAAACTTTGACCTCATGGCTACAGTCTGACTAAATGGGGAATATTGTATTAGAAGAATAACATGCCAAATGTGGGAGTTCTTGGCCTTATGGCTGGTAACAAGATGGTTTCTGAACTTTTCACTCCATAAACCCATGTAAAACTTGTGATCCCTGGTGCAGGGCCAAACTTGATCCTAGAGCTGTAACTTGGGCCCTCTTTGTAACTGTCCACTAAATAATGCTATAATTATATGCAAAATTTGGTAGCCTAAGCCTTATGGCTATGTACACCAAGATTTAAAAGTTTTCCCTATGTAAGCCTATGTAAATCTTGTGAACCCCCCCCTCCAAGTATGAGGCCAAATTGACCCCAGGACTATACTTTGGACACTTTTGGTAGACTCCAACTAGATCAAGCTAAATGCCAAATTTGGTAGCTCTAGGCCTTATGTTTTCAGACAAGAAGATATTTAAAGTTTTCTCTATATAAGCCTATGTATAAAACTTGTGACCCCTGGGGAAGAGCCAATTTTGACCCCAGGGCTATAATTTCAAGAAACATGATAGAGGTCTACTACATAAAGCTACATGCCAAATTTGGTAGCCCTATGCCTTATGGTTTCAGACAAGAAGATTTTTAAAGTTTTCTCTATATAAGCCTATGTAAAACTTGTGACCCCTGGGGAAGAGCCAATTTTGACCCCAGGGCTATAATTTCAAGAAACATGATAGAGGTCTACTACATAAAGCTACATGCCAAATTTGGTAGCCCTATGCCTTATGGTTTCAGACAAGAAGATTTTTAAAGTTTTCTCTATATAAGCCTATGTAAAACTTGTGACCCCTGGGGCAGAGCCAATTTTGACCCCAGGGCTATAATTTGAAGAAACTTGATAGAGGTCTACTACATAAAGCTACATGCCAAATTTGGTAGCCCTATGCCTTATGGTTTCAGACAAGAAGATTTTTAAAGATTTCCAATATTTTTCAGTTTTGTTGCCATGGCAACCAGAGTTTTTGAAGGAATCAAATTCTTTCAAGAAATTCTGAAGAGGACCATGTCAGGATCATTTCTGTGAAGTTTCGTGAAAATCGGATGGGTAGTTTCAGAGAAGAAGATGTTTGAAATAAAAGTTAACGCACGGACGGACGGACGACCGGACGGACGGACGGATGGACGGACGGACGACGGACACCGGGCCATGACATAAGCCCGCTGGCCTTCGGCCAGTGGAGCTAAAAATACGTGGATGATATAAAAGCTGAATTTCCATTTTTAAAAGAAAATGGATATCATATAGCAACCACAGGTTTAAACATGGCTTTTAAACGTATTGAAAATATACCTGATCCAAAAAAAGATAATGATGCTGCACCTAAAATATATATTGATAAAAATTTAAAGGATCGTGTAGAAAAAACTTTTTTAGATGAAAGAGAAAAAAATGCTGATTTCATAAAAGAACAAATTCAACGAATAGAAAATTATGAGGAACTGATAAACCAGAGATATGAAAGAGAAAGAGTAGCTATAAAAACAGAAGGTGACAAATTAAAAAATAGTGTAAGACAACAGATAACTGAGTTTGAGTATAGGATATCAGAAAATGAAGCTAAAAATGAAGAAATAAAAAATAAATTCAATGTTGACTTAAAAACAACTGTGAACAATGAAGTAATTAAAAATGTTAAAAATGCTGAAGAAGAAATTAAAAAATATGTTGATACACAACAAAAAAAAGATTTTGTAAGTGTTTTATGTGAAGCAAGAGGACCGTTAAAACCAAATAAATTTAATTTTGAATTTGGAAGTTATAACCATAAAGAACCAGCAGAAATAAGTGAAAATGTCGGTGGTATGTTTGATCTTCAATTATTTTTTATTCCTTCTTATATTTTTCCATATAACGGACGTATAGTTAAATATGGTTTAAATATTTTTCATGGTCAACAAAACAGTATTTTAAATGAAGGTGAAGAAAGAAAAAAAATTTTAGAGTTGATTGTTTGTTTTGTGAAAAATGATAAATATAAAGCTTTTTTTCATCTTCTTCATAAATTTTCAGATGAAATAAACACACCAAGTTTAAGTAAATTTGAAGAAATACAAGTAAGATATTTTAAAATTAAACTTTATGATACTGAAAGTTTTAAATGTAAAATTAAACCTTTTGATTTTGAAACTTGTGAATCACTCATAATTTTAACCAGTTATGCAGATGAAAGAATTTTAAAAGTTTCTCTTTCTTTTGGTGTAGAATTAGACACAACATATAAAAGTGAAGATGAAGAAGACAATGATGAAGATGAAGATGAAAATGAAGATTAAAATATTTAACCTCTTTTTCAGGTTAAATATTTATTCTAACAATGAATATAAAGGTGGTGGATAACAAGCAGAAAGAGGATTTATACCTTCTTTACAAACAAAAGGTATAAAATATTTTTCACCCACAGCTTCTATAGGAACACAATCATTTAATTTTAAGCTATTTATGGTTTCATTTAAAATATTATAAATTTCATATTCTGTTTTGTTTCCTGGTAGTCTACATAAAAGCCTTTTAAGTGTGTTTTCTGGAATTATAGTATCAGGAGAATTAGCAACAAAAAAACAAACTAAAAGGTTAAAATTAGATGTTTTGTTGTTTTTTTTCTTTACTCCAACCATCACATAAATAAACTTTAATTTCTTCTAATGTACCTGACAAATCTGTATAATCGCATATATCCCATAAAAAAATTTTATATTCTGGATGAAGGGTAGTATGATAAACGTATTCTTCAATATCATAATTAGCACTGATTTTTTTTATTTTTTCTTTTTGTTTTTTTTCTAGTTCTTGAATCAATAGCTTTTTAAATTCAGGATTCATATTTTTATATATTCTTTTTTATTTAAATTTTTCTTCTATTTTTATTTTCAACCCTACATATGGGACAATGAGTATTCAACCTCACAATCAGTACAAAGACAAATATGGCCACAACTACAAAAAAGTATATTTACTGTTTTTTCTTCATCTAAGCATAAAACACAAGAAGGACTTTTATATGTGTCTTTTGCATTTATACTTTCTTCTTCATCTTCATTTTCTTCTTCTTCATCAGGTAAAAGTAACCTTTTTATACCTTCTATTCCTAATCTAGAAAATTTTATTCTATATGTTCCATCTCTCATATCACCTTTTATATTATGCCAAAAATTTATAAAATCTGAAAATTGGTAATTATCAATTACACCACTGTTTTCTTCTTGTTCTTCTTCTTCATGGTTAATTTCTCTTTCTTCTTCTCTTTCATTTCTATTTAACCTTAACCTTCTAATACTATTTAAAATCTGTCTTTCTCTTTCTCTTGTATCAGTATATGTAAAATTAGTATACAAACTCATTTTTTTAATTTGTGTAAAAATAGCTAATTAAAAAATGCGAACTTTACAAATTGTATTATCCGACAACAAAACACACTTTAAAACACAATTTGAACCACCTTTAAAATTAAATGTCCCTCATGAGATGGCACTAATTAACCTTGAAACGTATTATAGCTTTCCTAATATATATGAAGCAAATAATGTTTTTAGGTATAGTAGAGATGGAGGTGCAAGCTGGGAAAAAGTACGTATACCTAAAGGCAGTTATGATTTGATAGATATAAACAATGTTATAAAATCATACATGAGAGAAAAAGGTGATTATGATGAAGCAAACGATGAATACCCTTTAAACATATCAGCTAATTTTAACACATTACAAACATTACTTTATATAGGTAAAGGCTTTTTGGTTGATTTTGGTGGTTCTTCTTCTGTTGCTTCAGTTTTAGGTTTCAAAAGAAAAAGGTATAAAGAAGGTTATCATCAAAGTGAAGAGACTGTAAATATACTTTCTATAAATAGTATTCTTGTAAATGTAGATGTAATTCAGGGTTCATATGTAAACGGTGTAAAATCAAATACTTTATACTCTTTCTTTCCTAATGTTGCACCTGGATATAAAATTATAGAAAAACCAGCTTTTCCTGTTTATCTTCCACTTCTTTTAAATGATATACACAGTATGACAGTTAAAATTACAGACCAAAACGGACAACTACTTGATTTAAGAAATGAGAATATAAGTTTACGTTTTCATATTAGGCAAATACGACAATAGTAACTAGAGGCGCTTGAGCGCCTGTATCGCTCCACAGGCCTGATATTTCTATAATGGCGAAAAGAAGTTTTTAACAATTACCATTCAATCCTGCATTTTAGCTCACTGAAGAAAAAAGGTATGGAAAAAACTTGTGAGAAAAGAAGAAAAAAATAGTAACCAGCATTTTCTTAGTTTCCCACAATAATTTCTATCCTTTTTTATATGTCTTACTAATTTGAAGATATGTTGTCTGCAACAGGTCCTTTCACAAACCATTTTGGGTGGGGAAACATCAAAATATAGAAAATATGTCTTTCTCAGGGTCGTTAAAAGTTGTGATTGTGTGGTAAAGGGGTAATCTAAAAGAACAGCTAGGAGGGCAAATGAATGAATGTTATAGCAATATAGATCAACTTACATCAATACACCAGATAGAATGAAATATGCTGGCATACAATGAACACCTAATCCCTAATAATCAACTTTTCACAGTCACAGTTAGAATGTCTTCTGTGGCAAACAACACAAAATGGTCTACATATGCATTTACATAAATCAAATATCCTGCTCCAGGGCACAGATTAATTCTGGTGTACTGAAGTTGTGGGATCAGTTTGACTGGATAACATTAATGCCTTATCACAAATGTAAAGCCCTGTCCCACTATGTACCAGGACACCAGGATTTACATCCCTTCTGTCCACTCTGCATTTACTCATTAGTAGGTCAACAAACCTTTACCAGAACTAATAAAAGTGCAGAGGTTCTCTTGTTCTATATCAAAAGGACTATAAAGTACCTACAACATGGGGGTTTTGTTATTAAAATACTTTTTCTTTTTTATCTTGGCATGGTTACTCAGGCTTAGTAATAAGGCAAAATTGAAAAGCTCAAGTTGTGAAAGGTGCTCAAGCTTTTATCTTATTTATGGCCAGTGATATTTTATTACTAGTACTAACTAATAGCATATCATTGGAGTAAATTGTGATCTTAATACCAAGGAAAATGTGTGGGCTTAAATAGGACAGCCCTGACTAGGTCAAGTCAATCCAATTTTATTCCTTTTTCTTTGTTAGTCGATAAAACTAACACAATAAATAGTTTTGGAGAAGAACATTTTTTTGAAATATAAGCCTTGTCTATAAAAAAATGTGTTTTTAGGTGTATCATTTTTTTAAAAGGAATTTGGTATACAACCACCATAGAAACAATTTGGCAGACAACCACCATAGGAACTTACCTGCAAAACAACAATGAAATCCAATGAATAGTTTTAGAGAAGAAATTTTTCAAAGATTTTACTTTATACCATAAAAGGAAAATGAGTCTCCCATAAAAGCTATGTTTTTTGACAGATCATTTTTTTTTAAAGGAATTCTGTAAACCTGTATCTAAGGAACATTCCTGCAAAATAATAATGCTATCCAAAGAGCGGTTTGGGAGGAGAAGATTTTTAAAGGTTTTTTACTTTGGTTGCCATGGCAACCAGAATTCTTCATGGAACACAATTATTTGAAGGAATTTGAAAGAGGACCACCAAAGGAACATTCCTGTGAAATTTGGTAAAAATCCAGTCAATAGTTTCTGAGGAGAAGTTTTTTAAAGAAAAAGTTTACGGACGCACGCACGGACGAACGGACGGACGGACGGACGGACGCACGACGGACACAACACCATGACAATAGCTCGCTGGCCTTCGGCCAGTGGAGCTAAAAATGACTAAAACAAACTATAAAGAAGTTAAACTTACACTTTCAGAAAACAAACAAAAAAAATTATCTTTTGCTCAAAAAAGTAAATGTAGTGTTACACTCAATTTTAAACCTTCTGATATGGAAGGTGAAAACAGCTTATATTTTACTGAAAGTCAGATAAAAGAAATGAATCGTGCATTTTCAAAAAATAAAGGTGTGAATATAACCTTTTCAATGTCACAGGTAGATTACAATATAAAACATGGTGGGTTTTTAGGTCTTTTGGCTGGTTTAGCTAGGTCAGCTTTACCTATGGTTGCACCAGTAGCAAAACAAGTTTTAAAGCCTTTGGGTTTAGGTGCCATATCTGAACTTGGTGGACAAGTAGTTAAAAAGCTTTTTGGTAATGGACTATTTTTAAAGAAAGGTGGAACCATAGCACAAATTGAAACAGATGGTGAAGGTTTATATTTGAAACCTAAATATGGTTTTGGTGTAGGTTTATCTCCACCTCTACCTTCACAAATGGCAATGTTTGGTAATGGTGTATTCTTGGTTCAAGATGGTAAAGCTCAAGGAGGAGATGGTTTAATTTTTGGTGACAATTCACCATTTTCACACATACCACTTATAGGGCCTTTGCTTGGTGCAATTTTGTAAATTTAGAAAAAATATATGTATTTAAAATATGGATAAATTTATTTTCAAAGCTGAAAAGAAACAACCACAAACGGTATATTGGAAACCACACGAAGGTTTAAAATATCCACCATCTAAATTAACAGGTTCAAAATGGTTAATTTTTACTCAGTCTACACTTCAACTTCCACCAAATGAAGGAAAACGAATTTCTTTAAATTTTGGTTATGTGATGTCTGAAGGAATTATAACCATAGCTCCAACAGAAGATTTAAAATTAAAACTTGGAATTATGAATTCTGTATTCATAGATAAACAAACTCCAGATTTACAAATTTATATTTATAATTTTTCTAAAAATATAATATTCATTCCTGAAAATAGCCCATTTTGTTTTATTCAATATTTAAAGCCTTAAATCCTATTTTAAAAATGAGTGAGATAAATGAGGAAAAAACAGATGTACTATATCCAACCATAACAAGGCAAAACGAACCAACAGCACCAGTAGCCATATTTGAAGTTGGTGATAATGGTCAGAGTTTCAGACTAAAAAAGATTTCTGAAGTTTCAGATTACCTAGAAAAAGAAGTAAAAGAAAGAGAACGACTAGCAAAGAAGTATTTAAAAATTTCTCAAACTGTAGATACTATTGAAGGTAGCTTAACTGTGGCTGCTCTTGGTGCTGGTGCTGGTGGAATTGCACTTTTGTCAACCATTGTGGCTATTCCTGCAACAATTGCACTTGAAGGCTGTGCTTTGGCTGTTGGACTTGCGGCTGTAGTATCTAAATTTGCTGTTAGAAGAACCAGAACAAAAAGTGAAAAACACCAACACATACAGGCAATTGCTGAAAGTAAGTTAAACACTTTAAATACACATATATCAAAAGCAATCACTGATAACAAGATTGAACATTCAGAGTTTAACCTAATTATGGAAGAACTGGAAAAATATAAAATCATGAAAGAAGACATACGAACCAAGAGCAGGAAAAAAAGCAAGTTGGAAGAAGAGAAGAGTCTAATAGAGAAGGGGAAACAGGAAGCACGGGAAGAATTCCGACGACTAGTAGAAAGGAACGGTGGGGGTTCCCTACACTGAAGGTAAAAGCACCACGATTTAAATTTATGTGTTCTTGTCAAGTAGGTAATATTGAGTAAAATATATTATGTATGAAAAAACATAATATATTTTAACCATTTTAAAAAATGACATACAATAGAATACAAAACCCACAAAAAAGGGAAGATGAAGTAAAAAAGTATCTTGCTTTAAAAGACTATCTGAGAAAAAAAGACAGTGCGTTAAAAATGGGTGATATGGCAAAGGTAGAAGAACTTCAAAGGATTTTTAAACCTGTAACTACAAGCACGGCTAAACTTGAAAAAACACTTTCAGATCAGATAAGTAAAATTCCAGCTAGTATAGCTCAGGCTTTACCTGCTTTTACACCTTTACCAGCTATAGCTGAAGCTCCGTATGCTTTTGTTCCACCAATAGAAGAAGAAACAGAAGAAACAAAAGAAAAAAAATTTTTAGTTCCTGGTGATGAAGAATTATCAAAAATTAATATTGCTTTTGCAAATCCACAATTTACAAAACAAATTAAACCTTTAATTGATATTGAATTAAATGAATATGGTGAATTAATATATTATAAAAATGATAAACTTTTAACTGTCACAAAAGATAAAATAAAATATGATGGAAAAACATATAAAAGAACACCTGAACTATTGCATTTAATTTTTTCTATTGATCCTAAAGATGAAAGCTTAAATGATAAAAAAGCATATGAAGATTATAAAAGTATTATAAAAGATTCTGATGTTTTAAAACAAGTAGACATAACAGGTAAAACATCACCTAATAGAACAATTGTACAAGGACCATTAAAAAATAAATGGAAAAAAGTACTTTCTAGAATATGGGGAGAAATAAAACCAACAGCAAGTCAAAAAAAACAACCACCAAAAAGCCCAGCAATAGAAAGGATAAGTAACATGCAAGAAATGTTAAAAGAAGATAAAACACCAAAACTAACAAGATTAAAAAGTTCTTCTTCTTCTACTTCTTCTTCTTTATCAGACATAGAAAAAGAACAAAGCAAAGGGCCTTTTGCTGGTTTGGGTCATGGAAGAAAAAGAAAAAACAAAAATACAGTTTATCTTTCATCTGACCCTGCAACTTTAGCAGATCGTTTAACTTTACTTTGTGGTAGTGTTCAAGCAGGAAACACAGGGTTAAAAAATGAGATGGTTAGTATATGTAATGAATTGATTCGAATGAAGGTAATGTCAAGAAAAGAAAGAGACAACCTACTTTATGATATATAAAATATTTTTTTTCTCTAAAAAATGATAGTTAAAAATACAGGATATAAAATGAAATATGTAAAAGGTGGAGCCAATATTTTAACTCCATTATGGAATATGGGTAAAAAAGCATTTTCGAGTTTAGGTAAACGTGCTCTTGAAATAGGAAAGAAAAAACTCTATGAACTAGCACAAAAAGGAGCAGAAACAGCAGGAAAAAAAGCTGCTGATGTAGCAAGAAGTAAAATAAAAAATCTTCTTTCAGCCAAAAGAACAAAGGCAGTTTTACCTTCAGCTGACCCATCTATAATAGCTTTTGAAGCACCAACTATAAAAAAACCTGAAAATGGTTTAAATAGAGGTTTGACTCGTGGGTTAGGAATTAAACAAGTTTAAACAAATATAAAATATTTTAAAAATGACAGATAAAAGTATTTTAGATTGGACAGAAGCAATAGAAAGAGATGAAGCAATTGAAGAGTATGAATACCGCAGATATCCACCAAATGCTGGAGGTGTGGCTATGTTAAACACACCTGGAGAAATCAGGTTTAGTATTGAAAGCGGTGATATTTACACTCATCCACACCGTTCTTATCTTCAGTTTGAAGGTCAACTTTTACAAGATGTAAACCCAGAAGCACCTTTTGCAAATGTTGATTTTATAAGTATTGTAAATAATGGTATTATGTATCTTTTCTCTCAGTTTAGATATGAGTTAGGAGGTCGAGAAATAGAAACTTTACTTTTTCCTGGTCAAATTACAACCATGGCAGGACTACTAGAATTTACAGATGACTTTGAAGTTTCAAAAGGTTTAAACCAAATGTGGTTTAAAGATAGTGAAATTCAAGATAAAAGACCAAACCCAGCAGGAGGGGCAGATATAGATATTCCTGGTTCTTTTTCACGAAAAGTAAGAGTAGGAAATACAGGGTATGATACAAGAAAAAAATATATAATTGAAAGAAGCAACCCACAAGGCAGTTTTACAGTCAATATACCACTATCCTTTATTTTTGGATTTTGTAAAGAACATGATAAGGTAATTTATGGTTTAAAACATGAATTGATCCTAACAAGAAAAGGGGATAATGAAGCTTTATTTAAGAATGCAGCAACACAAGCAGGAAAAATAAAATTAAATAATGTATATTGGTTTATGCCACAAATAGTACCAAGTATAGAAAATAAAACTGAAATGATGAAAGAAATGAGTGATGATAAAACCAATCTTCTTGTTGGTTTTAGGCATCGTCAAAGCTTCAGCGTTGGTTTACCTGTTGGTTCAAATACTTATACTTGGTCACTTACTACTAAAAGTGCAGCAGAAAAACCCCGTTTTGTTATAGTTGCTTTTCAACATGGAAATAAAGATAATCAAGAAGAAAACAGTGCAGTTTTTGATCATTTAAATGTACAAGAAATCCATGTATTTTTAAACAATACTCGGAGATATCCAGCTTTAGACTTTAAAACTGACTTTGAAAGAAACCATTATGCTGATGCTTACAATGCAGCAGCTAATTTTAAATGTCTTATGGAAGGTGTACCTTCTTGTGTTTCTAACTTTGGAATAAACCCCATAAATTTTAAAAGTCTTTATCCTTTGTTTGTGTTTGATGTAAGCAAACAATCAGAAGCTTTAAAATCTTCAATTGTAAATATAAATGTTGAAATGAAATTTCAAAACAATATACAAGCAGACACCCGGGCTTATGCTTTGTTGTTGTCAGATAAAGAATTTTCTTTAAAACCTGATGGTTCAAAATTACAAGTTGTATTTTAAATTTTCAAAATCTAAATATGTTATATAACATATGTAGATTATGTATTTTTTACTCTTCAATTATGGTATATGCTATTGTTGCTGTTCTGTCTTTCTTTTTATTTTTATCTACTTTCGGTTTTCCAAATTTTATATATACTGGTGCTTGTACTTTTGTTAAATCACACATTTGATTTATTTCTTCTTGTAAATACCAACCACAAACGTTAAAAGGTTCTTTTCCTTCTTGTTCTAGTTGTATATACGTTTTTCTATTGCTTCTAAATGTGCTATCTTAATAAAAACAAGCTTTATAATCACCCTCTTCTATTTCATATGCTTTTTTACTTCCATTTTCTAAAAGTCTTTTTTCTTGTAATGTTGGAATTTTAGCTTCTTCTTCTTTCTGGAGTCTTTCATATTCATCCTGTATATTTTGAAGTCTTTCATTTACTTCTTTTACATTGTTTTCTTTGATAAATGGTTTAAGTTCAACCTTACAAATTAAATTTTTAGGATTTTCACAAGAAACTTTTAAAGTATTACAAGGTAAAATGAAAACTGGACAATTAGGTTTATGTTTTATCTTTTTAGGGTCAATTTGCTCAAATAGTTCATTTTTAGTTTTTCTCAGAATATTTTTTATTTCACCATTAGCAAAACAAACTCCTTTTTCTCCTTCTTTGTTGTAAAATGCTATTCTTAGAAATGTTGGATATTCTTTAAAACCATAAACATATATATTTTTATTTTTTTCAAAAATAGCATTTAATTGTATTTCATGAGTATAAGTTTTAAAATCATGGTCTATTTCTTTTTTTCTTTTTTCCTTTTCTATCACTTGAATATAAAACTTTTTTACTCTTTCTTTTTCTTTTTGTATTTCAGCCTTATTTTTTAAAAATATTTGTCTGTCTCTTTCTACTATAGCTGCTGTTCTTTCTCTCCACTCTTCACTTTCATACTGATCCTGAATATCATTTAAAAGTATTTGTCTTTGTTTTGTTGAAAGAATCGATATTTCCCGGTTTGTTGGTACTTCTTGTATTTCATATTGTATTTTCTTTTTTCCTATTTTACTATTATCTTTTTTTTCTCTCCAAACAAATTTAATATTTTCTGTGTGTGGTAATATATCTGAAATATTGGGTAAATCTGTATATTTACCTTTTAAGTCTTTTGTTGGTTTTGATGTTGGAGTTAAAATAGTATTACCATATTTTATATAACATTTTAACGGTTCCATTTGTATTTTTTTATTTATAATATTAAATTCAACAAGGAAAACAGGAAGACCAGAAAAACCAAACTCAGAAATGGACCATCTCATTGTATTTTTCCAATGTCTTAAAGTTTCTTCTTCAGTTTCATTTACAGCTTCTTTATATTTTATATTTACTCCTGCATATCGTTCCGTTTTACTTGAACCATACCAAACATGAAAAACATTATGTGTTTTTTTACAAGCAAAAACACAAGTATGAGTTATCATAGAAGCTAAATTTAACCATTGTTGGCTTCCTGGTTGAATATAAAATATTTCTTTTCCTTCAATTCTTTTAAATTCTGATTTTAAAATATCTAAATATGAAATTGAAGGGTCAAAACCATATATTGAAACTTCAAGTCTAGTTAAACCACGTTCTTTTACATCTGGATGTTCAAAAGTTTTATTTAAGATGTTCATCTGAAAAACAATATGCATATTCACATAAATGCGAACCTTCCTTTTTCTGTACATCTCCAGCTTCAAAATTTGATACAATTTTATTATAAAATTTAACCGTTATCAAGTTACCTTTTTCTTTATAGTGATATTTAACTATATTTGAACCTGCTGTTTCATCTGTCCTTTCAAGAACAGGATAAGAATAAAAAATTTCTCTTTCTTCTTCTGTTGCTTCTTCTTCTCGTTGTTCTTTTTCATCTCTAAAATCAAAAATATTTTTTAAATAACTTTCTAACTCTTTTTTTTCTAATACACCGCTGAAATCTTGGGTATAGTCTATGGAATATAAACCGTATCCTCTAACGTTTAAATCACTTTCAATATTTTTTAAATTTTTTATAATATCTAAATATGGTATGTTTGAAGTGTCAACTTTACATTTAAAAACAGCTACAGGTTCAATATTCCTATTTCTACATTTCCATTTTTTTAAAACTTTATGGTTTGTTTTTTCTTCATTCTTTTTAATTTCATTTATGATATGAGCAGTGGAAGTATAAGAAGTAGTAAAAGCTATTTTAGCAAAACAATCAAAACCAGTAAAAGCAAAAACACTTTTAATATAGTCTAAACATACTTTCGCTGGTCCTACTGCTCGTCCGTTTTCTGTTTCATTTCCTATAAAACTTAATCTTCCATTCCTGATATTTCGTTTTACTTCATCTTGTTTTATATAACCAAACACATAAACATCATCTATAAAAGGTGGTAACCCTGGTAATGGTTTTAAAGCTGTTTTTCCTTTTGAGTTTGCAGTATAACAAACACGGGAAATATCAGAACTAAATTACTATTATATATATTTTCTTTTGCTAAATGATATAAAACCGACTTTTCGGCAGATATACCTAATTTACGTAATGTTAAATCTTGATTTTTGTTTTCGCTGAAATCTGACATCTCTTTTTATATATAGAAAATAAAAAACTTAAATTAAAAATATTTTAGCAACCAATATTATTATTTAAGAGTTTAAAAGTGTTTTTTGTTTTTTTTTCTTATATTGTTTTCTTTTCATTTTCTTTTTCATTTTTCATGTTTCGCTGTGTTTCGCTGTGTTTCGCTGGTTTGTGCATATCACATCCTTCCTGCCCGGCTAACCCACATACCGACAAACCCACCAACTGACAAACCAACAAACACAGGCAAGCTAGGAAGGCTGTGATTGGCAGGTTAGAGCTGGAGGAAGGTCAGCCGGCTGAGCCGGCTGAGCTGGCTCATCCGTCAGCTGGGCAGCCGGAGGCTGCCTAATTGGGAAACTGACAAAATGAGAAATTGAGAAATTGGCAAACCGGCTAACCAGAAAAACTGGCTAACTAGAAAATCCGGCTAACCAGAAAAACCGACATAATGGTGTATTGACTAACAAACAGAAACGGGGGGAGGGGGGAGGAAAAATATATTGATATGAAAAAAAAAAAATATTTTGATATGAAAAAAAAAATATATATTTTGATACGAAAAAAATATATTTTGATATGAAAAAAAAATATTTTTTTATGTTTGTGGTGCAGTGTGATATAAAAATATTTTTTTTTCTATTGCAGAAATAAAATATGGTTTGGTGTGGTTGAAATATTTTTGTGGTTGATTTGGAAAATGGTATATGGGAAAAGGAATATGTAATTTGCGGTTGCGGTTGCGGGAATTGGTAGCTAAAGAAAAAAAGCCGAATACGTTTATTATATTCAAAAATATAATATTTTTTCATATGAAAACAATATTTTGCGCCAATACTCCTATTTATACTCTCTCCCAGGGGCATCAAATGAACAAACTTGGTAGAGGTCCACTAGGAGATGCTACATACCAAATATCAAAGCTCTGCGCCTTCTAGTTTCAGAGAAGAAGATTTTCAAAGATTTTGCTTTTTTTTCCTTTTTGTTGCCATGGCAACCAGAGTTGTGGGTGGAATTCAATTCTTTGAACAATTTTGGTAGAGCTTTACCCAAGGAACATTCCTGCCAAGTTTCATCAAGATTGGCCCAGTGGTTTAGGAGAAGAAGATGTTTAAAGAAATTGTTGACGGACGCCGGACATAAGGCGATCACAATAGCTCACCTTTAGCACGTTGTGCTAAGGTGAGCTAAAAAGGTCAGCAACATTTTCTTCTTTGCCAATAATGTTTTCCAAACCTGCTTCTCTAAGGTCATAACGACACAGGGTTGATTGTTTGGTAAAAGGGTTTAACCACATTTGTCATATGCAAACACTTTCAATATGGATTTATCTAAAATTTTGTCATCTGGTAGAGTGTCAGTAAAGATCAGAGTACCTGAGGTATTCTTTGTGAAGACATGTTGGCTTGATTGTAAAATATTCTCCCAAAATGGTCCCTATCAGGAAAAACATCTGCCTGTCTGGGTAGGTTAGCTCCCCCTGAATCCACTGAGAAAACAAAAATGGAATGTTATATAGTCAGTGAATTGTTTGCTTGTTGTATTTCCGTTTAAAACCCTTTTTCAGTAATGCCATAGCAGATAGTACACCTATCTGTGCTTCCCTAGAGTTTCTTTGCCAGGACTATAGGTAAAATTCAAACAAAGACACTGGCTGCTTTTCCACATAAATAAAGTCTGAGTAATTTTGGGTAGTAGAAGTAGAATGAATCCTGTAGCAATGACTTTCATCAATTCTTTGAAACAGTCAGTCAAAAAAATCTTGAAATGTGATGTACCTACAATACAAAATCAAAACAAGTTATTACCTGACAAATATTACTGATTCCACAGTTCATATTCCAAAGTAATAGTATTATGCAAACCTAGGTATATGGGAAGTTGTTCTGGTGCTCTACTGGCTGAGCTCCAAACTGTCATTGGGTAATAAAGAACAGTTGCCTTACCTTGGAGTCAGCCAACCTTTCTCACAAAACTGTGATTCAAAGATAACATTCCATATTTTGTGCAGTCTGATCTTGGGTCTAGATTGTCAAGAAAAGCATTTAAATTTGTACTTTACACTCTGAGGATAAGTAAACATACTAAAACAAAAATATTACTACAAACCTAGATAAATGCATGGCAAGTTGTTTTGTTGTGCTATTTCTTGCGCTCTGATATGTTTCTTCACTGTGATTGGATAATAAGAACCTCCCTTTACCGTGGGGTCATTTGCGACAATCATACATTCTACCCTGAAATATATTTAAAACAAGCATTCTGATAGTATTGCATAGCAATACACAGTCCCCTACCGGCCGTATGTATCGCTGGCATGTCAGTGAAATTTTTAAAGTCCAAGGCCCGTAAATGCGTCAAAAAGCAGTGGAGTGGGACGAAACTCAAACTTGATGTGTAAGTCATGGTGGTTGATGTACACACCAAAAATCAGCTCTATATGTAGCAGCGTTTAGAAAAAAAGTGTGGAAAAATGTTTTATCAGTGAAATTTTGTAAGTCCAAGGCCCGTAAATGCATCAAAAAGCAGTGGAGCGGGACGAAACTCGAACTTGATGTGTAAGTCATGGTGGTTGATGTACATGCCAAAAATCAGCTCTATATGTAGCAGCGTTTAGAAAAAAAGTGCGGAAAAATGTTTTATCAGTGAAATTTTGTAAGTCCAAGGCCCCTAAATGCCTGAAAAAGCAGTGGAGCGGGACGAAACTCGAACTTGATCTGTAAGTAATGGTGGTTGACTTACACAGCAAAAGTCAGGTGAATATCTACCAGCCATTAGAAAAAAAAGTCCAGAAAACTGATTCATCAGTGAAATTTTCTAAGTCCAAGGCCCGTAAATCCATGAAAAAACAGTGGATCGGAACGAAAGTCGAACTTGATCTGTAAGTAATGGTGGTTGAGTTACACAGCAAATCTGAGATCAATACCTACCAGCGTTTAAGAAAAAAGTCCGGAAAACTGATTTATCAGTGAAATTTTCTAAGTCCAAGGCCCGTAAATCCATGAAAAAACAGTGGACCGGAACAAAAGTTGAACTTGATCTGTAAGTCATGGTGGTTGAGTTACACAGCAAATCTGAGATCAATACCTACCAGCGTTTAGGAAAAAAGTCCGGAAAACTGATTTATCAGTGAAATTTTCTAAGTCCAAGGCCCGTAAATCCATGAAAAACCAGTGGACCGGAACGAAAGTTGAACTTGATCTGTAAGTGATGGTGGGTGACTTACACACCAAAACTCAGCTCAATATGTACCAAGCGTTTAGAAAAAAAGTGAATTGCCGGACTGACGGACAGATGGACAGACAGACAGACAGACAGACGGAGTGCAAACCTAAAGTCCGCTTCGGCTTCGCCGGTAGGGGACTAATAAAAATTAATATTCCTTTGTATTTCATCTTTAGGTAATTCTTTATTTTACCTTAAGACATACAATAACAGATATAGAATCTAGATCAAAAACGGGTAAGCTCTAGCAGGCATACTGGAGATGATACGGCATATCATTTCTCTTAGAATCTACTGAAATACTGAAAAATAAAGTCACCCTGTCACGTCATGTCAGAAGAAACATGTAACAGGGTTCCCATATTTTTGGGTGTATGTGTATTAGAATACTTTCCTTAAATATGTATGTACCAAAAAATCTCACAATTTAAAGACTCTGTAGGATACAGATTTGATCTTGAAAACATTGTGCTCTCCATTTTTCCACAATATTTTCTAACCTTGCATGGACAGTTCCCATCCTTAGAGTCACATCTAACTTGTCTTCTGCAAATGATTTTAATTTGGACAAGTCTGAAACATTGTTGTCTTGTAAATGATGATAGTCATTGAAATAGAATTCATTCCTCCCTCACCACTGATCATTGTTTCGCCCATGGTTACGTGGGAAAGCAAGCACTAGTGGCTTGGGAAGAATAATGTGCAAAGATGGATAGGTGCACTGGCAGCCACAATATAACTGAAACAAGAGCACTGCATGCGGGATACCAATGCTTGGTCGCAGTTTCTTAATTTTCACTGAAAACATTAAGTCAACAAAAGGTGAATAACTGTGTCAAAAAAAAAAAACTTTGATAGTTATATGCTCCTGTTGTATGGGGGAGACTTTTTTCAGACATATCAGGGTGGTTTCTACGAGTTCATTTTCAAACCATACCAGGTCAAATATCTTTATAACTGAACAAAAGTCAGGTTTATTATTTATTATTGTTTACCAAATGTGTGTGAATATTTAACCGTTTACCACACAATCCCGACTTTTAACGACCCTGAGCAAAAAGCCTTTTGAAAACATTGTGGGAAAAGGAGAAAATGCTGGTAACCAGCAACCAGCATTTTCTCCTTTTCCCACAGTGTTTTCTACCCTATCAAAGACAAATTTCGTCATATGAGCCACATTCATTTGTCATCTGCAAATGCTTCCAATTTGAACAAGTCTATAACTTTGTCGTATGGTAAAGGCTTAACTGTTTCCCAAACGACAAATTTTGGACGGGTCCAAATTGAAAGAGTTTGCAGACGACAATTTTAAATTTGATGAAAATGGCAGAAAGGTCTCAAAAAGGGTAGAAAACACTGTGGGAAAAGGAGAAATTGCTCGTTATGAGCAATTTCTCCTTTTCCCACAGTGTTTTCAAAAGACTTGCACTGTAGACACGTGAAAACCAGGGCTTGTTTGGGAATGGGTTAAAGTAAAAGCAATATCAATAATCACAGTCATAAATATTCAGAAAGCACTATGGTAAAGGAAGCACAGTAATGTTGATTATCAAATGTTGCATTATCCATTGTGTTTTCACTGTTTGTGAGTATATCATATGATGCTGACTATTTCTTTCAAGATATTCTTCCAGTTTATATTGTACACATGATGTTTAAGTTGTAAACAGAGACTACAGAGTACCACATTTTATCTTGTCATCCTTCATTCTCTTTGGTTCTCCGTAATAGCAGACAGGTGTCTAGAATAAACACTTTATAATCCGGCTCAAATTGCTGATAACAAAAACAACAAGCTGTCGTACTGTTTTTAACCAGAGTTCCCTTTTGCCTAAGAGTTTATTGAGTCCATTGGACTCAGTGTCACTGAAAAAAGTTGAATCCCACTGAGTTCCTCATGTGTTCCAGTTTTTACCTGCTTAACCCTTTACCAAACGACAAAATTTATGACCAGTCCAAATTGAAAACTTTTGCAGACGACAAAATAAATGTGACTCAAAAGTTGAAATTTGTTTTGGGAAGAGTATAAAACATTGTGGGAAAAGGAGAAAATGCTGGTTACCAGCATTTTCTCCTTTTCCCACAATGTTTTCAAAATGCTTCTTCCTCAGGGTCGTTAAAAGTCAGGATTGTGTGGTAAAGGGTTAAATTATTGGTCGAACATCTCTACAGTGTGAAAAAGTAAAATAAAAAAACCTGCTCTTATCAAAAAAATTCTGAAAGCGCTCTTCAGCATCAGTGACACTAGGCAACATTTGGTTCCTGTGATCAGTGACCTGGGAATCGATATTACTAAATCGCTAGTAACCAGTTAAATATTGCTACATCATTGATTTTAGTAAAACTGCAATCGCATGCCGGTTGATCTATTTTTAGACAAATTGAAATTCATGTGGTCAGTTTCTGCAGTAAGAGTTTAAAACTTCATATTTTTTCATTGTTTTTGGCACATTCTCATATTTGATTGGTTTACAATCTCTGTTTGGTAAACCTCAATAAGAATAATATCTTGATTTGTATTTATAAAGAACGAACCTGATTGACTGTGAAATACATACATGTGTCTTTCAACTATTTGTCAACTTCCCATGCACATGTATACATGTACTTTGGGTACAAGTTTATTACACCCTTTTTACCCTTGTATATATTTTTTTTCAAACAGGTTTTTTTTCTTGTCTGTCGTTGTGATTGGGCTTTTTGTCTAGAATCAGGAGACTCCCAGTGAAAGCAGGTAGGTTGGGAAGCAGGAAGTTGTCTTTTAAGGGGCAGAAAACATCATGGGAAAAAGAGAAAATGCTGGTTACCAGCATTTTCTCTTTTTCCCATAATGCTTTCACAAGCCCTCATTCCTTGGGCTTGGGGTCATTTGAATTCTGGTTTGTTTGGTACAGGGTTGAACTTTTTAACCCAGACAGAAAATTGAAATAATTCTTACCCTGATACTCTTCCAATTCCAGTAATTATTCCTCCTGCTGGTACCTCCTCATCTTTATAAAGTTGGTAGCCAGCCAGCTGACTTAACTCTAGAAATGGAGATCTAAAAAAAGAAGGCAGAAAAATGGTTGACAATGCAAAATTGTCATTTATCACATACTGGTAACCTCTCTTGCTTTCAGTGTAATACAGCCTTTCCAAATTTTCCTATCTTACACACACTGGAGATAAGCATTAAATATATGTGACAGCATATGTGACGTCATTTTATACTACTTACAGAGGAATTTACTCACTGAAATTCCCACATGTGTGTATGGTTTTGTACATTCTTACCAACAGTAAATGAGATATTGTTGTGTGTTACAAAGAATCTAGCAACTGTTGGCTGTTTACATAAAATTTTATTAAATTTGTATTTACAAAAGTTATCATGCTCGCCAGAGGCCATAGTGTTTTTCTGGACTTTTTTGAAAAGAAATTAACTCAAACACCGACTTCTGTCAGATCCTATATCAACTACCTGAACTACTTAAAAAAAAACCTACAAGCCACATTCTCTGGCACAAATGCTGACAGTTAAACTCTACCAAACAATTCCAAATTTTTAACGACCTTGAAATAAAAGGGCTTTGAAAAACATGTGGGAAAAGGAGAAAATGCTAGTAACCAGTATTTTCTCCATTTCCCACAATTTCTACTTCTCTTTCAAAGACAAATTCCATCAGTAGAGCCCTGTTCAATACGCCATCTGCAAATGCCTTCAATTTGCAGAAGTTTAGAATTTTCTTCTCTGGTAAAAAGTTAATTCTAAGACAAAGACTGCTCATTCCATGCAATTTGTTTAATTTTGTGCGGGAGTTTTAATGCCTTTTTTACAGTTTAGGTCAAATCACAGCAGCCAGTGCACCTACGCATGTGTTTCTTAGCTTTCTGACTTTTCTTTCCAAAGCACTGATTACTTTTCTCATGTGCAGGAGAGGTGAGAGGTGAAAAATCGACGGACAGAAAGATTGCCACAACTGGGTATCCAATAAGTAACCACCAGGTCGAGAGTCACATACACTAACCACTGACCTACACTATACAATGTTCAGCTGTGAGAAAAGAATGAATCCTGCAGCAACCATTATCAGCAGTCCTTAAGTCCTTACCACACAGTCCTGAAGTTCTGATGGCAAAGAGAAAGAAAGCTTTTGATAACATCGTGGGAAAAGGAGAAAATACTTTTCCCACTATGTTTTCTATTCAATCAAAGGCAAGTTTCATCATTTCAACCAACCTCTGATTTGACATCTGTACATGCTTTGAATTTGGATAAGTCTAAAATTTTGTTGCATGGTAAAGAGTAAACCCTTCAAAATTTAAAGCATTTGAAGACAACCAATTGAATATGCCTCAAATTATCTTTGAGAGGGTTGAAAACATTGTGGGAAAAAGAGAAAACACTAGTCAGCATTTTTCTCCTTTTCCCACAATATTTTTAAAAGCCATACCTCTCTAGGTCATCAAAACTCAGGATAGTGTGGTAAAGGGTAACATGGAGTTTTGCAAAGCTGGGATTTGAACTATCAACCTTTGGATTATTAACCCTTTATGTTCTTGAAGAGCAACAAGGCCTTGCAGACTATCTTACATCTACAACTTACAAGGTTAAAAAATTTTCATCAACAAGGTCAAAATATGCAAAAAAGAGAAACACAAAGCTATATATGAGCTATACTTTGGCAAAAGGGGGTTTAATACATTCTGTGATGCATTTTACCAGGCAAGTCATCATGTACTTATGATCCATAAAATCCATTCTCTTTCACAACTGTTGAAATCATGAAGTAGACTGGTCCTTTGATATACAGAAAATTGACCAGTAGCAAAACTTTTCAACCCTGGCTAACCTATGCCGACTTTGCAGATCTGACCTAGGTTGATACTTTTTGCAGATGCAAAAAACCACCTTTTCACAGGGCATGGCTCCTTTATACATGTGACAGATAGCTTACTCTGGATCTAAAAGCTTTGTAATTCTATCTCTGGGCAATAATTTTCCACGAGAAATATGTCGCTGTCTTGCTTTCTCACCTCCACCTGTAATTAAAATAAAATTTAACCTTTTACAACACAATTCAGAGTTTTAACAGCCCTAAGGAAAATAGCTTTCGAAAATGTTGTGGGAAAAGGAGAAAATGCTGGTTACCAACATTCTCTCCTTTTGACACAATGTCCCCTGTCCTTCCAGTGACAAATTTTGACTTTGTGTCCAAAATTTTGTTGTTTGATAAAGAGTTTATGAGGGCAACAGTTGTTTGCTCAGTGTCATATCACAAGTAACAAATGTTGTTTTTTATTTTTTTGGTCTTGAAGCAAATCTTGTAGCAAAGGAAGACATTGTTTGCAGCAGTTTTTTCATGTGTACCACCCTCTGGCAAAAGGGGGTCTAATGCATCTCTTTATAAGGCATCATATAATGTCATGTAACAAGTAACAAATGGTGTTTTTTTTTTGTCTTGCAGCAAATCTTGTATCAAAGGAAGAAATTGTTTGGACAATCTTGTTTTATGTTTACCGCCTCATGTATCTCTTATGCGAGTACTTAACTCTATACCACACAACCCCGACTTTTAACGACCCTGCGAAAAAAGCCTTTTGAAAAACTTGTGGGAAAAGGAGAAAATGCTGGTAACCAGCATTTTCTCCTTTTCCCACAATGTTTTCTATGCTTTCCAAAACAAGTTTCAATTTTTCAGTCAGATTTATTTTGTCGTCTGCAACTGCTTTCAATTTGGACCAGTCTAAAATTTTGTCGTTTGGTAAAGACTGAATAAAATTATTGATCCATAAAATTCATGTTGTCAACTGAATCATGGGGTAAAATGGTCCTTTGACATACCGATAACTGACCCATAGCAAAAAGTTTCAACTAAGGCTAGCCTGCGCTGACAGCGCATACTCATTTTGGTCGATACTGTTTGTAGATACATAAACCCCCATTTCACAGAGCATGGTTTGTATGGTAATGTATTGGAATGTAATTTATGTTGATGATCAATGGTTTAGAATGTTTCCAAGAGCAAATACAGACAAATAAGTTCATGAAATCTGCTCTTCTACACGTCTGAGTTTTTACAGACATGTGGATTTCTAATTATAAATTCCTAATCAATCACAATGAGACAATTCCAGTGAGTATCCACAACATATTTTTTTAAAATCTTATCATTTTAGTTTTATTTAACTCTTTACCACACAATCCCGACTTTTAACGACCCTGAGAAAGAAGCCTTTTTTTGAAAACATTGTGGAAAAAGGAGAAAATGCTGGTAACCAGCATTTTCTTCTTTTCCCCCAATGTTTTCTACCCTTCCCAAACCACATTTCATTTTTTCAGTCACATTTACTTTGTCGTCTGCTACTGCTTTCAATTTGGACAAGTCTAAAATTTTATCGTTTGTTAAAGAGTTAAGAGCTGAAAAGACATTACTCTTTGACCCCTAATACGGGACATTCTTCAGTTACTTCCCTTGATTCCTTCGGTAATATAAGGGGATAACTTAGTTTCTATCAGTACTTTCCTTGCTCTACATAGAATGTTCTTGAGATAATATCTCATCTAACCTTTACCAAACAACAAAATTTTAGACCAGTCCAAATTGAAAGCATTTGCAGACATCAAAATAAATGTGACTCAAAGATTGAACTTTGTTTTTGGAAGGTAAGAAAACATTGCGGGAAAAGGAGAAAATGCTGGTTACTAGCATTTTCTCCTTTTCCCACAATGTTTTCAAAAGGCTTTTTGTTCACGGTCGTTAAAATCCGTGATCGTGTGATAAAGAGCTAAATCTGGTTAGGTGGTCTAACTAATCAATATAAATGTATTTCTTTGATGATTGCGAACATAACTAGCTATAAAATCACATTTTATAGCAAATTACAAATCTATCATTAACCACATTATATTTATCGCAACATCCCAAGAGGAAACAAAGATAAACTCAAAGAAATACAGGTAAAAGGATCAATCTGTCAATTGGTCACCTTTAGTCTTTTATTTAGTAAGGGAGATAATCTGACTCAGGAATGAACCCCTCCCCATTACTCCCCTTATCCTACGCACTGATGATGTAACTCGGAACATTTTTTCAGATGTAATTATGAGACAACTGTAATTATTCACCTTGCGCAATCTTAGCCACATGACCTCTCAACTCCTGGACCAATGTCTGCATCACTTCATAATTCTCCTGTGAAAAAGAGTCAATAGTTAGCATAATCAATTCAATGGCTTTTATGCATTTTTCAGCATTATTTCAGTTATATCACCTACATTAATTCAGTTATATCACCTTAAACGTTCAACCCTTTACCACACAATTCCAAGTTTTAACGACCCTGAAAAAGAAGTCTTTTGAAAACATTGTGGGAAAAGGAAAAAAATGCTTGTAACCAGCATTTTCTCCTTTTTCCACAATGTTTTCTACCCTATCAAAGACAGAAATCATCATTTGAGCTACATTCATGTGCAAATGCTTTCAATTTGGATCAGTCTAAAATATTGTTGTTTGGTAAAGACTTAATCCCCGTGCCTCCCCCCCCTAAAAAAAATGTTTCCATAACCCTTTGAAAGCAGCCCCCTAAAATCATTGCAGGAAAGGAGAAAATGCTGTTATTAACATTTCTCCTTTTCCAACAATGTTTTTCATTCATATAATTCTTTACCAAATGACAAAATTCTAGCCTTGTCCAAACCCACAGCATTTACAGATGATAAATGTGGCTCTATCAGAGGAAGATGTCTTTGATAGGGTAGAAAACATTGTGGGAAAAGGAGAAAATGCTAGATTTACCACAACGTTTTCATAGGTCTTCTTTCATATGGTTGTAAAAACTTGGGATTGGTAAAAAGTTAGAGACAAATCCTATCATTTGAGCGACATTAAAATCTACTCTCATCTACAAATTCTGTCAATTTGGATAAGTCTAAAATTTTGTACCTGGTTAAAGAGTTGCCAGATCCCTTATTCACAAGGACAATTACGTAACAAATCCAGTGATTCTAAAGAGGATCAAAACCATGATCCCTGAATTACTAATCCTATACCTTTACCACTGAATAAAGGCAGAACTCCTAGTATAATAAGTTAGCAATATCTAATAGACAGCAGTGTCTATTCTAGGGTGTGCAATTGCAGGCTTCACGCTAATTTTTTTCCAGATCCCACACAAATTCAGACTCAATGTGTGACAGTCCCACATAAAAAATAAACAATGAAAAATTCCCAAAACAAGGAATTTACTCTTGCCTCGCAGATAGTACCTGTTTTGAATAAAACGGCATCATTGCTGAAGCTGTTTTGCAACACATTATGTCCAAATTATGATGGGGAGTGGGTCAAAGCAGTCCACTTCCAAACAGCCGTGTCCAAAAGGTCCACTTACCCAGTCTTAGACAGACTACTGTTATTGCAATGAAGTTTACCAGCATGAATTCTGTTACTCTCTTACTCTTGTCCATTTTTCAAAAATGAATTTCCTTTCTGTCGAAGGATATTACAGGAACCGTCTTTTAATATCTTAACTCTTTACCAAACAATCCCTTGTTTTCACGACCCTGAGGAAGAAGCCCTTTGAAAACATTGTGGGAAAAGGAGAAAGTGCTGGTAACCAGCATTTTCTGCTTTTCCCATAATGCTTTCTACCCTGTCAAAAAACTTAAGTTCATTTGTACCACTTTTTAATTTGTTGTCTGCAGATGCTTTGAATTTGGAAGGGTCTAAAATTTGTTGTTTGGGAAAGGATTAGCATGTCAGTAACTCTACTGTATAGTCTTGGACAGGAATAAATGTTGGCTATATATCTTTTCTATCTGTTCGAAAATTGTCCTGCCTACTTTTTTAAATTCCCCCTATTTTTTAGATTGAGGGGGGAAAAATCCCCTCTCATTTTTTGTTTCTAGAATAGACACTGTAGACAGTATCAGGGACTAATGACTTTTGTCGTAAAAAGTTGGGTAACAATTATGTTTACGATACTCTAATGTGAAATTACCTGCAAGTTATCATACATGGATATTTCTTTGTTAATCATGGTAAATTTTAACCCTTTAACAAACAGTCCTGTGTTTTATGGACCCTGTGGAAAAACTCAGACTGAAAACACTCTGAGAAAAGTAAGAAACTGCTAGTAACTAGTGTATTCTCCTTTTCCCACAATGTTTTCCATCCTATCAAGATCAGGTTCCATCATTTGAGCCACATCTAGCCCTTTACCACACAATCCACAGTTTTAACCCTTTACCAGACGACAAAATTTTAGCCTTGTCCAAATTGAAGGCATCTGCAGACGACAATTTCAGTGTGGCTCAAACGGTGCAATTTTTCTTTGATAGGGTAGAAAACATTGTGGGAAAAGGAGAAAATGCTGGTTACCAGCATTTTCTCCTTTTCCCACAATGTTTTCAAAAGGTGTCTTTCCCAGGGGCGTTAAAAGACGGCATTGTGTGGTAAAGGGTTAAAGACCCTGAGACCATAGAAGGCTTCTGAAAACGTTGTGGGAAAAGGAGAAGATGCTGGTAACCAGCATTTTCTCCTTTTCCAATGATGTTTGCTACTCTTTTACAAAAGAATCCAATCAGTTGATCAACATTTATCTTCTTCAAATGTTTTCAAACTGGACTAGTCTAACATTTTGTTGTTAGGTAAAAAGTAAGATATCCAGTGCTCTCATTAAGGGCTGATTTCAGGAATTTTATAATTCCAGGTCAGAATTTCAGGAATTTTTGGTGAAAATTCAGGAAGTTTTGTTGTCGCGGTAACGCAACAAAATCAACATCAGTATTACATGTGTGTTTGCATAGTACAAATATCAAAGGTCAACTCATTACCAGACAACAAATATTTGGACTTGTCCCAATGGAAAGTTCATAAAGACGACAAAATATATATATATTTACAAGTATGACTCAAAGGATGTAATTTATATTTCAAAGGTTTGTAAACATTGTAAGAAAAAGGAAAATAATCGCCATAAGCATTTTCTCTTTTTCCCTCAGTGTTTCCGATGGCCTTTTTCTCCCGGTCGTAAAACAAGGGCTTGTCTGGGAAAGGGTTAATACCTGTCATTGATACTTTGATAGTACTCAATCTGACACGAAGGGAAAAACTGATTTTCATTTTGATGTTCTAGTTCCCAGTTTGTACGATTCAATATTAAAATCTAGTTGAATTACTTATTTTAAGGCTTTCTTGATACTTTTTTCAAATCCTGCTAATGACGACTTGAAGTTCACACGACGACCTAAGGAGCAACTATATGCCGACTTTAAGAGTCATTCAACCTAATGTCGTCAGGCCTCACCTCCCTCTGTTTTTATGCTGTATTTATAATTTAACACGATTTCTGCTTGAAGGGAAAGGGTAGCTTTAAATATTTAACGCATATCGGGAACTGCAAGCTCCGCATTATTAACCAACGTGTAAATAAATGATGACTGTAAGTTATCGTACGTTATTACTCGTCAAAGTATTTTTCTTTACCATAAAGAAAATCGTTAATCTTAATTTTTCTAATTTGGAAAAATTAGTTAGAAAAGCGTTAATTAAATAAATCACCGACCTTTCCGGCATTCTGATTAAGGATAAGTAATTTACTGACCGTTGCAACAAACAAAATGTTGCTTAAATGATGGAATTTATTTTTGAAAGGATAGAAAAGATTGTATGAAAAGGAGGAAATGCCAGCTATAATCACTTTCTCCTTTCCCACAATGTTTTCAAAAGCCTTTTTCCCCAGAGACTCCTTAAAAATGGGATAGTGTAGTAAAGGGTAAACATGCCCATATCTAAAATCTGTCTGGAGATATTGCTTGGATAACCAGCTGAGAAACAATAAAACAACTTAACTCAGCCCTACATATAAGACCTGAAAGGCATTACTTTTCATTTTGATGTTCATTATGTTACCTGCAACAGAAAAGAACTGTATGAAATACCAGATCTATGAGCGTTGACCAATCAATAATCATGTATCTACGTCTACATATTTGGACTACCCCACCCACTCAATCCCGATGCTAACCTTGTAGTCAAGGCTTTCCCGATCTGGCGTTTTACCGATTGTCGGAGAGTCGTCCACGTAATACGACCTCGAAAAAATGTAAATCTGATTTTTGCATATTTCTAACGCTTTTTGGGGGGCTGTTATTGCCCTATATCGGAATAATTTAGCAATGTTTATCATGTTTCATCTGACTATTAGACATGTAGCTGGTTGTTCGTTATTGTAAACGGTAAAGCGATACAATATCAGGTACGTGAATAATGTTCTTTGTGTTTCCCTGAATTTATAAAACGCCAACTTAAATGAAAGTGGCTTAATCATCTTAGGTATTGTGTCATTATTTTTTCCGAGAAGACATTGTACGAATATAAGAAGATATTATTTAAAATTATCAAGGTAAAAGGATAAATTGTTCACCACAATGTTTTCTTATACTGCACAGTACCAAACTTTCGTTCAGATTAATTATTCATATTTCACAAGGGTGAATAAGGCATTCTAAGCCTAGTCCTCAAGAACTTTTGGCATTTCAAAGCAACACATCTTCTGATATGCTAAACCAAATTGCCAATCCGAAACTGTGTCACTTTATAAATTCAAGAATAAGGCTAAGATTGTCTCTTAGAATGGCTAGTGATTTCAACGGGATCAGGCCAGTTTAACTCTGTGCCAAACGACAAAATCTTAGACTTGTCCAAATTCAAAGCTGTTACAGACGACAAACGGAATGTGGCCAAAATGATAATTTTTCTGAAAAGGTAAAAAACATGGTGTGAAAAGGAGAACATGCTAGTAACCAGCATTTTCTCCTGTTCACACAATGTTTTAGAAAGTCATTTCCCTCAGGGTCGTTGAATCAAGGGATTGTTTGGGAAAGGGTTAAAACTAAATGGTCGGAAGAACTAGATCAAGGATGACAGATTCTGAGTATCACGATCCATCTCCAGTGCGTTGCAGTGCTCCTGTTGCAATCGAATCTTGAAAACATGCACTCGAACTGGCAAGGTGGGTGGGGAAAGAGAGTTTCATGAGCGAGTTTTCTTTAGAGTGCATAGTCGAATTTCAAAATTTCTCAATTCATGTTATCAGATACACTGCGTTTGAAAGTGCAGAAAAATGATAGCGATGTAAGAAATTAGAACAGAGTCCCTCTATGTGGGCTATACATGTATGTCTATTGTCATAGCGACATCCATTCACATGACGAACAGTTTTTGTTGAAGATAACACGAGAAAAACACTATTTCAGAACATGGTAATCACGATAAGAATAGGCTAAAACATATTGATGTATATGAGATTGTGTAACGTTGGCCTAGTTGATGCGAGAAAATGTTCACTGACAAACTAAATTAAAAGGAAGATCTGAGGGTTATTTATTTATTTATTCATTTATGTCAATGTCCCCGTCAGCTTCCAATTTTTATTAGCATCGGCAGATGCATGTTGCCACATTTTCACAAAGCATGACCCAAATGTATTGTGATGTATTTATTTTTAGGGAAAAATCCTACGCATTCGCTTTGGGGCTGCTTAAACAAACCCCATTCAAAACTCTGCAAGTCTGTAAACATTTGCCGAGAAGTCTGCAGATGATAGTACCTGTCATATGGACCTAAGATATTATTGAGAATGGAGACAGAAATGTATTTCAAAGTTTGGGGCAAGATAGACATTATTTCCCGTATATCCAATTTCACACAAGCTAGTTCTAGTATAACCAAGTTCTAGTACAAATTACACAAAGTAGACTAATTTAACGAATGAATAAAACTGCCAAGTAAAATAAAAACGTGGTGAGAAGGGATCAATCGCTTGTAACGTGCAATGTCTCCCGTTTCCAACTCTGGTAATGAGAAAACTACGGAATTCTGTTTATGCTATCGACGTGACCCTTCACAAGATGACAAAATTTTAGACTGGTCCTAAATGAAGCACGATTTACAGAAACAAATAAATGTCTCTGAAATGATGGAATTTGTCTTTGATAGGATTAAAAAAAAAAAAAATACATTGTTGAAAAAGGAGAAAATGCTGGCTACCAGCATTGTCTCCTTTTCCTACAATGTTTTCAAAAGCGGTCTTCCTAAGGGTCGTTAAAACTGGGGATTGCTGAGTAAAGGGTTAACGACAAGTCTACGCGGTAGTATGAGAGATGAGATGCCATCGATATGACACAAGCCGGTTGAACGATACAGGTTTAGAGATAACCTCGAGTTTTAACTCGAGATTTACACTCTTCAGTTGCATAAATTCGGTTTACTAAGACCCGGACTAAAAGTTAAACCTATAGCCGGGTTTCCTTATCATAGTTTGGCCTAGCTGCAAGTTTAAATAATCCGCGTAACACGTAAAAACTAAACCTGAAAGGAACAAGTTTTAGCTTCGGTTTAAGGTGAACACATAACTCATTTCACTTTAAAAAACAAACAAAAAAACACAATGGCAGGCAACATTCTATTTAGGGTCCAATATGCCAGAATGCAGAATACGCTGTGCAGGACAATTTGGACGATTCAAATGGCTTTGGGTGGTTTACCAGACGAAAATTATTTGGGTACAATTTGGCACTATATTAGAGAATTCTTAAATGTTTTCCCTTTAATTTTCTTTTTAAAAATCAAACATGTATGTCAGAATCTATCCCCGAAACAACTCCTCATTTTAAAAAACATTTTCTGTGGAACATATATATAGGTATAAATATTTTTGAAAATATTGTTAAAGAAGGAGAAATTGCTCATAACAAGGAATTCTTCCTTTTCCAGCAAAGTAATTTTCTTCGTTCAAAATTTTGTAAATAACGTGCCGAAAAAGGGATTTAATTGTCCAAATGTCTTTGACAATGAGTACTTTTTATTGATTTCACCGGCAGCAGATCGTACGGGATAGCTGAGCATTCAGGTCTGTATATGGAGTTCGTCCTGTTTAATCACGTGCAGTAGTGTGTTGTTACCTAGACACCAAAGGCACGCTTGTCATTTAGTCCTACCATAAGGATAGCTGTACTAGGTTTATTGGAAGCCGGCTCTTGAAGCCGGCTTCCAGTAGGAATGCTTTTTTTTTTTTATGCACATGGGCAATTTTGGGATACATCATTGCACAACTTTTCCGACATATTCACTCAAATACTTTAGTTTAAACATATTTTATTCATATATTGATAACATACGTATTCATAATTAACAACAGCTAACTACATGAAAAGGATCGGAACGAAAGCTATAAGCTTATAAAGTTCCTCTCCGATAAGTGGTCACTATTTAACAATAGTATGTTAAGGACAAAATATGGTCAGTTGTGTACGTGTGTGTGTGTTTATGTGAGTGTGTGTGTGCGCGATTGTATGTAGCATGGAGTGTCACCAACAAATATTCATTTGACATTTTAACAACATTTGCGGGAGAAAAGAGAAATAAAAAAAAAAACATTAGTTATCAACCCTTTACAACATAATACAATCTGACCCTAAAAGATAAGAATGTAGGGGGGAAAAAATAGTACCAATATAAACAATAATGGTACCTTTATATTTAAAAGTGCGGAGTTTTTACAAAGTAACGGAAATTGCATCTCAAACCTTAAATCGTTTACTTTCCGCAATATAAGAATGAACTGCTGTAAATATCTTTTCATTATCAGCAATACTGAGACTCTCGTCACCAAAAAGAATTGTTTGATAGTATTTTAATAGTATGTTGCTATTAAGCTCAAAATTATGCATTTTTTTTTTTTTTTTTTGTATGTACTGTTGAGATGAATTTCGAGCATGAAAAGTAAAGATTTCGTATTTATAGATATTTATTTAATAACTGATTAATGATTGACCCCACAGGCAGCGTAACTCTTCTTAAACTAGTATAGACTGGTTACCTCCCCTGATACTACTATACGTGTAATACACGTTACAACAAGGGACCAGTTTAAAACTAGTAGATTAGCGCAATATTACGCATTTTTTTTTTTCCTTGTGCTGTTCACATTAATTGCGAGCATGAAAACTACAGATTTTGTATTTGAACTCTAATTTCTAAAAACGCTCAATAAGATTTTAATCGGTAGAATGGTCCTGTGCCATACAGAAAATGTGCAAATAGCTAAAAGTATTGACCCACGTCAGCCAGTGGGGATTGCACAGGCTGACATGAGTTGATACTTTTTGCAGATGCATTAAACCCCCTGCTTTCACAGAGCATGTCTTAGATTTTTTGTTCCACTATGTCTATTTTTATCTGTGTGCAATATATTGTATTTCAGCAGGAAAGTTTGTAGGTGTGTAATTAATCCGTTTACTATTGGAAACTTTTTGAAATAACTTTTTTGTAAGAATGTACCTTTGTTGTGACAAGCCTTGCATACTCGGAGCACAATTGAGACACACTAAATCCTTGGGCATTTATTTATGAGCCATGCTCTGTGAAAAGGGAGCTTGATGCATTTGCAGAAAGTATTGGCCCAGGTTAGTCTGCGCAGTCCGCGCAGGCTAACTTGGACCGACACTTTTTGCTTTGGTAATTTTTCTGCATGTCAAAAACCAGTGTACCTCACGTTTCAGTTGGTTGCTAGACAAAATGAATTTTATGGATCCATAAATATGTGATGACTTGCTTGAATTATGGATGACAGAGATACATTAAGTCGTCTTTTGCCAGAGCATGTCTCATATGTTTTAATAACCCTGAGGAAGAAGACTATTGAAACGTAGTTGCAGGAGGACAAAATGCTGGTTACCATCATTTTCTCCTTTTCATACAATGTTTCCTACCCTTTCAGAGGTCTAAAGTAAGGCTGGAAAGGAAATGTAATCGAACTTTTGATGTAGCGTTTAAGGGTATTGCACTTATTTTTGTGGCTTTAGGGCTCCAGCCAAACTTGGGTTTTGCACCTAGTTATAAATGACCCTCGACAGCTTTTGACTGATGTTGTACATCATTGCACTTGAGCCATGCTCTGTGAAAAAGGGTCTTAATGAATCTGGGCAAAGTATCAACTCAAATCAGCCCGCTTGGACTGTGCAGGCTGACCTGGGCTGAAACTTTTCGCTATTGGTAAATTTTCTGTATATTTAAGGACCAGTCTACCTGATGATTAAGTTGATTGTATTAAAAAAGAGGCTACATGTATTGTTGATCCTTAATTATGTGATGGCTTGCTTGGTATCATGGATCACGGAGATGCATTAAACCCCCTTTTGCCAGAGCATGGCTCATTTACATGTTCAACTATTACATTGTAAGGGGGCTATTCAGATTTTCATAGTCAAACCGAACTTGAAAATATTTTATTGCTCAATTTAGTAAGGCAATAGCTGACTAAGAATCAAGAAATAAAGCAAGAAGCAAAGGAAAAACAAATTGATGGTACTTCTTCAATGGACTAGTTAACCTCTTAACTCTGAACCCTACAAGAGAATTTAGAACTTGTCCAAATTCAAAGCAGTTGCAGACGACAAATCCAATTTGGTTATAATGATGAGATTTGTCTCTAAAATGGTAGAAAGCATTGTAGGAAAAGGAAGAAATGCTTGTGATAAGCATTTTATACTTTTATTGCAATGGTTGCAGAAGCTTTTTTCTTCAGGGTCACTAGAACATATAATTGTTTAGTGAAGGATTAAATCTTTACCACATAATCCCGACTTTTAACGACCCTGAGAAAGAAGCCTTTTGAAAACATTGTTGGAAAAGGAGAAAATGCTGGTAACCAGCATTTTCTCCTTTTCCCACAATGTTTTCTAACCTTTCAGAACAATTGCAATCATTTTAGCCACATTGAAATTGTCATCTGCAAATGCTTTCAACTTGGACAGAGCTAAAATTTTGGACAGTATTGTCCAAATTCAAAGCAGTTGCAAACGACAAATTAGATTTGGTTATAATGATGAGATCTGGCTCTGAAATGATAGAAAGCATTGTGGAAAAGGAGAAAATGCTTGTGACAAGCATTTTATACTTTTCTCGCAATGGTTTCAGAAGCCTTTTTCTTCAGGGTCATTAATTAGAACATGTAATTGTTTGGTAAAGGTTTTTTAGCTTTTGGCTAAAATTTTGTGAAGGCTTGTTGGAATGTCAAGTGATCATGCAATAATATGCATCAGCTACGGCAGAGCTCCAGACAGAGGGAGTGATTTTGATTTCAAAATTGAAAATATTAATCAATCTCCACTAAACCCCATGTTATAGGTACTCATTAGAATCGTCTCATCGAGACGATTCTAATGAGTACCCACAACATAGGGCTTGGAAAGGAAATAATGGATTTAGAATACTATCAATCCCTCTTACCTGGAGGTCTGACTACGTTATGTAGGATCATATTCATGTAAGAATGATAACAGTATTTTGATCTTGTCAAAATAGAGAAAATACCTAATCCAAAATGACCATGCTTTTATCTGAAGAGCAAAATTGCACCATTCCTGTTTACTGAATGTAACTGTCCTCTTTCCGAATGCATGCAGGAAAAAAGTGAAGTTTATATTAGTGTTTAACTCTTTACCACACAATCCCGTGTTTTAACGACCCTGAGAAAGAGGCATTATGAAAACATTGTGGGAAAAGGAGAAAATGCTGGTAACCAGCATTTTCTCCTTTTCCCACAATATTTTCTATCCTTTCCAAAACATATTTCAATTTTTGAGTCACATCTATTTTGTCGTCTGCAAATGCTTTTAATTTGGACTAGTCTAAAAGTTTGTCGTTTGGTAAAGAGTTAAACAAAAAATAGGATTCACAGAAAAAAAAATTTAATTAGCCCCCAAATTGTTGCAGTCGGTAAAATTTTCTACTGGGTCTGTATTCACCAACCATTCTTAAGAACATTCTTAGTCTTATTCTCCAGAATTTTTAATTTAAAAGTAACACAACTTCTGATAAGCGAGTTATTCCTAAAGCACCTTCCTAATTGATGGTAACAAAAAAATTGCCGGCTTCTTTGATGCTATGCATCAAAAATTTGTCTTGTTTTAAAGCTGGAACAGTTGTCCCGAGTCTGGATAGACGGGGGCGCAGTAAACTCGCGGTAAACTAGTTTTATGCAGAGCGGCTTAACACCCTAGTCTACCTAGACCTGGGTTAGGCCTTGTTCCAGTCTGAAATTGTTATGCAACCGTGCCAAAATGTTTGCTTTTATGTAATTCAAGTCAGTGAACTATGCAAATCAGGCTCATCTTTACTTATCCCAAAGTAACCTTTTTCATCCTCGTGTTTTTCGCGGGCTGTTGTAAATTAGCTAGTATTTAACCTGCACCAGCCATTTATGAACATAACCCACATACACATGTAAGCTTGGGAAGAAGCCCCGGTACAAGCCCAGCTAGGTGAGGACGTTATTTTTGTTGTCAGTCTGTTGCACAAATCCCGGTTTTCCCAATGCCTATATTTAGAATCTGTCTACAGAGATTTGCAGTAAACAATTGGGTATTTAAAAAAAATCCCCGTTTGATCATTTTGGTTTTTTTTTTTTTTAAGAAATTTGTAGCGAAAACCGGCTTGATTTTTCCACAGACGTATTACTTAATGCCATTACAAGATTGCTTGTATAACTGAAATTATCGCCGTCTACCTTTCCCTCAAAGATACATGTATATTCGTTTTCAGCCAGTTTTTAACCCATTTCATCCTTATTGTATGAAACTATAATTATTCTTGTATCTTCATGCCACACGTTGCTCTGACGGTTGCAAAGTTGCACAGATTACGACGGATAGAAAATGCATGTCATTTTCTGGAGGCCTTCAAAGAAGTCACTCTTGTCGTTTCCGGTTTTAAATGAGGACAAAATCCCTTAGTTTCTGTATCCCTTACACCATATTCGTATATTGGTAATTTATCTATGTTTACTCAGCTGACTAAATTCGGAGCCATTACACATACTATCAAGTTTTACGAGCGTCTCTCTCTCTCTCTCTCTCTCTCTCTCTCTCTGGCTGTAAGGATGTATCTTTAAAAAGATGTCTTCTTATTGTTGCGTTCTGTTTTCCAAGAATCGTTTATGTTTTTGTATTTTTCAAACACTGCTCTGATCGGACTTTGGTATTTGACTGCAAATTGATCCTTGTTACACAGATTAGAAAATCATCTGCACTGAACAACTCCTAACGTACTTTATCATATGAGGTCGTTTATCTGTGCAGGTACTAGATCTTCGACCTTACTTCCGTTTTTTTCAGATGACAAAATTTTAGACTTGTCAAAATTGTAAGAATTTGCATATAAAAAATTAAGTGTAGCTCGAAAATGATATTTGTCTATGAAATGGTAGAGAACATCGTGGGAAAAGAAGAAGATGCCGTTTTCCAGTATTTTCTCCTTTTCTCATAATGCTTTCATTAGCCCTCTTCATCAGGGTTGTTAAAACTCGGGATTGTTTGGCAAGGAGTTCACACATTCTCACATTTTTACGACTTGATTTCTTCTTGAGACAAATGTTAAAAACATCGAGACAACAAGAGTTTCCTTTTGTCTCATTGTTTTCACTTACATTCCTGCTTTTAATCTTAGTCTATCATGATTATCCCCATTTTACAGTGATGTTTTATCAAGCCTTTACACGCCATCTGCGGAGACAGCAGGACCTTTGCTGACGGTATAGATTAAGATCAGACTGAGAAAGAACGTCCAGCCTGATTTTGGATCTCTATCTACCGTCTGCTTGTTTAGTCAAGTCTATGAGATAAAAGTTTTTCAGGCTTTCAGTGGATTTTATTTTCAGCTGTCGAAAGAGATCGACTTTATTATAGAGCCATGCTCTGTGAAAAGGGGGCCTAATGCATCTGCGAAAAATATCGACCCAGGTCAGCCTGCGCAGTCCGCGCAGGCTGACCTGGGCCGAAATTTTTCGCTACTGGTCAATTTTCTGTTTGTCCATGGACCAGTCTACCTCATAATTAAGTCGGTTGTTAAAAAAAAAAAAAAAAAAAATTGCTTTTATGGATCCATAATTATGTGATGGCTTGATTGGTATCATGGATCACGGAGATGCATTAAGCCCCTTTTGCCAGAGCGTGGCTTATATATTTGGCACTGAACGACTTGAGTCGCCCGCTGCAGTTTTATTTCAGTGGGTTATTAGTGAATTAGGCTAAGAGGCATTGTGCGATTATTAAAGTTGTTTTTGCAAAAGGTGAAGACTTAAAGCCGGACAGCAAAAGAATTAGCGTGATGTTTGATATTGGATCATATTTATTAAATGTTCTGCCCAAAAAATGCAGTATTTGGGCCTTACACATGAGGGGTGGGGTGGGGGGGGGAGGGGAAACACCTTGTTCTATTTGTAACGTTTAAAAGTAAGGGTTCAAACGCTGACCCATCATGATAAAGCGAAAATTTTACCCTTTACCAGCCAGTCATTTGTTTCAACGAACCTGAGGAAAAAGGCTCCTCAAAACATTGTAGGAAAAGAAGAAAATACTGGTAACCAGCACTTTTTCCTCTTCCCACAATGTTTTCTACCGTTTCTAAGCTGAATTGTATCACGTTAGTCACATTTAATTTGTTGCCTGCAAATACTGTTAATTTGGAGTAGTCTAAAAATTGTCGTCTGGTAAAGAGTTTAACAATTCTCAAAATTAGGCCATTATTAGCACGCGGGTTATTGTGTCCGAAGTGTTTACATCAGACCTCTTGGTATCATGTGACTTTGTCATGTGACGCGGCTCACAATGCTGACCATATGACAACCAGGTGATTTTTCTGTTTTAAATATCAGCGAAGAAACGCAGAAATCAGTTTACTCTCTTCTCCACACACTAACAACAAAGGTAAGACTTTGAATTTTAACATTCCGTTTATAGCCATTCCTTTATAAAACAGTAGATCTACTTATGTCGCGTAATATTATTTTGATTTTTTTCTTTTTGTAATTATTCTTTTTCAGATTCCAAGGCAATACTTGCATCGATTTTTGACCAAAATTATTGACTTAAATTTTCTGGCATTTCGTTAATCGGTTGATGAATTTATCCATCGAGTTATAAAAACACTGTAAGCAATGGAAGGCAACTTTGGCAACAGTTGCTAACAGTGTGGATGAGGTCCCACTCAACATACAGTATGATGCTTGATTTACACTGTCAAATATTGCAATATTACGACAAAATCAGCATTTTTTTTTTAACTATAAAGAAAAGGAATACCTATTTTCGTATGGCAGTAAGACCTTCGACCTGCATAGTCCAATGCATAGTACTTATTAAATCAAAGTGCTGTAAGCACTGTAATCGGTCGACACTGAATAATTACAGTGGTTTGAAATCACAAATCAGATGGTAGATGTTTGAACTATGTATTGGACAAAATATCCTACACCGTTACAAATGAGCTACGTAGGATCCCACTTTTTAAAATGTCTTTTACAAATTAGTAGTTTAACGATTGGTTAAAATATAAGTTATGTTTGCCAGCCGACAGCAATAGAACGTAAAAGATATGTGACAATTCTGATCAGCAATACCCATTATCAAGTTTTAGATATCACTCATCATGAACAGCAGTACCTACCAACCCTTTAAAAGAGTGAAAAAATACATATATTCTTTTCTGTAACTTTGGCAACTTTGGTAACTGTATTGTAACATATAAAAGCCGTATAGCATATGTCTGCATTATAACTTTGGAATTGTTTACTTTTGGCTGCTTGCAGGCCTTTCATTTTTCCATTTTGAACAAGACATCGAATTCATCTTGACAAACTGTCCTACTTACTTTTTAGCGGGCCAAATCGCACAGTCCCAACGTCTGCTGGCAAATTTCTCCTACATTACACTTTCAAAGAATGTAGATACCCAATAGCTCCCTAACCGTCAACTCTTTACCAAATGATAAAATTTTAGACTTGTCCAAATCAAAAGCATCTGCACATGACGATTAAATGTAGACCAAATGATGATCTGAATCGTTGAAAGGGTAAAAAAACATGGGAAAAGGAGAAAATGGTAACCTGCATTTTTCCCTTTTCTCACAATTTTTTCAACTTCTTTCTCATGGGCATTAACAAAGGATAGTTTGGTTAAGAGTTAAAACACTCAGTTAATCGACTAGCCTTTTACAGTCAGGAAAACAATATCAAACATTAGGCTTCAATTTCATGGTCGTTTTTTTTTTCCCCATATACATCCCAAATAAACAGACAATTAGATCTAAGATATGAACGTCTGTGATATTAAACTGCATTGCTTTCAAAGGACAGTTTGATCTTTATCTTTTATTGTCTTCAAAAGCGACTTTACTTGTCCATAGCCAACACAAGTAATTGTATTTGAGTCATTCTAATTAGTAAGAGCATAACTGCTGTAGCCTGGATCTCTTTATCTGAAATGTGGAAAGGATGAGAATCGGCCAATGTGGAATAGCTGATGAGACAAACATGCTGCTGACATTTGCACGCTTAGAGCGCTAAATTGTTAAAATAGACATGTTAAGCTTAGAAAAGCAGCCTAAGTCTTGCAGGACAATTGCTGTCTTGAGTAGAATAACTCGGAAAACTGGCATGACAGATCCAAGATCTGACTGCATGTTCTGAGCAGTCTGGTCTGAATCTGCACGCTCTGCAAAGACTTTTTCCATGGTCCGTTGATTCAGATATGGAGAATATAACAGTAAGTGAGCTTATTTGTGTGACCGTTTCAGGGTTTTTTTTTTATCCCCGATGAAAATGTTCTATTTGACAAAATTTCGAAAATCTTTTAAATGGGTGAAAAACGCTGTGGAAAAAAGAGAACATGCTGAGTACATACAGTTTTTCCAACTATATTTTCAAAGCCACACAGGATTGTTTGGTCAAGGGTTTACAGACTGATTCCAGTCTGTAGAAACTCACCAAGAAGAAACATGTAAGTGAGTGTAAAATGGCAGTGCCATGGCTGGAAGGAGAGGAAAAGGGACTGTGAAAACAATTCAACCCTTATCCCGCTGAAACATTGAAATGAAATTTCAAACCGGTGGTAAAACCCGAATAATTCTATGTCAAACTTATTCTTTTTTGAAAAAAGAAATATCCCCTTATCGGACAGTATACATCCAAGATCAGACTGCACGTTCTGTGCAGTCTGATACTATCCGCAAAATAGGTCAATGAGTCGCACTTAGCAGCCTAGGGGTTAATACATCATACGCTGAAAGATGCGTCATCAGTCAGTATTGCGAATGGACAGCCTGGGTACTAAGGTTGCAAGCGATGAATCGCCAGTCCATTCTGAAAATGTTTACGTAATGGCCTCTCCGCGAGGGCTATAACCTTTACACAACTCTATACCCTTTGTCCCCACATCTTCACACGCTTCGCCTCGCTAACATTAAACGACCAGAACGGTTACTATTTTAAACTTACGGCTGTTACGAGTTGCATTTACATCAGTTTTCTGTTAGGCAGAGCAATCTAAATTTTCAAATTCTTTTCAAGCAATGTTTCCTGTTGCGATTTTATTCCTCTCAAGACAAAAATGACCTATTATCTTTTCAACACCTACTACATATACGGAGAGCACTCGTCACAACTCGGCCGATCTCGTAACTACGTATAACTATCAACGGATCACTCGAAATTTGCCGAATGACATGAACAGCAGACGACAACAAGATGTGTTCACATCACCAAATACACTTGATTCCCACTCGTTTCATTCATAAAGTTGCTGCTAATTACTGACCATATTTTTTATAATCGTGTTGAAAGTAAACTGCTCCAGTTTTTGCTGGCCACAGATTTTGATAATACTGTAATTATGACACACTTCAATACTAAACAAATTGTAACCGCCGTTTATTACATAATTGAAAAGTTATTATGGGATTACTTGACATTACTTAACGCCTGTTTACCGCTAATTATTATTCCTGCGCTTATCTGGGTCAAAAGTGCGGTTATCTGGGTCAAAAGTAGTTTTTGTAATAAGGTCATCACAGCAGGTATAAGCGTTAAAACGCTGTAAGTAAAAGCTGTTCCGAGTTGCAGTTACACCAGTTTGCCCTGAGTAGACGGGTTTCCGAAGTTTTCCATCTCTCTAATCGGTCTACCGCCCGATTAACTTGATATGGCCATCATATTACTGACAAAATACAGTATGCTACATGTATAGCTAGTATATAAAATGCTACCACAATTTAGAAATAAAAATAAACCCAGATGACATTTCCACCACTATTGCTTTGGGTCTGTATGTCCGAATCTACTTCTAAAGCAGCGAAGAGTGTAGAGCAAGATCAGATTGCACATATGTCAGGCCTGATCTTGATTTAAACTCTCCGCAAAATACATGAATGTCGCGATCAGTAGGAAAATGGTTAACCCTTACAGCGCTGAATTAATGAAATAGATCTCTTCAATTAGGAAAAACGTCCGACATACTGTCATTTCAAGGATATTCAAGTTGGACAGAATATGTAACAAAGTAGCGGACAGTGTAGATCCAAGATCAGACTGCACGTTCTGTGCAATCTAAATTTAATCTACACTGTCTGCAAAAACAACATGAGTTGGTTCCAGTGCTTTATGGGTTAAGACGAAGAAGTGCACTCAGAGCTCATGGTAGTTCTATATTAACGGAATGAAATATGCTTAAAGGCTAGAGAGGTATAACTATGGAACGCTTGAGCTGTCTGATATAACGTAATTTTTTGTTTGGTTTGTATCGGAACCTTAACTTCACTTTAACAGCTTAGGTCATATCATGGCGTTCAGTGACGCACCCATGTGTTTCCTGGCCTTCTCACTCCAGTACTGATACAACTTTCTTTCCAAAGCCACTGACTACTTTTTCTCACATGCATCATGAAAGGCGAAAAATCGCCGGAAAGAAAGTTTGCCTCAACCGGTTATCGAACTCGCAACCACCAGGTCACAAGTCAGATACGCTAACCACTGAGCTACCCTGGTGGACAGCATTCCTTGGACAAAAGTCGATGGCTCTGCGGACCTTGTAGATCGAGATCATGATTTAAAAAAATAAATGAAATCCGATCTTGTATCAACACAGTCAATAGGCCCTATGTATGAGATATTGTAACAAGATGGCGTTGAAATTGAAATATTTTGGTCTTGCTTACGTAGTTATCAACCCTTACATTTTCTCCTATTCCCACAATGTTTTCTACTCCTTGTAATAGAAATTTCATATTTTGAATAACACATGTCGTCTGCAATTTCTTTCAAGGCTATAGTTTTGTCATTTGGTAAAGGGTTTAAGTCAATGAAAACTAGACCTTCACAAAGGTAAAGTTGACTAGATCTGTAACTTTGGCGCAAATTCATATAAAAAAAAAAAGATAAATGTGGGCCTAATTCTAATCAGCGAGAGGCTAAGTTAATTTTTTTCTCATATGACGAAGTAGATAAGAGAGATAATGTAATGTAGACCTAGATCTTTGTTCAATGACCTTCAACATTCCATATTGTCAAACAACTTAAATAGGTTATCTTACCACGTGGTATCTTTCTGATAAGTTTAAATTTAGATCTAAGTGCAACCGACTTCAGCAATTTCAGGACAAGCATCTAAAATTACAGGACTTTACGTAAACCTACTGATCTAGATCTAGTTCTTTTACACGAGATGTTGGCAAAATGTCAGAACTTCGGACACGAGAAGTTAGGGGAAAAAAAGATAGGTATATTATCATACACGGTTGTCTTGATCAGTAGACCTGCTTTTAATATAGATCGACTTATCATGAATATGCACACCTGCTGAGAAATGTGCGTGTCGCGTATGAACCCTGACTTAATCATCATTGCTGTTATAATTGTTGATGTTCAGTACAAAGTAAAGCATTTTAGATCGTCCTTAGACGGCCCTGTGAGCGCTATGTGCAACGAACAAAATTAATGTTCGCTGAATCAAGAAGAAAAGAAGCTAAAAATAGTTCTCACTATTCATGGAAATGATAAATCTTTCAAGACCGAATTTACATTCACATTATTTTAGAGCCGATACAATTAGAGCTACATGATGCTGTAGACTGTCACTAGATCTTGTTTCAACCTCAGATTGACAAGTTTACGTTGTAGACACAGAAACTATGGTGTGCAAGATAAATCTAAAACATGAATAATCAAAATTTGAATAGGAGGGCGGGATATTTACTTTGCCGCTATGGTAATTTTCGACCATGTTATATTGTAAACTCGAAACACAAGACTGACTAAATAGACTACATTGGCACTGGTTTTCACTTTGTATCAAACAAACAAAACATATATATATATATATATACACACACATCTATATTTGTAATTACCATTTCCTTTCGTTGCAGATGTTCCGTCTTGCTCTAGTTGCATGTTTGGTAGTGGCTGCGTTCGGTTCACCATTGAACCGAGTACTTGACAACGAGTGGGTAGCTTTCAAAGCCACCCACAAGAAAAACTATGCCAGTAATGAAGAAGAGGTCTTAAGGTGAGTATGGTAGTAACGTTTTACTAGATTTCTTCTCTCGAAGAAATGTCTCAAAGAATCTCCGAATATTTGAGTGAAAATTAGATCTATTCATTTTTATTTTCTTTAGAAAATGGCAAATCATATGCACAATCAATCAATCAACCTGCCAATCCATTAAAAAGAAAAAAAAGAAACATCAACAATAATAAAAAAAAACAAAAAAAAAACATTTATTGGAAAATTGTACATGAGCACAATCAAGCAATCAATAAAAATATTAATTATTTAATCTAGATCCGTAACCTTTCTTACCATTATCAGTGGGTCAATCTATGGAAAATTATTCAATCAATCAATAAGTCAATCATAATTAATCAATCAAAAAAGAACTGTAAACTTTCAATTACAATGATTAGCAGGTCAATATTTGTAACTTGTAATAAGCAATCATCGAGAGTGATTGGTCTAAGTTGTAAGAAATAGTTTTGCTTTTGATATTTATATGACAAATAAGTATTTACTGATCCAAGATCAGACTGCACATATTATGCAGTCTGATCTTGATCTACATCATCCACAAAACCTATTCCATACAAGACTGGCAGTAACAGAGTTAGTACTGTCAGACCTGTATTAAAAGCAAGCACCCAAGTGACACTGAAAATGTGCTTGATGCAGGTGCTTGCCTAGCTCAGATATATTTCAACATTGCTTTCCATGTGAACTCATTATGCTCACTTAGTACAGGTAGTTTGCTTATAGAGATGGCCACTCAAGGTTTTACAGCACTTTGATAACAGAAAGAATGGATCAAGATTTGTCAAACTTACATAACTGTTATGTTGAACCTAGTCTGGTACACATGTTATTTTGTTGATGACGATTTTTAAAGTCTTGAACTCTTTACCACAAATGAACTTTTGTATTATAGGAGAATGATCTGGGAAGATAATGTGAAATACATCCAGACCCACAACCTTCATGCTGACAGGGGAGTGCACTCTTTCTGGCTTGGTGTCAATGAATATGCTGATATGGTAATTATGATTGTTAATAAAACTGTTCACTTGTAAACTAAATAATATGTGGGCAACAGTAATGCAGAGGTTCCAGGGTTGAATCCCATGATGAGCAGGGTCAACATTTGGAACTACCCATGTCACAGAGCACATACTGGTTGCTCAAATGGTGCAATTTTTCTTTGATAGGATAGAAAACATTGTGGTAAAAGGAGAAAATGCTGGTTACCAGCATTTTCTCCTTTTCCCACAATGTTTTCTAAAGGCTTCTTTCCCAGGGGCATTGAAAGGTGTCATTGTGCGGTAAAGGGTTAAAGTTTCCAGGAAGTAATTATCAGGAGTGATTAATTTAAGTTGTGAGTACTTGCAAATCATTGCCCATAACTTGACTGAGCCTAAAGCAAATTAATGATAGTAAGGAAGCAAGGATTTTGAAAACATTTCGTGACAAAGGAGAATTGTTTTTTCTTGCTTCCACAAGGTTTTCTACTTTTCTATGGCAAAATCCATCATTATAGACATAAGTAATGTGTAATCTACAAAATTTTAAAGCTTTCAATATGAATGGCTATAGAGTTTTGTTGTTGGGTAAAGAATTGACCCTATACCACACAATCTTGAGTTTTAACGACATTATGGGAAATATGCTTGTGAAAACATCCTTTTCCCCAAATATTTTCTACCCTTTTAATAACAAATTCCAACATTTGAGAAACATGTTATTTGTCAGCTGCAAATGCTTTCAAAAATTCGTTGTCAGGGAAACCCTTTACAACACATCCCAAGTTTTAATGACCCTGCTGGAGAAGGCTTTTAAAAACATTACGGGAGGAGAAACTGCTAGTTTCAACATGTTCTCCTTTTCTCCCAATTCTTTTCTACCCTTTCAATAGGAAATTCCAACATTTGAGAAACATTTCATTTGTCATCTTTGAATGTGTTCAAATTGGACAAGTCCCAAAATTCTGATGTCATGCTAAGAGTTAACAAAGACTACTGCTAAACACAGATGGAGGCTAACAAGGGCTGACCTTATTTTAGTGACCAGGACAGTTACTATTGTTTCTTATTCATGATCTCCTAAAGCAATGCCAGCACTTTCTTTTTAAATCCAGAGTGAGAAAGAATTTGTTCAAACTATGAATGGATATAACAGCACCCAGAGAGCAACAGCCACTCGCTGTGGACGCTACATGGCCCCCAACAACATTGAGCTCACAGACTTGCCAGATACTGTTGACTGGAGGGACAAAGGCTATGTCACCCCAATCAAAAACCAGGTGAGTTTGAGTAAAGTTTTGTCATATAGAGCACTAAGTAAATACTCATTTTCATTCAAATGAAAACAGTAGTACCACATGAGGATGCCAAGGCTCCGCTGCACTTGCTTTTAGAAATACATGTAGATTGATTTAAAGTGAAAATTCCAAGTCAAAAAAGGGGCAAAACTGTGTAAAAATTATTTTGATGGTTACCTGCCCCTGTTTTATGAGTTCCCCTTTTTTTTAAAGTTAAAAAAAAAACTATTCTGAGTTTGAAGTAAATATGTTAAGAAATAACTGAGATGTAACAAAATGTTAAAGTTTTGCACAACAATGACAAGGAAGCAAACGATGACATGGTAATGTCGACACATTCTTTGAAAAGAGCCGAGCTAAAAATCTGAAACATTGTATGTCAAAAGTAGTGCTGAAAGACAGTAGTGCAGGGCAGAGTGTCTACCTCTCACATCCTGGTGTCCGTATTCACCAACCATTCTTAGGAACATTTTTAGTCTTATTCTCCAAGATTCTCAAAATTTGAAATAAACACAACTTCTGATTGGCAGAACCAAACAGTATGGCCAATCAGATGTTGTGTTACTCAAATTTAGAAAATTCTTGATATTAAGACTAAAAATGTTCATAAGAACGGTTGGTGAAAGTGTCCCCCCATCTGTATTATACCTAAAAGTTCAGATCAACAGCTATACTTTTTATTCTGGTCTTTCTCAGCCACTGGTTCCCTTGAAGGGTAACACTGCTTTGTAACTGGTACCCTAGTTTCCTTGTAACTAATATACCCCTAAGTTCACATAAAAAAAGTAGAGCATTCACTATCATATCTTACTCTATAGGGCCAGTGTGGATCCTGCTGGTCTTCCACAGCTACTGGTTCCCTTGAAGGGCAACACTTACATGAAAATAGTACCCTGGACCATATTTCCCAACTATTCTTAACACCATTCTTGGTCTTATTCTCCAAGACTTTCCACAATTAAAAGTAACACAGCTTCTGATTGGCTAAACCAAATGGTTTAGCCAATCAAAAGTTGGGTTACTTTCAAATTCAAAAAATTCTGGAGAAGAAGACTGAGAATAATCTTAAGAATTGTTGGTGAATGCTGCCCTAGTCTTCTTATGTGTAATGTATCTCAAAGTTCAGATTAAAAACAAACCAATCGTAAATATTCTTTGCATTACAGGGCCAATGTGGATCCTGCTGGTCTTTCTCAGCCACTGGTTCCCTGGAGGGACAACACTTCCGTAAAACTGGTAACCTGGTTTCCCTTTCTGAGAAGAATCTGATGGACTGCTCTCAGGCCGAAGGTATGCTGAAACTTACATTTGCCCAAATCAGCTGTAATCTGCAGGCCCCATAGAAGCCAAAAGTGAACAGTGTGGGTCCTAAAATGCATTTGAATTTAAATCATACCATTTAAAAAATATTGTGAAGATGACAAACTGTTATTGTATGGTTGGTCTAATTGTTAGTCACTGGCAGAAAAATGAATTTTAAAACAAGGTAAAAAATATTGCAGCTGTCTTTTGTTTACTTTTTACCTGGGTTTGGAATTCATTTTTCTGCCAGCGACTAACACTTAGACCATCTGATCTTGATTAATACTGTCCCTATATTATAAGCTGTTCAAGTTGCAATTGGCAGTGAAAGAGTTAAATGTCTGAAAGACGATCTTTCATTTTGTTTTGTTGCTAGGCAACCATGGCTGCAAAGGCGGTTTGATGGACCAAGCTTTCGCTTATATAATCAAGAATGACGGAATTGACACCGAGTCATCTTACCCCTATGAACCTCGTGTAAGTTGGATATATTGTTATCTAGACTATTTTTACACATTAAAGGGCCATTTAGCTTTTTTGCCGGATATTAAACTCTTTTGTTAAACACTGATAGCCTAATATACTGTTCTCTGCAAACGTAAGGAAACTGGATGGTTACATGCGGCAACATGGTGTTTAAATGACTGATGGTTGCTTTGCAATCAGTGACTAGGTCTTTTTTATGATATCAAATATGACATCACCATACTTATTTTAATACAATCCTACATACTTGATGCATGCTATTGATCATGTGACATTCCCCCAAAACTTTAGGAAATTCTGGTGCAATATCCGAAGATTACCTTAACTCTTTACCACACAATCCCAAGTTTTCACAACCCTGAGAAAGAAACTTTTTGAAAACATTGTGGGAAAAGGAGAAAATGCTGGTAACCAGCATTTTCTCCTTTTCCCACAATGTTTTCTACCCTTCCCAAAACAAATTTCAATTTTTCAATAACATTTATTTTGTTGTCTGCAAATGCTTTGAATTTGGACTAGTCAAAAATTTTGTCGTTTGGTAAAGAGTTAAGGGGCTGCCTAGCCAATTCAGTAATACCACTGGAACATAATACATTGTATTTTTCTTATACACATATTTGTCTTACATCTGTTCTCATGGTTTGCCAGCTATTGCCCTACTTAATTCAGTGATGAGTAATTTTTAGTTTGGTGACATTATAAATAGCCCCTTTTAATATCAATAAAAGACTTTTGCTTCTTGCAGCAGACCACTCTTGAAAACTTTGTGACAAAAGGTGAAAATGTTCAGATCATGCATTTTCAACCATTTTGACAATAACTTTTCTCACAGGTCGTCAAGAGGGAAACAGAAAACAAAGGTTTAGACATTTTCTCCTTTTCCCATAATGTTTTTTATTTTTATCAAGGATAACTCTCATCATATTTGTTTTCTGTGAATGCTTTCAGTACGGGCTGTCTAAAATTTTTACATCCCATACTGATTTAACTCTTCTCCAAATGACAAAATCTTAGGCTTGTCCAGTTTGAAAGCATTTGCAGACAACAAATTAAAATTTGCTTAAATGTGGGAATTTCTGTTTGGGCAGAGACATAGATTATGTGTATTGTATGTCTCTGGTTTGGGTGAGTAGAAAACATTGCGGAAAAAGAAGAAAATGCTTGTAACCACCATTTTCTCCTATTTCCACAATATCTGTTGAGCCTTGGCGAGACAATTTATCAATGCTCACAACAGATATTTTTTATATATGACAACACTATGTGTGTACTCTGTTTATCTTTTAATGTCTGATTTATACTCATCGTGAAAAAGATGTGAAAAATATACATGTGTTTTCAAGCTAAATAGATCTATTTAATTCAGTCAGATATGGATTAGCTGTGATTATGACATCATGAATAATGTTGACTACATCATAAAACATAAGGTTTACGCGCAGAAAGTTTGTTCATGTTCTGTAAGTATCCATAGTAGATCTATATCGAAAATAAATGTCGCACATATGTTAATGCATGGATATTCAGTTTGTTGAAAGATAAAACATGGTATTGTTTGGTAAAGGGTTAAAAAATTCTTGGTAATCCTTCAAAACTACTGTTGCCTGTCAGCTAGTGTAGCCTGTCAGCCAGTGTAGATCACAATCAAGACAGCACAGAATGTTCAGCCCGAGCTTTGATCTACACTGTCCACTTTGCTGAAATATTCTGGACAAGAGCAACCTTGAAATTGCATTTATTTGGGTCCTATGTCTAGACCGAAAATGTCTGTCAGGTGTATTCACCACTTTAACCCTTTACCACATGATCCAGTTTTAAAGTTTTAAAGACCGTGATAAAGAATGCTTTTGAAAACATTGTGGGAAAACGAGAAAATGCTGGTGACCAGCATTTTCTCCTTTTTCCACAATGTTTTTTACCCTTTCACAGCCAACAAGCATTATTCCAGCCAGATTTAAATTGTTGTCTGTAAATGCTTTCAATTTGGACCACTCTTAATTTTTGTCCAACAGTCATTTGGCAAAGAGTTAAGGACAAAAAACACTAAATGAGCGGAGACATCAATGCAAAACAATGAAGATAACTGTGTGTAGAGTTTGTAAAATTGAGCCGTGCACTGTGAAAAGGGTGTTTAATGCATCTGCAAAAAGTATCGACCCAGGCCAGCCTGCACAATAAAGCAGGCTAACCTGTGTCGAAACTTTTTGCAAATTTTCTCCATGTCCAAGGACCAATCTACCTCAGGATTTAGCCTGTTGTTAGACAAAATGGATTTTATGGATCTATAATTATGTGATGACTTGCCTGGTATAATGCATCACAGAGATGCATTAAATCCCCTTTTTGCCAGAGCATGGCTAAAATTATATTACCGTACATTTTTAACTGCAGGATGGCTTATGCCGATTCAAGAAAGAAAATGTTGGCGCAACTGAAGTAAGCTGCATGGATATCGAAAGAGAAAGCGAGTCTAACCTCCAAAAGGCTGTTGCTATGGAAGGCCCCATCTCTGTTGCTATTGATGCCGGACACAGATCCTTCCAGCTCTACAAGTATGTAGGTTTGAAGTGGAATATTGTTCTTTATGACTGATTTAATGCTCACTTAACCCTTTACCACACAGTCTGGAATTTTTATCCTTTTCCTACAATGTTTTCAAAAGCCTTTTTTCCACAGGGTCGTTAGGCCATGTGATTGTTTAGTAAAGTGTTAATTCCTTACCAAATGTCAAAAATTTTAGACTTGTCCTAATTGAAAAGATTTGCAGACAGTAAATTCAAGTCAAAACATTAAATTTTTCACAGAGTCGCATCTTTCACAGAGTAAAAAATATTGTGGGAAATGGAGAAAATGCTAGTCACCAGCATTTTCTCCTTTTCCCACAGTTTTCAAATGCTTGTTCCACAGGATCATGAGAACATGAGATTGCTGAGTAAAGGATGTAATTAAAAAGGGTTACAAAGGCCTAAAAACATTGAATCTAATCCTTAGAGCATGGAATAAATCCAGCAGACATTTTAACTCTTTACCACATGAGAAAAAATGTAGATTTGTCCAAACTGAAAGCATTTGCAGACGACAATTGATATAAGACTCAGATGATGAAGTATGGCTTTGATTGAGTAGAAAACATTGTTGGGAAAAGGCCAGAATTTTTTCCTTTTCCCGCAATATTTTCAATAGGATTCTTTCTCAGGGTCGCTGAAAGTTGGCATTGTGTGGTAAAGGTTTACATCTAGAGGTAAGATCAAAATAATTGCAGTTTCAATGTTGCTGTTGTCTAGAATATGTCTTAAGCAAAGCAGACAGTGTAGATCAAAGATCAGACTGCACATTTTGTGCAGTCTGATCTTGATCTATATTGGCTGCAAAGCAAACTATTGTCATGAAAGGCGCTATAACCCTTTACCACACAATCTCCGGTTTAAATGACACTGTGGGAGACAGCTTTTGAAAGCAGTGTGAGAAAAGGAGAAAATGATGCAAATACTTTCAGTTTGGACAGGTCTAGAATTTTGTTGTTTGGTATAGAGTTAAGAATTAAACCTAACCTGTATAGAGCTATATAAATGAAATATGAGCCATGCTCTGTGAAAAGGGGGCTTAATGCATCTGCAAAAAGTATCGACCCAGGCCAGCCTGTGCAGGCTGACTTGGTTAGAAATTTTTCGTTATTGGTCAATTTTCTGTTTGTCAGAGGACCAGTCTACCTTATACAATTAGTTTTAGACAAAATGTTTTTTATGGATCTATAATTATATGGTATAACGCATCACAGAGATATACTCGTACATTTGTCATCAGTACAAAACATGTGGATCTTGCATTTTAAAAACTATTTTTGTCAGACAGTCTGGCAAGAAAGCAGCGTTCAACAGCATCTGCATTAGGGACTGAATAAGGGACTATATCCGAGATCTGCATCAAAAGGGTTAATAAATTCACCTCAGTTGTAACTCTTGCCTAGAAATTGAAATCACCTGTATAGCACAGAAAGAAAACTTTTTTTCATTTTTTTCTCTGTTTGAAATTGCACCCCTGCATTACATATGCGCCATTCTCTAGCAAACAGGGGCTTTATTGCATGTCAGTGATGCATTTTACCAATCAAGTTATAATATTATTATGGATCCTAAAAGGCCTAAAAATCCATTTTGTCTGACAACCACCAGAACCTGGAGGTAGACTGGCCATTGGTCCTTTGACATTGTAGAAAATTAAACAATGAATAGCAAAATGCTTTGACCAAAGTCAGTCTGCGCAAACTGCACAGGCTGACATGGGCCTATACTTTTTGAAAATGCATTAAGCTTCCTTTTCACAGAGCATGACTTGTATCCAATTCAGTTTATCCTGTCAGATACACCAGGATTTGTCAAAATTATATTGGTCCTAATCATTTGCGCTTCTATTTCATCTTACAGAACTGGTGTTTACAGTGAACGTGAATGTAGTTCAGTCAGACTAGATCACGGTGTTTTGGCTGTCGGTTATGGAAGTGACGAGGGAGAAGACTATTGGCTCGTGAAAAACAGGTAAAAACTTGGTCACTGGATTACGAAAAAATTTCAGAGATCCATAACTCCTGCAGTTGTTGTCCAATCATGATTTGTTGGTTTGTTTGAGTGGTGTTTAATGTTGTTTTCAACAATATTTTCAGTTATATTACAGCAGCCAGTGCACCCATCCATGCTTTCCTGGAGTTTTCTTTTACCAGTGCTTCGCACAATATTCTTCCAAAACCACTGGCTGCTTTCTCACAAAATCATCTTCGAAACAATGATCAGTGTTGAGAGAGTAAGGAATCCTGTTAGAATGACAATCATCAATCCTTGGAAAGAAATTTGCATTATAGGAGATTCAAACCAGCAACCTCCGTTCTCAAGTCCTATATGCTACTGTGCTTGGCCCTGTCAAAATGAAAATCACAGGTGGTCAAGTTCCCATGGTAGAAAGGGTTCCTACACAATCCTGAGTTTAACTCTTTACCACACTACCAAAAATGTAGACCTGTTCAAATTGACAGCATTTGCAGATGATAATTTGGCTGAAATGATGGAATTTGTCATTGATATGATTAAAAATTTTGTGGGAAAAGGAGAAAAGGCTTGTCACCAGCATTTTCTCCTTTTCCCATAATGCTTTCAAAAACTTTGTTTCTCAGGGTCCTGAAAAAAGTTGGGATTATATGATGAAGGGTTAACTCTTTACCACACAATCCCAACTTTTAACAACCCTAAGGAAAAATGCCTTTGAAAACATTGTGGAAAAAGGAAATAATGCTGGCAACTGGCATTTTTTCCTTTTCCCACAATATTTTCCACCCTTCCAATGACAGATTTCAGTTTTTGAGTCACAATTCTTTTGTTGTCTGCAGAGGCTTTCAATTTGGACAAATCTGAAATTTTGTCATTTAGTAAGGAGTTAAACAATTTTTGAAGCTTTTGAAAACATTATGGGAAAAGGAGAAAATCTTGATAACCATTTTCCCTTAAAAGTTTCCTAAAGGTCCTTCCAGAAAGGTAGTTAATTAAAACAAGGCTTTGTTTGATAAATGGCCATACAATGTATAAACAAGTTAAAGGTTTGGAATACACTGTAAGAATAAAAAAAGCAGTGTTACTGCTCCTTTTCCTGCAATGTTTTCCAAAAATGAAACCTCTGTAATTTGCCCATAATGTCTCAACAAAATGGACAGTGTAGATCAAAGATCAGACTGCATGTCTTGATCTTTGACTGCAATTGCAAGTATAGTCATGAAAGGCACTTAAACTTTTGCAAGGCAACAAAATTTTAGAGTTGTCCAAAGTAAAATGTAAATTAAGTGCAACTTAACTCTGAAACAGAGAACAATATTTTAGTCTTATTTCCCAGGGTGTTTGAAACTCAGGTTTGTGTGATAATTGATGGAATTGACCTTTGAAAGGGAAGAAAACTTTTGTGTGGAATGGAGACAAAAGCACCACATGTGGCTATTAATGCTCGGCTGTGGATGCAAAATTTTCAGAGAAAAATTTTCAGAGAAAATTCTAAGTCAAAAAAGGGGCATAACTACCAAAAATACTTTGATGCATACCTGCCTGTTTTATAGGTTCCCCTTTTGATAATTAACAACTTATCCAAGACTGAAGCAAATATCTTCAGTAATAACAAGAGATGTTACTTAAAGTTTTCGCACAACAACGACACAGGCGACGACGCAGGGCTACAATACCTTGACACTTTCTTCGAAAATAGCGGAGCTAAAAGTGCTAGTAACCAGCAATGTTTTCAAAGGTTTTCCTATTCAGGGTCATTAAAACTTGGAACTGTTTGGTAACAGGTTAATTATTTTATTTTTTCAGCTGGGGCACCTCCTGGGGAATGGAAGGTTACGTTAAAATGGCTAGAAATGAACGCAACATGTGCGGAATTGCTACTCAAGCCTCGTTCCCAACTGTTTAATTTCACATGCTGACTAACGGACATGATTTTTTGCCGGTTACTAAGACTTACAAGATACTGTGATAAATAAATGACCTTGGATGTGACTTTGAATGTGATATTTATAGGTAATCTAATTGTTACAGTTGTTAAAAAATAAAAAAAATTAAAAACAAAAAAATGTTGTTAGTATTTTCCCTTTATAATCTCTTACACTAATGTCTACATTTTTCCCAGTTGTGAGGTAGAGTGTCGGCCTTGTAACCACATGGTCCAGAGTTGGTACCCAGGTGCGGGTGTCAACTTTGGGACTGCTTTACGAACACATTTGGCAGGAGTACTGATGTAGTTTCCAGGAAGCAGAATTCAGAGCGATTAGTATAAATTGTAAAATCTTGTTTCTCAATTGATGTAAAATAAATATATTTAAACCAAACTATATTTTACCCAAACTCATACATGTATGGTTAGGCCAGTTTTTATTTTTCGTTTTACCGATCTGCCGACCCAAGTTTTTCATGAAACCAAAAAAGAAAATAAAAGTACTTCCTTTTTCAATTTTATTTTCCGTCACCGTTCCGACTCAATGAGTAGAACGGTGTGCTGGTATACATGTACATGAACATCATTTTTACAAGCACCAACAGTTTCCACACTATCTTGAAAACAGTTAACAAGTCTAGAATGTTGAAAATTCTTTCAACGGTCTTGCTATTATACGATTTCGAGTCAAAATCAGTCCTGAAGAAGTCCGGAAAAGTATGACGTAATCGGGTACCTGTTGTTTCTCCCATAATGCCTTGACAGACGAAGATCGATTCTGCGGCACATTTTCTCTCTTAAAATACATGTATGATGCGAATCGCTTGCAAATGACACAGATTCTCACCATCATGCTATCGACAACTTTTGTGATCCACATGTATGGCTGCACTTGCATTCTACTTTCTCACGCATACAAATTAAGCATTTGATTACTTCAAAAACACCGTATTTAACAAACAACACGATGTACATGTAACTTTTATCACGAACGCACACATATGTAATTTGCAGTCCAATCAAAGTCGATGCTAAATTTAGACACTGTCTTTCTCTGATCTACCTTCCCGCTTTCTTTGCATTCACGAGAACTTGCGGGGCTTGCTCAATAGTAAACAAACCCTTATTTGGACATGTACTACGCTTCGGTTTTGTGGCCATGACAACCAGAGTTTTTATTGGAATCAAAATTGCTTTAAGAGATTCAGAGTTCTGTTAAGTTTCATCAAAATTGGATAGGTAGTTTCAGAGAAGAAAATGTTTGAAATAAAAGTTAATTCAAGCATGCACGCACACATGCACACACTGACCGACGGACACAAGTTTGGACACAGGGCCATGACCGAAATTTGGCCATTTTGCAGATATGAATTCAATTTGGCTCATATGATGGTGCTTGCCTTGCAAAGAGAGAAAAGGGGAAATTTCTGGTCATTAGCATTTTCTCCTTTTCCCACAATGTTTCAAAAGCCCTTTTCCTTGGGGGTGCTTACAAACAGGATTTTTTGGTAAAAGATAAAAGAGAAATAGTTCAAAAGAAAGCAATTTGAATGTGTCCTTGTTTGAGGCTGCATCATCAATTGCGTGACAGAGTGTTAGTGATAGTCGTGGTGAATTTTATTTTTATTCTTTTTTTTCCGTCCTCCGTCCCTAACTTTTCACGAAAAAAAAAATCGGTAAGACAAAAAATTAAAAAACCCTGGCCTTATCAATGTATGGTTGCTCAATACACGTTGCTTGTTTTATAGAGGTGGCCACCATGGCAGGTTTTCCTATACCTGTTTTTAGCTCATTGGTGTTAGAAGAGCGCCAGGTGAGCTACTGTTGTCTGTCATTGTCCAGTGTCTGTCGGCATGCATTGTGCGACTATGTGAAAATACAGGATTGTATGTTCAAGGGGGACATTTTCTTTTTATGCTGTATACCAAGACTTCTTGTAAAAGAACTGATAAATACAGCCAGATATATTTTTCTTTGCAATCATATAAACTCAAATACATAGTACAAAGATGCAATTTTGGGCATTGAAATAAAAGGATGGTTGTTTAGCAATCTGTAACTGCGTCTATCTTTATTACATCAGATACTATGTCATCGTACTGATTTCGAAAATGACATGTTGTTGATCATTTGACATTCCCACAAGTCTTTGTGGAATGCTGGCATGTAATCTAAAAATACCTGAAGAGGCTATGTAGCCCATACAGGAAATAGCACTGAAAATTATTTACTTTTGTCTGTCTTCTGTACTAGTTATTTTTCAGGTTCGGTGAGTCTATGAAAATCTGGATAGCTCCCTTGAAAGGGCAGGCCTGGTGTAATCTTATTCTGTCTTCTTATTTAAATACTATTTGAATACACTTTCTGAGTATTCATAAAGTATTCTGTATTTGTGGATTTTTAAGATAAAGAGTATTTTAGACATGCTGTGTTTAAAGGGGGCTTAATGCATCTGCAAGAAAGTATGGACTCATATCAGCAACTAGTCAATTTTATGCTTGTCAAAGGACCAGTCTACCTCATGATTCAGTTGTTTGCTGGACAAAATGGATTTTATGGATTCATAGTTATATGATTACTTATTTGGTATGATGCATCACAGAGATGCATTAAGCCCCCTTTTGCCAGAGCACTGCTCGTTTATATTTATATTCAAATACATTGCAAAATTAATGTATTCATAAATAGTTTTATGAATACAAATACTTTTGCCATTTCAAGGAAAATACCAAAACTAAAATTACATGCTTTTTTTTTTTCTTTTATGTGAGAATGTTGGTGTAGGACCTAACACAACTACACTTCAAAAGGACAGTGCAGTACATTAACTCTTTACCAAAGACAAAATTTTAGCCCTGTCCAAATAGAACGTATTTGTAGATGACACATTAAATGCAACTCAAAACATGAAATTTGTCTTTCATACAATAGAAAATATTGAGGAAAAAAGAGAAAATACTTGTTACCAGCATATTCTCCCTTTTCTGCAATCAGCCTCACACTTGATGGATCACGACTTTGTCGGAAACGATGTTGGTTGTAACGTAGAAGTCGAGACAAGGGACGAAAAGTGGAAAGTCGGACGGCGCCTTGTTGAATTTGATGTGCTATTGACAAACTTGAATGCATGTGAACAGTGTTTTCTTGGACCTATTCCATCGACGTCTTACAATATTGTCGGTGAACTACAGAAAGGACTTGGCGGATATTTATATGTGAAATGTCAGTTGTGTGGCCATGTCAACAAAGCAGCATATGGAAAAACGCATCACGTGAAAGACAGAGCAATGCCTTGTTTTGTAGTGAATACGAAGCTTGGTACAGGTAAATTCAGTTTTTATAACGTTTACTACTGTCAGACATATAACAGTTGACTGAGCACATTTTGAAAGTCAGTTAAAGTCTTTGCAGACGACAAATTTGCCATGAATCAAAAGATGGGATTGTGGGAAAAGGAGAAAATACCATGGTCGCCAGCCTATTTCCTTTTTACCAAATTCAGAACCGTTGTATAAAAAGATAATAACAAAAGGGCCATGATGGCCCTGTATCGCTCCACTGGCTTATAAATATAAACCATGAAGAAAAGTCTTCACTATATAAGGCCTTATAAAACTTTGACCCCAGGGCTACAGTCGGACTAAATGGGGAATATGTGTATTAGAAGAATAACATGCCAAATTTGGGAGTTCTTGGCCTTATGGCTAGTAACAAGATGGTTTCTGAACTTTTCACTCCATAAACCCATGTAAAACTTGTGACCCCTGGTGCAGGGCCAAACTTGATCCTAGGGCTGTAACTTGGGCCCTCTTTGTAATTGTCCACTAGATAATGCTATAATTATGCAAAATTTGGTAGCCTAAGCCTTATGGCTAGGTACACCAAGATTTAAAAGTTTTCCCTATGTAAGCCCATGTAAATCTTGTGAACCTCCCCCCCCCCCCCCCAAGCATGAGGCCAAATTGACCCCAGGACTATACTTTGGGCACTTTTGGTAGACCCCAACTAGATCAAGCTAAATGCGAAATTTGGTAGCTCTAGGCCTTATGGCTAGGTACAGGAAGATTTTTAAAGTTTTCTCTATATAAGCCTATGTGAAACTTGTGACCCCTGGGGCCAAGCCAATTTTGACCCCAGGGCTATAATTTCAAGAAACATGATAGAGGTCTACTACATAAAGCTACATGCCAAATTTGGTAGCTCTATGCCTTATGGTTTCAGACAAGAAGATTTTTAAAGTTTTATATAAGCCTTTGTAAAATTTGTGACCCCTGGGGCAGAGCCAATTTTGACCCCAGGGCTATAATTTCAAGAAACATGATAGAGGTCTACTACATGAAGCTACATGCCAAATTTGGTAGTCCTATGCCTTATGGTTTCAGACAAGAAGATTTTTAAAGTTTTCTCTATATAAGCCTATGTAAAACTTGTGACCCCTGGGGCAGAGCCAATTTTGACCCCAGGGCTATAATTTCAAGAAACATGATAGAGGTCTACTACATAAAGCTACATGCCAAATTTGGTAGCCCTATGCCTTATGGTTTCAGACAAGAAGATTTTTAAAGATTTCCAATATTTTTCAGTTTTGTTGCCATGGCAACCAGAGTTTTTGAAGGAATCAAATTCTTTCAAGAAATTCTGAAGAGGACCATGGCAGGATCATTTCTGTGAAGTTTCATGAAAATTGGATGGGTAGTTTCAGAGAAGAAGATGTTTGAAATAAAAGTTAACGCACGGACGGACGGACGCACGCACGACGGACACCGGGCCATGACATAAGCCCGCTGGCCTTCGGCCAGTGGAGCTAAAAACTAGAATCGTCTATAAAACATGGAAACCATCATGGAAAACTGACATCCTTTACGAGTTGTAGAGGACAATGAACGTGCATTGCAGTCTGATCTTGGATCCACACTGTCAGACACAACTTGAATTATTACTGGTTGGAACTTTGAGATCACACATTTTGTGTGTTTATTACATTATGTAACTTGATTTTTCTTTCACTTTACTTATAAACTGAATCTTTAAACGTCCACAAACTTATATACATGTACTAACTTGCCTACATTGGTTGCATTTGGAAACGAAAAAAGTAATTTGGATCAAGAGATGAGATTGTTCTTGAGAGGCTAGAAAACATTGTCACCAGCAGTTTTTCCTTGTCCAGACGAAGCTACTAAGGACTGTGAAAATTAAGTTCAGACTGAAAAGAATGTGCAGTCTGATCTCAAACCACAATTTCCGATAGGTATGGTGACATTTTCCTGGTAAAGGCATTCTTTCATCACACAGTTTTTGTTTTTAAAAGTTACTTGAAATGTTCATTTAATCACTGCCACTGTCAGCTGGTATATAGCGTGGAGCAGTCCTTCAGATAGTGGATAGCAGATGTTTTACTCTCCCTGTACATGATTCCAATACTGAAACAAGGTCGTTGTCGGCGGTCTGGCAAATGGCCGTACCGTATTTTTTGCTTATTATGGTATTGACCGTACCACTTGCCAATAGCTTAGATTAAAAAATCTCCCCACTTACTTTCTTCTCTGGTAGCGTCAAAGCTCCTTCTCAGACACTAATGTGGCTTAAATCTTTATGCCTGCGAAATGGTTGCTACTGGGTACAAAATGACCAAAGAAGTGGGTACGAAATGACCTAGGTACGAAAGGACCGGTTACCCATTGGTATATCCTTGAGCAGTAGATATCAGAAGCCCAGCCCTTGATATGGATACTGTTCTTGCAGATTTTCGGACTCTACAATGGTTTTTTCGTGGTCTAGGGGAAGCCCATATGTCTTGGTCCTTGCATTGGATTATTCTTCCTTCCACAGTTTTTGAAGTCTTGTAATTGTACCTAACATGATCAATGGTGTCTGCAGGCCAAAAAACACTATTCAATATTCATTCATTTATTCAGTCCTTTACAGGCAAGCATGAAAACATGATATGCTATGAAACAAGCTATATGTGAGGGATATTCTTTTTTTTCCAAGTTCATCCTAACAGGTATTGAGTAAATCTGATATTATTTTTTATGATTTCAGCTATGATTGACAGTCTAGGGGGTCCAAAGAGAGTAAATAATTTTCTCACTGCTCAAATCTGAAGCCAGTGAGTAATAAGAATCTGTAAAAGATGGAAGAACAGGCTGGGGAAAATGTAGAGTTGGTTGCTAAGGAGTCAGCCCAAAATGCAGCAAAGGAGGCTTATGCATCTGAAATGCGGTAAGTTTATTGATTATTTTAATACACATATTTTCATTATCCCTGCTAAAGGCCAATGAATAACTTTTTGTCTTGAAAATCCATTTTCTTCATCTCAGTGTTTCTAAAATGGCTTGGCTTTCACCAGTAAACTTTCTTGCTAAAAGGTAGCACCTGGAATCAACTCCAATCACAATGACATAAACTTATTAAAGTTCCATTTATCAAAGTCAGGACAGGGTGATATAGATTGATAATCCTGAAATCATTACAGTAAGTTGTAAGATGGTATGTTTTGGCTTGATAGGTTACAGACATTGCTATTTCATAATTCCAAGTAACCAGAGAATCCAAAAATTTACAGATCATGAAAGAGAAGTTGTTTAAAAACGTTGAACAAGGAGAAAATATTAGATAACAGCATTTAATACTTTTCTCCTAATGTTTTCTAACATTTAGCTATTAGCCTGTCTTTTGTTTGATCAGTATATGATAATCTTAGTGTATGCGTTTTATTTTATGGACATCTTTTTCATTCTTTTCAAGCAAAATTTTTTTCTGTAGCACTGCTTCTAAGGAATCTCATTTCAAAATTCATTACATGTGTGCAGTATCAAAATTTTCTCTTTGTGCATGAAGAGAAACACATTAAACCTCAGGGCAAAAATGAGGGAAATTTGGTCGATTCCTTAGTTTTTCTTTTTTATATCACTTAGGACTTTATCTTAATCAGAATTTTTAATTTTCCATCAATTTCACAGAGATATTGCTGATAAAGAAATGAACACGGCACAGGCATCTATGGAAGACCTAATAGAAGACCTTGGTGTCTGCCCTCTACCCGATGTGTCACCTTCTGTAAGTTAAGCTTCTGTATAAATTAGTCATTCCTTAGACTATATCATCCCTTCTCTTATCTGCAAACAAGTTAACTCTTTACCAACAAAATTTTAGACTGGTCCAAATTGAGAGCATTTGTAGAAAACAAATTGAATGCAGCTTAGAATTTTTTTTTTCTCATAGGTAGAAAACATTGTGGGAAAAGGAGAAAATGCTGGTTACATAAAATCTTGGATGAGACCACATATGGGTCACTTGGGGTCAAAAACTAGGTCACTAGGGCAAATTTTAGAAAAAGCTTATGTGCACTGTAGAGGCCACAATTATGCCCCAATCATGCAATGGCCCTCTTGTTCTTCTCCCATATTGTTTACAATAGTTTTCTATTTCATGGTTGTTATAACTTGAGATTGTGTGGTGAATGGATATGTTTATTCTGTAGGTTAAGTTTCCAACAACTCCAAAAAGATTGGCAGAATGGAGATGGTGATGAATCACGTGGTACAAATATCAGTAACATGGATGTTCAGACAGAAACAGATAGTGAGAACAATGGAAATATGAGACCCAAAAGGTAATGTACTTCTTGTTTCTAATCTATTCTTTACTCTTTAGGTAAATGTTTATTTAGCTCTTCAGATTCAAGCTCAAATGACATGGCTTGATTGTAATTAGCCTGCCATATTGGTGTCAAAGGCCTACACATTCGTTAATTAAACATTGAACAGTTATTGGCTGCAGAGATTTTGAAAAGCAGGTCTTTTTTTTTTTTAAAATGTAAAAAAAAAAGAGAAGAGAAAATGTTTGGTAGCCAGCACTCTCTCCTTTTCTCACAGTTTCTAGTTTCTAAAGGTCTTCTGTTAAAATATTTGTATATTTGTTTCGGTATTTTGATTTTTTTAATTCTTTAATTCCATCCCCCCCCCCAAAAAAAAACAAAACAAAAAAATAATAATAAATAAATAAAATAAATAAACCTGTTCTCAGATACTGTGTCTTCATGAGTTGTTCAGAAGATGTATAGAGGGCCTGGTTTTGTATGGTGGTTAATGTTGCTTTCAACAATTTTTCAGTTATATGACAGCAAAGTGTGCTTATTCATATGCTTCCTGAGTTTCACCAGTACTAGGCTGGGGCTCGAAAATGTCTTGTCCAAGGTTATAACAGTGGTGCTGGTGCGTCTCAATCGTCTAGCCCATCTGAGAAATAAGGAAAATTGATATGACACAGGTACCTTGGATATATTGTCTACTTACAGATTGAAAACAAGCCATATTTATATGGAAGAAAGGACCAAGCCTGCTTCCAATGAGTGTAAGAAGACCAGAGTTAAGCTGGCTTCAAAGTTTCCTTGCCGAACCCGCCACGGAATGTCTTGTGCTGTTGATACTGCATGGCACAAAAGGGGATTTGACAGTCTCACATGTAAGAAACAGAAACTTTTTTGTGTTTATCAAGTAATGAGTAAGAAAAGTTTTGTAGTTCAAGACATCTAAATATCATTTTGCACCATTTTCTCTCTGTGTCACACTTAATTAAATGTAATTTAACTTGAACTGCTATTTATAGAATCACAAAGCAAGTACTGTTTGGTTGTGCTTGCTGATCATCAGCTATACTAAGATTAGAATTTACTTACTGCTAGTTGGGTAATGGAATATAAGCAATTTTGAGTAAGTGCCATGTGAAAGAAATCATTACTACTTGAAATGATTCATGTTGGATTTTGTAAAAGATTATAATTCTTCAGGGATTACTTTTTTTTTGTAGAAATAGTCTGTCTTAATCTAAACAGCTTACTCTCTGTTTCAGTATGTATTAGTCATATAGGATAGGGTTCTGTTAAAACATGAAGAAATATTTTCATTTTGGAAAAATAATTTACTCCCTCATAGCTTAAAATATGCTAAACAATACAGATCCATGAATAAACCATGAATCATAGAGACTAATAAGGTTTTGTTTCTGGACTTAACCCTTGGCCTAATTCTACATTTGATGCATGGAACACTAATAGTACTTTTTGTGAAAGGAAGGCTTAATGCATCTGATATCTATCAGTAGTACTGTTACAATATGGTGCTTCTACATGCATATATATTTTCTCCCTCATCGTTCAAGGATAAGGATTGTTTACATCCAACAAATCTAGATGACCGACGGATGACCAAAGTTAATAAATTGGCACTTCTAATTTTGGAACTTTGAACTTAATATGACCATGCAATGATTAGCCACCAGCTTGGCCGGGGACGTGCTGTTGAGCCTGGCCTGATTATCCGGCTGATCAGTCATGTGACTGGAACTGACCAATCAAAGTGCAAGTTTTGCAAGCTGCATCGCTTCTGAGAGGAGCTAGGTTGGTCAGAGGGTTGTCACATGACTGCGATTAGTATATGTAGAAAGCGCGCACAACAGAGAGGTCATCTTTGGCTTGTCTTTGGTTTGAATCTCTGTGGCTTCACTTTACCTGACCACGTTATAATTTGTCTTTAGAAGTAAACTTTGGGTGCCACTGATCATTTTAGGACGAAAAATGTCTGAAAGTATTAAAATTATTCGGAAATAAATTCAAAAGGAAACTTTACCATTGAGAGTTATTTATTTACTGATAAAACCGTCCCTGAATTCTGACACGGACTCTAGAAGTACAACAGTACTATCAATGTACTATCAATATTGCTTACCTTGATAACATAGCTAAACACAAAACCAGTGATGTAAACACTTGCTTGAATCGATGAATTATGCTAGTGCAAGACAGGATGCAGTGTAGACCATTATCAGACTACACATCTGAGCAGGCTGATCATGGTCTACTGTCTGCAGTTGTTAACATCTTTCAATATTAAAGGTAGATTTTTTTTTTTATTAATTAGCACATAGCTTCTTCATGAGCAAGGCAGTTTATGGAAAGAAAGATGTGAAGACAGTTGTTGGACACCGTGCCTGTGGGAGTTGTAAATGGTGGCAGAGACAACATCCTGGTCAGCCTGTCCGAGATCATACATGTGTGAAAAATCATAAAGGAAGTGCTAGAATGATGGAAAGCACAGGTGGTGTTAAGGGGGCGAGAGAGCTTACTGAAGAGGGGACCCCTGTGGAGTATCTGGAAGGGGATGGAGATAATACACTGATTGCTCGACTGAAATCTGAACTGAACATAGACATGAAAAAAAGATTTGATAGAAACCACATAGTGAAAAATGTCGGGAAAAGTCTGTATGCATTGAAGAATGAAAAAGGTGTAAATCTGAGTAAACCTGTCATTTGTCATATAGAGAAATGTTTGAAGTATGCATTTGCTACTAACCAAGTAGATCCTGATGGATTAAGGGACAACTTGAAGGTGCTTATCCCCCATCAGTTTGGTAACCATTCCTTTTGTACTTCCCAATTTTGCAACTTCAAACGCAGACCAAATGAACAGTACATTCACAGAAGCTTACCTTATAAGTTTCCATTGAAGGATGAAGAACTACAGGTGCGTCTTCAGAGGATATTTGAACCTCTAATAAATTGTGCACATCAGTACTCTGACCTTGGCTCTAGTCAGCAATGTGAGCATGGTAACAAGGAAGTTTGCCTGAGAGCACCAAAGAGCCATTATTATGGAAACACCAAGAGTCTTGATTACCGAGTTCATGCTAGTGCAGCTTTCATTAATGAAGGAAGACATTATATTTCACAGGTATGCTGAAACTGAATTTTATTTATTTTGCACTGTTCTTGATGTTCTTTGTTTCTAGTTCATTTGTTATTTGTTTCTAGTTTATTTACATACAAGTATTTCATTTTGGATTGTTCAAGTTTGAAATAGTTGCCAGGTCTTTGTATAGGGTGTCCAGCAAAACAAGGTAATTTCCTGACCAAATCAGTTTGCTACGGAAATAATTGTTTATCAATAAAAGACACTTTAATACATTTGTATTTGGAAAGACTTGCCACTTTTTTCAATTGATGATTTAACCCTACTTTATGAAGGAAAAATAGGATGCCAATCTGTGTTGTTTGGCAATAATTAGAACTATTTAAAAACTGAAAAATCAAGCTTTATTGAGAATATTATTTTCCAGATACTTAAGGAAATTTTTATATACAGTATAGGTTAAATTTCCATTTTTTTATATTGCTGAAGTTAAAGTTTTTGTTTCTGACTGTTGCTTGATGTTTTACAAAGTTATTTGTTTTGTTTGTTCAGCTGGTTCTGTTCCTATCTGGAAGTGTGATAGCCTCCAAGAACTTACATGTAAGTGATAACATTTTGTAAAGTCAAATCTTTCCTTAGATTATTCTAGCAGACAACAGAACTGAAGACTTGACCAAATCAAAATTATTTGCTGACAAAAAGATGAATATGGAACAGATGTTGAAATTTGCTTCTAACGGGATGGAAAACATTGTGGCAAATACAGAAAATGCAGACCACTTTTCATTATATGCAAAAATGAATTCAGCCTCAAATATGTGTAGTGTAGAAATATTCTGCATTTTTTAAGTGATTTATTTATTTACATATATTAAGATAAACAACAACAAAAAACTTCACTAGAACATACTACTGTGGTTTATGAAATGCACATGTGAGGCAGCAGAAAATTTTCCAAAGTAGTAATGTTATGCCAGTAACTAGTTTTTGTTTAGAACATGTACATTTCTTCACCTATGCACGAGACCAAATTTGGCCTCTATGGGATGGTACAGTTAATATAGGTATAATTCACTATCAAGTATGAAATAATGGTGCAAACGCAACCGAGTGAGCAAAATGGCAATGATAAACATACTACTTATATCTCAACTGTGAAAGTATGATTAGTAGTACAAGCTGTAACAATTATATTTCAACTTTTCAGGGCCATTCAAAAATGGGTCTGTCTCCTGGACAAAATCTAGTGCGCTATGCAAACAAGTGTATGAAACACTGAATGTACTGTCAACATAAGTCTAGTCTACCATCATCTAAACGGAGGAGACTCCAGCTGAAACAAGAACGTTCCACAAATCAGGGGGCAATGGAGTCTCTGGAAGGAGTATCCTATCAGTCAGGTAATTTTTTTTCTTCAGTACAGCCTCTGTTATGTGTGTGTTTATTTCCGTACTTATTCAGTATTATCAAAAATAAAATATCATTTATCAAATAGTTTATAATACATTTTTTACATCTAGTCAGAGGCCGACACAATTGTGCCAAGGCCACTTTTGAATCAGAAGACAAATTACGATTGTGTGTTTTGTCTGTCAGAAGTAAAAACATGTCCTATGCTGCTGAAGCATTTAAGCATCACTTTTCCATCTATTTATCATTATGTTTTGTTTGATCCATAATTCTTAGCTTGGCTGTTTTGGAAGAAATTGTTATTGCAATAACTTGGGTTATTTACTTCAAACATGGAATAGTTGTTCAACATCTACAGGGAAACCCTTATTACTAGTATGGCAGGTAACTCTCAATATATTTTTGGTAAAGTTATAACCCTTTTTGGACCAGGACCTATCAATGAAAATCAAGCAACTCTATTCTAGCACTGGCACTGTCACGCTGTGCTCATATTTTGCAGTAATGCAAAATGCCATGAAATTGATACACTAGCATTTGAAGTTGGGCTGTGGCTTTCTTACAGGCATTGGACATGAAGATGACCCAGATGTTCAGAAACTCCCAGATCCAGTTTCACATGGTAACTTTAAGCCTGTCATTCCTTGTGGCGATACAACCATGGTATTATTTGACCTGGAAACTACAGACTTAAGTATGTCTACTCTTTTGTATGAATGTACTTGTCTTTGAGAGTTTCAATACGGTTAAATTAGGCTCTTGTCTGAAGAAATGCATGTTGTTGCTAGTGTATTAGGGTAAATCCGCCAAAAGTCGGACAGCGTCAATATTCGGACATCAGAGAAAAAGTGGATATTACATGCATCTCACAGCCAGAAACTTCCCATTGTGTAGTGTCGATGACTCCTACACCGGCTATAAGTAAATATCACGGCTACAGAGTCTTAACTAAACACCGGTGACGTTTATACACAAAGCAATGACGTACTACCCACTTTCTTTCTGACGCAACCAAAAAAATCATAAAGAACGACCCGCGTAAACCCGAGGTATATTCGGGCTTTTTTATGTTGTTTTGATACTGGAGACTAAAAAATCTAAACAATGAAATAGAAAATGGCTTTAAGATTTAAAAAAAACGTCATTTATAGAAAAAATAAATGTCACCTTTCGAAATATCAAGGAAAAATTGAAGTGTCCGAAAATTAACTATCTTTTTGAGAAGTCGTTAAAAGTCGGACAAGAAGTCGTTAAAAGTCGGACAAGAAGAAAAAGTGTTAATTCAATAGATCACTGTCACTTTGATAACGGATTGATAAATTACAAAAAAGGAGGAGATCTCCAAAGTTGCTCCAAAAGAATTAATAATACTAAAATGAATAAATAAAAAGAATAAAAAGAAAGAAAGAAATATCCTTCCACTTTTCTCTATCTTTTTAAGTAACAATAATCTTAGAGGGAAAAAAGAATAAGGAAAGAGGTGGAAGAGGGAAAATAAATTTCCCCTTTTCAAACCTTTCTCAAACAATCCCTGGTTTTTACGACCCTGAGAAAGAAGCCTTTTGAAAACATTGTGGGAAAAGGAACAAAATGCTGGTTAGCAGCATTTTCTCCTTTTCCCACAATGTTTTCTACCCTGCTGGTAACAAATTTCAATTTTTGAGTTACGTTTATATTGTCGTCTGCAAGTGCTTTCAATTAGGGCCAGTCTAAAATTTTGTTGTATGGTAAAGAGTTAAACAGCTTTTAGTTCTTCTTTTTCCCTGACACTTGCTTAACACATTGGAATGAGACCGCTTTTGAAAACTTTGCTGGAAAATGTGAAAATCGCTCGTAACGAGCTTGATCTATTTCACCTTTTTCAACATTTTTTTTCTACGCTAGATTAATTAATTAGTACTGTACACTCACGTTTAAAAACCAGTTTTGATATGTCGTCTGCAAGCTCCCTCAATTTGGGACAAGTAAAAACAATTTGTTTACAGAACGTAAGAAAAAACGTGACCCTTGCAGGCGTTTGATGATGATGATGTGATGATGACGTGATATCAAAGTATAAACCTAGTTATAAAATGAATTTAAAATAGATCTAGTTCCTTATTCAAACTAATATAGATCTAATTATAAATCATTTAAAACAAATTTTCAGGGAACACGAATCATGAAGAACGTCATAATAAGAAACCTGTATGCCGTGGGCATGCACCACTGGTCTGGGAGACAGTTAGAAATTGGCCCTGTTTATCATTGCCGACCAGAGGTAAATGCATTTGATGCGAATGCAATTGTGATAATGCAAGAAAAAGAATCGACTACGAAGGCGCCATACCTCAGAAGAGAAGATGCGAGAGTTATTAAGAAACTTTTTGAACTTAATTATATTTCTTCTTCCTGCTATTTGAGAGCAAAATCTGCTCCCGAAAAGTTCAGCAGAAGCAAGGGTCCGATGCAAAACGTGAGCATCGGTTTTCGTGTTCCTGACAGCAAAGCTGAAGACTTACAAAAGTTTTGCAGGGAGAATCACCTTGTCTATAGAATATTTTAAAGCCAGTATTAATAGACTTTCAATGTCACTTGTTTTTTAAGAAATAAAATAAGTAACAGCGTGTTCTATTTCATGCTTTTATTGGGTTCTCTATACTTTCCAGCAGTCTGTAAACAACTACAAAACATTGTTTTTGTTTTTTCTTGAGCTACACAATGATTGTTGTGCTACCCCCGCCCCCCCATCTCCAATGACATTTTAATCCTTTTCCTGATTTAGTTATTTGATTATATTCCAAATTGAAAGAAGCGGCAGACGACAAATTAAACTGCCTAAATGAACGTTTGAAATACCGATTACCTTTGCGGAAAGGGAGAAATTATTCGTTACGAGCATTTTTACATTTTCCCACCATTTTTCTCAAAGCTGTCTCCATTCAGTGTGTTAAAATGAGCATACATCAGGAGCAGTATGACAAAAAAAATTAATCCGAAGCTAGGAATCAATCCATATGCATTTAAAATAAATTTCAACAAAGAGATGGACTTTTCTTTAAACATTTAAAATTTTGGCGCCAAGTTGCCTGGCACCGACGCGAAACCAACACTATTTCGAAGAGTCAGAACTAGCGTGACTTGGCAACCAGTTTCCATTTAGTTTTGCAAAACCACTAAGCCTGACACCAAACGAAGCCATGATTTAGCCATGATTCCTGACGTAGATATTGTGGAAGAAAGGAGGAAATGCATGTACCATGTAGTTCCTCTTTATCCCTCAGTATTTTCTGTCAATCATAAAAGGAAGATCAGTTTTACAATGTTATATAAATTTGATTTCGGCTATGTTATTTTTCGGTTTAGAAGAAAAAATAATTCTTTGGCTTATAAAAAGATTGATTAATGATCGGTTCTTGAGGAAGTGCCGACTTTGCGCTGAGTACAATTTACATCCTTTTTCTATACTGCCATCCTTTATTTCATAATCGAGAGAATTTCCGTCGCCTAGTAGTAATGGCGTTTTCAGGACTCTCGACTGATAAACAACGGTTCGATTTTTGCCTCGTTTACGGTTGAAGTGTCCTAAGGCAAAGCAAGTCTTCTTAATCCTTTACCACACAATCCAGAATTTTTAACACCCCTGTGAAAGAAGCCTTTTGAAAAAATTGTGGCATGAATAATGTGAACTGTCGCCGCGATATAGCAGAATTACATTACTGTTGGAAGCAGCGTAAAAGACTCAACCCCCCCCCCCCCACACACACACACGCACAAATCAAACAAACATAAGTTTTGCTCGACAAGCTGAAACAGGCTGATATTATTATGATTTATTACAAGTGAAATACTGAACATTAAAAACGACTTAAAACGCCATACACATTTGTATCCTTGTCGAACCAGAATTATTTGACAAGTTAAAATTAATTATCGAAAGTACTTATTTTCGACTATTGTTACTATAGATTTGTCCATATATTGCTTCTTTCATGCTCATCATCATCATTAGCATCATCCATTGAACAACCATGTTATTTGTTGGACTTGAAATTGTCATCCTTCTCATCATCATCATCATCATTATCATTATCATCATCGTCAGCACCATCACCACTGCTTTTATCATTTGCTTTCAGCCATGTCAGCTATGCTGCGTTCTCAAGTGAAACGAGGGAAGAATCTGCAATACAGCAAGCAGAATCTTGAAAATGCCGTTATGGCCGTACAATCTGGGGAATCAATACGACAAGCATCTGTCAAGTATGGCATACCTAAAAGTACGATTGGAGACCATATTTCGGGTCGATTTGACATTTCGAAACCGCTTGTGCATGGAAGGCCCCCAGCCATCCAGAATGAAATTGAGAAGAAAATAGTCGAATCGGTGAAAATGGCCGCAAAAATGGGAGTTGGCTTAAGCAGGAAGCAAATACTAGCAAGGACACACATTTTATGCAAACGAATCAAAATTCAAACCACCTATGATAATTTCAAGGCAAGCAAAGATTGGTGGGTAGGTGTTAAGCGTCGTCACCCTGAAATTACCCTTAGGAAACCAGAGAAGCTTTCCACAGTGAGAGCAAGGATGCTCAATCCAAGTGTAGTGGATAACTACTTCAAAGATCTGGAGAAAGTAATTTCACAACTTGGGATCAACGGAAATGAAATATGGAACTGCGATGAAACTGGGCTCAACTTTGAACACACTCCTCCAAAAATAGTCACTGAACGCGGATCTACCTCAGTCGTTGGGAAAACCAGTCAAAAATCAAGTAACCTTACCATTTTGGCCTGCGTTAATGCTGCGGGTCGCGCAATGCCTCCTCTCATTATTACAAAAGGTAAAACGGGTAAATCGTTGCACGGCTTTAAAACAACAGACGCACCAGCAGGCACAGTCTGGAGTTTCCAGGAAAAAGGTTGGATTACGGATGACATTGGAGAGCAATGGTTCAACGATGTATTTCTGAGGAACTGTGGTTCTAAGCGACCACAGCTATTAATTTTTGATGGCCACTCGTCCCATGAAACATTAGCTATTATAGAAAGAGCTATGGATGAAAATATCATACTTCTATCTCTACCACCACATTGTACACACTATCTCCAACCTTTGGATAGGTCAGTGTTCGGTCCCTTTAAGAAATCATACAATGAACATTGCTCTGATTTCATGTCTGAACATCCTTTGCATGTAGTCAATAAGTGGACTTTCCCTTCACTACTAAAGAAAGCATGGGAAAGTTCCTTTACAGAAGCGAACATCCGGAGCGGGTTTGCCGCATGCGGGATATTTCCACTCAACAGGGCCGCTATTCCGGTATCTGCCTTCACACTGAGTGTGTCGACTGATGTCACCAACAAAAATGGTTTGTATCATGTATGGATGATATTGATCTGACCACTCCATTGACCCCCATATCAAATATTTCCTCAGTTTAAGAGAGATAATAACGTGTGAAAACATTGTTGGAAACAAGAAAAATACTCGCAACTCTCAATATTATCAATCCTTTGAGTAAAAAGCTCCTTCATCTAAACAGTGACCGGTGGATTACTCGTATTTTGAACTGTTTTCTTTTATCTGAGTGGCCTGCAGATGTAGAGCATCCAACTTCTGACCGGACATCGTGACTTCAAATTCATGCCTGTCGTACCAAAATCTGTAAAAATTGTATTCATGGATACCTTCTTTTAAGATCAGTAATGCTGAAAAAATTATTAAGACTGACCCGTCTGGATAACTTAACCTGCCCCAAAGTGGTCAACAAGAAATTCAGCCAAACATGGATCTGTGAACTGTAGCTGTGAAATAACTCAAACACAGTTGATAATGCATTAAACATCAAATTATTTCTTTTCACAGATACCCCCTTAGCTCAAACTTTAACTGCTGTCACTCCAGTAACTCCAAAGTATCATCCATTCTCCCAAACTGAACAGAATCCCTCAACAGAAATTCTGGCCGCTTTTCCTGTTTCAGCTCCGCAGGTTCTATCATCGGAAATCCCAGCCTCTGTTCCTCTGTCTCCACAGGCAACTACTGATTTCACACTGGATACAGAGGCTCGTTCGGTCCCTCAGAATGACTTTGACTTCAGTCAATCCGATGTTTCTTTGGAAACGAGTATATTTACGGACGAAAATACGCCAAGCCTTCAAGCCTCTGGCATTCCAGTTATTGATATCAGCGATCCTACACAGCTCTTGCAGTTAATTGCAACAGGAGATTTGTTTATGGAAACTGTAGCTGGTAGTCAAGAACATTCTACCGATCCGAATGAAGTCATAAGCGATGTGTTCCTCCAAAAATTGAAAGCAGACCTACAAATAAAAGCAAAGTAATAAAGAAAACTAGCCATATAATTCTCACTACGGATGAAGTAATAGAACAGAAAAGGCTTCTACAAATACGGAAAGATGATACACAGGCAAAAAGGTCAAAAAGGATGAAGAATGAAAAGGTTTAAGACTAACTTACAACTAGTCAATTAGTCCAGTGCTGATCACGCATTTTAAAAAAAAAGGATATTGTTTATATATGTTTTTCAAGTTAAGAAATAATAACTGATAATGACAGTCCCGTAAATTTGATTACCAGAGCATTTGTTTATACTAAGTAAATATATTTCTTTTTGTCACATTTATTGATACTTATGGCCATGATACGAGTTAGTATTATCATGGTACGAAGGGGTAACACTATGACCTACGAAATGGTAAATTTATGGTGACGAAGTGGTTATGGTTCGAAGTGACTGCATACCTTCTAACAACCTTCTTTCAAAGCCACTGACTACTTTCCTCACATGCATCAGAGGTGAGAGGCGAAAAATCGTCGGAGGGAAAGTTTGTCTCAACCTGGTATCGAACTCACAACCACCAGGTAACGAAACAAATACGTTAACCACTGACCTACCTGGCCTGCCTGAATGATGTAAAATATCGGAAATAGTTCTGCGATTTCATCTTGAAAAAAAAAAAAAAAAACAGGATAAGGGTGAGGTCTGTACTTGTCCGACTTTTCACTACGGAAATTTGCCTGTCCGAAATTATACGATGGTATGTCCGAAGTTTAACTATGCTGTCCGACTTATGCCGTTTTACACTGGGGTGCTTTTTTATCATTTTTTCGGAATATTTTCACTTTTATCGTTGCTTCAGTTACAAAATACGAAACTAAAATATACGAATTATCAAGTGAGGTCACCCGGGGAGGGCTTTCCCCAAACTTAAACTCTCAGCGACGTTTTATGTGAGCACCGATGATTTTTGTCCGACTTTTGGCGGATTTACCCTACTTATTTGAAATTCAGTACATTGATACTTTCTGAAAATTTGCTGAATGATGTTTCTAATTACGTTGACTTTTGTGTATAATGAAATATTTCCAATTTTTGCTGACGTTTTCTAAGCAAAATAAAAGGGACCAACTAGCATCTTCAGAAAGTGTCAATTCAGATCTGCCTGTTGTATGTTCAGGCTGACCTAGGTTGCTGTACTAGTTTTATTCATGTTAAACTTCTACCATATTATAGGATAAATTTTGACAGTATTGACCTTTACCAGCCTGTATTTACTTTGACAATAGTTTATTCTTTTGACTTACTCATATGCAAGGAGAGCCCGTTTTTTATGAGTCTTTGATGAAAAAAGATTAGGTTGATCCAGTTCACTCAGTCATAACATAAACTGTGGAACTAGATCAAACCTGAGCCTGGTAATATGTATTTGCATAGAGCCTTTATGTTCCTCATTTTGTTTCATTTTAGTCCAATATGGTGTCATGCCACCCATGACACAGATTGCTGCTGTAAATGTTCAATGCGGGTCATCTATAAGCATTTATGTAAAGCCAGACTTGCCCATTTCTCAAGATACCCAAAGACTAACAGGAATAGTGATGAATGGAAACAAGATGGCTGTACATGGAAAGGAAGTGGAGTCTGTTTCCATCAAAGTAAGGATCAAGAAATTGTGTGCATGGCTGAATAACTTTGTCAATGTATTGTTAGTTACCCATAATGGGCGTTGCTTTGATTTTCCTGTGCTGGTGAACACCCTTATAAACACGGACTTAGTGAAACCCTTTAGTGATTGTGTTTTAGGACTTGTTGATTCCTTGGCAGTATTTAGAAAATGTTATCCTAAACTTGATTCCTATAAGCAGGAAGATCTTGTCTATTCATTTTTGAATTGCACTTATGATGCACACAATGCAGAGGCAGATGTTACATCCTTGGGACAGCTTTTAGCACACACTCCTCTGCCTAATAGTGAAATTGTCAGCTTCAGTTTTTCACCATCTGCTGTTGTGAACAGTATAATATTCAATCGCCAAAAGTCTCTGAATGTAAGAAGCTTAGACCCTTTAGTAGTGTCTGGAATTTGCAAACGACCAACAGCTGAAAATATTGCAGGGTCTGGGTTGAACATTAGTCATCTTATCACCATATATAAACGTTCAGGTGAAGACGGTTTGCGTGATGTTTTTACTGCGAAAAACACTGAGGGTCTTCCAAGGGTAACAAATTGCAAAAAAGTTTTAGATGAAGTGCTCCCAAAACTCTGCCATTTTTTTGAAACAAAAGAAAAGTAACAATATTTACTGCTGAGAATATTTTAGATTTAACCTGTTACCACACAATCCCAAGTTTTAACGTCCTTGAGAATGAAAGCTTTGGAAAAAATCATGGAAATAGAAGATTATGCTGGTAACCAGCATTTTCTCCTTTTCCCACAATCTTCTCCATCCTTTTTGATACACATTCCATAACTTCGGCCATATCTGATTTGTTGTCTGCAATCTCTTTCAATTCTGAGCAGTCCAATGGTAATGGGAACAAAAAGGTGAAATTAAAAGAATATACATACATTGTTGTTGATCCTATACTATGTCAAAATTGAGACTTTTTCTTGATCGGACCTTATCAACCGCGAACAAACGATCTACGAGGTTAAAACAGGTATTTAAGTTGGAAATGTATGATCTTAGCGATGTTTTCATTAACGATATTATCTGTCATCAGCAAAAGACAAACAGTATTCAGACAAACTTACCTTCGATTTCTCTTGCTGTCTGAACCTGGACTTTAATTACCACGAGGAAGTTGAAAAAATTGCGCCAACAGGAGAAAATGCTGGTAGCAACCTTTCCTTCCTTTGACACAACATTTTTGTTACTTTTTAACATTACTTGCATCCTTTGAGTAATTATCTACTTGCCTGCTGTATATGCTTTTGATTTGAGATTTAGAATTTTTTCTTACGTAGTCAGGGACAGGGATTGTAATATATATGATCCCTAGTAAAGATAATGATTTTCATCAAAAATTTTTGTCCAGAATTTTGGAAAAATCTAGTGCTTCAAAGATTTTGGAAAAAAGAAATGTGCTAGGAGAAACCATTGCTCACAACAAGTATTTGTTTTCTCTTTCCATAATGTTTTTATCCAAAAAGTGTATGAACTGAGCATGGTAAACAATGAATAAATATGTTTTATGTAGTTTCTAATAGGAATAAGTATATTAATCATTAAAAAGATATACAGTATAAAATATTCTCATTTAATTTACATGGTTTTCTATCCAATCAAACTTAAATTATTAAAATTTTGTTATTTCCTTCTATAAGTCTGACCGCGTCCACATTTTAATGTCCATCTAAACTTGTCCTCAAAGTCTGACCACTTCTCCCCATTTTGAAAAACTTCTCCTAATTCTCAGACTAGGGAGAAGTCACTTCTCCCCAAAGTCTTAGAGTTGGCAGAGGCCTGAGGACAAGAAGATGTTTAAAGTCTTCACCATATAAACCTATGTAAAAATTGTGACCCCTGGGGCAGGGTTAATTTTGACCCCGGGACTATAATTTGAAGAGCTTTTGTAAAGGTCTATTAGATGAAGCTATATGCCAAATTTGGTAGCCCTAGGCCATATGGTTTAGGACAGAAAGATATTTAAAGTTTTCACTATATAAATCTATGTAAAACTTGTGACCCCCAGGGCAGGGCCGTTTTTGACCGCAGGGCTATAATTTGAAGATTTCTGTAGAAGTCCATTAGATGAAGCTACACACCAAATTTGGTAACCCTAGGCCTTATGGTTTTGTACAAGAAGATTTTTAAAGATTTTAAATATTTTTCAGTTTTGTTGGCATGGCAACAAGAGTTTTTATAGAAATCAAATTCTTTGAAAAGTTTCTAAAGAGGGCCATGGGAGGATAATTTCTGTGAAATTTCGTTAAAATCCAATGGGCAGTTTCAGAGAAGAAGATGTTTGAAATAAAAGTTAACGAAAGCATGGATGCACGACGGACACAGGGCCATGACATAAGCCTGCTGGCCTTCTGCCAAAATTTTAGATTCTGTCAAAGCAGCTGCGGACAACAAATAATTCATGGCTTGAGTAATGAGGTTAGTCTCTGAAAGGGTAGCAAACATTATCAGCATTTTCTCCTTTTCCCACAATGTTTTCAAAGGCCTTTGTCGACAGTGTTTTTAACACATGTTTGGTAGAGAGTTAAAAAAGTCCTTTAAAAGTTGTAGGTCATCTAGCACATTAAAATGCAAAATTACAGCCTTGTCAAAATGAAGCCATCTTGAATTTTAGTATTTTATAAGGGTATGTTTTATCCTTTTTAATTTTTTCTCAGGGCTTAATAAATGAGAACAAGAGCGGCAAACTGTCGCAAGATACGCCCGTCTTACCCCAAGTTGTAAAGTTGGGGCATAATAATGATAAAGGGGAGGTATAGAAAAATAGTAGTGCAGAATATTTTTTTTACTGTTGATTGAAGATAATGGCAGTGTATTTGTGTTGACGGAACTCTTGTTTATTATTGTATTACTATTAACTCTTTACCACACAGCAAAAGTTTGGACTAGTCCAAATTGAAATCATTTGCAGTTGACAAACTAAATGTAACTCAAAAATTGAAATTTGGTTTGGAAAGGGTAGAAAACATTGTGGGAAAAGGAGAAAATGCTGGTGCATAAAAAATAAGCAATTTATATTTCATGTGCACTGCACTACCCCTTGATGAGATGTATCCAGCCCTAAAATTTCATAACCCGAGGTAGTATAGTTTGAGAGATATGCATCATACAAAATTCAAGTTCGAAAAAAAAACAAGAAAGGGCAATAACTGAACTAGAAGGCCCTGAAGGGCCTGATTATATTCTACTGGCAGGGAATTAAATCTTGCTTTTATGCTAGCATACCTTATGAATTCATGATGCAAAAAGACAAATTTTCAACAAAAAAAAATGGCTACTTTTCCCACATTGTTTCTTGGATTTTTTTTTCAAAATCAATAGGATTCAAGCTGTTGATGAGACAAAACAACTGGGTGAATTTCACAAAAATCTGATTACAAATGCAGACTTTATCATGTAAACAAGAATTGGAAATTTTCAACATGAAATGGCTACTTTTCCCACATTGTTTCTTCGATTTTTTTTTCAAAATCGATAGGGTTGAAGCTACTGATGAGATAAACAAACTGTGTGATTTTCATGAAAATCTGACCAGAAATACAGACTTTATTGCGTAAACAAGAACAGAAAATTTAAATTTTCAACTTTAAATGGCTACAAATTTTCCCATACTATTTGTTGGATTTTTTTCGAAGTCGATAGGGTTGAAGCTATTGATGAAATAAACAAACTGTGCAAGTTTCACGAAAATCTGAAGTTATTTGCAGACTTTATCGCGTAAACAAGAACTGGAAATTTTCAACTTGAAATGGCTACTTTTCCCATACTGTTTGTTGGATTTTTTTCAAATTCAATAGGGTTGAAGCTATTGATGAGATAAACAAACTGTGCAAGTTTCATGAAAATCCGGCAACAAATGCAGACTTTATCGCGTAAACAAGAAAAAGACTAACGGACGGACAGACAGACGGACGGACGGACGACGGAAACCCCGCCATGACATAAGCTCTGCTGGCTTTCAGCCAGTAGAGCTAAAAATTAAGCAAGCAAGAGTTGAAATTTATATGCACAGCACTTCCCATTGATGGAATGTATCGACGCATGAAATTTCATATCCTTAGCTAGTATAGTTCTGAAGATATGCACTGGACAAAATTAAAGTTTCAAAATAAAGAAAGAGCAATAAGTCAAAAATTAAGCAAGAGTTATGGTTCATGTGCACTGCACTCCCAGTTGATGAGATCTATCTACGCATGAAATTTCATAGCCATAGGTAGTATAGTTTTGGAGATATGCTAGAGACAAAATTCAAGTATGAAAATAAGTCAAAAAGGAAGGAAGAGTTATGATTCCTGTGCACTGCACTCCCCCTTAATGAGATGTATGCAGGCATGAAATTTCATAACCCTAGGTAGTATAGTTTTGGAGATATTCACCGGAGAAAATGCAAGTATGAAAAAGAAGAAAGGGCAATAACTGAAAAATTGAGGAAGCAAGAGTTATGATTCCTGTGCACTGCACTCCCCCTTAATGAGATGTATGCAGACATGAAATTTCATAACCGTAGGTAGTATAGTATTGGAGATATTCACCGGACAAAATTCAAGTATGAAAAACAAGAAAGGGCAATAACTGAAAAATTAAGGAAGCAAGAGTTATGATTCCTGTGCACTGCACTCCCCTTTGATGAGATCTATCCATGCATGAAATTTCATAACCGTAGGTAGTATAGTTTTGGAGATATGCTCCGGACAAAATTCAAGTATGAAAAACAAGAAAGGGCAATAAGTCAAAAATTAAGGAAGCAAGAGTTATGATTCCTGTGCACTGCACTCCCCCTTGATGAGATCTATCCACTCATGAAATTTCACAACCCTAGGTAGTATAGTATTGGAGATATTCACCGGACAAAATTCAAGTATGAAAAACAAGAAAGGGCAATAACTCAAAAATTAATGAAGCAAGAGTTATGATTCCTGTGCACTGCACTCCCCCTTGATGAGATCTATCCACGCATGAAATTTCATAACCGTAGGTAGTATAGTTTTGGAGATATGCTCCGGACAAAGAACTGGACGCCGCCCGCCCGCCCGCCACGGGTAATCCCATAATACGTCCCGTCTTTGATGGGCGTATAAAAAGGATATAATTATATTAACTTTTCTTGGGGCTTAATAAATGAAAAAACCTTTAATAAAATGATTCCAGTCGCTAGAAAAAAGGCTTTTGAAAAATGGTTAGCAAAGGACAAAATGCTGCTAACAATTTTCCACCAGTAATGTTTGTTTCTAAAGACCAATACACATGTACATGTTATTTTATATCGTATAGTGCTTACGTTTTGGGACAGTAAAAAATAATTTTTGTAACAGGAAAAAATCTGTAAGTTTTTATCATAATTTCAAAAGGGTTTCTGTATTTGGTTATGTCCATTTTGGTTTCAGACTGAAATGAATCCTGCTTACAGGCGTGACGATACTTGCATATACAGTTTATCCAATAAACATCTACATTGTAGCGGAGAAAGATTTAATATAAAGCATAAGTGTTCAAGATATGGGGAATTATTTATTCTCAATTTCCAACTAGTCAAATGTGATTACTGAATTTTGAAACGCAAGGATAACTCGGCATATTTGTTGACGGCCTTGAGTTAAGGAAACCATGACTTAAACAATTTTAGATATTGTTTATAATTTTAAAGTATACTGGTACATGCATTAATCTACCTGATCAATTTTTTGAGTATCAATTTATAATTATTTGAATGTTTTATTATCTGAATTAAGTTTACCTTCTGTGTTAAATTTTATCATGATAAATCTTTACTTACAACTATAAATTTTGGTTGTTGTTTAGAAATGTGATGAGATGCGAAGTACTGGTACATTTTTTGCTGCTCTTGTAAAACACCCATAAATACAACAAAATATATTTTTCTTTGCACTCACATACTATGGCTACATTAAGTAAAATGTCCAATTTTTCCCATTTATATAACGAGACTGTCATTTTGCAATAGGTAACTCCGTCCTTTTTTACTGCATCACATATGTTGTCATCATAGTGTTTTGAATACCAATCCTGGTAATCCATGTGTGCTACTGACCATGAGACAGTCTAAAAAGCTAGGTATCCCATTAACCCTTTACCAGACGACAAAATTTCAGCCTTGTCCAAATAGAAAGCATTTGCAGACGACAATTTCAATGTGGCTCAAATGGTGCAACTTTTTTTGATAGGGTAGAAAACATTGTGGGAAAAGGCTTCTTTCCCAGGGATGTCAAAAGGCGGCATTGTGAGGTAAAGGGTTAACTCTTTACCACACAATCCAGCATTTAAATGTCCCTGAGGAAACCAGCTTTTTCTCCTTTCCCCCCAGTTTTCTACACTTTCACAGATGGTTACCTCATTTTGAGCTAAATTTAATATGTAGTCTACAACTGCTTTCAATTTGGAACAGTCTAAAATTCTGCCGTTTGGTAAAGAGTTTATGAAATACCACTGAAAAACATTTTTTTACTTGCTTTTGTCTTTCTTCTGTATTGATGACTTACCTGCTATCACCTTATTTAAATCTGTGATAAATCATTTTTGAAGTTCGGTAATATAAAATCTGAATGACTCCCTTTAACTCTTTACCAAACTACAAAATTTCAGTCTACTGGTTACCAGCATTTTCTCCTTTTCCCACAATGTTTTCAAAAGGCTTCTTTCATAGGGTTGTTAAAACTCGTGATCGTGTGGTAAAGAGATAAGGGAAAAGGAGAAAATGCTGGTAACTAGCCTAATCTCCTTTTCTCACAATATTTTCTGAAGCCTTTTTTCCTCAAGGTCATTAAAACTCTGCATTGTTTGTTAAAGGGTATTTTCTGCTTTTCCATAATGTTTTCTACCCTATCAAAGACAGAAATCATCATTTTAGCTACATTTATTTTGTAGCCTGTAATTGCTTTTAATGTAGTCGAGCCCAATTTTTCATAATTTGGTAAAGAGTTTAAGAAACTCCAGGAACCCATGAATATGCAGAATTACTGCCATTACATAACTAAATTATGTAGTAGAAAATGGCATAAAACAATAGCTAAGTTGTGGAAAGTTTTGTTCATAAGGTAATACAAGGACTGTCCATAAAGTTTTGAGACTGTGGCTCTACTCAAAAACAATATAAAATCAATCATTGAAAAATACAGCTGTAAAGGCAGATTTTTTATTAAATAACTAACTGAAAATGACATTCTATGAGTTCATATTTAGAAAGAAAATGGTTTCCAAGACAACCAATGTAGGGCTTTACAGAGTACTTTTAAATTGCTGTAAACTAATGATTGATTACACTGACAAGACAAACTGTTTGCCACCAAAATTTATTGTAAAAATGTGTGATGTTAGAATGAAGTCTGCCATTCTTCTGCGTAAAATTTTGACGTCATCTAACAGTAAAAAACTTTGAAAGTAGACACACTCCTACAACATGTTGGAAACAAGAGGGCCATGATGGCCCTGGAGTCGCTCACCTGAGCCTTTTGACCAAGCACAACCAATTTCCAACGTCTTGTGAGATATATGTATTACCAAACAATAAAATTTTAAACTCATCAGTCTGAACCTTCTGCATAAAACAAATAATATGTGGATCAAGCTGTGGGACTGGTCTCTCAAAGGGGTAGAAAACATTGTGAAAAAGGGAAAAAATGCTGGATACCAGCATTTTCTCACTTTCAAAGAGTGTTTTCAAAAGGCTTCTTTCTGAGAGTCATTCATACACTAGGTTTTTCTAAGATTTCACCTAGTGACCTAGTTTTTCAGCCAACATAACACATTTTTTAAACTGGTCCAAGATATCATTAGGACAAACATTCTTACCAAATTTCAAGAGTATTGGACTGAAAATGTGGCCTCTACAGCGTACACAAGGTTTTTCTAAGATCTGACCTAGTGACCTAGATTTTGACCCAACATGACCTATTTTCAAACTCATCCAAGATATTACCAAGGCAAACATTCTGAGCAACTTTAAAAGAGTATTGAACAAAAAATGTGGCCACAACAGTGTACACATGGTTTTTCTAATATTTGACCACGTGACCTAGTTTTTGACCCCAAATGACCCATTTTCAAATGCTACTGAGATATCATCGAGACAAACATTTTGACCAACTTTCAAGAGTATTAGACAGAAAATGTGGCTTCTGGAGCATACACAAGGTTTTTCTAAGATTTGACCTAGTGACCTAGTTTTTCACCCGTCATGACCCATTTTCAAACTAGTCAGAGATATTATCAAGGCAAACATTCTGACCAACTTTCAAGAGTACTGGACAGAAAATAGGGCCTCTAGAGCATACACAACGTTTTTCTTAGATTTGACCTGGTGACTTAGTTTTAGACCCAACATAGCACATTTTCGTACTATTTCAAGATATAATCAAGACAAACATTCTGACCATTTTTCAAGAGTATTGGACTGAAAATGTGGCCTCTATAGTGTACAAAAGGTTTTTCTAAGATTTGACCTAGTGACCTAGTTTTTGACCCCACATGACCCAATTTCGAACTCGTCCGAGATTTTATCAAGACAAACATTTTGACCAAGTTTCACGAGGATCGGACTGAAAATGTGGCCTCTAGAGCGTACACAAGGTTTTTCTAAGATTTGACCTAGTGACCTAGTTTTTGACCCCACATGACCCAATTTCGAACTCGTCCGAGATTTTATCAAGACAAACATTCTGACCAAGTTTCATGAGGATCGGACTGAAAATGTGGCCTCTAGAGCGTACACAAGGTTTTTCGAAGATTTGACCTAGTGACCTAGTTTTTGACCCCACATGACCCAATTTCGAACTCGTCCGAGATTTTATCAAGACAAACATTCTGACCAAGTTTCATGAGGATCGGACTGAAAATGTGGCCTCTAGAGCGTACACAAGGTTTTTCGAAGATTTGACCTAGTGACCTAGTTTTTGACCCCACATGACCCAATTTCGAACTTGTCCGAGATTTCATCAAGACAAACATTCTGACCAAGTTTCATGAGGATTGGACTGAAAATGTGGCCTCTAGAGCGTACACAAGGTTTTTCTAAGATTTGACCTAGTGACCTAGTTTTTGACCCCACATGACCCAATTTCGAACTCGTCCGAGATTTTATCGAGACAAACATTCTGACCAAGTTTCATGAGGACTGGACTGAAAATGTGGCCTCTAGAGCGTACACAAGGTAAAAAGTTGACGACGGACGACGGACACAGCACAATCACAATAGCTCACCATGAGCACTTCGTGCTCAGGTGAGCTAAAAACTCTGACGCTGATGTCGCACACAGAGCAGCAGCCCGTAATCAAACATTGTGTTTGAATCGGAATGACTCCTGCAGATACACATACAATTTTAAGAAGGGATAAGTCAAGACCAATGTGTTCCAGGGCACTAGTATTCTGCTGGCATAAAGGTTTCAGCGATTTGCATGAAGATGTGAATGATTTATAGCAGATTGGCAGGCCATCAGTGGCAAGTGAATGTGACATTAAATCTGTGCAGGCTATGTTGAAAGAAGACCGACGGAGGTCAGTGAGAGAAATTGGGAACACTGTTCAGCTGAAAGAGACAGTTGTGCATAAAATTACAAAAAAAAAAAATTAAATGTATTGAAAGTAAGAGCCAGATGAGTTCCCAGGCTCCTCGTGTCAGAGGAAAAGGCTGTCCATGTGACAGCCTCAAAAACGTTCATTTGTACATACGAAAGTCAGACTTTAATGACAATAAATTTCTTGGAATACAAGAGAATTCATCATGCACCATACAGTTCAGACCTAGCCCCATTTGATTTTGCTGTTTTCCCGAGGCTTAAGGGTGATCTATGGGGTGATCACTATAAAATCTTACAGGACCTAGGCATGGCAGTGAAATTAGCAGTTGCACAGTATGAGAAAAACTGGTATGGACAGATTTTTATGCAATGCGTTAAATGCCACCTAAGTGCATTATGTTCATGTGGAGAACATTTTGAAAAACATGGTGACATCATGAGACATCAAAGTGCTCTGTGAATTATTACCAGTACTTATCTAAATGTTTGTGTTCACTTCACTGTGTCTATTTACAACTTTCAAGCATAGTCGATATTAGACTGTTTGTCAGCTGGTAAAATTTCCAATGTATCTAACCAGCAGTTTGTTTTTTATTCATGCAGTCTTGAAACTTTACAGACAACCCTCGTAAAATAAAACACTTCTGACAAGTGTATCAAAATATTAGCAACCTGAAGGGCTCAAATCTTAAACAATATAGTTTAATTGTAATAATCTGTCTTTATTATCAACTTTTATTTTGAATCGATACAGGGTATACCCTTTACCAAACAATTCAAAATTTCATTGACCGAAGAAAATGTTTCGAAACCGGTTTCCAGTGTTTTCTTCTTTTCCCAAAAAGTTTTCAATAGCTTTATCCCTCAGGGTTATTAAAACATGGCATGACAAAGGGTTCAACAAAGTGAAAGACAAAGGCTTTGGAGAAAACATTGTGGGAAAAGGAGAAAATGCTGGTATCTGTGACATTATGAGTAAGAGCTACATACATGTGTGTGTGAGCTAGAGAGAGCAGTATATAAACCCACCCCAGCTGCATTGCTTTACTTTCTTTATGTTGTAGTAGTATACAGAAAGTCATATAATAAAATATGAAAACTAGTTTGGGATTACATATGTTTATTTAACATGGTGTCAGAGTGACTGATCAATCAGTTCCCACAGACTCTAACATTTTCCTGAACTGAAGTGGATTTAATTCGACACACATGATGCAGGCGGCTAGGTTCGATCCTCCGTCAATGAGATGGGATGAAAGGAACCTCCTAGAACAATGGGAAAAGTTCGAGAGGTATGCCAGACTTGTCTTCAGCAGATCATTAAAAGGAAAAGAAGAAGAAGAAAAAGTTTCTTTCCTTCTGTTGTGGGTCGGCAACAAAGGTTGTGATATATGGCATACCTGGACTGATATATCTGATGCTGATTCCAAAAAGCTGGATACTTTTTACGAAAGGTTCAAAGAGCATGTGCAGCCTACTCTAAATCCTATTTTTTCAAGGTACCAGTTCAATAATGAAAAACAGGGACAAGAAAGAGTTGACCCTTTCATTACAAGACTTAGACTTAAGGCTAGGGACTGCGAATTTGAAAATCAAGACACTATGATCAGGGATAGGCTTGTTTTTGGAACTAACTACAATAAGATCCGTGAAAAGCTGATCAACGTTGGTCGAGAACTGACACCAAAGCAATTCAAATCGCACAAAGCCATGAATACCCTCAAGAGCAAATGAGGGAGATGCCAAGAAGTGACAACGTTCATGTGATTCAGCAAGAAGCGTCGAGACGAAAATCCAAGTCCAAAGTGAAATCTGACAATCAACCACAGGCACAGGGACAGAAGCAGGCTGAATGGGGAAAATCCACCCAAGAGACTTGAGGGCGATGTGGAAATAAACACTCGAAAACAGATGTGTGTAAGGCTAAGGGCAAAAAAATGTAATTACTGTCACAGACGTGATCATTTTGAACAAGTCTGCAAATTCAAACAGTCTGTGAGGTGTATGATCAAGAGTGTGATAGTGATTAGTCAAATTTTTGTGTAGATAGTGTTCTAAATAAGGCAATTAGGAATAATCAGGCTTTTGTGGAGCTACAGGTAGGTCCAAAATTATATCCAATTTTCATATAACTCTTTACCACACAATCCCGAGTTTTGACGACCCTGAGAAAGAGGCCTTTTGAAAACATTGTGGGAAAAGGAGAAAATGCTGGTAACCAGCATTTTCTCCTTTTCCCACAATGTTTTCTATCCTTCCCAACACAAATTTCAATTTTTTTGTCACATTTATTTTGTCGTCTGCAAAAGCTTTCAATTTGGACTGGTCTAAAATTTTGTTGTTTGGTAAAGTGTTAAGGTTGACACTGGTTCCCAGGTTAACATCCTACCTTCAGCACTTTTTGACAAACTTAATGTTAAAACTGCCTTACAGAAAACTGTGTCTACAATGACAGCTTACGACGGTAGCACCTTGAATACCCTTCGCATTGTTAAGCTACACAAAAAGAATGTAGACTTAAAATTTCATGTCGTAAAGACAATGTCACAACCTATTCTTGGTTTGACATCATGCATTGACCTTGATGTTGTAAGGCTGGCCTTGATGTTGTAAGGCTGGTACTGTCATGTGACGTGCATACAGCTGACGAAGATCAGACAGGACCAGACATGGACAGACATCTCACAAAAGATTCTGTATTGAAAGAATATTCCTCTGCATTTAAAGGACTTGGTCTTTTACCTGTAGAATGTGCAATACTGACTCGAATGGGTAACCAGTTGTGCATCCTCCCCGTAGGGTACCTATTGCGCTAAAAAACAGGGTCAAACAGGAACTCGATTGTATGGTGCAACATAATATAATTACAGCAGTGACAGAACCGACAGAATGGGTGAACTCAATGGTAGTAGTTGAAAAGCCTAGCTCAGGAAAGCTAAGGATATGCCTAGATCCAGTAAATCTAAATCAAGCAATTTTGAGACCATACTACCCTATGAAAACACTTGATGACATTTTACCCCAATTTTCGGGAGCTAAGTATTTTTCAATACTTGATGCAAGATCAGGTTACTGGGAAATCAAACTGTCCGAGAAATCGGCATTTCTGACAACATTTAACACACCTTCCGGGCATTTCCGGTATCCAAGACTTCCATTTGGTTTGAAATTGTCACAAGATGAGTTCCAAAGGAAGATTGACGAAACCCTAGAAGGTTTGCATGGTGTATGTGCCATGATATCTTGGTCTACGGGAAAACATGCCAAGAACATGACAAAAATCTCAGAAAGGTATTGAAACACTGTCTTGAAAAGGGTATTAAGTTCAATGAAGACAAATTAGAAGTAGTTGTCACAGAAGAGCAGCACTTCGGACACTCTTTGACCTCATCTGGCCTTAAACCAGGTCCATCAAAATTCTCGGCAATTGGAACCGCCAAAAAATAGGGCTGAACTAGAAACATTGCTGTCCAAATTTATCACAGGTTACAAGCCCTATGCGACAGTTGTTGTCAAAAAATGCTGAATTTATATTGGATCAAAGTCAGAACGACGCTTTTGAAAAGGTCAAATGTGTACTAACACAGACTCCTGTTTTGGCATATTTCGAACCTGACAAACCAGTGACCATACAGTCGGATGCATCTAAATTTGGTCATGACCAGACACTGCTGCAGGACGGAAAACCTGATTGCCTATGCATCCAAATCCTTGACCCAGACTGAAATTGATTACTCCCAAATTGAGAAAGAATTACTTGCAATTCTATCTGGATGTAAAAGATTTCATCAGTATGTATATGGCAGAAAGGTCATAGTTGAGACTGACCATCTTCCGATAGTCTCAGTCATGAAAAAGTCTTTGCGTCAAGCTCCAAGACTACAACAGATGCTGTTACAGTTACATCAGTACGACATACAGGTTAGACACCTTTCTGGAAAACAGATTCCGGTAGGTGACATGTTATCTACAAAATTTACATCAGACACATTTCCTACTTTATCAGAGAGCCTTGAGTGTCATGTAAATGTAGTTATGTCTAGCATACCTGTAAGCAATAGAAAGCTTCAGGAAATACGAGACGTGATTCAAAAGGACATGCAAATGTGCAGTCTCAGACTGGTCATTATGGATGGGTGGCCAAAGTCCAGAAAACAATATTCCCCAGACGTTACTGACTATTGGAACTACCGAGACAAACTTTCTTTTAACGCACTAATCATGAAAGGTCAGAAAATTGTTATTCCGAAAACGCTCAGATCAAAACTGCTGGAAATTTTGCGTAAAGGTCATGTGGTTTTTGAATGTATGCTTAAACAAGCATGTGACACAATGTTCTGGCCAAATATTACATCTGAAATCAAAGATCTAGTTTTGAATTGTCATATTTGCCTAGATCTTTCTAGATCAAACACGAAGGAACCACTCATTAATCATGAGATTCCAGATTACCTATGGCAAAATGTTGCAAAAGACTTGTTTGCTTGGGACAACAAAGACTATTTGCTTACAGTTGACTATTACAGCAATTTCTTTGAAGTACAAAGATTGACAAATACAAGAAGTAAAACTGACATTCATAAATTGAAAAGCATATTTGCAAGACAAGGCATACCCGTCAAAGTCATTTCTGATGATGGACCACAATTTTCAAGTGTAGAATTTGCCTATTTTACAAAAGAATGGGACTTTCAACATGTTTAGTCTAGTCCATATTATCCTGAAAGTAACGGTCTTTGTGAGAAAATGGTAGGCGTCGTAAAACGCATGTTTAACAAATCTAAGTCAGCTGGAACTGATCATTTCAAGAGTTTACTTGAGTATTGAACAACCAGTTTGAAAATTGGTTATTAACCATCCAAAATGCTTATGAGAAGAAATTTACCTTCAGTATAGCCTGTTGAAAGAAATCAGCTATATCCCAAAACTCCCAATCGTCAAAAAGTATGCAACAAAATTTCCCAATCAAACAACAAAAACAAAAGAGTTACTATGATTGAAATGCAAAACCCTTTGTACCACCTAAAGTAGGTGATTCAGCAAGAATGCAGACCCAGATGGGAACATGGAAAATAGGTATCATTATCAACAAAACTAATGATAGGTCTTTCACTTCAAAAACAGCTGATGGTTCTGAATATCGTCATGATAGACAACATTTGCAAAAAACAGAAGAAATAATCCCAAACTCAGATTTTTCAGATCTTCAAGTTTTCAATCAGGAAAAAACCCCATGTGGAACCTCAAATTCACAAATTCAAGTAAGACCACCCAGCACTGGGAAAATGTCCTACATTACCAGATATGGACAGCAAGTGAAACCAAAAGTAATTGAATCCATGTAATCTGTGATGACACTTTTGTTGGTGCAGCACAAAAAGTTATATAAATTTGTCATTTTAATCTTTGGTATGTTGTTCTAATCTGAAACAATGAAAACATTTTATTAACCTGACAGCAACAATTATCATGTAACCCAAAACCATGGGCTTGCCTAGAATTTATCTGCAAATGGCAATCAGCAGGGCTGTATCAATAGGACAATGCCGTGTGAAAGGAATGTACAGAATTTCATTCATTATTTTTCATTCACATAGTAGTTTGGTATTTTATTCAATACTGTGTTACAGTATCATTTACTATACAAATCGTCATTATTTTTATTAAAGGAGGGAGATGTGACATTATGAGTAAGAGTTACATACACGTGTGTGTGAGCTAGAGAGAGCGAGTATATAAACCCACCCCCAGCTGCATTGCTTTACTTCTATCCTCTATGTTGTAGTAGTATATAGAAAGTCATATAATAAAATATGTAAAGTAATTTGGGATTACATATGTTTATTTAACAGTAACCAGCATTTTCTCCTTTTCCACAATATTTTCCTCCCCATAGAAAACACACATACACACACACACACACACACACACATTAAAAAGAAAAAATGGAATTGAGTTTAGCATGCTGTCTGCATTTACTTTCAATTTTGACAAATCTGCTATTTTGTTGTGTGGTACTTAATTTAGAGTTAATGAATGAAGCTTATGGCAATAAAAACATCACAGTGAGGTCCCTTGTAGTATAATTATCTGTGATCACAGCCTGTGGCGACATACAGGACAAGTGCCAGACTGAAATTAAATAAACAAAATTAATTCATCAACACCCTCAGGCAGCTTTTTGCATCTTGCAGAAGATAACTTTTAAAAACATTTTGGCAAGAAAGAGACATATAGGATCTTATATAAGTTGGGATTTGAGATACAATTTTATTAAACAAGTCTAGAAAAGCATTATTGTGTGAGCCTTTGGCGAGCTCTATAACATTTTAAGACGAGTTTAATAAACTTTTATCTAAAAAGATAACAAATGACAAACTCTTTTTATCACGTGACAATATTTCACAAATTAAAGATTAGAAGATGCAAAGCCATCTATGCATACCTGATAATTTCCATGAAACAAGAGGGCCATGATGGCCCTGTATCGCTCCACTGGCTTATAAATATAAACCATAAATACTAAACATTTCAATTCTGAGCCAAATGGTTTCAAAATGAAGACTTACAAAGTTTTCTCTGTAAAAGCCCATGTGAAAGTTGAGACCCACAAGGCAAAGCCATTTTTGATCCCAGAGCTATAATTACTTGAACCCTGGTAGAGGTCCACAAGATAAAGCCACATGCCAAAATAATACAAGTGTACGCTGTATGGTTATAAATAAGGTGATTTTCAAGTTTTGTCCATATGAAGCCACTGTAAAACATAAGACCCCTGATGCAAGGCTAATTTAAAAAAAAAAAATCAAAACAGGAAAATTTCTTAAGTTGTCACTATGTAAGCCCATGTAAAACTTGTGACCCCTGCGGTGGGGCCAATTTTGACCCCAGGGCTAAAATTTTGGCCTGCTTGGTAGAGGCCCACTAGATACAGCAACATGCAAAATTTGGTAGTTCTAGGCCTTATGGCTAGGTACAGGAGGAATTTTAAAGTTTTCTTTATATAAGCCTATGTAAAACTTGTGACTCCTGAGGCAGAGCCAATTTTGACCCCAGGGCTATAATTTGAAGAAACTTGATAGAGGTCTACAACATAAAGCTACCTGCCAAATTTGGTAGCCCTATGCCATATGGTTTCAGACAAGAAGATTTTTAAAGATTTCCAATATTTTTCAGTTTTGTTGCCATGGCAACCAGAGTTTTTGAAGGAATCAGATTTTTTCAAGAAATTCTGAAGAGGACCATGGCAGGATCATTTCTGTGAAGTTTCATGAAAATTGGATGGGTAGTTTCAGAGAAGAAGATGATTGAAACAAAAGTTAACGCACGGATGGACGGAGGCACGACGGACACCTGGCCATGACATAAGCCCGCTGGCCTTCAGCCAGTGGAGCTAAAAAAGAGCATCCTCTGAAATCTGTACAAAATGACATCACAAATGACATCACACAATTCTGATATCAATGGTGTATAAGATAAGAAAATTCACACTGAAAACAGGGGAGGTTATGGGATAAAATGTTTGTAATGAGGATTGTTTTCCTATTTTACTGGAATGTTTTCACACCTATTCAACGTAAGTTCATGTGTCTCCTTGTAGCCACAATGTTTTTGAAAGTGACAGGACAGATTGAAAGTTGTCATTTAGATAATCTATATTTGTAGAGGGTGAACTAGGATTTCTGTTATGCAAATCCATGTGTCAATCCTTTACCACACAATCCTGACTGTAATGGACCCTGAGGAAAAACTGTGTGGGAAAAAGAGAAAATGGTACAATATCTGCTACATTTTCACAGACATACATGTATGTCATCTGCAAATGCTTTCAATTTGGACCAGTCTAATATTTTGTTGTTTGGAAAAAGTTAAACCCCATCAAGTTGCACTTAATACCCTCTGAATTAAAGAAGTCAGATTTGTTAGAAATACCATGGTGCTCTCTAACCTTGTGTTCAGATTACAATGTGAAGTTGCCATTTAGCACAGCATAGATAAAGATTAGACCACAGGACATGCAGTCTGATCTTGGATCTACACTTACTTTGTAACATAATATGGCCAAACAACCTTGGAATTGCAATTCTTAGGTTGTTTATCCTATGTAAAAAGGTCTGCTTCATTTTTTCCAGCACATCTATCGTTTACAAACTTTTTAACAACCCTTAGGCAGAAGGCCTTGAAAACAATGTCGAAAAAGGAAAAAATGCTGGTAACCAGCTTTTTCTAACAATGTTTTCTACCCTAATGTAGATGAATCCCACCATTCCAGCCAAATTTAAATTGTGGTCTGCGAATGCTTTCAATTGGCCCAAATCTGCAATACTGTTGTTTAGCCACACTTGATTTGTCATCTGCAAATGCTTTCAATTTGGACAAGTTTAGAATATTGTTCTTTGGTAAAACAGTTGAGCCACACTTGATTAGTCGTCTGCAAATGCTTTCAATTTGAAACAAGGCTAGAATAATGCCTTTTGGTAAACAGTTAAGCCACCTTTGATTTGTCGTCTGCAAACGCTTTTAATTTGGACAAGTCTTATGTTTTGCTGGTAAATAGTTAACTCTTTACCACAAGGCAAAACTTTGGACATGTCGATGTTGAAGTAATTTACAGTCAACAATTCAAATGTATTTCAAATGATAGTATTTGTCCTTGAATAGGTAGAAACATTGCGGGAAAAGGAGGAAATGATGGTCACCAGCATTTTCTCCTTTTTCCACAATGTTTTCCAAAGGCTTATTCCTCAGGGTTGTTAAAACTCAAGATTGTGTGGTAAAGGGTAATATTTCCTTACCTTGACAAGCCAAGCTTGAACACAGAGCGGGTGGAAGATATGTTGGCATGGTAACCTAGACATGGTTTCCCCCAGGGCACTGGGACATAGACAGATTGGGCACACTGGGTTCTGATCTGTAGTATAACAAAAATATTTGTATGGTATTTCTTAACTCTTTCAAAAACGTCATTATAAACTTGTCCAAATTGAAAGCATTTGCAGACGACAAAATAAATGTAACCAAAAAATCAAAATTTGTTTTTTGAAGGATGGAAAACATCTTGAGAAAAGGAGAAAATGCTTGTTACCAGTATTTTGGTTACCAGCATTTTCTCCTTCTCCCACAATGTTTTCAAAAGCCTTCTTCTTCAGAGTTGTTAAAACTATGGATTCTTTGGTAAAGGGTTAATAGTATTTTATGCTGTTTTAACTCATAACTCTTTATCAAACCCCAAAATGTTGGGCTAGACTACACTGAGAGCATTTGCAGACGACAAATTACATGAAGGTCAAATCAATGATTATTTTTGTCATTGACAAAGTAGAAAACATTGTGGGAAAAGGAAAAAAATGCTGGTTAGCAGCATTTTTCTCATTTTCCCTCAATGTTTCTAAAAGTCTTCTCTTTCAAGGTCATTCAAACTTGGGACTATGTGGTAAAGGTGTAAAGTGCCTTTCAAAAGTGAAGTCTGACCTTTGATCTACACTGTTTGCTTTGCCAACACATTCTGGACAAGAACAGAACAACCTTGCAGTGTTCCCACTCACATCCTTTTTTGGGAGTGCATGCGCTCCCTGGAGTACATGTTGGGAGTGCAAGAGAAATTCTAGGAGTGCACTTAATAATGACAATTTAGACCTTCTATTGATGAAAGTAAGGGTCTGTTGTATTGAAAATTTGTTATGATGAGTCTTACTCTGCAGTCATCTGCTCTTGAAAACAATATGGGTAATTTAAAAAAGAAGTTGCCTGCAATCTTTCCTTACTCACAGGACCAGGTTCAGAGGGACAACTTACAACCTGATAGCCAGTACAATTTTCCATTTCACTGTCAATTTAAGACACTAATTAGCTTTCACTTATTGTTTTTACAGAGAGATTTATGTAAATTCACTGTTTAAAGTCATTAATAAAGCTGAACAGACAGTTTGAAATGCCTATGATCGGACGATGTCAAACCAATTTTTGTTGTGTCATGGGTTTTCATGTTTTTAGCAGCAATCTTTTTTTTCCATGCCAGTTAATTTTTGGAGCAGTATTTCCACATAATTTGACATAAATTTGTCAATAAGGGCTGCTTGTAACTTCAAAATGTGTAATTTTACACTAGAAAAGTGGATTAATTCCATAGATACCTTTTAATAAATGACATGAGAGCTTGATTAACAGTGATAAACAATGACCTTCATACTTGATACCTATTGTATAAGTCAGAGTTTAGATCTTTTGAATATCACGTAAAGACATTACTTGTTGCCAGCAGACTCGCCAGTGCTTCCGATTTGGAGACACTTTTTTTTAATTTGTCCCAGTTAGCGCCACTGGTGATTGATAGTGGGAGCCCTGAAACCTGTGCGTGCATGCATGTTTCACTTCATATTTTTGTGCATGATTATTCAATTAAGTGTGTGAATCATGCACATATGTACGTCAATGGGAACCCTGCCTTGACACTGCATTTAATTGAATCTTATTTCTGGATTTAAAATATCTGTTGCGTTTATTTGGCCCTCTAGGGGTAAAAACAGCATTTCAATCAAATAAGTCTGACAAATTTATTCAAGTCTTCCCTGGGGTTTAATAATCACCATCACTAGGCTGTATGCAGTGCCTTGCTCAAGGTCAGCACCAGGGCTGGCATTCACCAAACTTTTTTAAAGACAGCCTCAGCCTAGTTCTCTGAAATTTTCTAAATAGCAAAGTAACACAATTTCTGATCTGTAGATGATGAAATTTCCCATTTGCAGATGACAATTAGATGTGGCTCAAATGATGATATCTGTCTAAGAAAGGGTAGAAATACTAGAAAACATTGCTGGAAAAGGAGAAAATGCTGGTTACTAGGACTTTCTCCTTACCAGCACTGTCTCCTTTTCCCACAGCTTTCTACAACCTTCCTCCCCAGGGTTGCTATAACATGGGATTCTATAATTAAGGTTTAACCCTTTACCTAACAATCTTAACTTTTAACAACCCTCAAAAAAAAAAAAAAAAAAAAAAAAAAACTTTTAAAAAATAATGGGAAAAGGAGAAAATGCTGGCAACCAGCATTTTCTCCTTTTCCCACATTTTCTTCATGATGAAAGAGAGATTTCATGTTTTGAGTAACAAAATGATTTGTAGTCTGCTAATGCTCTCAATTTGGACAAGTCCAAACTTTTGTTGTGTTGTATTGAGCTTAATCTTTACAAAAAGACAGTACTTTAAACATGTCCAAGTTGAAAGTCTTTCCAGACAACAAATTAATTGTGGCTAAAACGATTGGATTTGTCTCTGAAAGGGTAGAAAACAGTGTGGGAAAAGGAGAAACTGCTGGTTACCAGCATTTTCTCCTTTCCCCACTATGCTTTCAAAAACCTCCTCTGTTGGGGTTGTTAAAAGTTGGAATTGTGTGGTAAAGGGTTAAAAAGGGCACTATCTGAAGTCCATTACCTATATCCTTCTCAGAAAGACATACAGTGGGAATGTTATCTATGACAGACTCAGTTGCTGGCGGTGGAGCAGGATCAGACATCAGATCAGGTCGCACATTAACCATTTGCATAATCACGTTGTCCATTAACAGTTGTAGAATAACATTCTGAAATGTAAAAAAGAAAATACAGGTTAGTAGAATATGTTCTTTTTAACCCTTTACCACACAATCCTGAGTTTAAAATGACCCTCAGGAAGGTTTTTGAAAACATTTTGGGAAAAGGAGAACATTCTGGAAACCAGCATTTTCTCCTTTTCCTAAAATGTTTTCTACCCTTTCTTTCAAAGACAATTCTCACTGTTTGAGTTATATCTAATTTGTTGTCTGCAAATGCTTTGGATTTGGACAGATCCAAATTTTTGTATTTTGGTAAAGAGTTAACCCTTTACCACAGCCTAAATTTTACACTTGTCAAAATTAAAAGCAGTTGCAGACAACAAATTAAATGTGGCTAAAATGATGGGATTTTTCTCTGAAAGGGTAGAAAACATTGTGGGAAAAGGAGAAAATGCTGGTTACCATTCCTGTAATAATGCAATTATCAACTATGACATAAAAACATATCAGAAAATGGTTACCAGCATTTTTCTCACTTTCCCACAATGTTTTCAAGTCTTCTTTCTCAAGGTTGTTAAAGACAGGGATAGTGTGGTAAAGGATTAATGTACAAGAACCATAAAACTGAGAGTGCAAGGCTTTAATTTGAACAGTTTTGGAAGATAGATGATAACAATCACTAAATATTACAGCTATAGCTCCTGGTCAGGTACAAGCAGATCTTTAGGCCCAATTACATAACAGAAGTCTAATTTAGCCGAGGGTTAAGCCTAACACTGGGGTACGTAGCCTCAAGTTTAAATCTGGTTTGTATAATAGATGTTAAACTCAAGGCTTGCTAGCCCAAGATTAGCTACCCCAGTGCTAACTAACCTTGAGGTTAAGATAACTTATCACTGAGGTAATAAAACTCACAGGACAATATCCTGATTTGCACCGATAGTTGTCATGACAACATCTCGGATGTCATCTGAATTTGACACTGGAAAGAGGCAGCTTTTGAAAACATAGTAGGCTAAGGTGAAATTGCTCCTAACGAGGTATTTCACGTTGTCCTACAGTATTTTCTACATTATTGATATTTTAAATCCTCATTTAAACGTTTTTCAATTGGCTTTTTATGCTCCTGGAATGAGTGATCGGGGGTTTGTTGTTTTACTCCTGTCTGTCTGTTCGTGCATCTGTCTGCAAGACTTAAGATTGCACATTACATGTACCTTCAAAGTACTAGAATTACAATTCTCATATTTAGCATGCAAGTAGTTTACATGAATACAAATCAGATAATGATTTCCTTCAAGTTAATAGGATTGTGATCAAGGTCTAGGTCACTGTGTCTAAAAAAGCGCTTCAGGAGCAAATATTTTCAGAAACAGCTTGTTAGCTGTTTTCTATTGAATGCTGTTTTTCACCGCTTTCAACATTATTTCAGTCATATCATGGCGACAGCTCACATATTCATGTATTTTCTGGATTTCACCAGTACTAGGCTAGGGCCCTGAAGTGTCTTAACCAAGGACAGGCTGTTTTCAAAGAAAACATTGAAGTATTGTCATAGTGCTTTCACCGTCCTCGCCATGCAAAAACTTTAGTTACACTTTGTGATATCTCTGTTATTACTGAAGATGGTTGATTGTATGGTGTTTAATGCTGTTTTCAACGTTATTTCAGTATATCGCAGTGGCCAGTGCACCTATCAATGCTTTCCCGAGTTTCTTTTACCTAGAATCTGCACAATATTCTTTCCAAGCCACTGGCTGCTTTCCCAGATAACCACTGTCAAAACAATTGTCAGCGGTGAGAGAGGAATGAATCCTGTCGCAATGATTATCATCAATCCTTGGAAGGAAATTGGCCAAGCCGGGGATTGAATCAGCAACCCCCTGTTCTCAAGTCCTGCACACTACTGACTGAGCAACCGGAGCTCGGCCTTTCAAACTTGGACAAATTGTCAACTATCATGCGAGTAAGCAATACAAGGGCAGGTAACCATCAAAGTATTTCTGACACAGTTATGCCCCTTTTTCAACTTAGAATTGTCACTGAAAATCAAGTAAATCCAGCCCAGAATTGGCACTTGCATGCAGTGCTCTTTTTTGATTTGGTGCAGCCTAAAAATTGTGGATCAGGAAGCAGGTTAGATGTAAGTATACCCTATACATGTTGTACTTTACACACTTCTGTATCTCATTTAAAAAGATTCAGTTGCTAAAATGCTGCTGTATCACATGGTATCTGTATACATTCCCTTGCCCTCCATGTCTGCAAACATCATCTTCACTAGAACCTTTGTCATATCACTATCATCATCATCATCATTGTCATCATCCAAGTCAGTTTATTTCTCTAAATAATAACACTGTGCAGAAGAAACACTGCCACTGTGACTGATAGTGATGTTTCAAGTTTTGCTTGCAAGGGAGTGTGTAAACTGAAATTGTCATTTTACCACACTGGAAAGATGCTCAATGATTCCACATGTTCTTTTGTGTGATCTGTTGTACTGTTGTTCAGAAGCTGATAATGGATTCAGAGGAGGGGTTTAACAAGAATCTAATGCATGTGTAACCATTAACACCAAACAGCCTTGGAAGGGTTTGCAAATGACTAGGAATGGCACTGCCAAATGTCCTCCTGTACCATTTCCATGAGTTCCATTGCTTTATCCTTCCTGCACCTGAATCTTTGGCGAAATTCTACTCTATCATATTCTATATAACACCTTTCCCCTTGCAGGTTATTTCTCATCCTATTATAATCAATGTATTGAAGTATATGTGCTGCTATTCTGAATGATCACACTAAAATAGCAGCTTAACACCAGCCTTAAACTACCCCCTAGCAGGTTTAATTTTTACTGCGTTCGGGGTTAAGTAAAACTGGAGGTTAGCTTAAACTAGAATTATGCAATTCGTTGCTTTTAAGTGGTAAAACAGGGTTAACTAAACTTGTTATGCAAACCGCCTCCACTAACCCTGGGTTTAACCTCAAGGTTAGCCTTAAACTTTTGTTATGCAATTGGGCCTTAAAGTTTTAACTATATAAGCCTTTGTAAAACTAGGGCAGCACAGAATTTGACCCCAGGGTTATAATTTAATCCTTTACCACACAATCCCGAGTTTTAACGACCCTGAAGAAGAAGGCTTTTGAAAACATTGTAACCAGCATTTGCTCCTTTTTCCATAATGTTTTCTACCCTTCCCAAAATAAATTTCAATTTTTTAGTCACATTTATTTTGTCATCTGCAAATGCTTTGAAATTGGACTGGTCCAAAATTTTGTCATTTGGTAGAGAGTTAATCTATCTTGGTAGAGGCCAATGAGAATGAGCTACATGCAAAATTTGGTAGCCCTAGGCATTATGGTTAGGGACAAGAACAGTTTTAAAGTTTTCACTATTTAACTGTTTACCCACGACAAAAATGTAGACTTGTCCAAATTTAATGCATTTACAGATGACAATTCAAATGTGGCTCAAATGATCAAATTTGTCTTTGATAGGGTAGAAAACATTGTGGGAAAAAGGAGAAAATGCTGGTCACCACCATTTTCTCCTTTTCCCGTAATGTTTTCAAAAGGCTTCTTCCTCAGGGCCGTTAAACTCCGGATTGTGTGGTAAAGAGATAAACGAATGTAAAAACTTGTGAACCCCTAGGCAGGGCAAATTTTGACCTCAGGGCTATAATTTGAAGAATATTGGAAGAGATCCATAATATGTAGCTACATGCAAAATTTGGTAGCCCTAGGCCTTACAGTTAGGAATGAGAAGACTTTTAAAGTTTCCACTATATAAGCCAATGCAAAAATGTGACCCCTGTGGTGAGGCCAATTTTGACCCTTGGACTATAATTTGAAAAATCCTAGTACATGCCACATTTGATAGCCCAAGGCCTTATGGTTTTGGATAAGATTTTCAAAGATTTGCAATATTTTTCAGTTTCAGTTTTGTTGCTATGGCAACCAGTGTTTTCACAAGAATCAAATTCTTTCAAGAACTCTGAAGAGGACCATGGCAGGATCATTTCTGTGAAGTTTGGTCAAAATAGGATAGGTAGTTTCTGAGAAGATGTTTTAAATAAAAGTTAATGCATGGACGGACGCACGGGTAGACAGCCAGGCGCACGGCAAACACAGGGCCTTCAGCCAGAGGAGCTAAGGAGAAGAAAATGCTGGCTAGAAGCATTTTCTTCTTTTACCAAAATGTTTCCTTTCCTTTCAAAGACCAATCTAATACTCTGAAACTTTTTTGCAACTGTTGTCAGTAAATGCTTTCAAATTGGCCAATTCCAAAATGTTTGTCTTTTGAAGATAGTCATGTGTTAACTTTGTATCAGACAACCAACTTTTAGACATGTCCCATTTCATAGCATTTGCAGACAACATATAAAATCATGGACAATGCCTTTGATAAGGTAGAAAACAGTGTGGGAAAAGGAGAAAATGCTGGTAACCACCATTTTCTCCTTTTCCCACAATGTTTTCAAAGCCGTACCAGCAGGTTTTGGAATGTTTGGTAAAGCGTTAACAGTTAAATTAACAAGAATAGGTCTTACAGATTATTATTCAGGTATACAAATATCTCACCTCCAACATGACTCCTAGACCCACATCACCACTTGTTCCAGTCACAACTAAGTCCAGTGACATCAAGTCTGATACCCCTATGTCAAGGTCAGATCCTGGCATGCTGTGAAATACAATGAAGCACACTTATCAAAAATGGTTGACTGACTGACTGATTGATTATATGGTGCACAACACCGTTTTCACTATACTAAGGCAGCCAGTGCACCTATCCACTCTTTCCTGAGTTTCTTTTCACCAGTACTTCGCACAATATTCTTCCCAAGCCCACTGGCTGCTTTTCCACATAACCATCGTCGAAATAATGATATCAAACAAGGAAAAGCGAATGTGTTCCCTGCTGAACCAATAACAAGATTACCTTATTACAAAGGTACTTCTATTCTAGACAACTGAAATGTAGATTAGACTCATCAGTCTTCTTTAGACAAGCCAAAGTCTACTTTAGACGGGCCAGTCTAATTTAGATAGGTTAAAGACTACTAAAGACATGCTAAAGTCTTCTTTAGACTGGCCAAAGATCACTTCTGATAGGCCAAGGTCTGCTTTAGACAGGCCAAAGTCTACTTTAGAGCAGCCAAGGTCTACAGTAGGCAAGCTGAGTCTACTTGAGACTGGCCAAAGTCTATTCTAGACAAGCAAAAGTCTTATTTCAGACTGGTCGAAGCCTAATTTACACAGTCAAAGTCCACTCTAGAAAGGGGAAAGTCTACTTCATCCAATTATCAAATGATCTGTTTCAACAACCCTGAAGTAGATGGCATTTGAAAACACTGTGGGAAGAGAAAATGCTGGAAACCAGCAATTTTCCCTTTTCTTACATTTTCTATACCCCTACAAAGACAATCTCCACTATTTGAGCTACATTTATCTGTAATCTGAAAATACTTTAGATTTGGACAAGTACAAAATTCTGTTGTTTGGTAAAGAATTCAACAGACCAAGATTTATCGGACATACCAAAACATTCTCTAATCCTTTACCAAACTGTGCTGTGTTATGATCCTGTGGAAAAAGGTTTTTGAAGCATTGTGGGAAAAGGAGCACTTTCTCCTTTTCTCTCCTACTTTTCTACTCTTTCTAAGGCAAATTCTGTCATTTTGCTCAACATTCAGTATGTCCTCTGCAAATGCTTTCAATTTTGGCAAGTCTCATATATTTTCGGCTTGTAAAAAAAGTACTGGAAAATACATGAATACACATGAAACTTGAAAAAAGAAATGTCTATTAAATCTTTACCAAACAACAGAAATTTAATCTTGTACAATTCCAAAGCCATTGCAGACGACAAAAAAACTACTACTCAAATAACAAAATTTGTTTCTGAAAGAGTAAACAAGAGGGCCATGATGGCCCTAGAGTCGCTCACCTGAGCCTTTTGACCAAGCACAACCAATTTCCAACATCTTGTGAGATATATGTATTACCAAACAGTAAAATTTTAAACTCATCAGTCTGAACCTTCTGCATAAAACAAATAATATGTGGATCAAGCTGTGGGATTGGTCTCTCAAAGGGGTAGAAAACATTGTGAAAAAGGGAAAAAATGCTGGATACCAGCATTTTCTCATTTTCAAACAGTGTTTTCAAAAGGCTTCTTTCTGAGAGTCATTCGTACACTAGGTTTTTCTAAGATTTGACCTAGTGACCTAGTTTTTCAGCCAACATGACACATTTTCAAACTGGTCCAAGATATCATCAGGACAAACATTCTTACCAAATTTCAAGAGTATTGGACTGAAAATGTGGCCTCTACAGCGTACACAAGGTTTTTCTAAGATCTGACCTAGTGACCTAAATTTTGACGCAACATGACCCATTTTCAAACTCATCCAAGATATTACCAAGGCAAACATTCTGAGCAACTTTAAAAGAGTATTGAACAAAAAATGTGGCCACAACAGTGTACACATGGTTTTTCTAAGATTTGACCAGGTGACCTAGTTTTTGACCCGACATGACCCATTTTCAATTCCTACTGAGCTATCATCAAGACAAACATTCTGACCAACGTTCAAGGGTATTAGACAGAAAATGTGGCTTCTGGAGCTTACACAAGGTTTTTCTAAGATTTGACCCAGTGACCTAGTTTTTCACCCAACATGACCCATTTTCAAACTAGTCAGAGATATTATCAAGGCAAACATTCTGACCAACTTTCAAGAGTACTGGACAGAAAATATGGCCTCTAGAGCATACACAACATTTTTCTTAGATTTGACCTGGTGACCTAGTTTTTGACCCAACATGGCACATTTTCGTATTATTTCAAGATATAATCAAGACAAACATTCTGACCAAATTTCACAAGTATTTGACTGAAAATGTGGCCTCTATAGTGTACAAAAGGTTTTTCTAAGATTTGACCTAGTGACCTAGTTTTTGACCCCACACGACCCAATTTCAAACTTGTCCGAGATTTTATCAAGACAAACATTCTGACCAAATTTCACAAGTATCTGACTGAAAATGTGGCCTCTACAGCACACACAAGGTTTTTCTTAGATTTGACCAAGTGACCTAGTTTTTGACCCCACATGACCCAATTTCGAACATGTCCGAGATTTTATCAAGACAAACATTCGAGATTTTATCAAGACAAACATTCTGACCAAATTTCACAAGTATCTGACTGAAAATGTGGCATCTAGAGCGTACACAAGGTTTTTCTAAGATTTTAACTAGTGACCTAGTTTTTGACCCCACATGACCCAATTTCGAACTCGTCCCAGATTTTATCAAGACAAACATTTTGACCAAGTTTCACAAGTATCTGACTGAAAATGTGGCCTCTAGAGCGTACACAAGGTTTTTCTAAGATTTGACCTAGTGACCTAGTTTTTGACCCCACATGACCCAATTTCCAACTCGTCCCAGATTTTATCAAGACAAACATTCTGACCAAGTTTCATGAGGATTGGACTGAAAATGTGGCCTCTAGAGCGTACACAAGGTTTTTCTAAGATTTGACCTAGTGACCTAGTTTTTGACCCCACATGACCCAATTTCCAACTCGTCCCAGATTTTATCAAGACAAACATTCTGACCAAGTTTCATGAGGATTGGACTGAAAATGTGGCATCTAGAGCGTACACATGGTTTTTCTAAGATTTGACCTAGTGACCTAGTTTTTGACCCCACATGACCCAATTTCCAACTCGTCCCAGATTTTATCAAGACAAACATTCTGACCAAGTTTCATGAGGATTGGACTGAAAATGTGGCATCTAGAGCGTACACATGGTTTTTCTAAGATTTGACCTAGTGACCCAATTTCGAACTCGTTCAAGATATTATCAAGACAAACATTCTGACCAAGTTTCATGAGGATTGGACTGAAAATGTGGCCTCTAGAGCGTACACAAGGTAAAAAGTTGATGATGGACGACGCACACCGCACGACGGACGACGGACACAGCACGATCACAATAGCTCACCATGAGCACTTTGTGCTCAGGTGTGCTAAAAACACTGTGGGAAAAGGAAAAAATGCTGGTTGCCAGCATTTTCTACTTTTTCCACATTGTTTTCAAAGGCCTTCAGGATCATTAAATCTTCAGATTGTTTGGTAAAAGGAAGGAATAAGAGTGATTTTTCCTTTAGCCAAAATGTTTTTGAAAGTAATTTTCTGGAAAATGACATAAGTCCTCGTTTTTGGTCAGTAAAAAAATTTACCTCACATATTCCGACCTATTATTGTCAAAATGACCATCCGACTCATCAGATATCACAGGTAAGCCATTTCGCGTAGCAACATCAATGTCACGGTCACTTGACTGGTTTATGCTCTGTTGGCGGATGCGGATACAGTATTCACAATCACATTCAAATTCATCATCTGCGTCTAGATCAGATTCTTGTGAAAAAGTTTTCCATGACCTTGATGTGTTAAGGTCATCAAGGGTAGAACTGTGAGTCTAAAACAACACAAAACATGAGTATTCCGTCAGGTGCCAAAGCTAAGCTGTATTTGCTTTTTCATTGAAAATTTAACCATTACGCTTTTACTCAGTCTCCCATCAAGTGCCGATAACATATATTTACGTTTTCCGGATTGAGTGCAAAACTAGCCTGGGTCTGAGTAAATATATGAATTTATGAATGTAAATTAACCACTCATTTGTTATACATGTATAAATATTCTCAAGTGGTCCTATCTATAAATATCACTAAGACCACTTCAATACACATAGTAACTTGGGATTTTCCAACATGAATGTCCTATTATTCACTATGAAAACATGGCAGCAGGAAGGATGAATGTGAACAGGGTTTTAGAGTTGATTTTTGGCATTAATGATTCTACAGATGATGACTAGTTGGACTGTTCTGATTCAGAGAATGATAATCTTTAAAAAGCTGCCATGTTTCACAATGAGGATTTGCATCAATCTCTAAATGATGTAAACTGTTAACCTGTTAACAACCTATTTTTCCCAAAGGGTCTCTCTCATAATGACAGTATAAAGTGCTCTTGTTTATAAAAGCCTGTTTGACCAGGACACACAGGAAAGGGAAATCACTTTAAAAAACTTGTAAAAGCATGCACCAAAGGCCAATGCAATTTTACACTGGCACTTCTGAAAGCATCGTCATAACTTTTACAGCTGATAATCTTGGATGCAAACTGTGATTTTAGGTTTTCAAGCATAAAAGTGTGGCTTGTCAATAATTATGCCTGTCTTAATTGATGGACCTCGGACTGTCAATCAGATAATTAGAGAACTGTCATAAACTTTACACCCTTTGCACCTGACATGATACCCATGCACTTGTCAATTACTGACTCTCATCCTGTTAGAGGTCTTTCTTCTTTTTTTTCCATGTACTTCCGTTAAAAGATCCAATATGATTGATTCTTTTAAACAAAAAAATACTGTTTGGAAATGGAAAATCAACAGATTTACGATCTTAACTCTTTACCACACAATCCGGTCTTTTAATGACCCTATGAAAGAAGCCTTTTGAAAAAATTGTGGGAAAAGGAGAAAATGCTGGTAACCAGCCTTTTCTCCTTTTCCCACAATGTTTTCTACTCTTCCAAAATCAAGTTTCAGTTTTTTAATCACTTCTATTTTGTTGTCTGCAATGCTTTCAATTTGGACAAGTCTACATTTTTTATGTGTGGTAAAGCGTTAAGAAGTTGCTGAATTTGAAAAACCAATAAAATTTCAAACCGATAATATTGCGGGAAACCAGAGTATTCAAAACAAAATTGACCTTGACATTTCATTCAATTGGGTCTTATTTCTAGATTTAAAATGTCAGTTGGGTTTATGCTGTGTTCTAATGGTTAAAACATGCGATGGTTGAGAAAGGTTGAGATCAAGTCAATGAGAAAGATAAGAGATACAAACCACAGCATAAGATCCTAGATTATCTGTACTCAGGGGTATTTTGGACAAGCCTGAACATAAGTCATCCACAGAGTTATCTCCCTTCATTTCAGAATCTTCTATTTGCCGTGAGCTGTAATTGCCTCCTATCAGAAAACTGCTACCATGATTACAGCTATGATCTATAGAGTTATCCCTCTTCCTTTCAGAACCATCATCCTGTTTCTTGTTGGATGAGAAAGGAGATGGAGACTGGTGTTGAGCAACCCCAGTCTGGGATGTTAGAACATCACTCACAGCAGAACTGTGGATATCACTGTCTGAGAAAATAAACGATGAATCATACAGATTGCATAAGTGTCCATAAGTTTGTGTTTTGGAATTGTCCTGGGTATTTCTTGCTGATCCATCTGAAAGTTTATTGTTAAATGGTTTGTACTTATCAGTCTCTATATTTACATATTGTTCATCTGTTGTTTCAAGTAAATGCATTGAACCTGAACACTGTCCATGACCCTTTGTTAAGATATCTTCACATCCAATTTCCTCATGGTTTTTCAAGGAAGAGTTCATTCGCCTTGGTAAAGAATTATTTAAAATGTGTTTATCTATCCTGATATTTATTGGATCTTCTAATGAGGCTTCTGGCTCTAATACTTCATGATCTAACCAATTAGAATCTGCCAAATGACCTGTGAAAGGTGGTCTGAATCTGTAGGGATGACCTTCACTCTTATCTTCAAGCTCACTCCCTGAGTCTTCATCAAACTTTGTCATGTTTGGGGAAGAATCGTTTACAATTAAGTTATCTCCCCTTACATTAAATGGATCTTCTATAGAGGCCTCTAGTTGAATTATTTCATCATCCAACCAATAAGCTTGCTCATATCTAGCCATATCTGCCCACTGTCCTGTGAAAGGTGACTTGAATCTGTGCGGATGACCTTGATGTGTATTTTCCTCATCAGTTTCAGAGTCTTTATCAAAATTTGTGATGGTCCAAGTCCCAGAATCATTCAAATGGAATTTAACATCCCCATCTCCCATCTTCAGGGTTCTGGGTGAGAGATCCTCATCCCCAGTATCACTGTTACCTACTGTTTTCTTCCCTTTGCATTTATCACTATTAATAGAAAATCCTGGTTTTGCATTGCTGTCAGTATCACAGACTTTTCCATATGTATTGGCACGTCTTTCTTTCAGTACATTTGTTTTCTTATCGAAATCATCTACTGAAAATACAGACTTGTTCCCAGTGTAACTTTTAGAAGCAGTTGAGGATTCAATTTCAGAACCAGACTGTTTCTTGTCTTGTTCAGCTGGTGTGGCAGAAAGACGTCTGCGCAATTTTTCTGGTAAGTAAGGCAAGGCGTATTTCAGTCCGAATAAAATGTCTTTCTGTTGATTACAGAGTGATTTCTGTCCCGGCTCTTCAGAATGAAGATCTGTAATTGACAATTAGGAGCTAGTTATAAAATAATGAAATCACAGACTTGTCCGCATTGAAAGCATTTACAGTCAACCTGGCTTGAACCTTTACCACACAATCCTGAGTTTTAACAACCCCTGTGGAAGAAAGCCTTTGAAAACATTTTAGGAAAAGAAAAAAAATGCCTGCAACCAGCACTTTTTTCTTTTCCCAAAATGTTCCCAAAATGTTCTCTACTCTGTCTAAGACAAATTCCAATGTTTGAGCCACATTAATTTGTCATCTGCAATTGTTTTCAACTTGGACAAGTCTAATTCATTGTCATTTAGTAAAAAGTTAAGTGATGGTATTTGTCTTTGAAAGGGCAGAAAACATTGTGGGATAAGATGGTCACCAGCAGTAATTTTCCATTTCCCACAAAGCTTTCAAAAGCCTTCTTTCTCAGGGTCATTAAAACACAGAATTGTGTGGTTAAGGGTCAAGATTGTGACAAGTTATGACGAAATTTCAATTTTTACCTGGCAACAACATTTTTTCATATTTTCAAAATTAAGTGCATTTGCAGACGACAAATTATGTGTGACTCAAATGATGGAATTTGTCCTTCAACAGCAGGTATAAAATCATTGTTGGAAAATGCAAAAATGCTGGTAACCAGCATTTTGTCCTTTTCCCATGTAGTTTTCGAAAACCATCTACAAGTCATAAAAACATGATTGTTTGGTGAAGTGCTAAATATCCAAATGGTTACCATTCTGTACTTTTCCTTCTGGATTTCCTGCTGGAATGAAACTTTGTACAGGACTGTCTGCCTCTGTCTCATTATCTCTGTCGTAACTCCTTGTTGAATTTCTGGAGTTTGACTTTCTTCTCCTTCTCTTGGCACAACTTGCACTGGATTTAGACTCATCTGGTAAGATAATGATTTAAAAAGGAAAATGATCTTTTCTTAACACTATCCTACACAACGAATTCTTGACATTGTCATTCTGGAAGCATTTTAGAGGTAACGAATTAAATACTGCCAAAATGATGGGATTTTTTATTTAACTCTTTACCACATGACAAAAATGAAAGCTCGTTCAAATATAAAGCATTTGCAGACAACAATTCAAGTGTGGCTCAAATGATGTAATTTGTCTTTGAAAGGGTAAAAAACACTGTGGGAAAAGGAGAAAATGCTGGTTTGTTTTCAAAAGGAATCTTTCTCAGGGTTGTTGAAACTTGGCATTATGTGATGAAGGGCTGCAGGGTAGAAAACAATAATGGAAACAGAATACTGGATATCAGGACTGCCTTCTTTTCCAAAGATGTTATCAAAAGCCTTCTTCCCACAGGGTCAACTTATAAAAGAATGGGATAATTTCTCAAGGAAGTCTCAACTTTGATCCCCAGCCACAGTAATATTTACATTGTGGTATTTCCCCCTCCCCCAAAAAGTAAACTGTCACATTCTAATAACTGATTTATCGTCGCCACCGGTTGCCCATATGAGCAATGCCCCCTGAAGGCTGTTAGTCATGTTCTGGGGATAGTGCAAGATACAGATGAAACCAATTCTAAGTAACATGGGACCATGGTTTAACCTCTCGTCCGAAAGACAATTAGGGATTTTACACGGCTAGCCGTGGGGCTCAAACCAACACCCTCAAGTGCCAAAAACTAGACGTTTACGAGTCCTACTTTCTACCACTTGTGCAATGCAGGCTGGTCACATTTTAAACCTTACTATAACTTGACAATATCAAATTTATGTGTAATTAACCCTTCACCAATGACAATTTTTTAGACTTGTCCAAATTGAAGGCATTTGCAGACCACAAAATAAAAGTGACTCGAAAATTGAAATTTGTTGTTGGAAAGGACAGAAAACATTGAGGTTACCAGAATTTTCTCCTTTCCCACAATATTTTCATAAGCCTTCATCCTAAGGGTCGTTAAAAGTCAGGACTGTTTGGTAATGGGTTAAATCAAGGTTTAAATCAATCCAAGGTTTAAGCACCTTCAACCTCAAATTTTGCATTTCAAACATAGCAAATGACGCAAGTTTATGAGCAAAAGCACTTACCATAATCTGTATCTGTCGAAGAACTCAGAGCATGGTCCAACACACCAACCCAGGGTTTCTTTTTGGCAAGTTTGCCATTCAACTTGACACTAGATTCTTTTTGCACTTTTGAGAAAAATGATTTATCTTTGTGACTAGATTTCTTTTTCTGGTCACGTGATTCCAATGACCAATCACAGGAGCACTTTCTAGTAGATGAAATGTTCACTGCAGGTCTACAATCACAGATACATGGTTTTCCATTGGTAAGGTTTGAAGTGATTGTCCAATTAGAATTCAATGATCTAGAATCAGTCTCTGGAACAGAGTTACAGGGACTTGGTTCTGGAGAATGAGTCATATTTGAATTTTCTTTTTCATCCACTCCTCTCCTCTGACAATTGTTAATTTTACCTTTTTGTATCTTTGACAATTTCCTGTCATAATTTGAGGATGTGTTTTCCTGTCTGTCAGATTTTTTATGCACAGGTATACCAGGATAATCTGAATCTAAGGATCTCTGACTTGTTTGACTCTCACAGCAATGTCTTCTGTCATCCAAATAATGTTCAGATTGTTTAACAGCTGTACTTTGTGCAGTATTCATATTCGTCACACAGCTCAGGCAGGATTTAACTTTATCTTCTTTGTCTGCTCTGTAACCAAATCGAGATAAAAGATAATTTCTCAGGGCAATACCAGACTTTTTCCATCGGTCTCTTGCACTTGGTTCCTTTTTCCTTGGTTCACAAACATCATTTCCTTCAAACTGATTCATATATTTATCACTGCAGCACACTGATTTTTGCTCCTTGGACAGAGAGGGGGCATTTAAATATGTTCCTCTAATGGCATTATTTATCAGTTTGTTTGTTAATGGAAGATATTCCCCTACAAACTGTCTATCTTTATATGTAGTTCCTTCACCACAGTTTTTTTGAGAATTGCTCTCAGGTGTAACATCACAACCCTCGTTATGAAAATGATCCTCCTTAAAGAACAGATCACCAGGGGCATCTTTCTTTGTTATCAAAGATGAAGTATTCTGCTCTTCATTGGTAGCATTTGCAGTTGCTTCATTTTCTGTGCTCTCTTGGGTAGCAATTGGATTTCCATCTGCCACAGGATTCTGCTGATCTCTTCTGAAAGTTCCTAACTTTGGCCTGGCACCTCCGAACTGTTTATCCATGACTGCTGTAATTATCAATAAAAGAGCAGTGCCCTGGTAAATGGGGCTCTGATGCATCTCCCATGATGCACTGTACCAAACAAGCAATCACATAATTATAGATCCATAAAATCAATTCTGTCTAACAACATACTGAATCATGAGGTAGAGTGGTCCTTGGGCATGCAGAAAATTGACCTGAAGCAAAAAGTTTCTACCATGTCTGTGCAGGCTGACATGGGTCAATCCTTTTGACAGATGCATTAACCCTTTCCCAAACAAGCCCTGGTTTTCACGTGTCTGCAGTAGAAGTCTTTTTAAAACACTGTGGGAAAAGGAGAAATTGCTCGTAACGAGCAATTTCTCCTTTTCTCACAGTGTTTTCTACCCTTTTTGAGAATTTTCTGCCATTTTCATCAAATTTAAAATTGTCATCTGCAAACTCTTTCAATTTGGACCAGTCCAAAATTTGTCGTTTGGGAAAGGGTTAAACAACTTTTTCAAATGTACATCAAGTCTTTCCTAGACTGATTAACCCTTTACCATACAATCCCAAGTTTCAACAACCCTGGAAAAGGCTTTTGAAACATTGTGGGAAAAGGAGAAAATGCCGGTGACCAGAATTTTCTCCTTTTCCCTCAATGTTTTCTACCCTATCAAAGACAGAAACCATCATTATGAACTATATTTATTTGCAAATGCTTTCAATTTGGTCAAGTCCAAAATTTTGTTGTGTGGTAAGGGGTTAAATTAAGACTATTTCATTTTGAAAGCACTGGCACATGTTGAATGTTCCTCCAGTGATGGCATTTGTCTTGTAAAGGATACAAAAACTTACTTGGAAAAGGAGAAGAAATGCAGGTTACCAGCATTTTCTATTAATGTCACAATGTTTTCGAAGCTTTTCTTCTACAAGACACACTAACTGACAAGCATACACAATTTGGGGGTCAAATTGCAAGCAATTTGATTTGTACCATTATAAAGTATGGATATTAATGTGAGTCTCACAAAGTGTTACAGTACAGTTTTTCGAAGTTTCAGTTGCTGGCAGAAGGGGTCCTGCGTGGCTAGGACCCCGTGGCTCAGTGGTAAGAAGTAGGACTCATGACCTGGTGGCCAAGGGTCAGAGACTCACTGGATCCACTGGGTTTTTCGTAGGAAAGTCCTTGAGCAAGACACTTCAGAGTCCTGGCCTAGTACTGGTGAAACCCAGGAAAATGAGGAAATACATGGACATGCGAGCCGTCACCATGATATTACTGAAATATGTTGAAAATGGCATACGATACCAATCAATCAATCAATCTATCTATCGCCGGCAGTAAAATGATTCTTCAAACTAGAATATATGTTGGCCACCCTAATTCTAGTCTAACAATTCATTTTTCTGTCATTGTCTGGGATTTCTACAGATTGCACAGTAACAATTTCAGACTCAAAATAACAGCCATCCTTTTAGCTCTTTACCAAACGACAAAATTTTAGACTTGTCCAAACTGAAAGTATTCGCAGATGACAAAATAAATGTGACTCAAAAATTGAAATTTGTTTTGGGAGGGGTAGAAAACATTGTGGAAAAAGGAGAAAATGCTGGTTACCAGCATTTTCTCCTTTTCCCACAATGTTTTCAAAAGGGTTGACCGGTTCTTTCTAAGGATCGTTAAAAGTCGGGATTGTGTGATAAAGGGTTAAATCACATGAATTTGCCTGCAGTTGGACTCCTGAATTATTTACTTTTGGCCTTGGACTCTTGTCAATAAAGCCTTGTTTCTTAGGGTCCTTGAAAGTATGGTAGAGTGGTAAAGGGTTAAGAGTTGCTAAAACATAAGATTGTTTGGCCACACAATGTAAAGTTTAAATGACCCCGAGTTAGAGAGCTTTCAACAGATAATGTGAAAAAAAAAAATGCAGGTAATAAATCATTTTTTAATCCTTTAGCACACAATCCCGATTATATCAAAGACCCCAAGACAGAAAGCCTGTCAAAACATCACGGGAAAAAAGAGAAAATGCTGACAGCCAGAATTTTCTCCTTTTCCCACAATGTTTTCAACCCCTTTAAAAAAAGATACTAGATCTATTGCTTCACAGTACATGTAATTATTCACATTCAATTTGTTGTCTGCAAAATGCTTTCAATTTGGACAAGTCTACAAATTGTTTGTATGACAACGGGTTGAGCCAATTTTAAATTGTTGTCTGCAAATGCTTTTGGATTGGACAAGTCTAAAATTTAATTCTCTGGCAACTGTTTATACGAATTACAAATTTTTTACCTGGTAGTCAAGTACCTCTGTTCTGTTTGAATTTTTCTGTAGCAACAACAAACAAGAGCTGTCATCTGACAGTACAGCTTATAGGGAAAAGTTAATTGTTGGAGGGTGGCAATCATTCAGACTGGAAAAAAGGAACTCTTGAAAAACTTCAACATAAAATTTCAAAATCTGTGTCCTTGACTTTAACTCTTTACCACACGACAAAATTTTAGAGTGGTCCAAATTGAAAGCATTTGTCTATGACAAATCAAACATGGCTCAAGGGCTAAAGTTGGTTTTGGAAAGGTAGAAAACAGCATGGGAAAAGGAGAAAATGCCAGTTACCACAATGTTTTGAAAGGCTTCTTCCTTAGGTTCGTTAAACTTGGGATCGTGTGGTAAAGAGTTATGATCATGGGCATGGAAAAAGGAGAAAATGCTGGTTACCACAATGTTTTCAAAATCAAAGGCTTCTTCCATAGGGTCATTAAAACTTAGGATTAACCCTTTACCACACAATCCTGAGTTTTAATGACCCTTAGGAAATAGCCTTTTGAAACTCTTGTGGAAAAAGGAGAAAATACAGGTAACCAGCATTTTCTCCTTTTCCCACAAATTTTCTAAACTTTCCCAGAAAATTATTATCATTTCAGCTTGATTTGTCATCTGCACATGCTTTCAATTTGGACTTGTCAAAAATTTTGTAGTCTGGTAAAGAGTTAAAGTGTGGTAAAGAGTTACGATCATGGGCATTGCTTGGGTGTTGCTCAATGAAGCTTTGTACCTGTATCTGTTGCCCAGCCAAATATCAACCAAATGTATCAGTTAGTTTGGAAAATATGTGCTCTTAAAAAAAAAAATATGTAAAACTTCTATGTAGCACATCAAAGTACATCCTTAACCTGAAGATCATGGGCATAAGGTTGAATAATTATGGGCATAGTAATTGTTTGGTAGATCTAAATGGATAAGCGAGGTTCATAAATTCTAAATATAATTATCTTCACTTATAGCTATAAAGACATTTCATCATAAATGCAGACCCACTTTGAAATTCAAATGCTCTTTAACCTTTTGGCAAAGGATCCTATGTTTTAAACTCTGAAAAAAGACTTGAAAACGTTGTGGGAATAGGAAGAAAATGTTCTTTACCATTTTTCACACAAATCCTATCACTACAGCTACATCCAATTTTTCTCTGCAAATGTCTTAGTTTGCACCATTTGGAGTGCAGCACGGCCAGAATATCTTGATATAGCAGTTAGTGCATACCGAGAGCAGACTGAACTTTTCTGTCAGTCTGATCTTAATCGTAATTGAGAAAGCAACAAGTAGTTAAAACGCTAGTATCTGCTTATTGCACTGGAGAAACTAACAAATTAGAATTGAATCAAAATCAAATTGCCGTGAGCTACTACACTTGCCTCTGGTGAAAATCAGAAATTAGAATGCATTTCCGGAAACTGATACATCCGGGAATAGTAATAGTTAAAGACGTATATTTAAAGCCTAAAAGATTGAATAAAAATAGGATTGTAGAAGAAACTGGACTGTATTATTAAATAAAATATAATAATACTTAACCTTAAAAGTGCAATTTTCTTCGGCTATCACCATGTCAACGGAAAAAAAAAACTATACGCCACCCTTCCACAGATTTGAGCTAGTCTGCCATTCTCCGAGCAGAGTTGTCGTTCGTTACTCTCACCATACATGGTAAACTGGTACCCATTGTATCTCCCGTAGCCGTCCGATACGAAGATCGATAACAGGCTGCCAGTTTACATACATGGTGAATGGGAATCGATAACAGGCTGCCAGTTTACATACATGGTGAATGGGAATGATCCGTAGTGCAAGAGAGTGCTAGTCTGCATATCGCTCTCTATTTCATCAACATTGATCTAATCGAACAAATCATCCACCCAAACTGACAAGGTGAATGCAGTTTTGTAATTTAAAGGGAAAAAATGCCCTTGTTTCGACCATAAGATCCCCACTTAAAGGTCCAATAGCTGCCGAAATAACAATGCAGGTAGTGAAATGCATTTAAATTTTAAATCATATCATTTAAAAGTATGGAAAATATTGTAAATATGACACTCTGCTATACATGGATCCTTGGAAATCGATATTTGACCATACACTCTGCTATACATGGATCCTTGGAAATCGATATTTGACCAATCAGGTCATCGCATTTATTTGGCCCGATATGCAGCTTTGCTGTCTGCTATTTCGACTCACAAACAGCGACTGTTAATGTTGGAGAAGTGCGATATTATGTGTGTTTACAAGGCTTGAATTTTAGGAAAAAGTTTAAAAGATGTGCTTTGAGATCTTGTCCTGCTTACGTGAGATATACGAAGGCATTATAAGTTTGGATTATGATTATGATTGACAATGGGACATCAGCAAAGAGTTGCGATCAACGCTATATTACGCAATTGATTAATTAATGTTAAGTTTTTTTTTTTCCCTCTGAAACTCTCCGAAAAATACTAAAACTATTTTACAGTGGAAAAACAAAGGTATAATATATTCATGAAATACTAATAAAAAGAAAGTACGTTCACTCAAACTGCTAACCTTGTTTAATAACCTATGCACATCCAAAAAGGGGCACGTGCCATCAATGTTTCTGTTTGACGTTAACATTAACCTTTGGTGTGTGAAGAATGCTGAATGTGAAGATACAGATCAGAGTGCAAAAAAAAAAAAAAACCCAGTTTTTTCTTGGATTCAAACCATCTGCTACTTAAACTAAGTACATTTACTGAATGTACATGTAGATTTCATTTATGAAACAGACTAAGTTCTGTTTTGTACAGTTTTGGAAGTTCTACTAAAAAGGCAACTTATGTTAATTAAATCAGCTTTTGACTTAGTCATATTTAGGTGGATTAGCACATCTGCCATTTCAAAGGGTATGTCGGTAAACTGTTAAAAAAAAAGTCATTTAAAAAAGAAATAAATAAATAAGCTGTTAACTGATAAGATGTGGGTTTGATTGCCTTTGGTAAACTGTTAACTGATAAGATGTGTGTTTGATTGCCGCTGTAATCCACTCGACCATCCGTTGTCTTCAGTATATCATGAGATAAAACAAATTACCGCCAATGATATTAACCAGTTTGTTAATTGACAGCACACTTTACACTTTTTAAAATCATTAGGCAACCATTTTCCCTAAACTTGAACTTTAAACATTTCTCAGACTTCCACCTCTGTGTTGAATGAGGCAATCTATAAATATTTCAAAATGCTTGTTATTTAGTGTAATTTATTATCGAATACGATGTTGAGACAACATAACAAGCCTTACAAAAATATTAATCATCTTTAATTCTATTATTTTTAGGAAAATCAGAGGATTATTTGGTGTTTCATTCTCTCTCGTAGAAGTTCAAAACTTTGCTGGCACATGTATTACATTGTCCGTAGCCCCTGAAATTCACACTTTTTGTACTAATCCTTGTGCAAATAAGTTCAAGTATCCATATATTTCTTGCCGAGAATCCATCATCGGCAGAAACATATTAAAAGGAATATTTTTCCCGAATTTCATCGAAAGTAACAGTCATGACAGCACGATTAAGTAGCCTTTCTGCTATACTGTATATGTATTTACTGCGTTTGTTTGTGAGCCCTTAACGACGGTAACCAAGGAAGTCGGTTTATCTCATCGCGATCCATGTGATTTTATACGGGAAGAGGCTATGATGTAAGGAAGGAGTAATCTCCCGTTACAATATAGAAAAGGAGTCCTTAGAGCCTGATTGCAGATAATCCATTTATCGAAACAATTCCTAACAATTCTTAAGTCACAGAGATGTGGCTTGCGATACAGATTCGTATTAACCCTTTTCCACATGGAAAAATTTTAGAGTCGTCAGTATTGCTGGCAGCATTTTCTCCTAAAGTTTCCCACTATGTTTTTGAAATCCTTCTTTTCCCAGGGTCGTTAAAACTCGGAATTGTGTGGTAAAGGGTTAACACGATACTGGTGATCAATGGATTGAACACACATACGGACATTTCAACGAGAAATTTTGATAAGTTTTGGTTGCCCGTCGATTGTTTAAATTCCTATATATTGCACACGTTGAAAAATACTTTGCATTTGAAATATACATATATATCAAATACTCTACATTTGGTATATATAATTTTAAACAGTTGGCATTTAATTCCTAACCTGTTCAGTCTGTGTATCATGACCGTTTAACTTGCACGGGGGAACTAGAAAGGATGACCGCAGAGCAGCATTTATTCATACAAAACTTGATTTCTCATAGTGCTTTTGCTGCACTTTTTACAAAGTGTAGTCCTATACTTATAACTTAACTATCTAGATTTCAAAGATTATTCCGCACCTGTCCCGACTTCACGTTCAACTTCGTGTGATATTGAAAACAACAATCGATAGGTACGGTTAAGACCGATACATGTACGTCATCAATTATTTTTCCGATTCTGTACTTTGGCCATAATTTTGGACAATATTAGTTTGGGCGCGTGTCCACCAACCATTGTTAATAGATAACTCTCCTATTTGTCTGATTCTCAAGAATTTTCTTAATTTGAAAGTAACAGACTTTCAAACGGCTCAACCGTGAAAACGGTTTAGCCAACTTCAGAAATTCTGTTTCCTACCAAACCTAGAATTAGACTAAGAGTACATTTAGGACGGTTAATGAATATGTGCTTTGGTAGACCAAGGTTGTTCGATCAAGCAGAAAAGCAACAATATTAAAAGCATCTTTCTCCAGAGATAGTGAATCTAAGCTCACCAGATTTGCATACAGGGCTTGAATTCACCGGAAAACATGCGCGCAGGACACCAGTTATTTAAAGTTTTAATCATTTATAAAGGTGGTGATAGCCTGAGTTCCAGTCCGATGATGATTATTATTCTAATTTCTATTGTTTGACGTTCCTTTGAGTTTCTCAAATATGACATTAATAAAGAGAGAGATTAACAGAATAATTTTATTGTCATAAGATCTATAAAGTTCGCTAAAAGGAGTCACTGAGTGAAGGAAACTAATTGCTAAGCGGGGATAATTTAACCAATTAAGTTACAACAAAAACAAGTTTTTAACAAAATAGCTCTCCATTGGTCGGCCTTACATGGAAATCAACACCCCCCCCCCCCCCCAACTTCAGATATGGAATTTATCGGAACACTATGCCCTGAAATTATCACAGAAGTAAACGTGACGTTCACTCTAAATATAGCTTATGTATCGAAAGACGAGTATCATTGGTGATAATTTATCATCAAGCTGATATTGCCCCCTTCCGGACAGCCAGAAGATAATGGGCATTTCAATTAGCAAAAGTTGCATATTGCAATTTCACCAAAATATTGGAAGGCGGAAGATTCAAAATCAGAGTGCTATAAAATTGCACCCTAGTCTTGAGCGGGAGTCCGATATATGCATGCCATAACAGAGGTAGAAAGAGCTCAGACAACTGTTGTCGGCATCACAACTACCACAAGTTGACTATCTTCCACAGCACACTACTGTGAAACATTCAGCAAACCTCGGGTGATTCCTTGATGACGTTACGGAATTGGTCGAATTGTGACGAGTGCACGTATGCCACTTAAGTGAAAAGGATTGAAAAAAGTGACTGTTTGATTGGAACTTGTAATGAAGCATTTGATTTGGAACTTGAGTAGCTTATGAGCGGAGGTTATTTCAGTCTCTACTGGACGATAAAATTTTTGTCTGGTCCATATTGACAGCATTTTGCAGTCAACCAATTAAATGTGACTTAGATGGCACTGTCATTTAAATGATCAAAACACTGGGCGGAAATAAGAAAAGCTGGTTACTAGCATTTTCTCTTTTGTCCACAGTGTTTTCAAAAGCTTTCTTCCTCAAGGTTGTTAAAAACAGAAATATCTCGTAAAGGAGTAGCCTTTACTTGGCGACAAAAGTTTGGAATTGTCAAAATTGAACGCATTTGTAGACAATAATTCGAACCTGACTTTCCTGGTGGTATTTGTATCTGACATGGTAGAAAACATTGTGGGATAAGAAGAGAATGTTGGTTATAAGCATTTTCTACCTTTTTCCCGCAATGTTTACAGATGTATACTTTTCTAAGTTTGTAGCAATTTGTGATCGTTTGTTAAAGGATTTTGACAATATTATTAAAAATATCACAAAGCCTCGAAAGATTTTCGATAAAATACTGTTTTACAGTTCATACTGGCAAGTTGGGGGATTCAAAAATAAAAAATCACTCAATGGAATTATCTGGAGTATTAATCATTCTTGTTACAATAGCATTTGACGGTAAGAGAAATACGTTTATAAATTTAATATAACAATATTTTGTTACCCCTCTCTCTATACCAACTAAATGCAGCGAAGCAAATTTTAGATGTACATGTATGTTACAGAGAATTCTATTGGTTAAGCCATAGATATTGATCCTACCGAACCAAGAGAGATATCCTTTACAAGAGGTGTTACGGAATTGAAGTAAGATGCAGTGGCGGGCAAATTCGAAGTGTTAATCTCAATTTTCCATGATTATAAAAGTATTATTGAAGACTTATAGCTTTTTATCATGACAATAATAGTCACTGATCTCGCTTATGAGGTCTATAGACATTCAGGTTTACCATAAAATATTGCGTCGTCATTTTCCATCATCATGAAAGAAAATAGATCTAGGTCCGTATTCACCAACCATTCTTAGGAACGTTCTTAGTCTTATTCTCCAGAATTTTCTATATTTGAAAGTAACACAACTTCTGATTGGCTAAACCATTCGGTTTAGCCAATCAGAAGTTGTGTTACTTTCAAATATAGAAAATCTTGGAGAGTAAGACTAAGAATATTCTCAAGAATGGTTGGTGAATACGGATCCTAGTTCTCGTATTGCAACACACCATGAACCAATCCCAAAAATGTAGACTAATCTCGACAGGTAAATCCTTCCAAATTGGTGAAATAATGTCAAGTATTCACGCCATATACATTGTTTTATATTATAATAACTGTACATACAGCAGACTATATAAAAGCCCGGCCGAGTAGCTCAGTGTTTAGCGTATCTAACTCGTGACCCGGTGTGGTTGTGGGTTGATATCTGGTTGAGGCAAACTGTCTCTTCGGCGATTTTTCGTCTCCCAGCTCTGATGCTTGTGAGAAAAGTAGTCAGTGGCCTGGAAAGAAGGCAGTGTCAGTGCAGGTGTAAGAAAGGCAGAAAACATGCTTAGGTGTGCTGATTGTTGTAATATGACCTAAGGTGTAAAACAGCATTAAACTCCAATACAAACAAACACGAAAACCATTAGGGTTGACTTAAATCAAGTTGATACAAGCAGATCACATCATAATCTACCTTGCACAGGGATAGACTCTGACTGGGCTCAGCTCATATTCTGTAGTGATAACAGTTAGTCTGGATATCAATCAGTCCAGGTAGCTCCATGGGAAAAACACTCTCTCTGTAAGTGAGAGGTCCCAAGTCTGAGTCCAGTACTAGCCACTTTTTCAATCAAAGGGACTTACTTTAATTATTTCTGTGTTTACTTCTCTGCTAGATCTACTAGACATAAAAAGTTATTTTTGTCTGCCGGGGGTAATGTGTTTATTTGTTACTGTTTACAGGTTTTGGCGACTCGTCTTCTTCACCAACTACTTCTATAACCTCATCTGGAGGCTCAGCTAGTAATCTTGGAGGTTGTCCACAACTTGCCCAGGACTGTAACTTTGAGTGCATGACCATTGATAACAAAGGTTGCCTTAAATGTTCCTGCACAGGTATGATAAGTCATAACATTTTTCAGGGAAGAAAATATTCAGGTAAATGGAGAAAATGCTTGTCACCACCATTTTTGTTGAGTTCGATACAAGCTGTTTGTTTAGGAATGGAAAAAAAATAATGCCAGAGATGTGATAACAAACTTGCCATTTGAAACATTTGTTCAGGTAGGTCCAAGGCAAGGTCACACTTGAAGGTAGAATGATAAAATTGTCATACATGTACATGTAATTGGAGCTTCTCCAAGCCATAACTTCTATATTTATGGATGCATTTAAAGATAATCTGACACAGTTGTTCTCCTTTACTATTTGTTCAGGTAGGTCCAAGGTCAAGGTCACACTTAAAGGTCAAATGATAAAATTATCATACATAGAGCTTGTTTGTTGCTACAACTTCTACATTTGTTGACGGATTTAAAATTAATTTTACACAAGTGTTATTCTCTACCAGTAGAAGTGCCATTTGAATATTTTCTTTTTTCTTTTTTTTTTTCTGTTAGGTCCAGGGTCATGGTCACAATGAAAGGTCAAAGGATAAAATTTTCATCAATAGAGCATGTCCAAGCCCTAAATTCTACATTTTAGATGGATTTCAAAATAATATGGCACAATTATTCTCCATGAGTAAATGTGCGCATTAAGATATTTGATTATATAGATCCAATGTCAAGGTCACACTTTATGGTCTAACGATAGAATTGCCATAAATAAATCTTGTCCGAGCCATCACATCTACACATATGTATGGATTTCAAAATAAATCTGCACAATTGTTCTCCTCTATGAGTACATGTGCCATTCCAAAAAACTGTTCAGGTATATTCAAGGTCAACTTCACACTCGATAGTCAAATGATAAAATTTTTGACAATTTTTCTACTTAATGAGTAGTAAGTGTCCCTCTAAATTATTCGCTTCAGTAGTTTCAAGGTCAAGGTCATACCTGAAGGTCATAAATTAAGCTTCTACTTGTTCATAAAAAGGAAAAACTCCTATACTCATACAAATTAAAAAACAAAGGGGTCTGAAATAAAATAGAAGTGTACTGAGTGATTGTTACTTTTTTCCCAAGTGCAGCTTATGAGGTTCTTTACTACCCCCCCCCCCCCCATTGGTTGGCTCGACATGTTGCCCTTGCCCCACAGGCAATCTTGTAGTCTCCTTATACTACAATATGTTTGAAAGCCTTGTTCTTTAAGGGTTGTTGAAACACTGGATTGTTTGGTAAAGTGTTCAGTACCTTTGGGTCTTTTGGCTTGGAAACATACTGACCCTAAAGTGCCTTTCATACCATAGTTTTTTTTGTTGGCAGTGTAGATCAAGATCAGACAGCTCTACACTGAACACTTTTCTGAGACATCCTGAACAAAACAATATTGATATTACAATTGAGCAGCATTCTTGCAAAAGATTGTTTAATGCATCACTGTGATGCATGATACTGAGCTAATCATCTCATAATTATAGATCCATGAAATGTTATTTCTCTTACAACCAATTGTATCATGAGGTAGACCGGTCCTTGGACATACAGAAAATTCACCAATAAGGAAAAGTATTGAGCCAAACAACCAGTCTTATGATTTTGTCATATGGCAAAGAGTTAACCCTTTACCAGACGACAAAATTTTAGCCTTGTCCAAAATGCTTGAAAGCATTTGCAGACGACAATTTCATTGTGGCTCAAATGGTGCAATTTTTCTTTGATAGAGTAGAAAACATTGTGGGAAAAGGAGAAAATGGTGGTTACCAGCATTTTCTTCTTTTCCCACAATGTTTTCAATGGCCTTCTTTCCCAGGGGCATTAAAAGGCGGCATTGTGCAGTAAAGGGTTAAACTGCCTGAGTGCTTCTGCCTTTATTCATTATGCTTTTGAGATATATTTAGAAGTCTTTTGCTGCAAAAATATTACAGAATCTAGTAGTGGCTTGACAAGTGGACAAACTGGTGTGAGTGGTAGTGCCAATCTAGCCGGATGCCCAGCTTTACCAAAGGATTGCAATTATGATTGTCTGGCTGTTGCTGATAATGGATGTATAATCTGTACATGCAGAGGTACATTTTTAGCAGATTTTTATAGCAAATCCACTCACTGTAGTCTGTCAGACCAGAACTAAATACTGTCATACACGCTTGTGCTACTCATACTACTTTCATTTTCAGCTAGTACACCCAAATCTTGCATTAATCACTACTGTATAAAAAGTCTTATTCATCTTTAGTCCTAAATCTAATACCAGCTGAAAACCACACCAGATTAATGGATCAAATTAGTACTGCTTAATAGGTAGTAATAGGTTTATTCAGCCCTCTGATATGGTTGGTTGGTGTTATGGTAATTAACACCATTTTCAATATTATTTCAGTTACATCGGAGCTGCCAGTGCACCTATCTATTGTTTTCTTGAGTTTATTTTCACTGGTACTTTGCACAACATTCTTTCGAAGCCACTGGGTGCCATCCCACATAAACTCTGTCAAAAGAATGATCAGCACAGAGAGAGGAATGAATCCTGTTGCAATAACTATCATCAATCCTCAGATTGACAAAAAATATTGGCTAAGCTGGGGCTTCAAACCTCGTACCCCCTAGTTTCAACTCCTGTACATTACCTGACTGAGCTACAGACCTCAACTCAGACCTCTTAGGGTAAAGATAGTCTTAACTCTTTACCACACAGTCCCAACTTTTAACGACACTGAGAAAGAAGCCTTCTGAAAACATTGTGGGAAAAGGAGAAAATGCTGGTAACCAGCATTTTCTCCTTTTCCCACAATGTTTTCTACCCTACCCAAAACAAATTCTAATTTCTGAGCCAGATTTAAATTGTTGTCTGCAAATGCTTTGAATTTGGTCCAGTCGAATATTATTGTCGTTTGGTAAAGGGTTAATCAAAAGATACTGACAGGACAGATATCAATTATTTTTTCACCTGTTGTTGAAATACCCTATCTGCCTTATCATGACAGCTTATACCTAGATAATTATGAGCCATGCTCTGTGAAAAGGGGGCTTAACTCTTTACCACACAACAAAAATGTATAATCATCCAGATTGAAAGCATTTGCAGACGACAAATTAAATGTGATTTGAAAATTGAAATTTGTTACGGGACAAGTAGAAAACATTGTGGGAAAAGGGGAAAATGCTGGTTACTAGCATTTTCTCCTTTCCCCACAATGTTTTCAAAAGGCTTCCTTTTCAGGGTCGTTAAAAGTCGGGATTGCGTGGTAAAGGGTTAATACATCTCCATGATGCATCACACCAAGCAAGTCATCACAGTATTATACATCCCTACAATCTGTTTTGAATAACAACCTACTAGATCATGAGGTACATCAGTCCTTTGACATGCAGAAAATTTAACTAAAGCAAACAGTTTCAGCCCAGATCAGCCTGTGTGGACTGCACAGGCTGACCTGGGTCAATACTTTTTGCAAATGCATTAAGCCTCCTTTTCATAGAGCATAGCTCAATTATAATAGAGCACTTTCTTAACTCTTTACCACACAACAAAATTTTAGACTTGTCCATAACTGAAAGCCTCTCTCTATGGGTGAAGAAAGTCTTTTTTTGAAGGATATTGACGGAGGACAGGCATTAATCATTTTTTCACCTGTTGTTGAAATATTTTACCTGGCTTATCATTATTTGCTTATACCTAGATGTAACCAAACCCTTTCTTAACCCTTTACTGCATAGTTCCGAGTTTTAACTATACTGACAAAAGTGCCTTTGAAAACAGCATTTTCTCCTTTTCCTGCAATGTTTTCAAAAGCCTTCTTTCTTTGGTTGTTAAATCTCGGAATTGTGTGGTAAAGGGTGAAACAAGTCCTAACTTTGAAGACATTGTTGTAAGAGGGTAACCAGCTTTTCCTCTTATCAATAATGTTTTACATTCTTTCAAAGATAAGCTCCACCATATTTAGAGTCACTTTCTGTAGTAGTTTGCAAAGGCTTTATTGACCTTTTACCACACAGTCCCAAGTTTTAAGCTCTTGAAAACATTGTGGGAAAAGGAGCATTTGTGCCACTTTTAATCTGTAGTCTGAAAAGCTTTGGATTTCAACTAGTACAAAATTTTGTTGTTTAGTAAAGAGTTACAAGCCACATTCAGTTTCTGGCCTGCAAATTCTTTGAGCATTGGTGTATGTTTTTCTTGTGTTTAGAGCTATTTTCAACATTGTTTCACTTTCAAAGGGCAGCAAGAGCGCCTGTGCATGCTTTCCTAAAGTTTCTTTTACCAGTCCTTTACATAATTTTTTTCTCAAGCCACTGTCTGCTTTCTCACAAACAATTGTCAAAACAATGGCCAGCAGAAAGAGAGGAATGAGTTCTGTTGCAATGACTATTATCAATCCATGGAAAGAAATTGGCCTTGCTTGGAGTTCCAACCAGCGATATCCTGGGTCTGTATTCACCAACCATTCTTAAGAGTACTCTTAGTCTTATTCTCCAAGATTCTCCAAATTTGAAAGAAACACAACTTCTGATTGGCTAAACCAAATGGTTTAGCCAATCAGAAGTTGTGTTACTTTCAAAACCAGAAAATGTTGGAGAATAAGACTAAGAATGTTCTTAAGAGTAGTTGGCGAACACGGACCCTGTTTTCAAGTCCTGTATGTGACTGACTGATCTACAGTGCTTGGCCTTTTATCATGAATCTAAAATTTTGTTGTTTGATAAAGATACGAAAGAATTCTAGCTGTTATATTCCAATTCTTTAATTTCATCAGTCAATAATTCGAATGGCCAATTCTCTACTAACGCAAGTCAGACTTCGGTCAGTGGTCCAGCAAACAATGGAAATGGATGCCCAGTGTTTCCAAATAATTGCAGGCAAGAGTGTGTTTATCTGGATGTCAAGTTTTGTCCTGTTTGTGACTGTGGGTCAGCTTCATCAGGTATTAATCTTTTACAAGATGACAAAAATTTTAGACTTGTCCAAATTGAAAATAGCTGCAGACAAATTCATTGTGACTGAAATGACAGGATTTATCTTTAAAAAAGGTAGAGAGCACTATGGGGAAAGGGGAAAATGTTGTTTACCAGCACTTCTTTTTTTACCCACAATGTTTCCAAAATCGTCTTTCTCAGGGTCATTAGATCACCAAATTTTTGGGATAAGAGTTATTTATTTTCTGCATTTTTTACTTTTCATTCAGTTCTTTAATTGCTATTTAGTTTTAATTGTGTATTTTTGCTATCTAGTTTTATAAAAATTCCCTCCTTTTTTTTTTTAATTAATTATTTACTGTTTTAATACTAATTCATTTGAGCCATGCTCTGTGAAAAGGGGGTTAAATGCATCTGCCAAAAAGTATTGACTGAGGACAGCCTGCACAGGCTGACCTGGGTCAAAAACTTTTTGCTATTGGTCAATTTTCTGCCTTTCCAAGGACCAGTCTACGTCATGATTCAGTTGGTTGTTAGACAGAATGGGCATTATGGATCCATAATTATGTGATGACTTGCTTGGTATCATGCGTCACGGAGATGCAGTAAACCTCTTATTGTCAGAGCATGGCTCATTTCTTTTTATCCTCAGTTTCATTCACATAGTGCTTTCAGACTTTATTTTTCCTTCATTTTATGCTAGGTAAAACAGGATCCAATGGTTGTCCACTGTTTCCAACAAACTGTCGATCAGAGTGTGTAAGTGTTGATAGCGCAGGTTGCCCCTTATGTTTGTGCACTGATGGTTTGTATTATTTATTTACCGTAAACCATCCCATGTTTTTATCACCCTTGGGAAGCAGGCTTTTGAAAGCATTGTGGGAAAATGAGGAAATGCTGGTAACCAGAATTTTCTCATTATCCCACAACTTTTTCTACCTTTTAGAGATAAATCCCACTGCCTAAGATGACCAAATTTTAGGCTTATCCATATTAAAAGCAAATTCAGACAACAAAATAATCCTGACTCAAACATTTAAATTTGCAATTGTTTTATAGAAGTGTAGAAAACATTGTCGGAAAAGGAGAAAATGTTGTTTACTAGCATTTTCTCCTTTTCCCACAATGATTTCAAAAACCTTCTCACTCAGGGTCACTTAACTCTTTACCAAACAACAAAATTTTAGATCAGTCCAAATTGAAAGCATTTGCAGATGACAAAATAGAGGTGAATCAAAAATTGCTGGTTACCAGCATTTTCTCCTTTTCCCACAATGTTTTCAAAAGGCTTCTCCCTCAGGGTCGTTAAAAGTCAGGATTGTGTGGTAAAGGGTTAAAGTCAGAACTGTGTTGGATTGGGGTAATTAACCCATTTTGAGTTTCAAATTTGCCCTCTTTTTTGTCTTGGGTGGGGGAGTTGGCCCAGATTTTATCAATCCTAGATTCAACTCTCTTATGGATAGGTAAAGTGGCTGCCATGATATCACTGAAACATCACTAAAAACTAAGCAAACAAACAGAGACTATCCATTTCTTTAACTCTTTACCACACAATCCCTGAGTTTTAACGACCCTGAGAAAGAAGCCTTTTGAAAACATTGTGAGCAAAGGAGAAAGTGCTGGGAAACAGCATTTTCTCCTTTTCCCACAATGTTTTAAACCCTACCAATGACAAATTCTATCATTTGAGCCACCTTTAAATAGTCGTCTGCAAATGCTTTGAATTTGGACATGACACCATTTTTCTTGTGTGGTAGAAAGTTAACATGAGACAGCACCAAAGGTATATTCTTGGGTTGTTTATTTGATTGTATAGTATTTCACAAAGCTTTCAACAGTATTTCACTCATAGAACAGTTACTCAACACTTATTTCTTTCCTCGGTTTCACCAGTAGCACTTCTAGGTTTGGACTCTACAGTTACTTACCCAAGGAAACTGCCATGAATTCACCCTTGCAACACAGATTTAAGATAAGAATGATTCTTCAAGAATCAGAATAGTCTGACAGTTTGGACAAATTATTGACCCTTTACCACACAATACTGACTTTTAATGACCTTGAGAAAGAAGACTTTTGAAAACACTGTGGGAAAACGAGAATATGCTGGTAACCAGCATTTTCTCCTTTTCCTGCAATGTTTTCTAGCCAATCAAAGGCAACTTCAACAATTTTAGCCAGATTTAATTTGGTCTGCATATGCTGTGGGTTTAGACAAGCTTAAAATTGTGTCATGTGGCGAATGGTTAACCCTTTACCGCATAATGCCGCCTTTTGACGCCCCTGGGAAAGAAGCCTTTTGAAAACATTGTGGGAAAAGGAGAAAATGCTGGTAACCAGCATTTTCTCCTTTTCCCACAATGTTTTCAACCCTATCAAAGAAAAGTTGCACCATTTGATCCACATTGAAATTGACGTCTGCAAATGCTTTCAATTTGGACAAGGCTAGAATTTTGTCGTCTGGTAAGGGGTTAAACCCTGCTGGACATTTTACAGTATTAGAAATTATCATTGTTTACTCAACAGGTTCTAACAGTAACAGTAGCAGTAGCAGCTTACAGCCAGGGCCAAACAAGCCAGCTGGTCCAGAAAATATAAACAATTGTCCAGCATTTAGTACCAGCTGTACTGCCGAGTGTACAACAGTGGATAGACATGGGTGTCCTGTATGTCTGTGTGCTGTTACAAGTAAGTCACTTTAACCCATTACCACACAATCCCGAGTTTTAACGACACTGTAAGAGAAGGCTTTTGAAAACATTGTGGGAAAAGGAGAAAATGCTGGTAACCAGCATTTTCTCCTTTTCCCACAATGTTTTCTATCCTATCAAAAACAGAAATCATTATATGAGCTACATTTAATTTGTCATCTGCAAATCCTTTCAATTTGGACTGGTCAAAAATTTTGTCATTTGGTAAAGAGTTAAATAGCTTTAGGTATGGGCCTGTGGTAGACTGAAGTAGGCTGAAAGAGCCAGGTGAAACCAGGAAATATAGACAATTACAAAACATTTGAGCCATGCTCTGTGAAAAGGGGATTCAATGCATCAACAAAAAGTACCATGCAATGAATCCATCTATTACTCCTGTACTAAGACTGCCCTTATATAAACCATCATTATTGTCCAACTGCACTGTACTGTGGAGAGTACAACAGTGGATAGCCATGCTGTAACAAGTTTTTAATCCTTAAAAATTTGCTAATTCTGGCTTTACTTGGAATCAAGATCAGACTACACAAAACATGATCTCTACTACTTGCTCTTCTAGGCTTTTCTGGCCAAAAAACTAATCTTGGGATTCTAATAGCATTATTTTTTTATAATTGAATCTTAAAAAGTGGAAGCAGGGTTAAGTTGCTTTTGTGAACAGTGTAGATCAAGATGAGACTGCACAGGACATCTTCTGGCCAAAACAACCTTGAAGTAGAAATATTCTTGCTGTTTTTCTTAACTGAAAAGCTTCATTTAACCCTTTACCACACAATCCCAACTTTTAATGACCCTGTGAAAGAAGCCTTTTGAAAACATTGTGGGAAAAGGAGAAAATGCTGGTAAACCAACATTTTCTCCAATTCCCACAATGTTTTCTCTCCTTCCAAAACAAATTTTCTTTTTCAGTCACCTTTTTTTTGTTCTCTGCAAATGCTTTCAATTTGGACCACCCCAAATTTTGTCATTTGGTAAAGAGTTAAGGAATTTGGTGCTCTGTGGGTTAAGAAATCCTTTTTGGTGTATAATTAGCCCTCTGACAGTTGAATTTTATTTTTGCCTTTGTAGCTGCATCTTCTGGAAGTTTCCCATGCACAAAAACCAACTTGTCTACAGGTAAATTTGTTTTTATCCTAACTTTTTATCATTGGTTGTTGTCAGAAAGATGTATGAAAGTTGGAAAGTTACGAGAAAAGAAAAAAGTAATTTTTTAGCTCAGCTGTTTTTTTTGAAGAACACGTCTAGGTATTGTCATGGCCCTGTCATCATCACTGTCTGTGTTGTCATCATGCAAAAACTTTGACATTTCTCTGTCATTATTGTAGGTATATACTTCAAACTCAGACTAGTTATTAACTATCCAAAGCGGGACCCATATGAAAAGGGCAGGTAACCTTCCAAGTATTTTTTACACAGTTGTGCCCCTTTTTTTGACATACAATTTTCACTCAAAATTAAGCAACTACATCAGAGTGTTGCCACCTGCTTGCAGTGCTCTTGTTTCATCAGATATGGGAGATTAGAGAGTGATACTACATTATATACGAGAAGGACAGTGGTGAATTTGATTTGACTTGAAACAGCAGATGATTAGTGCATAAGAATTGACCATTTCCAATCAGTGTTACTTTCTATTCTTTTACACACTGTCTGTGTAGCTTGATGTTGAGTCCGTTGTTTGAAAAGTTACTTGGTATGTACAGTTAATTATTCTGTTTCCCACGCTGTTTTCTAAAAGTATCAGTAGCAGGGGTGTGAAAAGTTGTATTTGTACGACAATGAGTCAAAAAAACATTTTCAGCAGATGCTGCCATCCTTGTATACAAGAATCTGTTTATTTATCACTTAACACCCTTTTCAATAGTTTTTCATTTATATCCTGGCAGTCAGTGCACCTGCGTGGATTCCTGACATTGACTTAACTAGTATTTTGCACAATGCTCTTTCAAAGCCACTGGCTGCTTTCTTGTGTAAACAAAGTCAAATATGTTCAGCAGTAGAGAAGAGGTGAAATCCTGTTGCAATGACTTTTTTCAGTGTCTGTTGAAAACAGGAAAGTATCATAAGATTAACTGTGTACCTGTAATTTTGGACTTGACCAAACTGAAGGGATTTGCAGATGACAAATGGAATGAGACTCAAATGATGAAATTCGTCCATGAAAGGACAGAAAGCAGTGTGGGAAAAGGAGAAATGCTGGTTACCCACACTTTCTCCATTTCCCCCACAATGTTTTGAAAGCCTTTGTCCTCAGGGTCATTGAAACACATGATTGTGTGGCAAATGCTTTTAGTGTGGACAAGTCTAAAACTTTGTCATTTGTTAACCCTTTACCACACGACACACTTTAGACCCATCCAAATTGAAAGCATTTACATACAGCACTTTTAGTGTGGCTCAAATGAAGTGATTTTTCTTTGATAGGATAGAAAACATTTTGGGAAAAGGAGAAAATGCTGGTTACCAGCATTTTCTCCTTTTCCCACAATGTTTTCAAAAGGCTTCTTCTTCAGGGTCGTTAAAAGTCGGGATTGTGTGGTAAAGGGTTAAAGAGTTAACTCTTTACCAAACAACAAAATTTGTGACTTGTCCAAATTCAAAGCATTTGCAGACAACAAAATGAATACGACTCAGAATTTAGAATTTGTTTTTGAATGGGTAGAAAATATTGTTGGAAAAGGAGAAAATGCTGGTAACCACGTTTTCAATGTCTTTTTCTTTAGGGTCGTTAAAAGGTGGGATTATGTGGTAAAGGGTTAATCATTTGCAGGTGGTGGAAGTGATAAAGAGTGTCCTCCCTTGATCCAGAACTGTGACCAGGCCTGTCTTCAGATAGATCAATCTGGATGTGTTCTTTGTAAAGAGGATTGTAAAAGTGAGCACATGTATGTTATAATTACGTGGGGTCCTGCGCTGCTCAGTGGTAAAGTGTAGGACTTGTAACCTGGAGGCCCTGGGTTCAAGCCCCACTGGAAGCACTTTTTTTCATAAGAGTGCCCTTGGGCAAGACACTTCAGAGACTTAGCCTAGTACTTATGAAACCCAGAATATACATGAATACATGCGAGCTTTTGCCATGGAATGACTGAAATAAAGCTGAAAGCAGTGTAAAACTATGAAATACCATCCATTTCACTTCATGATTATAATTTTACCTTACCAATACTTTAAGTCAGGGTTTATTTTAGACCGTGTTCTTGTGCCAAAAAAACCCATATTTGTATTTCATTTGGTGCAACAAGAAATACAGGGCAGGCTACATGAATGTAAATAATGCAACTTGGCATATTCTAAATTACCTGCAGAATTTTTTTAGATTGAAACACAATATATTCACATTATGGGATTGCTTCTTTTAGCTGAGTCTAGGACCAGCTGAGCTGAGTCTGGTAGCTCAGTTTGTAAGGTGCATAGATTTAAATGAGGGGCTGCAGGTTTGAATCCCTAGCTTGGCCAATTTCTTTATAAGGAATGATTATAGTCATTGTAATATGCGACATGATTCATTCCTCTCCCACCGCTGGACATTATTTAAAAAATGTTTACATGGGAAAGTAGGCAGTGGCCTGGAAAGTAAGATTGTACAGTAGTATTGGTAAAAGAAATCTAGGAAAGCAAGGATAGGTGCACTGGCCACTGCGATATAAGTGAAATGTTGATAATTGCTTTAAACACCGCATACAAACTAGGAATTGCTGAAACATTTATGGCTAAACCTTTACCAAACAATCCCTGGTTTCCATGACCCTGGGACAGAAGGCTTTTGAAAACAATGTTGGAAAAGGAGAAAATGCTGGTAACCAGCATTTTCTCCTTTTCCAACAATGATTACCATCGTATCAGAGAGCTAAAGCTCATTAGTACCATGCTTGAATATGTTGTCTGCAGATGTTTTGAATTTGAACGCATCTAAATTTGTCGTTTGGGAAAGGGTTAAACCTTAGACTCAACCAATTTGAAAGAAATTGCTCATATAAAATTCTGTTTAGCTTAGAAGATAACTTCTGTGTTTGAAGTGATAGAAAACATTGTGAGAAAAGAGAAAATGATGGTAATCCGCATTTTCTTCCTTTCCCACAATGTTTTCAGAAGCCTTTTTCTTCAGATTCATTATAGGATGGGATCGTTTGGCACAGGTTGTCTGTAATTGTGGCTGATGTACATGTAATTGTGACAGTTTCTATAAATAACCTACTATGGTACAGATTGAACCCAGGACCCCTCCATCCCAAGCAAACACTCTATGAAGTCGCTACAAAAGCTTTAGCAAGGCAGTATAAGTGCCCCCTTTTACAAACACAACTTTAATATCTATCTCTGGGATAGACTGGTATTACTATGAACACTGCCGCCATATGAAGATTTGTCCTTAACTCTTTTCCACACAATCAAGGGTTTTAATGACCCTGAAGGAAAAGCCTTTTGAAAACATTGTGGGAAAAGGAGAAAATGCTGGTAACCAGCATTTTCTCCTTTTCCCACCATGTTTTCTAACCTTCCTAAAACAAATTTCAATTTTTGAGTTAAGTTTATTTTGTTGCGTGCAAATGCTTTCAATTTGGACAATTCTAAAATTTTGTCGTTTGATAAAGAGTTAAATTTTTCATGTACTGTTACTCTATTCCTCAACCAAGTATGTTTTTACAGTGGGTGCCAATGTAACATAATTTAATATTTACTTCTAAGGTGGTTCAACCAATGGAAATTTCAAATGTCCAAAGTTCGATTCTGCAAACTGTCCAGCTAGATGTTCCAGCTTTGATGCTAATGGTTGTCTTTTATGTACCTGCAATGGTAAGTTCCATGTTTTTGAAATATAGACAATAGTCAACTAGCGTGTGATATCAAAAATCTGTCACTAGGATGTGAGGTGATGTGGTTGAAAAAAGGAGTCAAAAGGATGATTTTTTTTTTGACCGCATTGTACACCACATTCGAGTGACAGATTCTTTGATATTTGATTCTTTGATTATTCTTTTTATCATACACCTAATTCATCCTTTGTTTTTCTATGATTATTAAGAATCTGACAAAGAAAGGGAGAGGAAATGGTAGCAATTTACTCCCTGCTTTCTGCTGGGGAAGAATATATATTTCTAGTACAAAATTTAGAATTGGCATCAAGCTTCACAGCTCGGCTGTTTTCTAAGAAAGCGTGGAGGTAGCCTTGACCTCATCTGCGTGGACTTTGACATTTTGTGATACCTACAGTATGCCATTATTGAATTACTGATGATATTTACTTCAGACTCAGATTAGTCATTGACTATCTAAATGGTAACCTATATCAGTATGGCAGGTAACCATCAAAATATTTTCGACACAGTTAGGCCCCTTTTTATACCCCCCAACCTACATAGTAGAGGCGGGTATACTGGATTCACCATCTCTGTCTGCATGTCCGTCTGTTGGCCGGTCTGTAAGTCCGTCGATTTGTCCATGTTTTCATTTCCGTGCTCTTACTCAAAAGCCGTTTGACCTGGGACCTTGAAACTTCATACAAGTGTTCCTCATGACCCAAGGAGGTGCCCCATTGTTTTGGGGTCACATGGGTCAAAGATCAAGGTCACAGGTGAACTTTGTTTTCTCTGTGACAAGGTGACGGGGGTATTTGTCCATTTTTGCAACAGTTCTAGTTTGACTCAGAATTTCCACTGAAGATCATTCTATTTCTAAAGGCAACTGTAGCCAAGTGCTGGCACCTGCATCAGGTGCCCTTGTGTTCTGGCAGTTAAATGGGGGACGTTTTGTGATTTATTTTTCTCCATACACATTTTACACAGCAAATCAAAGTTTTCAAGGTAGTAAAATTTCAATTGACTGGAAATGACCCTAAGGAAGGAGGCTGTTGAAAACATGTGAGAAAAGGAGTAAGTAAGATATAACATGCATGATTATTGTTTTGCAGGATCTGTAAAAACTACATTCAGTCCATTCGCAGCCTGTCCTGTATTTGACAGCGCCCAGTGCAACCCATCATGTTTGAAACTCAATAAAAATGGATGCATGTCATGTGACTGTGCAGGTGCAGATATAGAGATTGGCTCTTTACCAAACAACAAAATTTTAAACATGTCCAAACTCAAGGGATTTGCAGACAACAAATTAGTTATTGCTAAAACAGTGGGATTTGTCTTTGAAAGGATAGAAAAAGAATTGAAAACATTGTGGAAAAAGGAGAAAATGCTGGTTACCAGCATTTTCTCCCTTTCCCACAATGTTTTCCAAAAGCTTTCTTCCTCAGGGTTGTTGATACACGGAATTGTTTGGTAAAGGGATACCCTCATGCAACCTACCATTTTCATGGATCTTGAACTGTAACTTTTTACATACATGTTGAAAAATGGGGACATTTATAAAAATCAAAGTGCTGTAAGCACTGTAATAGGTCGACACTGAATAATTACAGTGGTTTGAAATCACAAATCAGATGGTAGATGTTTGAACTATGTATTGGACAAAATATCCTACACCGTTACAAATGAGCTACGTAGGATCCCACTTTTTTAAACTGTCTTTTACAAATTAGTAGTTTAATGATTGGTTAAAATATAAGTTATGTTTGCCAGTCGACAGCAATAGAACGTAAAAGATATGTGACAATTCTGATCAGCGATACCCATTATCAAGTTTTAGATATCACTCATCATGAACAGCAGTACCTACCAACCCTTTAAAAGAGTGAAAAATACATATATTCTTTTCTGTAACTTTGGCAACTTTGGTAACTGTATTGTAACATATAAAAGCCGTATAACATATGTCTGCATTATAACTTTGGAATTGTTTACTTTTGGCTGCTTGTAGGCCTTTCATTTTTCCATTTTGAACAAGACATCGAATTCATCTTGACAAACTGTCCTACTTATTTTTTAGCGGGCCAAATCGCCCAATCCAGACGTCTGCTGGCAAATTTCTCCTACATTATACTTTCAAAGAATGTAGATACCCAATAGCTCCCTAACCGTCAACTCTTTACCAAATGATAGAATTTTAGAAATGTCCAAATCAAAAGCATCTGCACATGGCGATTAAATGTAGACCAAATGATGATCTGAATCGTTGAAAGGGTAAAAAAACATGGGAAAAGGAGAAAATGGTAACCTGCGTTTTCCCCTTTTCTCACAATGTTTTCAACTTCTTTCTCATGGGCATTAACAAAGGATAGTTTGGTTAAGAGTTAAAACACTCAGTTAATCGACTAGCCTTTTACAGTCAGGAAAACAATGTCAAACATTAGGCTTCAATTTCATGGTCGTTTTTTTTTTTCCCCATATACATCCCAAATAAACAGACAATTAGATCTAAGATATGAACGTCTGTGATATTAAATTGCATTGCGTTCAAAGGACAGTCTGATCTTTATCTTTTATTGTCTTCAAAAGCGACTTTACTTGTCTATAGCCAACACAGGTAATTGTATTTGAGTCATTCAAATCAGTAAGAGCCTAACTGCGGTAGCCTTGATCTCTTTATCTGAAATGTGGAAAGGATGAGAATCGACCAATGTGGAATAGCTGATGAGACAAACATGTTGCTGACATTTGCACGCTTAGAGCGCTAAATTGTTAAAAAAGACATGTTAAGCTTAGAAAAGCAGCCTAAATCTTGCAGGACCATTGCTGTCTTGAGTAGAATAACTCGGAAAACTGGCATGACAGATCCAAGATCTGACTGCATGTTCTGAGCAGTCTGATCTGAATCTGCACTCTCTGCAAAGACTTTTTCCCTGGTCCGTTGATTCAGATATGGAGAATATAACAGTAAGTGAGATTATTTGTGTGACCGTTTCAGAGTTTTTTTATCCTCGATGAAAATGTTCTATTTGACAAAATTTCGAAATTCTTTCAAATGGGTGAAAAACGCTGTGGAAAAAAGAGAACATGCTGAATAAATACAGTTTTTCCAACTATATTTTCAAAGCCACACAGGATTGTTTGGTCAAGGGTTTACAGACTGATTCCAGTCTGTAGAAACTCACCAAGAAGAAACATGTAAGTGAGTGTAAAATGGTAGTGCCATGGCTGGAAGGAGAGGAAAAGGGACTGTGAAAACAATTCAACCCTTATCCCGCTAAAACATTGAAATGAAATTTCAAACCGGTGGTAAAACCCAAATAATTCTATGTCAAACTTATTCTTTTTTGGAAAAAGAAATATCTCCTTATCGGACAGTATACATCCAAGATCAGACTGCACATTCTGTGCAGTCTGATCTTGATCTATACTATCCGCAACAGGTCAGTGAGTCGCACTTAGCAGCCTAGGGGTTAATACATCATACGCTGAAAATGCGTAATCAGTCAGTATTGCGAATGGACAGTCTGGGTACTAAGGTTGCAAGCAATGAATCGCCAGTACATTCTGAAAATGTTTACGTAATGGCCTCTCCGCGAGGGCCATAACCTTTACACAACTCTATACCCTTTGTCCCCACAGCTTCACACGCTTCACCTCGTTAACATTAAACGACCAGCCGGTTACTATTTTAAACTTACGGCTGTTATGAGTTGCATTTACATCAGTTTTCTCTAAGGCAGAGCAATCTAAATTTTCAAATTCTTTTCAAGCAATGTTTCCTGTTGCGATTTTATTCCTCTCAAGACCAAAATGACCTATTATCTTTTCAACACCTGCTACATATACGGAGAGCACTTGTCACAACTCGGCTGATCCCGTAACTACGCATAACTATCAACGGATCACTTGAAATTTGCCGAATGACATGGACAGCAGACGACTACAAGATGTGTTCACATCACCCAATACACTTTAATCGCACTCATTTCATTCATAAAGTTGCTGCTAATTACTGACCCAATTTCTTATAATCGTGTTGAAAGTAAACTGCTCCAGTTTTTGCTGGCCAGAGATTTTGATGATACTGTAATTATGACATACTTCAATACTAAACAAATTGTAGCCGCCGTTTATTACATAAATGAAAAGTTATTATGGGATTACTTGACATTACTTAACGCCTGTTTACCGCTAATTACTATTCCTGCGCTTATCTGAGTCAAAAGTGCGGTTATCTGGGTCAAAAGTAGTTTTTGTAATAAGGTCATCACAGCAGGTATAAGCGTTAAAACGCTGTAAGTAAAAGCTGTTCTGAGTTGCAGTTACACCAGTTTGCCCTGAGTAGACGGGTTTCCGAAGTTCTCCATCTCTCTAATCGGTCTACCACCCGATTAACAAAGCACTTGCAATTTGTTGAGGCTATGTTAACAACAAAATATCAAATTTTCACATTATACTGTTTTGTTCCTCGGCAAGGCATTTTTCCTGACTTAGTTCTGGTAGGTGAACCATGGGGCACAGATAGGTGTACTATTTCTTCAGCAGGAAAAAAATAGTGATGAAAACTGCTGACTACTTGCACTGTGATACTTTTACAGAGCTTTGAACCAAATTAGTGCAAATATTTAGAGGCCATAATGGCAAGAATGTGTTAAGAAAAATTAAATTTAGAGATTAACCTGTAAAATTTTGGGCTGGGCTTTTTTCCTGCAGACTTGATACTGGTAAATGAACCTTAAAGCATGGATAGGCATACTGTTGCTGCAAAAAGACTGTGTTAATTACTCATATAATGGAACTGTTTACAAAAGTATCCCAAGTTTTCAAGAACCTGATGGAGGGAGCTTTTGAAAATATTGTAGGAAAAGGAGATTTGAGAATATGCTGGTTACCAGACATTGTTTTCAAAAGTCCTCCTTCCTAAGGTTGTTAACCCTTTAAGTGCTTTATAAACAGACATTTTCATTGAAGAATTTTTTCTAAGGGAGGGGGTTGCCTTTTGACTGTTGTGTTTCAGCAAAGCAGACAGTGTAGACAAAGATCAGACTGCACGTTTTTGATCTGCACTGGCTGCAAACGCAATTATGGTAGTGAAAGGCACTTTAACCCTTTACCACACAATGCCAACTTTTAACTACTCTGAGAAAGAAGGCTGCGAAAGAAGGTGGGTTGCCCTTTGACTGTTGTGTTTTTTTAGCAAAGCAGACAGTGTAGATCAAAGATCAGACTGCACATTTTGTGCTGGCTGATCTTGATCTGCACTGGCTGCAAAGGCAACTATAGTAGTGAAAGGCACTTTACCACACAATGCCAACTTTTAACTACTCTGAGAAAGAAGGCTTTTGGAAACATTGTGGGAAGAGGAGAAAATGATGGTAAGCAGCATTTTCTCCTTTTTCAATGTTTTCCACCCTTCCACAGACAAATTTCAATTCTTTAATTACATGTATGTATACTTATTTTGTTGTCTGCAATGGCTTTGAATTTGGACTTTTTTTGTTTAGTAAAGGGTTAAAGGTTAAAACTTGGAATTGTGTGGTAAAGGTTTAACCCTTTACCATACAATCACGACTTTTAACGACCTTGAAGAAAAGGGTCTTTTGAAAACATTATGGGCAAAGGAGAAATTGCTGGTAACCAGCATTTTATCCATTTCCCACAAGGTTTTCACCCTTACCAAAACGAATTTTAACTTTGAGTCACATTTATTTTGTCATCTGCAAATGCCTTGAATTTGGACTAGTCCAAAATTTTGTCTTTTGGTAAAGGTTTAAGTAATATCATACTCAAACTTCATAACACAGGTATCACCAGGATTTTAACGACAGCAAATCCAGTCTCTCCACAAAGTAATAAAACAGGAACCAGTTCAACTTCAGGTCAGTCTGGAACAGGAAGCGGAACTTTGATAGGTACAGGATGTCCCACATTTGATGTGTCATGTCCAGCTGGCTGTGCCTCCGTTGATGACAAGGGATGCCTCTCATGCTCTTGTCAAGGTATGGTATGCTCAGATCCTTTACTCTTTGCTGGAGGAGAAAAATTGTACACTTGTCTATATAGAAAGCATTCTCAGACAACAAACACTGCTCAAACAATGCTTGTTGTCTTTGAAAGAAGATAAAACATTGTTCGAAAAGGAGAAAATGCTGGATACCAGTATTTTATCCTTTTCTCACAATAGACTTAACTCTTTACACAATGACAAACTCTAGACTTGTCCAAACTGACAGACCGAAAGCTTTGCAGACAGCATATTAAAAGTAGCCCAATGATGATTTCTGAATTTGAATGAGTAAAAAACATTGTGGGAAAAAAGGAGAAAATGCTGGTTACCTTTTCTAAATTTCTCCTTTTCCTACTATGTTTTCAAAGGCTTTTTCTAGAAGGTAGTTAAAGCACAGGATTGTTTGGTAAAGGTTGATTTCAAGCATTTTCTCATTTTTCCACAATTTTCTCCACCCTTTCAAAGACAGATTCCACTGTTTGAATCATATTTAATTTGTTAACCGTGTTTTGCACTTTGTGCAGTCTGATCCTGAAATAGATGTGCCAGTGCATTGTATATAATAGCAGCTAAGTTTGTGTGAAACTTTACCTTATACCAGACAATCCTGAGTTTTAACAACCTTGTGAAAGGAGACTTTTGAAAACATTGTGGAGAAAGGGAAAAAAGGCTGGTAACAATGTTTGCTGCTGTTCCTGATACAAGTCCCACCCTTTGTCACCTTGTGACACATTTATTTTGTTGTCTGCATATGCTGATAGTTTACACAAGTACAAAATTTTGTCTTTTGATAAAGAGTTAAGTATATCAGCTGTACACTGTTTGTTATGTAAGACTGATGGGATAGGTATATGTAGATGTATTTGTTCTGTTTTCACAGCTACAACCAAAGATACAGGGTCGCAGACCACAGCAATCCCAGGAAATATGAACAACTGCCCTGAGTTTGATATTTCATGCCCATCAGGTTGCGCCAAAATTGATGCAAATGGATGTCTGTCATGTTCATGTTCAGGTTAGTTTTCACTGATTTTTTAACATGAACCCACACAATCACAAGTTTTAATGACCCTGACAGACAAGTTTTGCGTGGGCTTATATAGTGCTGGTGACCAGCATTTTCTTCTTTTCACACAATGATTTTTACACTTCTGAACACATATCCCATCATTTGAGCCACATTTAATTTGTCCTTGGCCAATACTTTCAAATTGTAAAAGTCTAAAATATTTTTGTCTGGTAAAGAGATGATTAACTCTTTACCAGACGACAAAATTGTCCAAAATGGAAGTATTTTGCAGACAACAAATTAAATGTGACTCAAAAACTGAAAGTTGCCTTTGAAAGGGTAGAAAACATTGTGGGAAAAGGAGAAAATGCTGGTGACCAGCATCTTCTCCGATTCCCACAATGTTTTCAAAGGCTTTCTTTCTCAGGGATGTTAAAAATTGGGTGTGTGGTAAAGAGTTAATTAAAGTGGATAAAATCAGTATGTTGGAAAGAAAAAAATGGATAATACAATTTTATAGATGTTCAGAATATCCCATAAAGCGGCAGAAGGTGTAGATTTGGCTGGGCCCGTTTTCAAGCTAATCAGCCCTTTATCACAGCAAAAATTGCTTGTTTGATAGGAAAGCATGTTTCCTATATTTGGCCATTGGTTTCTTGCTGTGCTCAATGCAAGCTGAGCCTGGTATCACAGTCAGTAGTATACAGGACATGAGATGGGGGGGTGCTGGTCCGAGTCACTAGCTTGGCCACCTTCATTTTCTTTCCAAGGATTGATGATAGTAATTGTGACAGCATTCATTTCTCTGTCACTGCTTATCACTGTTTTGACGATGGTTATGTGGGAAAGCAACCAGTGGCTTGGGAAGAATATTGTGAAGAGTGTTGTTAGATAAAAATCTAGGAAAGCATGGCCACCGGGTTCTGACAGAAATAATTATAAACACAATACAAATAAAGAAACAAAATCTCCAACATGACATACCTACCAATAAGAGTGAGTATCTTATATGCTTCTTATTGCTCTTCTGTTGCCCTATTTTAGCTTGGCTTGTTTTCAAAGACAACCTCGAGGTGTTGCCACAGCCCTCTCATTATTGTTCACATCATTGTCATGCGAAAACTTTGACATTTTCTCATATCTCTTTAATCCTTTAACACACAGTCAGGAGTTTTAACAACTGAATTGATTGATTGATTGTATGGTGTTTAACACCGTTTTCAACATTATTTCAGTTATATTGCGGTGGCCAGTGCACCTGTCCATGCTTTCCTGGAGTTTCTTTTACCAGTACTCCGCACAATATTCTTTCCAAGCCACTGGCTGCTTTCCCACACAACCATCATTGAAATAATGGTCAGCGGTGAGAGAGGAATGAATCCTGTTGCAATGACTATCATCAGTCATCTGAAAGAAATTGGCAAAGCCTGGGATCGAACCAGCGACCTCCTGTGTTCAAGTCCTGTACGCTACCGACTGAGCCATGGGGCTTGGCTTTAATGACTGAAAAGAAAGAAGGCGTTTGAAAATATTGTATGAAAAGGAGAAAGTGCTGGTAAGTTAGTAGCCAGCATTTTCTCCTTTTTGCCACAATGTTTTCTACCCTGTCAAAGACAGAAATCATTATTTGAACTTCATTTATTTTGTTGTCTACATGCGCTTCCAATTTAGTCAGGACCAAAACTTTGTAGTTTGGTAAAGAATTTGAATTACTGAGGATGTTTACTTCAAAATTATGAAAGTTATTTACCATGAGAAGCAAATCCCGTATCACAGGGGCAGATAACCTTCAGAACATTTACATAGTTATGCCCTCTTTTGAACTCTTTACTAAACAATGAAATTTCAGACTTGTCCAACTTGAAACCATTTGCAGATGACAAATTAAGTGTGTCTCAGATGAATTGATTTATGTAAGGTTAGAAAGCATTGTGGGAAAGGAAAATGCTGTTTCTCCTTTTACCCACAAATTTTTCAAAAGCGGTCTGTCGCAGGGTTGCTGAAACTCCTGATTGTGGGGTAAAAGGTTAAATTGTAGTATTCACTGGAAAAGCACCCACAGCTGATCACTTCCAGCCCCATGCTGTGCTCTTGTTTCTTTCTGTACAGCAAGCCTACAAGGTCAAGAGTCAAGGTCAACAGCCTCTCCAGGGTCAGGGAATGTCAACAGTTGTCACACATTTGATGTTTCATGTCCAACCAGTTGTACTAAGGTGGATGCTAATGGTTGCCTTTCTTGTTCCTGTACAGGTTTGGCTGATAAACACTTTACCACACAATCCCAAGTTATACTGACCCTGAAAGAGAAGGCCTTTGAAAACACTGTGGGAAATGGAGAAAATGCTGTTACCCAGCATTTTCTCCTTTTCCCACAATGTTTTCTACCCTATCATAAACAAATCATTGTTCAATCTACATTTAATTCATTGTCTGCAAATGCTTTAAATTTGGTTTAGTTCAAAATTTTGTCATTTGGTAATGACTAAACTCTTTACCAAACAACAAAATTTTGGACTCATCCATATTGAAAGTGTTTGTAGTTGTAAAGTAGGATTTTGACATAAATGATATAATTTGTCGGGGTAAAGGTTGGAACATCGTAAGAAAGGGAGATAATGCTGGTTACCAGGATTTTATCCTTTTCCTGCATTGTTTTCAAAAGTCTTCTTTCTCGGGCTCGTTTAAATTTTGTTTTGTTTGGTAAAGGTAAAACTGTCATGTTACATACATTATTTTAACATGCCTGCAGTTGACAATTTCTGAGTATATTGTGGGGAAAAGAGCAAGTGCTTTCTCCTCTTAGCACAAGTTTTAGCTCGGCTGTTTTCGAAGAATATGTTGAGGTATAATCGTAGCCCTGGCGGCTGCATTGTCATCTGGTCTCAGTCGTTCAAAAACCTTGACATTTTCAAAAACTTTGACATTTTATATTACATGTATATCTGTCATTACTGAAGATGTTTACTTCAAACTCGGCCGAGTTGTTTGCTATCAACAAGGGCAGGTAATCATCAACAAATTTTTGACAGTTATGCCCCTTTTTCAATTTGAATTTTCACTGAAAATCAGGTGTTTGCACCCGCATGCGATGCTCTTGTTTCATATGCACTTCTCAAAGAACAATGAAATTTGTATCTGAAAAAGGTAGAAAACATTGTGGAAAAAGGAGAAAATGTCTACCAGCATTTTCTGCTTTTTCCACAATGTTTCCCACCCTTTCAAAAACAGACACTATCATTTCTGCCACATTTAACTCCTTACCACATCATCCAGAATTTTAATGACCTTGACAAAGTAAACTTTTGAAAACACTGTTGGGAAAGGAGAAAATGCTGGTTACCAACATTTTCTCCTTTTCCCACTACATTTTCTATACTTTTACTGAAAATTTCATCACTTGAGCCACATTTGTCATCTATAAAAGCCTTCAGTTGTCATCATTTGTCATCTATAAAAGCCCACTTGTCTTAAATTTTGCCGTGTGTTAAAGAGTTGATTTGCAAATATTGTCATCTGGTAAAGAGATACCTTTTTCTTTTACAGGTGGAGACTTACAAACCAATTTTAACCAAACTTTACACATACTGTATGTAATAACACTCATGAAGTATTTCATTATAAAGCTATTGTTTCACATTCATTTTGTCCTTCTTTTTTACTATAGGAAGTTCAGGAAAGCTTGGCTCCACATCAACAATATCCCCAGGGTCAGGAAATATCAACAGCTGTCCCACATTTGATGTCTCCTGTCCCACACAGTGTACCAAAGTTGACGCCCTCAGATGTTTGACTTGTTCCTGTACAGGTTAGTATTATATAACCCTTTACCACACATTCCCAAGTTTTAACAACTCTGCAAGAGAAGTCTTGAAAACATTGTGGGAAAAGAGAAAATGCTGGTAACCAGAAATTTTTCTCCTTTTTCCACTATGATTTTAGCCTATCATAGAAAAATCCAGTCATTTGAGCCACATTTGAATTGTCGCCAGCAAATGCTTTGAATTTGGATGAGTCTGAAATTTTGTCAAAGAAATAATGAGCAAAGGATAAAGTTTCAGACTTATCCAAATTGCAGAGGACAAATTAACCCTTTCCCAAACGATAAATTTTAGACTGGTCCAAATTGAAAGAGTTTGCAGACGACAATTTTAAATTTGATGAAAATGGCAGAAAGGTCTCAAAAAGGGTAGAAAACACTGTGGGAAAAGGAGAAATTGCTCGTAACGAGCAATTTCTCCTTTTCTCACAGTGCTTTCTAAAGACTTGTACTGCAGACACGTGAAAACCAGGGCTTGTTTGGGAAAGGGTTAAACATGGCTCAAATGATGGCATCTGTCTTTGTAATAATAGAAAACATTGTTGAAATAAGAGAAAATTCTGATAATCAGCATTTTCTCCTTTCCCAACAATGTTTTCAAAAGTGTTTTTTCTCAAGATTGCAAAAACATTGTCTGGTGTTGGGTTAATCTTTTATCAAACAAAATTTTTTACTCTCTGAAATGAAAGCATTTATGGACGACAAACTAAATGTTGAACTTACTGTAAACCTAGAAATGTTTATGCTGAAAATTGTTCATGTTTTTCTGTTGGCGGACATTTTTGCAAAGATAATCGTTCACTATTGACAGAGGTTGGTGAAACTTGCGAATATTAAATAGCTTCCATGAATATGTTAAAATGACTTCTAGTATAGCCCTCAGGCAACAGGATAGCTTAACCCTTTCCCAAACGACAAATTTTGGACTGGTCCAAATTGAAAGAGTTTGCAGACGACAGTTTTAAATTTGATGAAAATGGCAGAAAGTTATCAAAAAGGGGAGAAAACACTGTGGGAAAAGGAGAAATTGCTCGTTACGAGCAATTTCTCCTTTTCCCATAGTGTTTTCAAAAGACTTGTACTGCAGACACGTGAAAACCAGGGCTTGTTTGGGAAAGGGTTAAGGGGTGTTCAATTAATTTACCATTAATCCCCAGTTGTATGCATCAGAAATTTGTTATTGTATAAGGATGAGTAAAATTCGGGCACAACTTCTCATTCAATTTGTTTTCTGGTATTTTCTTACATTTAAAATAATCAGTCAACATGTTAATACTGTATTTTTTCACTCTGGAGGAAAAAAAAAATGAGCAAGTGATGGGAGTGATCCTGTTGCTAGAATGGTACCAGAGAGTAGCAGCAGTTTTGTCAGCACAGCTAACAATGAAGTAAGAGAGGAGATTGTGAAAGGAATTAAAAGAAAAAGGGGAATTTATAGATATTACGATGATGACACATGGGCAGAAAGCTAAAACTGTTGGCGATCTCGTAGCAACAGCCGATTTTGTGACTATTAAAGTTCACGAAGTCAATGCATCTGCGAACTCAGCTAACTTAAGTAGAGCAAAATAATTTCCAGGTTTACAGTATTAGGAAATTTTTCTTTGAAAGAGTAGAATACATTGTTCCTTTGATTGGATAGAAAATGTACTGGGAAAAGGAGAAAGTGCTGACTACCAGCATTTTCTCCTTTTCCAAAAATGTTTTAAAAGTCCTTTTTCCTTTTGGCGCAGAGGGGAGATTTCTACTGTGTAGTTTTTATTATTCCCCACCAAAGGCCAGGGGATATTGTTTTTGCATTGTCTGTCCGTCTGTCTGTTTGTCTGGACAGAATCTGGTATCTTCTAAAATCCTTGTGGAAATTTGATGAAACTTTATATGTGTGATCCTTAAGATAATCCGCTGATAAACTTTAATGTTTTTTTTTTAATGTAATGCCATGTCATGGAAAAAGTGGGCTTTTTTCAGCAGAAGATATCATTTTAACAATTTTTTTTTACTTTTTTGTTTCAATAGGAAATGCTGGAAAGCTTGGTACTTCATCAACCATGTCCCCAGGGTCAGGAAAGGTCAACAGTTGTCCCACATTTGATGTCTCCTGTCCCACACAGTGTACCAAAGTTAACGCCCATGGATGTTTGACTTGTTCCTGTACAGGTTGGTTTTATCCCATTACGTCCTGAAACAAATTTCCAGCAAACTGATATAAAATCATTCCTTGTAATATAAGGATAATCAACATGCATGAAGGTATGACATTATGAATATTTGTGACCAAGCCGTTGCAAATTAACTGACCCTAAAAAGGAAACTTTTTGAAAATATTGTGGGAAAAGGAGAAAATGCTGGTAACCAGCATTTTCTCCTTTTCCCACAATGTGTTCTACCTGTCCCATAACAAATTTCAATTTTTAAGTCACATTTAATTTGTCGTCTGCTAATACTTTCAATTTGTACTAGTCTAAAATTTTGTCGTTTGGTAAAGAGTTAAGAAAATGCTTTTAAGCTTTTGTCACTTTGATTCAAGAGTTGTTTGTCAACTGTACAGCAGCAGCATGCAAATTAGTGACAATTTAACTGTAGAAGTATTTTAACACTTTAGTAAACAATAAAATGCTCAACTCTTCAAAATTGAAAGCATTTGCTGACAACAATTTCTGTCTGGCTAAAATGATGGAATTCCTTTTTGATTGAATAGAAAATATAGAGGGAAAAGGAGAAAATGCTGATTACCAGCATTTTCTCCTTTTCCCACAATGTTTTCAAAAGGCTTCTTCCTTAGGGTCATTAAAACTTTGGATTGTGTGGTAAAGGGTTAATTCTTAGAGTGACTGGATGTCACAAAGTCACAACTCAGAATATCAAACAAGGACATACAAAGCCAATTTACTGATATAGAACCATGAATGCAATCAACAGATATACTGTAGACAACAAAATTGTCAAAAGAACATGGGTCAACATCTGGGTCGGTATTCACCAACCATTCTTAGTCTTATTTTTCAGAATGTTCTGAATTTGAAAGTAACACAACTTCTGATTGACATAACCATTTGGTTTAGCCAATCAGAAGTTGTGTTACTTTCAAATTTAGAAAATCTTGGAGAGAAAGACTAAGAACATTCTTAAGAATTGTTGGTGAATACGGAACCAGATTTCATCTCCATTCAGGTACCTTTATACTTTTTTCACAGAGCATGACTCCTATATATGAGCCGTGCTCTGGCAAAAGGGGGCTTAATGCATCTCCGCGATGCATTGTACCAAGCAAGCCATCATATAATTATGGATCCATAATAGCCATTTTTTTAATCAACCGACTAAATTATGAGGTAGAATGGTCCTTGAACATACAGAAAATTGACCAATAGCGAAAAGTTTCGGCCCAGGTCAGCCTGCGCAGACTGCGCAGGCTGACCTGGGTCGATACTTTTCGTAGATGCATTAAGCCCCGTTTTCACAGAGCACAGTTCATATTGTTTCAGGTATTGTTAAAACAAGTACAGCACCATCTACTGGCAGAAACACGGCGAGTGTTGGACCTTTGAGCCCAGGCAATTCCTGCCCTATGTTTGATACAACCAAATGTGAGGCTGCTTGCATAGCGATAGATGTGCATGGTTGTTTGACTTGCGAATGTCTTGCTACACAAGGTAATGTCACATGTCTTCTTAACCCTTTACCACACAGTCCCGACTTTTAACGACCCTGAGAAAGAAAGCTTTTGAAAACTTTGTGGGAAAAGGAGAAAATGCTGGTAACCAGCATTTTTATCCTTTTCCCACAATGTTTTCTACCCTTCCCAAATCAAATTTTAATTTTTGAGTCACCTTTCTTTTGTCTGTCCATTTGGACCAGTCTAAAATTTTGTTGTTTCGTAAAGAGTTAACTCTTTTGGCACTCAAAAAATCCAACAGATACTTTCATAAGATCCAACCAATCACTACTTTTAAGATACATCCTTACAGCCAGACGGAAGAAATGCTGTGAAAATTTGTAAGACTGTAGAATGGTTCAAAATTTAGTCAGCTGTGTAAACATACATTACTGATATATGTAAGGGATAAAAACATATATCGGAAGTCTTCGTTTTAAAACCAGAAATGTCACAGCAGTGATTTCTTTGATGGCCTCTAGAAAATGAAATCCATTTTCTATTAGTTGTAGCCTATGCAACCTTGCAACCATCAGGGGCAAGATTTGGCAGGAAGATACAAGAATGATTAAAGCTTGATAAAACAAAGATGAAACAGGTTAAAAACTGGCTGAAAATGAGTATAGATGTATCTTTAAGGTTTCCTTTATCCACAATGTCTAAGCAATGCAGACAGTGTAGATAGAAGAATAGACTGCATGTTTTGTGCAGTCTGATCTTGATCTACACTGGCATTAAAGGCAACTTTAGTTTTGAAAGATGTGTTAAAACTCCCTTTTCCTAGAGCAGTGCAAAAATCTAATTTTGACAGAGCCATCCACACAGCGAGTACCAGAATCAACAATCTCTACTGTTGGCCCAACAACATTTCAACTTATATCGACAACACAACTACAAACATCAGGCACATGTCCACCTGTTCGTTGTTCACCTACATGCAATAATGTTGTACTGGATGCAGACAATTGTCCTGTATGTAGATGTCAGTCGTCAGACCAACCAATAGTGTGACAATTTAACAATCAAAACAGTGAAAACATTAACATGTGTTTTTAAGTTTGAATGTATTAAAAGGGTCCATCATACTTGAGTCTATAGTTCTTATGTGTGTTGGTGTTTCACTTTTTACCACAAGATGCCGACATTTAGTGACCTTTGAGGTGGCCCTGGCTGGGTAGCTTAGTGATTAGCATATCTGACTCGTGACCTGGTAGTTGCAGGTTTGATACCCAGTTGAGGCAAACTTTCTTTCCGGGGATTTTTCGCCTCTCATCTTTGATGCATGCGAGAAAAATACCTAGTGATTTGGAAAGAAAGTTGTGTCAGTACTGGTGTTATAAAGCCCGGAAACACATGTGTAGGTGCACTGACCGCCATGATATGACCTGTGCTGTTAAAAGGGCATTAAACTCCAGTACAAACAAACAAACAAAAGTGAAAAGGCTTTTGAAAACTTTGTGGAAATATGGAGAAAATGCTTGAAACCAGCATTTTCTCCTTTTCCTGTAATGTTTTCTAGCATTCTAAAGAGTCTGAAATGCTTTCAACTTGAACTAACCTGAAATATTGTCCTTTGGTCACGAGTTAACATTTTCAACATTATTTCAGTTGACTTGCAGTAGCCAGTTCACCTAGCCATACTTACCTGGAGTTTCTTTTACACGTACTTCACTCAGCATTCTTTCCAATTCACTGTCTGCTATCACGCATAAACATCATTGAAAGAATGTTAACCCTTTAGTTTACCAAACAACATTTTAGACTGGTCTAACCTGAAAGCATTTGCAGACGATAAGTTGGTTATTGTTCAAATGGTGAGATATATGTCTTTGATAGGACAGAAAAGATTGCGGGGGAAAAAAAAGAGAAAATGCTGGTCACCAGATTTTCTCTTTTTCCCACAATATTTTCGAAAGGCGTGTTCCTCATGGTCATTAAATCTCAGGTACACGTAAAGGGTTAAAAGCAGTAAGAATGGAATGAATCCTGTCCGAATGCCTACCATCAATACTGGTAAGGGATTTAGTCAAGCTGGGAATCACTGTCCCCAAATGCTATTTTAGTTTTTGACAGGTTGCATTCGGCTACAGAGATGATTGCAAAAAAAAATGGTGTGCACATTTTAACTCACGCATTCTCCAAAATTGACGACAAAACTAGAATTTGGACATACCTGTTGCTTGCATATTTAATAATCCTTTGTTTCAAACACAAATACTTTTTATTTAATTGCTAAACATAAAAATGAGTTTAACACTTAAGGTGCTGAATAAATGAGACGCAAATTTCTCCTCAATACTAAAAGCCTAAACATTGCTGTTTCAAAGTTGATTTCAACAGAAAGCAAATACCATATCGGATAGTGTAGATCAAAGATCAGACTGCATATTCTGTACAGTCTAATCTTGATCTACACTGTCCGCAAAAGTTCTGTGAGTCACGATTAGCAGCTTAAGGGTTAATTCATCTTTTACTTGAGATGATTGCTGTTCTCAAAATAGACTCAAAATAGCTACCAATTTTGTTATTTTTGTCCAGATTTATTTGTTATAAATGAATTCTAAAAGTGCTATTGGTAATGAAACGTTTTTAGCTCACCTGAGCACAAAGTGCTCATGGAGAGCTATCGTGATCGTGCTGTGTCCGGCATCCGACGTGCGTCGTCCGTTGTCAACTTTTTACTTTGTGTATGCTCTAGAGGCCACTTTTCAGTCCGATCCTCATGAAACTTGGTCAGAATGTTTGTCTTGATAAAATCTCGGAAGACTTTGAAATTGGGTCATGTGGGATCAAAAACTAGGTCACTAGGTCAAATCTTAGAAAAACCTTGTGTACGCTTAGAAAAACCTTGTGTACGCTCTAGAGGCCACATTATCAGACCAATCCTCATGAAACTTGGTCAGAATGTTTGTCTTGATAAAATCTCGGACAAGTTTGAAATTGGGTCATGTTGGGTTAAAAACTAGGTCACTATGTCAAATCCTAGAAAAACCTTGTGTACGCTCTAGAGGCCACATTTTCAGTCCGATCCTCATGAAACTTGGTCAGAATGTTTGTCTTGATAAAATCTCAGATGAGTTTGAAATTGGTCAGGTTAAAACTAGGTCACTATGTCAAATCCCAGAAAAACCTTGTGTATGCTCTAGAGGCCACATTTTCAGTCCGATCATCATGAAACTTGGTCAGAATGTTTGTCTTGATACAATCTCAGACGAGTTTGAAATTGGGTCATGTGGGGTCAAAAACTACATGTAGGTCACTAGGTCAAATCTTAGAAAAACGTTGTGTACGCTCTAGAGGCCACATTTTCAGTCCGATCCTCATGAAACTTGGTCAGAATGTTTGTCTTGATACAATCTCAGATGAGTTTGAAATTGGGTCATGTGGGGTCAAAAACTACATGTAGGTCACTAGGTCAAATCTTAGAAAAACATTGTGTACGCTCTAGAGGCCACATTTTCAGTCCGATCCTCATGAAACTTGGTCAGAATGTTTGTCTTGATAAAATCTCAGACGAGTTTGAAATTGGGTCATGTGGGGTCAAAAACTACATGTAGGTCACTAGGTCAAATCTTAGAAAAACATTGTGTACGCTCTAGAGGCCACATTTTCAGTCCGATCCTCATGAAACTTGGTCAGAATGTTTGTCTTGATAAAATTTCACACAAGTTTGAAATTGGGTCATGTGGGGTCAAAAACTAGGTCACTAGGTCAAATGTTAGAAAAACATTGTGTATGCTCTAGAGGCCACATTTTTAGTCCGATCCTCATGAATCATGGTCAGAATGTTTGTCTTGATAAAATATCATACAAGTTTGAAATTGGGTCATGTGGGGTCAAAAACTAGGTCACTAAGTCAATCTTAGAAAAACCTTGTGTGCACTCTAGAGGCCACATTTTCAGTCAGATACTTGTGAAACTTAATCAGAATGTTTGTCTTGATAAAATCTCGGACGAGTTTGAAATTAGGTCATGTGGGGTCAAAAACTAGGTCACTAGGTCAAATCATAGAAAAACCTTGTGTAAGCTCTAGAGGCCACTTTTCTGTCCGATCCTCATGAAACTTTGTCAGAATGTTTGTCTTGATAAATTCTCAGACAAGTACGAAATTGGGTCATGTGGGGTTTAAAAACTAGGTCACTAGGTCAAATCTTAGAAAAACATTGTGTGCGCTCTAGAAGCCACATTTTCAGTCAGATATTTGTGAAACTTGGTCAGAATGTTTGTCTTGATAAAATCTCGTACGAGTCTGAAATTGGGTCATGTGGGGTCAAAAACTAGGTCACTAGGTCAAATCTTAGAAAAACCTTGTGTGGGCTGTAGAGGCCACATTTTCAGTCAGATACTTATGAAATTTGGTCAGAATTTTTGTCTTGATAAAATCTCGGACGAGTTTGAAATTGGGTCATGTGGGGGTCAAAAACTAGGTCACTAGGTCAAATCTTTAAAAAACCTTGTGCGCGCTCTATTGCCCACATTTTCAGTCTAATACTAATGAAAGTAAGTCAGAATCTTTGTCTTGATGATATCTTGGAAGAGTTTGAAACTGGGTCACCTCAGTTCAAAAACTAGGTCACCAGGTCAAATCTTAGGAAAACCTTGTGTGCACTCTAGAGGATACATTTTCAGTCTGATACTCATGAAACTTGGTCAGAATGTTTGTCTTGATAAAATCTGGGATGAGTTCAAAATTGGGTCATGTGGGGTCAAAAACTAGGTCACTAGGTCAAATTAAAGAAATACCTTGTGGGCACTCTAGAAGCCACATTTTTTGCACAATTGACTTGAAAATTGGTCAGAATGTTTGTCTGAATTAAATCTCAGGTGACTTTAAAATTGGGTCATCTGGGGTAATAAAGTAGGTCACTAGGTCAAATTAAATAAATACCTTGTGGGCAGTCTAGAGGCCACAGTTTTTGCTCAACTGACTTGAAAATGGGTCAGAATGTTTGTCTTAATTAAATCTCAGATGAGTTTGAAATTGGGTCACCTGTGGTCATAAACTAGGTCACTAGGTTGAATCAAAGAAATACCATGTGGTCATTCTAGACGCCACATTGTTTGCTCAATTGACTTGAAAGTTGGTCAGAATGTTTGTCTTAATTAAATCTCGGACGAGTCAGGGTCATAAACTAGGTCACTAGGTCAAATTAAAGAAATACCTTGTGGGCACTTTAGTGGCCACATTTATTGCTCAATTGACCCAAAAATCAGTCAGAGTGGTTGTCTTAATAAAATCTTGGATAACTTCAAAATTGGGTCACCTGGGGACATAATCTAAGTCACTAGGTTAAATTAAAGAAATACTTTGTGGGCAGTCTAGAGGCCACATTTATCACTCAATTGTCTTGAAAATTGGTCAGAATCTTTGTCTAAATAAAATCTCGGATGCGTTTGAATTTGGGATACCTTGGGTCATAAACTAGGTCACAAGGTCAAATTAAACAAATACCTTGTGGGCACTCTAGAGGCCACATTTATTGCTGAATTGACTTAAAAATTGGTCAGAATATTTTTCTTGAACTGGTCAGAATGTTTGTCTTAATAATATCTCAGATGAGTTTTAAATTGGGTCATTATAACCCTGGAGTGAAATTTTGCCTATTGACTCAGGTGAGTGATCCAGGGCCATCATGGCCCTCTTGTTCAGTTTGTCCTTGGTGATGTATGTCACTAAAACTACAGATTAGCTGCAATACAGGTTAAACCAACAAAACAGAAAGTCAGTGCCATGCTGTAACTTTTTGCCTAGAAAATTCATGATGGGCTCGAGACGGTACGGTGAACAATTAACGTCCAAATATCAAACAAAGCATCGTAAACACCTTGTTTTTGAGACTATTTCAGTGAGCTACTGGGCTTAGAAATTTATTTTGTACATATAAATACTTATAAAAGGGTGAGGAAATTATGTAATATAATTACGTATAATACATGTGAACACAATGGCAAAAACAAGAAAATATTATTAATCTTTAACTCTTTACCAAGCGACAAAATTTTGGACAGGACCAAATTGGAAGCATTTGCAGATGACAAATCAGATGTAGCTCAAATGATGATTTCTGTCTTCCATAGGGTAGAAAACATTGTGGGAAAAGAAGGAAAATGCTGGTTACCAGCATTTTCTCCTTTTCCCACAATGCTTTCAAAAGAATTCTTCCTCAGGGTCGTTAAAAGTCGGGATTGTGTGGGAAAGGGTTAAAGCGCTGAATAAACCTAAAATATATTTCCAGTACAGAAAAAAGATCCAACTAATCAAAATTTCATGGTTGCTTTAGTCTAAAATATTTCAGTAAAGCAGACAGTGTAGATCAAAGACCATGTTTTGTGTAGCCAGATCTTGATCTACACTGGCAGCAAAGGAAGCTTAGTTGTGAAGAGACTTTAAGGGTTAAAATCAATTTCTCCTTTTGCCACATTTCTTTTTCAAAAATGAGGATATATTTGGAGGAATTGAAAATGGCTTTTGGATGACATGTCAAAAAATTGGGTGGAATGAGGCAGTTGCAATTTCTCTTTTTTCCACAATGTTTTTGAATACAGTCAAAATAAAGTGAAATGGTATGTAATGAGTGCAGCTTTATTATGGGTCCAGATTATTGTAATGAGTTTATGTTGTATTCCTTGACCTATTTTCAGACCTTATAGAAATTTGGTAGAAATTCTCAAGTGATCCTGAGCCCTGGTAGTGCAGTCAGTGGTATACAGGACCTGAGGCCAGGGGGGTCACTGGTTTGAATCCCCATCTCAGCCAATCTCTTTCTGGGGATTGATGATAGTCATTACAGCGTGATTAATTCCTCTCTCATACTGTCACACTGTTCTTTGTTTGGTGATGGTTATGTGTTAAAGCGGCCAGTGGCTTAGGAAGAATACTGTGCAAAGTACTGGAACTCTGGAAAGCATGGATAGGTGCACTGGCTGCAGCGATATAACTGACTAACTGAAATAATGTTGTAAACATTAAAACACCAAAAAAACAAACAAATACTCAAGAGACAAAACATTTGCAGAAAAGGGAAACAATTGTTTTCAATGAAAGTGATCAACATTGCGGGAAAAGGAGCAGTTGCTTGTAACAAGCAGATGCCTCTAAACCCACAGTGTCTTTCAAATGCAGCCACAGGCATGAACAGAAAATATGATACAACCAATTGTTTTGTAAAGGGCTGAGTATTGGCAATGTCTGAATAATTGTAATGATTTTTGGCTGCAACAGCTGGTCTAAGATAAGTCTTAACCCTCAACCCTGTATCAAACAGTCCCAAGCTTTAACCCTTTACTACACAATCCCGACTTTTAATGACCCTGTGAAAGAAGCCTTTTGAAAACATTGTGCGAAAAGGAGAAAAAGCATTTTCTCCTTTTCCCACAATGTTTTCTACCCTATTAAAGAAAAATTGCACCATTTTAGCCACATTGAAATTGTCATCTGCAAATGCTTTCAGTTTGGACAAGGCTGAAATTTTGTCATCTGGTAAAGGGTTAATGACCCTAGGGAAGAAAGCTCTTGAAAACATTGTTAGATGAGAAGAAGATGCTGGTAACCAGCCATTTCTCCATTTCCCACAATGTTTTCGTATGTCTCTGTCCTCAGGGTCATTTACTCCTTACCAAACAACAAAACTTTGGACAAGACCAAATGGAAAGCATTTGCAGACGACAAAATAAATGTGACTCAAAAATTGAAATTTGTTTCGGTTATGTTAGAAAATATTGTGGGAAAAGGAGAAAATGCAGGCTACCAGCACTTTCTCCTATTCCCACAATGTTCTCAAAAGTTTGCTTTCTCAGGGTCTTTAAGACTTGGGATTGCGTGGTAAAGGGTTAAAACTCAGAAAGTTGGAATGGGATTTAACTATATTGTATTTTAATGTAATACATTTATGTAGAGGGCATGCAGTTAAGAACTGCATAGACTGTAACATAAGTTCTTTCAATCTGATAATAATCATTCTCTATAGGGCTTTCTGGGAACCTAACCGAGGTTCATTGCTTACAAAACTTGAGTTTCTGCTCAGCTGAGTTTGTGCACACTTCAGACAGTGAACACATTTGTAAAATTCTATACATTTACCATACAATTCCAAGTTTTAAAGACCATGAAGAAGAAGGCTTTTGTGGAAAAATGATAAAATTCTGGTAACCAGCATCTTCCCCTTTTCCCACAATTTTTTTTACCCTGTCATCATTTGAACTGTGTTTAATTTGTCCTCTGTAATTGCTTTCGATTTTGACCCATCCAAAATTTTGTTGTGTGGTTAAGAGTAAATCTAAGGAGAGAGGAAAGGCATCAGTTAAGCACTGAGCCAGTAGTCATGTCAAAGTCTGTGTAGTTTCTAGTGCTGACCCTGCCCATCATGGGATTCAAACCCAGAAAATGTGATGTGAGATGCTGACACCCTACTCCCTACACTAGCATCACCGAAAGTCTTCTAATCTATTTGGAAAAGATTTGTCACTATGAATATACATATTAACTATGTACCAGATGACAACATTTTAGACCAAAATTTAAAGCATTCAAAGGTGACAAATATGCTCAAATGATGGGATTTGTCTTTCACAGGATAGAAAACATTGTGGGAAAAGGAAAAAATGCTCCCTTTCATACAGTGTTTTCAAAAGAAATTGTTAACTCTTTACCAAACAATAAAATTTTACAGCCCAAATTCAAAGCTGTTGCAGGCGACAAATTAAATGCAGCCAAATTGATGAAACCCGACTCTAAAAGGATAGAAAACATTGTGGGAAAAGGAAAAAATGCTGGTTACCAGCATTTTCTCCTTTTCTCACAATGTTTTCAGAAGGCTTTTTCTCCAGGGTCATTAAAACTCCGGACTGTGTAGTAAAGGGTTAACTGAGTATTGTATTTGACTCACAATGTTTAGATAAACAATCCTGGTAACATATTGGGGAGGGTTATAGATATTAGTTCTCTATTTGTTATGTCTTTACATTTCTGGAAACTTATTTCACAGCTTTATCATGGATCCAGATTATTTTGAACAGTGAGTATTTTTATAAATATCAATTTCGTTTTTGGCAATGTCATTATCATAATGTGTAATTTATATTCAAGTGGCGTAATTGTTTTACACCCAGCTCCATCCACCCTCCTCACACACACACACACACACACACACACAGAGCAAAGTGGGTGGGGGTTTACTGGGTTACATTGTCTGCCCTTCCATTTGTAAACAAAATTTTCTGTCCTTTTCTGCTCCCAACAGTTTTCAACCAATTTTGCAGAAACTTAACTCTTTACAAAACAATCCTGAGTTTTAACAACCCTGAAAAAGATGGTATACAGAAACATTGTTGGAAAAGGAGAAAATGCTGGTAACCACCATTTCCTTTCCTCACAATGTTTTCTATCCTGTTAAAGACAATTTTCATCATTTGAGCCACAAGTAAATTGTTGAATGCAAATGCTTCTAGTGCAAATTTTGTAATTTGGTAAAGGGTAAACTGAAAGCCTTCCTGCTATGGGGACCAGGGTATTTCCAATTTTGATTATGGTACACTAGAAGAGGCGTATGGCCCTTTGAACTCTTTCTCTCAGTATAGTGGCAAGGAAATTGATGGACGGTATTTGTTAGCCTGTGACAGTTCTAGTAAGCTCAACGAAAACGTCCCAGTAATATAATAGCCCTGTCCTTGTCTGTGTTGTTGCCTTGTAAAGACTTTCGGCATTTTGTCATATCACTGTCATTACTGAAGATCTTTACTGCAAACTTGGACTAGTTGCTATATGAAAGGGGAACCCATACAACACGGGTAGTTCATGCCCCTTTTTCCATTAAGAATTTTTACTAAAAATCATGTAACTGCAGCTGAGCATTGGCATCTACTTCCAGTTTGTTTTTATGTACTTGTTTTAGCTCCTGTGTGTTGTTATTTGAGTACAGGGCTCTTGCGCTACCTGACAACAAAATTTTTTACTTTTTTATATTAAAAGCATTAGTTTTGCAGATGACAAGTGTGACAGAAATGGTTGAGTTTGTCATTGAAAAAGTAGAAAACATTTTGAAACAAGAGCACCACATGCAGGTGCCAACACTCGGCTGCGGTTGCTTTTTGTGAAAATTCTAAGTCAAAAAAGGTGCATAACTGTTCAATAATATTTTGATGGTTGCCTGCCCTTGTTGTATGGGTTTCCCTTTTTACAGTTAACAAATAGTCGTGTAAATATCTTCAGTAATGACAGAGATATTACAAAATGTCAAAGTTTTTTTTTAAATTTGTAGGTTGAAAAGGGGCATAAATGTGTCAAAAATATTTTGATGGTTACCTGTCCCTGTTGTATGGGTTCTCTTTTTGATAGCTAACAAATGGTCAGAGTTTGAAGTAAATATCTTCAGTAATGACAATTTCTGCATGACGCATAGGATAACGCAGATGACGCAAGGGCTTTGACAATACCTCGACATCTTCTCTAACAAAAAAGCCGAGCTAAAAAAGAGGAAGTGCTTTTTACCAGTATTTCCTCCTCTTCCAACAATATTTTCAAAATCCTTCTTCCTCAAAGTCATTGAAACACATGATTGTGTGATAGTGGGTTAACAAAATAGGCTAGACTAACACTAAGGAGTTGTGAGATTTCAAAATATCCTACAAAACAACCATTTCTACAAGTAGTACATTTCCTAATTCATTGGTTTGGTAGACAAGTTTATTTGAACAGCCATAGATGGCTTTAAAACAATGCGGTCAAAAAAGAAATTGTATATGATAAGCAACTTCTTTTGCCACAATTTTTCACGACTCACCTGCGATTAACTGCATGTTGTTTAACACCATTTTCAACATTGCACCTAGCCATACTTTCCTGGAGTTTTTTTTACCAGCACTACGCACAATATTCTTCCCAAGCCGCTTGCTGCTCTCCCACATAACCATCATGGAAACAACAACCAGCGGTGGGAAAGGAATGAATCCTGTTGGGATGACTATCATCAATCATCGAAAAGAGATTGGCAAAGCTTGGGATTCAACTAGCAACCCCCTGGTTTCGGTTTCTCTATGTTAACGACTCTGAGTAAGAAGCCTGATTGTGTGAAAAGGAAAAAAATGATGTTAAACAGCATTTTCTCCTTTTCCCACAATATTTTCTAACCTGTCAAAGAAAAAGTCCAATATTTGTTATCATTATCCACCTCTTCCTCATCATTTTTATTAGTAGTAGTATCATCATCATCACTATTATTATTATAATCATTATTACCATTTACAGGGTTGAAGAGTACAACATGAAGAGTTTGTTGTATGCTGGTCTGATAACCGGTGGCATTCTTCTAATATTTTACTATCTGTGGTCTTGGTGTAGTGACAGGGAGAGTAAACGAGATGAACAATCAAACAATAAGGGCAAATTATCTATGAAACCAGTTTACGCCCATGAAATAGAGCCGGGAATCGTTGTACTACAGAGTGAAGACGGAGAGTACTTCAAGATTTTAAGAGAGTATGAACTGAACGCAGGGAGCTCTAACTTGTATGGCTCCTTTTCCTGCACACGTCCTGAGAACGCTCAGCCTGGGATACATACCAAAATATCGCAGCAGACGTCAAGTCACAATATGGCCGTGAGGCAGTTTCAGAGTCACGGACCCTCTGCTCCGTTGATTTTTGACTCGGAAGGTACTGAGGGGACACTTCTGGGTGATAATCCAACTGGTACAAATGGTCCGACAGCGAATGTTCATTCCTCCTACAGCCTCATGCCTTAGTGAAGCAGACATTAATTCTTTACCAAATGACAAAATTTTACACTCGTCCAATTTCAAAGCTGCTGCAGACGGACAAGTTAACTCTACCACACGACAAAATTTAGACTTATCCGAGTTGAAAGCATTGCAGACAAAAAAATAATTGTGACTCAAAGATTGAAATCTGCCTATGGAATATTGGAAAACATTGTCGGAAAAGGGGAAAAAAATGCTGGTACAATTAAGACTTTTTACACAATACTAGTAATTGCTCATTTTCTCACAATATTCTCCATGCTGTTGAAAAATGATATTTTCCAGCCCTTCGAGTGTTTGTCTATTTGTGTAATTTGTTGTTTCGCCGCTGGAGTAGCAGCACTATATTTTTCTTTGCTTGGGAATTATGCCTGTGTGTTTCTGTATGACAAGACTTCATATTTCCATTGGTGGAACTCTTCAAATAAAAGGCGAGTTTAGATCTACCGGAACCACGTGTAAGCAAACCTCAACGGCATCATACTTATAAAGTACAATCAAACGCTGCCACCTGCACTAATGGGGGTATACATTACATTGCGATGCTAGTATCAAGCCTTTCTCATTTGCTTTTCCAATTATGGGTTAGTTAACGATTTGGCTATGTTTCGGGAATAGTAGGTTCAAATAAAATTGTGTTGTCTTGTGAGACTTGTTCATTTTCTTACCATAAATGTGCAAGAGCTCAAAGAGAGATAACTATTTGACTGGCAATAATAAGTAATGTCATCTTTAAGATATTTAAACAAAAGTTCACACTACTGCAGGTGAAAAATAGCAAGTCAAAGTGTGTAATATTTACGGATCATCCATCCTTGCAAAATAATTAGTTGGATGATCCATGTTTGCAAAATAATTAATCTAATATGAGTGAATACGTCGGTCCGATGGTACGCCTACATTTTTGTGAATGCAGCAAGTCATGTGATTTCCTTCTTTGAAATAGAGCGGGAAAACAAGTAGATTGTAGATAATAAGACTCTATCGGCCATCCTTGCTAATAACATCATTTAAACCACCTTTAGTTCGGCTTTAAAAAAAAAAAACGTTGAAGTATTGCCATAGCCTTCGGTCTTAAACCATACACACCTCTTTAAACATGCAACTCAACTTAATCCGACCTCGCAGAAATGCAGACTGTCGTAATATTCCATATATATCGGAAATCTTCGATTTAAATCCGGAAATGTCACAACAGTGATTTCTTTAATGGCTTCCAAAAAATGAAATACATTTTCTATCGGTCGTGATCTATGCAAACTTGCAACCGTCAGCGGCAACATTTTGCATGAAGATACAAGAATGATTATAGTTTGATAAAATAAAGATGAAATGGGTTAAAAACTGGCTGAAAACCAGTGTAGATGTATCTTTAACAAATTGGTAGTTTAATGGAATGGAAATACACTTTTACCTACCGTCAGCAATAGATATGAAAGATATGAGACCATTCTCATCAGCAATATAATATTATCAAGCTTCTGATATCACTCATACATAGATAGCAGTATTTACCAAACTGTTATTCGAGGAAAATAAACACAAATACTCTTTTTGTAACTTAAGCAACTTTGGCAACTTTATTCTAGTTTTAAGGCTCACTTTTCGACCCGCGACTGGATCTTTGACAGACTTAACCCTTTACCACACGACACTGAAATTTCACACTTGTCCAAATTGAAAGCATTTGCAGACGACAGATTAGATATGGGTCATATGGTGGGAATTGTCTCTAAACATTGTGGGAAAAGGATAAAATGCTGTTTACCAGCATTTTCTCTTTTTCCCACAATGTTTTCAAAAGGTGTCTTTCTCAGGCAGTTCGTTAAAACTCGGGATTTAGTGGCAAAGGGTTAGCTGTTACACCTGGCACCCTCATAACGATATGTAAATCTTTTCAATTGTATGAATAAAGAATGCCTGCTTTTTGACTCCCGAACTGTTTACTTTTGGCTGCTGGTTGGCATTTTATTTTTCCATTTAAATCTTTACCAGATGGCAAAATTTTATAGTGGTCCAAAGTGAGAGTCTTTGCAGGAGAGAAATTAGACATTGCTCAAATGGCGAGGCTTCTCTTTGATAGGATAGAAAACATTATGGGAAAAGGAGAAAATGCTGGTTACCAGCATTTTCTCCTTTTCCCACAATGTTTCGTGCCTTTTTTTCCCTAGGTCGTTAAAAGCGGGCATTGTTTGATAAAGGGGTGAACAAGCCATCGTATTAATCAAACCAAATTGTCCTACCTAATATGTGAGCTAGCCAAATTGTCCAAGGCATTTATATACGTCTGTCCATATTGCCCTACCCGACTTTTAAAGGATGTAGATACCCAGTAACGACATAGCCCTCAAATCTTTACCACACGAAAAAATTTTAGAATTGTCCAAATAAGAAGTATTTGCAGACGGCGAATTAAATGTAGTCCAAATGATGATTTGAATCGTTGATAAGGTAGAAAACATTGTGGGAAAAGGGAAAAAAATGATGGTTACTAGCATCGTCTCCTTTTATCCCATAATTTTTCATCGGTCTTATACCTCATGGTCCTTAAAACACGGGGTTGTTCGGTAAAAGGTTAAAAGTGAGAGCCAGATTTTCGCTACAAATTTCTTAAGAAATATAATGATTTCCAACAGGGAAAATAATTTTATAAGATACCATTGTTTACTGCAAATCTATACTAGCTAACCATGGCTGGTTGAATCGTACAAAGAAGGTTTTAGTGAGTAAACATTTAGAGATTCGTTGGCATATTGATTGCTGCCTTGAAAAGTAGTGCGGTTTTTACCCAGAATGCCCATATCAGATCGGTAATCATTCGGCAAACCTCGGATGACACTGTGATCAAGTCCCTCGGCATTCGGCATACCTCGGGTGATCAAGTCCCTCGGCTGTATCACGTAGCTTGATATACACTTACCCGGTACATTTCTTCGCCGGAAGCACACCGGTCGTACCTTTATTGAAATTGTAAGGCTCCTCTTGAAAAAGAAAACATGAGTGACAATTTTCATCGATATCTTTCAAAGAATATTTTCGTCGGCAAACAGTTTGTACATTCATTTTTCAGTGTGGTTCATCAATTCCGTAGGGAGCTTCCATCGACAGATCGATAGATGTGAAATGATAACTTCACCTTGGCTGTTCATGTCGTTGCTAAGCGATAAATTTACAGGGACGCCGCCATGTTTAAGATCATGTGATTTGTATTTCAAAATGGAAGCCTCCTTTATACAGACGAAGCTACGTGTAGGTACGGAATCGGCCGAGTTGAAGCTTCTTATCGAAATTTATGTTTCCGTGACTCATGGAAACCCTGTAACTGACGCAGTTCGATCGTCATTGGGGATGTTTTACAACCAAATTTTATATGACAACGCGGCAAAGTGGTTGTCATTATGCATAGCGACTATTTATGCGACAAATGCAGTCAAACCTCTTTATGTGTCAGTGCAAGCTTAAAAGCAATTTTAAGTTTCTCTCTCCAGTATAGCTTATCCTTCTTAATGATTAATGACGGCTGTGAACGTTTCACTAGTAGACTACTTGAAATGATGTCAATATGTATTCCATCAAAACAAGTAACGATTAGGCCCGATGACAGACCCTGATATGACCCCGAAATAAGAAGACTTACCAGAAAACGTGACAGACAAAAGAAAATCATGACAAAAAAAGGACGACCCAGTGACTGGGTAAAATATAAGTACCTAAGAAATAGGGTTAACAATTTCAAAAAAAATGCCAAACAGCGTTACTTTGATCACCTCGATGACTGTTTATCTAACTTTCGTCTCGATAACCCCAAAATGTACTGGAAACATATACGACGTTTGGTTAATATTAATAAAAATTCTGAATCTATACCTATTCTACGAACATTTGAAAATAATGAGGAAATTCTACATTACACAGACATAGAAAAAGCAGAGTGCCTTAATAATTATTTTTCCTCTATTTCATTTGTTGATGACTCAAACGTTGAATTACCTAATTTTGTAATTAAAACCCATTGTAAGCTTGACAGTATCATAATATCAGTTCATGAAATAGAAAGCATTATAAATACCCTATGCACCAATAAAGCTGCAGGTCCTGATTTTATCAGTCATAAAGTACTCAAGAATGTTAAAAACAGTATAGCCGTTCCACTTTTCAAACTATTCAATAAGTCTCTTAGTGATGGAATTTTCCCAAACAGTTGGAAAGAGGCAATTGTCAATCCTCTTTTTAAAAAGGGAGATAAATCTTCAGTGAGTAATTACTGCCCCATACTTGCCTCGGTAAACTCATGGAACGATGTGTTTACAAACACGTTTATAATTATTTGCACTTTAATGATTTATTATACCAAAAACAGTTAGGATTCCTTCGTGGACATTCGACTGTGTATCAATTGCTTGAGATTTATTATCAATTTGTCTCTTCTCTAGATTCCAAACAAAACCTTTGCATGGTTTTTTGTGATATATCGAAAGCATTTGACAGAGTTTGGCATAAAGGCTTGGTATTCAAACTTCGTCAATATGAAATAAACGGACCTCTCTTGAATTGGTTTGTGAACTATCTTGCAGGTCGCAAGCAGTCGGTTGTAGTTAATTCTGTGAGGTCAAGGTCAATGTCAATTAATGCTGGTGTCCCCCAAGGCTCAGTGCTCGGGCCTCTACTCTTCTTGGTTTATGTCAATGATATCTCCGAAAATTTATTAAGTATATCTCGTCTATTTGCAGACGACACCTGTCTCGCCTGCTCTGCGTCACAAATACCTGACATCGAGGGTATTTTATATCATGGTCTTATCATGATCTCCAACTGGGCAAAACAATGGATAGTAGACTTTAACCCGTCAAAGACAGTTGCCATGTTATTTTCCAATAAAAAAAATCGGCCGTCCTACCTTGCTGTTTGATAATGTCCATGTTCAATTTGTAGAAGATCACAAACACTTAGGATTAACATTAAGTAGTAATGGAAAATGGCAAGTGCATGTAAACAACTTAAGTACCTCAGCATCCAAAATTCTAGGGATCATGAGGAATTTAAATACAAACTTAAACGTGATTCTCTCAATCAAATTTATATATCATTTCTGCGTCCGATCTTGGAGTATGCATCAGTAGTTTGGAATAATTGCACTGCGCGAGAAAAAGAATCCTTGGAGAAAATACAAATTGAAGCAGCAAGAATAGTAACTGGCTTAACCCGATCTGCATCATTGGCCAACATATATAAAGAAATTGGGTGGTTAAATCTTGACAACAGAAGAAAATATAAAAAAAAACTAATACTTGTATATAAGATAATTAATGGTCTTACTCCTAATTATCTCACTGACATATTCCCTCAACAAGTAAATAATAGAACAGATTACACTCTACGTAATGCCAATGAATTTGATTTGATTGCATGTAGGACTGAATTGTTCGCAAAATCGTTCTTTCCTTCGGCAGTGTCTCTTTGGAATGAGCTTCCCCAAGAGTCTAAAGTCTATAGACTCCATATTCTTGTTTAAATCTTCAATTTTACGAACATTCGCAGTCCCTGAGGTTCCGCGTCATTATTTTGTAGGAGATCGCAAATATTCGATATTTCACGCAAGAATACGTAACCATTGTAGTAATCTCAACTATGATCTCTTTACTAATCACATAATACCGAACCCAAGCTGCATCTGTGGACACGAAGCTGACGATGCAGATCATTATTTTTTTCATTGTAATCGATATACTGTTTCTAGAATAACACTCTTCCGCCAATTACACCGCTTTCACCCTTTAAGTACAAGGCTACTACTTCTAGGTTCATTGGATTTTAGTTTTGAAGATAATGCTACAATTTTTCTCTCCACGCAAGCGTTTATAAGGGATTCTGAAAGGTTTAGTTAACGTCGTGCAGCTAGGTCTGATTGATCTATGATCTATAATCAACAGTCATGTGATGCATGATCTGGACCCACTTGCCCGACCTGCATTGAGGCTATCCTGAGGACATAATTCTTATCAGTAATGTTTCACTACCTTCGTTTTTTTTTTTTTTTTTTTGTTTAATGTATTAGTTTATCAAATTTTCATTTGTATGCATGTTATTTCTGTTCATGACCGGAAAGACACTGTCTTCTCTACAAACTAGCCCCGAATATATAAATTGTTCTTTTTAATATTAATGGTATTATTGAAGACTTTATCCTATGTACGTTAATCAAAAGGGAAGGGCCGAAGCTAAGTTGTAAGAACTTGTGGCCAGACCCTTTTGCCTAATTAGATAAATACTGTTTATGTTATATAGAATACTTTGTAACAAAAATATGGCAATAAAATATGTTTAAACTACAAATGTAAAGAAAGGGGACACAGCTTAAAAAGTGCCGGCGACTGACTTCGGAACTCGGAATAGAGAACTGTGCACGCGTTTCGCTCTCCAAGGATCGTTGTTTAGTTGTGAGCTAAAATAGCGGACAGCAAGGCCGCGCATCGGGCCAAGTAATGCAAAGACCTGATTGGTCAAATATCGTTTTCCATGTATCCATGTATAACACGATGAAATCAAAGTATCAGCAAAACCAGTCACACATCTTGAAGTACAGTTACATGTACGTCACATGTAAAATTGAATTATCTGATTCCATTCTAGGTGGCATTTTTCAGATACATACCTATCTGATTATGGCATTCTGGGTACAGAACCGGACTACTTGTCAAGGCGGCAATCGATGCAGCGAATTTCAAAATAAAATGTACGTTTACTCCCTAAAACGCTGCCTGGTACGACTCATACTATTCACCAGTCATTTACAAAAAAAACCAGCCCCTACTCGCTTGGGAAATAGCCCCGGTATAAGCCAGAACGTTTTATGATGGCAAGTCTGTGGTGAAAAAAATTTATATATGCACAACCCCGGTTTTCCATAAAGCTGTAGTTAGAAACTGCGAGCGAAGATTTGCAGTAAATAATGGTATTTCTTAAAACTATTTTTCTCGTTTGGAACAAATGAATTTTTAATAAATTTGGATAAAAAAAAAACAGGCTAGGTTTTTCCACAAAAGTATTGTTTATAGTCATTATCTCCCTTGCTACTTTTTTTTTAGTGGCAGAGGATAGTGAAGCGTCATAGCAGACAGGTCCAATCTTCGAAGAATATTAACATACGTAGACAACGCATCTAATTCCATAAATAAAATAGCTACCATTAAAATTGATTTCATAAAATTAGTTTTGGTTGTCCGAGATTAAGACTTATGATTTAACCCCCACCCCATTTTCATATTTCTCTTCGGATTTGGACTAATCAAGAAGATGATATTTGGAACTGTTGGATCCGCGGAAATCTGCGAATAAATCACAACCCCTGTAAAGTGTTACGACTTACGTACCTCGGCCGATTTTTGGCGGAAGGGGGAAGGGGGCTTCGTCTCTTTCGCCCCTTTAAATTCGCCCATGTCTACCATAAAATTCATTACAAAGATATACGTCTAAATAGAAAATTTTTTTCAAGAGAAGATCTACCTGGACAAAGCTTGTGTGGTTTTTCGCAGTGGTTGAAAAGGATCTTCTTAAATCCTTCCTACTTGGACCAGGACCGAGCTTTTTCCGCATTGATGGGCCGGACCATTGGGTGCTGCTGGGTGCTGTTGACTCTTTTAGTAATGGAAAGGTGCCAAACTGGCGAAACTGAAACTATTCAACGAAAAATGAAGTGATTAGCAAACAGCATTTGATAAAATTTGTATTGTCACATATGTGGATGTTAATTTTTATGACTTACCTACCTCGGTCTATTTTAAGGGGGGCGAGGGGGGGGGGAGCGTACGCGGCTTCCGCCACCCCCTAAATCCGCTAACAGTGTTAGGTCACATGTATGCGATTTTAACACCCCTCTTCAGTGTGTTTTCTACTTTACAAGAAACAGTATTTATTGATGTCAAATACTTGAAATGTGGTTGCCCACGTTACTGATGAATACGAGTTGTATCCAATTGTTTCTATACAAAAGTTTCAGGACACTTGGTCGGAACACAGGGACATACTCGTAAAACAACAACAGAAACCTGTAATAAATGTTGCCGTCATATTTTATGCAATCATGGTGACGACGATGATGATGATATACTAGATTTACTGCTATTGAGCTGAAACAAGTAGTTGAAGTATTAACTACTGTATTAACGTTCATATACTCAATTAAAAAAAAAGTGTGCACTTCGTTTTCTGCGATTTCTCATCGCCTGTTTAACTGAAAGCCTATAAATCTGGTAGCAAACTGTACATCAGACCCTCTAAAAAGTGGCAGACATATCCGATTTTGAGTTACGGTCAGTATTAGTGGCTGTTTTTAAGCGAAAAAGATGATGGTGCCAAAATCAAAATTGCAAAAGTACTCAAGATTCAGGTCACATTTGATAATACATTTAAAGTTGTTTTAATCGCAGTTCCTTTTTTTTCGATGAGTATCTTGTGTACCTACTTCTGCTGTTGATGCAGACGACAATTCAACCTCGTATAGACCACACGTAACGGCTGATTACTACGTCTGGGACGTAATCCCTCCTTTGCACGAGGGCGTTGTCCGAGTCCCTCTGATTGTGGATATATGTGGATCGCACCCTTCTGTTAAGGCAATCCTAGATGTGTACGTATCCGGGGATAAAGCAGGACAGAGAATTACGTCAACTTTGTTCCTGTTGAGAAACTGTCGGCTGATTCGTGCGACATGGGTACACGCGCTATCGTGAATTAGCATAGCAGGCCCATGTCGTTGCAGAAATGGAACTTCTTCTTCACTCGCCAAAACCTGGCCGACGTAGCCCTGCACGTTTAGATTGCCGCCTATTAGACTGTGCGAGAACTGTGGACGACGACAGTGAGTAGCACACTCGATAATGGGGCGTTCGCAACCTATTAGGGCAAAATGCAAAAAAGGCCAAGCAAAAAATGTTAATGTCGATTTACATCAGCCCAACTGTAAGTGACAAGAATTAATATCTTATTTATCCCGTTTCCACCGGTCTTCCTAGAACGTGGACCAATCTAAGTTATAAACTTGATGGGCTAAAATGCACTTGAGCGTCCATTTGATGATTCTATTTGATAGGTAGGAAAATATTGTTTGAAAAGGAGAAACTGGTGGGTAATGTATTATTGATCTTAATTGATCGTGTAAGTATAAGTTTTTTGTTTCTAAACCTGCCCCATGGCTAATAAAATAGGCCATGTAAAACAACAGTAAATAACGACTCAAAAAGGCCATATCACTGAATTCAACATTAACTGGCAAATTATCAATAAAGAAGAAAGACAAAAGTAATGGAATTCCTCTTTCGGTAATTTTAGTTCTACAGTCCTACAAAGACTTGTGGGATTGTCACATGATCAATAACACGCGTCGATTTCGAGGATTTGTATTCAAATCAGTATGATAACGTAATGAGGACATCATGTCTGATGTAATAAAATAGACACAGTTACCGATTAGAATTGTGCATTCTATACGGTTGCAAAGAAAACTATATCTTGTTGTATTTATCGGTATTTTACACGAAATTTTGGTTAGCGGCATAAAAACCAAACAGTCCCCTTTAAGGACCGATGATGAGATGAGTAAACCGCATGTTCTCGTTATTTCAATGTTGGGCTAGTTGATATGGCTGCTAGGTTATACTCGAGCTGGAAATCAAATAGGTTTGAGTAATTGCTGAATGCAAGAAACTGCTATTTTCTCCTCAGTTTTTTTTTTTTTTTTTTTAATTATGAGTATTGCAGAACGGCATCCGAAAGCAGTCAAACACCCCATGCTTACAGATTAGTAGTTTTGAACCCAGAACTTGAATTATCACGATATGTTAGTAAGACTTCAGGCGTCTCAAATTCTTCGGTAAAATAGAACTATAAGCAGTCAAGTCAAAGAAATAGATGCACTGGTAAATACAATGCTTGCATTTAAAATGTCAACAAATTTCAAGGAGCAAATGAGATTCCAAAGATGCTTACTTATATCTTCGTTTTCTTTATCCTAAGCAGTAATCAAGTTCCTAAGTTTTTGAAATATCTGTCGCAAGCTGCTTAAAGGACCCGTATCTGTACCTTTGTCTGGCATCCTTTGACAGTTGGTCCAAGTTTTCAGTCTTACCCACTTTAACTAAATTATTCTTACTTTGAAGTAGGTTATTGAAAATCAATAGTTTTTTTTTTTAAATGTTATACTCTAACCTTACACGAAGACAAAAACAGGCTTGGCCTATATATACTTGATGCACGAGCAAGCCAAGCTTTTCACAGACCAGTAAACGAGAAATATACTGTAATGTAATAAAAACATTCAATACCAGTAATATCACATAATTGACTTGCACGAACTTTTTTTTTTTATCAGATCTATCTGTGTTCATTCATTGAAGTAAACTTCAAGTATACATTTAAGTAGGGTAGCCCAATGCACGTGAAAATCATTAGTGTTAACGTTGACATACCAAGGGCAGAGTTTATTTAACCCTTAGGCTGCTAGACGCGGCTCACTGACCTTTCGTGGCAGTGTAGATCAACATCAGACTGCACAGAACGTGCAGTCTGATCTTGATCTACAATGTCCAACAAGGAGATATAGGCCTACTCAACCCCCCCCCCCCCCCCCCATGAACATGAAATAGTAATATTTGGGATTTTACTATCAACTTGAACAGCAGTTTCCTTCAAGTTATCTAGCAGGATAGGGTTAATGTAAAACAGCGTAATGTGAACATAAAACAATCTCGCGAGAAACTGATCGTAGCTGGATATGTTTCATTTTTCCAGCGTTGTTTTCAAAACTCGTTTCTAGTAGAATAGCAATACTGCAGACAGTCGATAATTCCCGACGTTGCTAGATACTATTCTATCAACGAATGGTGCTCATAAATCAGATTACCGCAGATAAACTAAATCTCTGTATAAGTTATAAACATATGTTTCTGGCTTTCAACTTACGACGATGAATTTTCCCCGAGTTCGCTACGCCACTGTAAACGGTGACTATTTCGGGATCACTGAGATTTTCCCTCGCCAAGACCTCGTCGTTCGATGTTCACTCACGCGCTTGTTATAATTCGTACAGGTATAATACAACCATTACGCTCCCACCCCCGAATCTATCCCTCTCCATGACACAACAGTTGGAGAAACGTTCCGCCTTCTCTTGAAAACCCGCGTGCAACCGCCATGGCGATACAGATTATATCTGGACTCATCTGAGAAAAGCACTCAAGCCCACTGCTGCCGACCCCGGCGGAAATGACGGCTCCCCGCTGCAACCGAGCAGCCCGATGACGTGCTGTCAAGATCGGTCCCATATAGAGCCTCCTAGCTTGGATGGGAGCCCGGGTCTGTCTGAGACGGTGCAATACAGTCTGGCTGCTGATACCGTACAATCTCGCGGTACTAGACGCTGTTTGGAAACGATGTCGCAGGTACGTCAGCGTATTAAACCGGTCCGATTACCGATTCGTAACTCTCGGTCTACCGGTTCTGCGGCGATCCGCTACCTGTTTCTTGGAACCGGCGGCGCAAGCGAATAATGTTTCTGTGACACCCTAACACCCCACTAACGTTAGTGACGTTGTCGCCACACGCAAGCATTGTTAATGTTTGAATACATTGATTTTCGCTCAATCTAGACATGTTCGTTGTGTACCAATATGATCAAAAATGTGATTTTACTTCTATTTTAGACATAAGGATAACACTAATACACGTTTTAGGTAATGTGTAATTTTTTTCCAGTCTGCACGTGCAAATTATGCGAAATCAAGTCTCACGGACGGAACTGAAGATTTCTGTATACCACGTGGTAGCTTTTGCAAATGATCGATGATAAATACACTAGAATATACTAGGCGAATTTTCTAACTGATAAGACACCTACATATTGAAATACATGTATTCTAAATTCAAAAGTGCACACTTTCTTTTGGAACTGAGTATATAATGAAGACTATATTTGATACGATTAAGCCTTTATCAAACAATTGTGAGTTTTAATGACCACCAAGCGAGAACTTTCTAGAAACACTGTGGGAAAAGGAGAAAATGCTGGTAAGAAAAGGCTTTGTAAACATAGTGGGAAAAGAAAAAAATGCCGGTAACCAGTTTTACTCCTTTTCTCACTATGTTTTCAAAAGCCATCTCTCTCTGGTCGTTAAAACTCGGGATTGTGTAATAAAGGGTTTGAAAGCACAGTACGCAAGTTCGTAATGGGACAGAAAGCGGGTCACCGATTACTCTATTTGAAAATTCAGAGATTAATGTTATTCTCATCTTTTTTATATCAATTTGGTCGGGATGCGTCAAGATTTCAAAACCCTGGTGACGCCTTTGTTACTCTCTCCAACGCGCAATCGGTGCTTCAACGGTCAAAGTATCCTCACCAAAATGTGAAAATCATCCCACCAAGCCCCTAGTCTGCCAGGCTTAACGACACATATAATATCTAGCAAGCTTAGATGTTAACCAGCATTTTATCATCTTCCCACTATGTTTTATATCCTTCCAACTAAGTCTCAGCATTTAATCTGTCGTCTACAAAATGCTGTAAATATGGACAAGTGTAAATTTTTGTCGTCTGGTAGCCTTAAGCGTCCAGACTCAGCTTGGTAACAAAGGTACCTGTATCTGTGGATTGGTATCGGACGACCTTTGGTAGGCCCAGCATTTTTCTAGGACTGCTGTTGTCTAAGAAAAAAGACGGGGTATTGTCATGGTCTTTTGTCGTCGTGGTCGTCGTGCACAAACTTTTCTGATATCCTGATATCTCTGATTATTAAAGATATTTGAGCCATGCTCAGTGAAAACAACGTTTAATGCATCTGCAAGAATTATTGACACATGGGCAGGCCCACCTGGGCGAAACGTTTTGCTATTGGTCAATTTTCTGCAGGACCAGCCTACCTCATGATGCAGTTTGCTGTTAGACAAAGTGGACTCAGAGGTCATATGTGATGACTTGCTTGGTATAGTGCATTTACGAGATGCGTTATACTCCCTTTTACCAGAACATTATTCATTTGAGCCGTGCGCTGGCAAAAGGGGCTTAATGCATCTCCGTGCTGCACGATACCTATCAAGTTATAATATAATTTTGGATCCATAAAAACCAAGTTGTCTAACAACCGACTGTATCATAATGTGGACTGATCCTTTGACATACAGAAAATCGACCAATAGCGAAAAATTTCGGCCCAGGTCAGCCTACGCGGACTGCGCAGTCTGACCTGAATCGATACTTTTCGCAGATGCATTAAGCCCCCTTTTCACAGAGCATGGTTCATATACTTTAGACTCTGGCTAGTTGTTAATTACCACAAAGGGGAACACATACCAGAGGGACAGGTAACACTCAAAGTCTCTTTACCCTTTACCACACAATCCCATGTTTTAACTCTTTACCGAACCACAAAATTTTAGACGAGCCCATATTCAAAGCATTTGCAGACGACCAAATAAATGTGAAATTCGTTTTGGAAAGGACAAATTACTGGTTACCAGCATTTTCCTCTTTTTCCCACAAGATTTTCAAAAGGCGTCTTTCCTAGGGTCGTTAGAACTCGGAATTGTGAGGTAAAGGGTTAAAGACCCTGAGGAAGGAGGCTTGTAAAACATTGTTAGAAAGGGGATAAATATTGGTAACCAGCATTTCTTCTTTTGTCAAACTGTTTTCGACCAATTCAAGACGAAATCTCCGTAATTGAGTTACATCTGAATTGTCGTCTGCAAACGATTTAAATTCGGATAAGTCTTCAATTTTGTCGTTTAGTAAAGCGTTAGACTTTTCACCATGAAAAGCAGCTGCAGGATAATTATTATTGTGGTTGTTGTATTATTATAATCATCATCCTCATTTATTATTATTACAATGTACAAATCATGTACAAATAAAGATATTTGTATTGTGTTGTATTGTATTGTATTGTATTGTATTGTATTGTTAGTCTGCACTTCACTTTAGATCTTATTTGAAAAAAAATTGTCATTTAAGTTGATCGTTTTTGTTTTTCTCTGGGCTTTTTATCCTAATACTCGAAAGTATGGTAGTGCGAATCTGGTGAAATTTAGCGATAGGAAAATAAACAGTTGCTTCCCTTTGATTCAACAACGCCATTTAGTAAACAAACCAGAAAGAAGATATGAATTTGCACCTGCAAAAAAATGGTGATTTCGTTGTTTGCTGTTGTTCCATTTCTCTCAGTTTCTAACCTATATTATTTTACTGTATTTCAGCTCTTTATGTGCATGTTTTGCAAGTGCTTTGCAGCAACAGAACATGAGAATTCAGGGTTCGCTATGGGTCTAAAAAAGTTGTCGCCAGCTCTTTCGCCAAATGAAAAAAGTTGGGGCCAATCTGGGGACAGTTGGGGCCAAATTTTCAGGAGTTGGGGCCAGATGAATATCATAATGCAGCTTGCTGGACAAAAATTTTAAGCTGGTCGGAATTGTAAGGAGTTGCAGTCCATTCATAATGTACAATGTATGTTAAGGGGTAGAAAACTTTGTTAGAAAATGAAAATTATCTATGAAAAAGAAAAAGTAACACTTTCTCAGGGTCATATGAACACTATTAAATTTCCCTGAAACTAAGCACAGCCTCACATTATAGATCTAATTAGTAATTATTAATTACCTTTGCTTTTTGCGTGTTTGATAATTGATTCTTTCTTCATGACAGAGCAGCCAGTGGTGAACGAGTTGGTGTACTGATATTGTAGACACATTTTACATAGCATGACTTTTTTGCAAGCATCGTATTTGAGAAAGCTAGAAAATTCAGGGTCAGAAAGCCAATAGTCCTTAAATAATCGTTTTGCAACTTTTGAAGGCGTGCCGAGTTGGCTAGATTCACTTTCATTATCTGAGTCATCGGCTTTACGTTTTCTCACAGACATAGTCACATAGCGATCCATTTTTACACAGAAAGAAAGAGCTAAAAAGTTACCTATTTATACAAAATCGGGAAATAATTGACTCGTGATTGTTTTTTGGACTTACTGAGTAGCGTCCTTTAATTAAAAGCCGGCATCTAATTACCACATTAATCTGTCGTATTAAACAACGATTACTTACCTTTTCGGACTTTCATGCCATGCGGTGTTCAGTTAACAATTATACAATCTACGGTCATTAATCGATGTGATAATAGACCAATTTGTCAAAGTGTTGAAATTGTCCTTATCGCTAAGAAACACCGCTATTGATGCAAAATGTGTCATAAACTTACAACAATTAATATTGCAGCAAGCGTGTAAACACCATCGACAGTTAGTCAAACCTATCAACCAATCAGCTTACGTCAAATCTCCTTTGGTTCTTATCGGAAGCGTTGTCATGACGCGTGACATTCACATGATGTGCTGGCGACTCGAATAAACAATGTCATTGAACTCGCTTAGCTCGCAAACGCTTACGACAATGAATTTCAAAAGAATTTCTTTTTGGGGCCAGCTTGAAAAAAAGTTGTCGCCACGCATTTTCGCCAAATGAAAAAATCTTGCGCCAAATTTTTATTTTTGTCGCAATTGGCGACAATGGCAGTCGGCAGCACGAACCCTGGAATTATTCAAAGAAAAGGTTTGTGGTAGGCACGCTGCAGGTTAAAATTTAGTCCAAATATTTAGATGCTGCAGGTTAAAATTTAGTCCAAATATTTAGACGAATATCTACATGCTTATTTAGCTTTCATCGTTTATCTATTGGCCATTTCACATATTATTTTTCTTTTTCATGTAAAGTCCCATTCAGTTCTATGTAGCAAATTCGATCCCTATAAAACCGGCATTATTACAAAAAGAACTTGATTTACTTTAGGAACAAATTTGTTTGAAAATATTCAGCTGCTGTCTTAATAAATAATGGACAGATTCATTCAGAATTCAATAAGATCACTTTCATGTCAGATTGCTGACAGATGCTGCCATGTTTTTCAGTCATGCAGATGGCTGCATAAAAAGCGAGAATTCACTATAGATTTTTTTCAACAAAATCTATATCAGTGATCAAACAAGACCGTGCCAAACAGGAATTTGTTGCAAAAATAGACATAATACATTTTATAAGTTATATTACCCCATTTATGTTGGTTCATTGGGAACGATTGAATCTCTTCTAGGGCAATTCATATCAAAACAGTGGTGTTGAATGGGAATTAATTTAGTTCATAATAGGGGAAGTTTTGTACAAATATCCTTCTTCGGTTCAGAAATTAATCATTAATCTTACTTGTTATGTATAGTTTATTGTGGTTAAAAATATCCAAAGTGTGGTTAAAAATATCCAAATTTGCAGGTCCGACGAATCACCGAAATGCCACCGAAATACCCTGGATTTTTTTTTTATTTTTGATTTCAAACAACTGAAGTTGTGGTGTCTGACACAAATTGTAATCATACTGATGAAGGAGGGTTAGTTTAAAACCTAATGACAAAATAACGACATGCCATTGAAGCCCGGAATATCCCACCGGTACTGTAAATGTTCACCGAAATACCCGCCCAGCGTAGTAAAATTTGTCTATTAGTTCACATAGTTATAGAGACCTGATATATGGAAGGGGATATCCGCCAATTCACTCATTATTCATGATGAGACTTTCATTATTCCTGATGAAATTTTCAACTATGTTTTACAATGTTAACGTTGACTTACAGTTACGTTTTGCCTATTTAATTGTTTATGTCGACATTTAAATTACTTTTTTTGTTACTTCAATTTACAATCAACTATTCTATCTAATTCCATCATATTTAATTATACATTCAACCTTCCTAATAATATTTGAGACATTTAATTTCATATCAACATTGTTATTATTTTAACAAAAGTTACTTCAACAATACAAGATAACAAGTGTAATACAAACAAGCACAATGTAAATACCAATGTAAACAAGCATAATGCAATAAGGATAATATGAAGCAGGGAACCACATCTCATTATTACGACAGGGGTCGCCACTGAGAAACTAAATTCTCCCTCAAGGCTGACGGTGCTGCGCTACTTTACTCAGACTTCCGGTACCTTAGATGTGGCAGGCCCTGATGATACCTACCAAGCATTGGACAGGTATGTATAAATAACATTATCTCTCATTGATTTAGTGTTGAATCAACTTGGGAGAGGTGAGACAGGTTTGTGATTCGAACGCGGGTATTACGCTAAAAGTGTGAGCGATGTACCACTGACTGAGCTACCGCCGTAGCCGACCGCATTTATCACATGAATGTTGCTCATCTGTTTATTTTTTTATGTGTGAAGAGAAAAGGGAAAAAGGAAATTTCAGCTGAATTCCATTTTCTACAATTTCGTTCATGTATACAGAGTTAACCCGTTGAAAAAAATGCATTTTTTTACCGGTACGTAAAATTCACCGGATCAGGCATAGACCGGTATATATGGAATTACCGGAATAGACATGAATGGACCGGAAGAGACCGGAATATACTTGGAAAACACGGCATAGCGACCAGACCTGGGGTCATTGTAATCTGTAATCCTGATTACATGTAATCGATTACAAACTCTGGGTAATCGCAATGTAATCTGTAATCTTGAGTTTTCATGATTACATGTAATCGTAATCGATTGCATTGTAAAAATGCCTGTAATCATGAATACATTTCAATTACTTTATGATTACAGTGGGAAAATATTCTTTGCCACTTGTCAATGGTGGGTTTCTTCCATAACAGTTTGGGGGGGGGGGGGGGGGGGGGGGGGGGCTTCTCAAAGATTTTATGCAAAAAGGGTGCTTTAATTGACAAATTATTTTGTTTTAAATATATTTGAAACAAATAAAGAACTGAGATAACTTCAAAGAGAGATTTTCAAAAGTTTGCATGGTGACCAGTCCCAATTAATGAAGAATGGATATAATTTGTTTGATTAATTGCAATATTTATCACCTTATTAAAGAAAGTTTTCACAGTTTTGTGAGAACTCAATCATCCCATACTATAAAATATCACCATATTTTTGGCTGAGGTTCTGTTCATTATTGTACTGATAGAAATAAGGATACAAACTCTGGTGGAATTAAAGTGAATTTTAGTTTTGATCAAGTGAAAATCAGTAGACATGTCTGCTAAGGTTTTTGAACATTTTGACATTCCATCTAGTGACACACTAACTGGATCTGACCCTGTTAACCCTTTCCCAAACAAGCCCTGGTTTTCATGTGTCTGCAGTACAAGTCTTTTGAAAACACTGTGGGAAAAGGAGAAACTGCTCGTAATGAGCAATTTCTCCTTTTCCCACAGTGTTTTCTACCCTTTTTGATAACTTTCTGCCATTTTCATCAAATTTCAAATTGTCGTCTGCAAACTCTTTCAGTTTGGACCAGTCCAATATTTGTCATTTGGGAAAGGGTTAAAGCTAAGTGTAAATACTGTGCAAGTACCACATCAGGATCTATAAAGACAACCTCATACTTTGTCATCCAATTGAAGGCAAGTCGCACATATTTATGATTTAACCCTCTTTCAAACAGCTCATTGTTTTCATGACCCTAGGGTCAATTATTGTTACGGAAAATACTAATTGGGAAAAGGCAGGCTATTTCTGATTTTTCCAAACAGTAATAAATTTGATATCGTAAGGGCCACTGATTGTTTAACCCTTTTTCACACAATCTGGATTTTTGAGGACCTAACATTTTCTCCTTGTCCCATAATGTTTTCTAGCCATCCCATTTTGCAAGTTTTAATTTTTGATTCACATTTAAATTGTCGCTTGCAAATGCTTTTAACTAAATGTAGCTTTGTTTTTGTCTTTCATGTTGCAATTATCTGAATTATTAGTCTGGAAAACATAAAGAATATCTCCACTCTTTCAGAATTTGAATCAATCAAAGGCAATTAAAGGTAAAAAGATACAAATGTCTTTCAGTTTGCCTGAGTAATGAATTCTTGAAACATTATGTGAAAAAAGAAAGTGCTAGTTATCAGTCATTTTTCCTTTTCCCACAATGGTTTCTAATACAAGCATCCTCTTCTTTGCCCATTACCAACCCATTGCAACCCAGTTCCGATTTTAACAAACAGCTTGAGAAAACAGTGGGAAAAGAAGGTCAGAGAGCAATTAGCTTATGAAACATTGTGATAAAAGGAGAAAGAGCTGGTCATCAGAAATACAGCCGATTTCTTTATCAACAATTTTTCAGTTATATTGCCTGGATAATAAATTTTGGAAACATTACAAGAGGAAGGAAGTGCTAGTTTATTAGTTACAGTATAAAGACTTCAATTCTGTCATCTGCTAAAGTGTAATTATTTAAATCTCTATCACACAATCCCAACTTTTAACGACCCTAAAGAAGAAAGCTATGGAAAAAAAAACTGTTGGAAAAGGAGAAAATGCCGATAACCAGCATTTTCTCCTTCTCCCACAATGTTTTCTACTCTTTCAAAGAGAGAAATCATCATTTTAGCAACTTTTAATTTGTCTTCTGCAAATGCTTTCAATCTGGTAACATAAAAAATTTTGTCATTTGGTAAAGGGAATTATAATGAGGTCTTAAAAATCAGTCATGTGGTGAACAGTGATAAAGGGTGGAAGAGGTGTCAAACTGAGATAACAGTATATAGCCCCCAAGCTTTCCATGCCCCCTTTGCTTTTATCAAAGAAAGACTATTACCAGTACCATTTAGGACAGTATGAAATATGAACATAAGTTGTATGATAGTCTACAAAAACTGAAAATGTTCCAGTGAAATTCACGAAAACCCTTGGGTACAAAAAAATTGTAGCTGGGTTAACTTCGGGCTAACTCTTTACCAGACAACAAGATTTTACACTTGTACAAGTAGGGTGAAAAACATACAGGAAAAAGGAGAAATGCCTTTTCTTCTTTTATCTGATTTTAATCATCAGAATATTCTCCTTTACACTCAGTGTTTTCAAATGCTTTCACTCTGTCACTCAAGGGCATAATAAGTCAGGATAGTTAGGTAACATATGAGGAAACCAGGTGACTCCTCCTACAGTTTTGCTGCTATGATATTGAAAGTTTGTTGATACATTGATTGCATACTGAAGTTGTGCAAGATGCAGTTTTCAAATATCTGCACCAAGTGTCTGCCTTACTATCGACCTTTGGTCCAACCGCCAGATGAAAGGTTTGCTCGGTATAATCGAACACTTTATTGAAGACTGGGCCATGAGGACGGTTATGATCACAGTCACTCAAAGAATTTCCTTTAACCCTTTAACCCTTTCCCAAACAAGCCCTTGTTTTTATGTGTCTGCAGCACAAGTCTTTTGAAAACACTGTAGGAAAAGGAGAAATTGCTTGTAATGAGCAATTTTTCCTTTTCCCACAGTGTTTTCTACCCTTTTGGAGAACTTTCTTCCATTTTCATCAAATTTCAAATTGTTGTCTGCAAAATCTTTCACTTTCGAAGAGTCTAAAATTAGTCATTTGGGAAAGAGTTAATTTTAATTTTAATAGTTCTTGTCAAATATTAAGTTATCACTGTGATTAAGAGAGAAATTTTGGCTGAGTTAAGAGCAGTTGTATTCAAAGAATGTAAATATGTTTTTGTATTCGACTATCACTCTCAAGTTAAAAAATTAAAATGCTGCTTTTGGTCAAAAATAAATTGATCATATTAATCTTAACATGATTGTAAAGTGAGAATATTAGTACATGTAGTAATTATTAATATCTCCTTTTATCATAATGTGAAAGAATAGTTCTCAACCTTTTATATGGACTGCAGTATGTCATATTAATGTAAATATCAGAATGTAATCACAAGTAATCATAATGTAATCATGATTACAATGCAAAAGTAGAATGGACCTTTGTAAAGCCGTGTAAGACATAAGTTGGCGAGAACTGGTACTTGGCGAGAACTGGTTTAATGCCAGTACAAAAAGTATTAAAATATATAGCAGTTATTAATAGTCTGACAGCCTGAAAATCTGTCTCCTACTCCTCTAATTTTTCACTTTTTGACCACCAGTGCACCTATCCATGCTCTCCTGGATTTCCTTTAAGCAGTACTCCACACATTATTCTTTCCAAGCCGCTGGCGGCTTCCCTACCGGCTTCCCTACCTACTGTTTTCAATACTATTTCAGTTATGCCCCGGCGACCAGTGTAACTATCTATGCTGTCCTGGATTTTCTTTTTACCAGTTCTCCGCACAATATTCTTTCCAAGCTGCTGCCGGGTTGCACACCTGCCGTTTTCAACACTATTTCAGTTATGTCCTGGCGACCAGTGCACTTATCCATCCTCTCCGGGATTTTCTTTTACCAGTACTCAGCACATTATTCTTTCCAAGCCACTGGCGGCTTCCCTACCTGCCGTTTTCAACAATATTTCAGTTAGGTCCTGCAGACCTGTGCAACTATCCATGCTGTCCTGGATTTTCTTTTTACCAGTACTCTGCACAATATTCATTCCAAGCCACTGGCGGCTTTCTAACATGAGGCAGGATTGCGTCCTGTTGCATTGACTTTATCGGCTAACAACTATTTCTTTCCCTTTCAGGAGAATACATGAAGATTTAGACATTGGCTAACCTCTAACATGGGGTTAGCCATTACAGCTGCGAATGCAACCAACCACACACGACAGACGAGACAGAAACGGGCATGGACGGACTGGACACATTCCTGCAAGGACTGGTCTCGGCCTGGATGGGGAGGCAGAGGGATGTGATGGTTGTAGGAACTTTGAAGTCCCACTTCACATCCCTCCTAAAGTTTCTGGATTTCTTAGAGGTGTTAGGCATTCAGGGTTGGTGGAACCAGACCAGCCTCACCATCCAGGTCTTCATCTGGTCCCTCAGGAACAGGGCAGCGGAACGGAAGGCGGAAGTGGCGGCAAGGGATTTGGCATCACTTCTGTGGCCCGAAGCCAGACGGACATACTGGACTTCAGACTACTACGATAACGTTACCTCAGCTGACTAGATGACGGACGAGGACAGACATGACCACCTTGACCGTCTGACGGATTGCCTGGTGATGGGGGTCAATATGACCAACGGATGCAGGCCGTCCGTCGTTACCAACATGACGCTGACAGCCTTAGAAGACTCGATGGAAGAGACAAAAGATGACAGGTCGTTCTTCTGCATCCTGGTTACAATGAACAAGACCTCAGGCACTGCGGGCTCTGAGGTGGTCACGGTGTCTGAGGCCTTGTACTGACGACTTGAGGACCTTCAGACACAGCTACACCCGGACACTGACCGACTGTTTACGAACAGAGGGAGAGCATTCGATAGCAGTTCATTGGTCAACCTATGTCTAAATTGAGCATGGACTGCTAGCAGGTGCTCTAAGTATGGATGGTTTTCCTATACCATCAACAGGAAAGGACTGACAACCGACATGCAACAGCACGACCCCCTGATCACCTACAACCTGGCAGAACTACTCTGCCATAGGCAGACGACGGCTGACACACACCACAGACTTATAGACAAAATTGGGACCTCCGTCCAGACAGTAACGAAAATACAGGACTTCTACGGGGGCGGACAGAAGGTCTCAAGGATGGCGACAGACACTGACAAGAACCCGTGGAGCCTGACTGTGACTGACCGGACCCCAACGAGCCCGTCTCACAGTGACACTTCCTCGAACCAGACTGTGACTTATGAGACCCCAGGCCCAAATCAGACTTCCACGAAGACAAATGTGATGGATGCTTCTAATTTCGGTGACAATTCCAGACTGATGCAAAGGTTGCTCTCAAGACTAGAATTACCAGAGAAGAGGACAGACTTTTATAAGACAGTTTTGACCTTTGTTACAGACCTGGACTAGTCTCGGATACTGAGACGGGCCCAGGCAGACGAGACTGACAGAAAACATAAGATGATGACGGAAGCCTTCTACTTGTCGGAGGCCCTCAGGACTGGCGTTGAAATGAAATATGGAATGGACATAGTTAGCATGGTGTTGAACTTGATTAACTTGGGGGCCTCCAACAAGCAGATGGACTTCCTGACAGTGGTGCTTGCCCTGATTGCAAACCAGTTTGATGCATACCTGACGACGGACGAACAGGATGGTTTGACGGTCTCGACCCCATCTCCTTCACCCCTTCTGCAGAGCCTGGACCCTGGACCATCAGAGGAACAAGTTCAGTTTAGAAGGGAAATGGATGAGTATGAGGACAGGAGGCAGGAACAGGCTAGGGTCCAGGCTCAGCAGGATGAGGTGCTCGAGCAGATAAGGCAGAGAAAACGACAATTTATGACCCAGGAAATGACTGACATTATTAGACAGGACTTTGACATTTACATTAGGACAGGAGAGCCACCGACAATGAAGAAAGTCAAATACCTTATGACTAAACGACCGACGCGTTACGGACAGCTGACTGCAAAACAGATTGTGGACAAAATTAGGAACTTAATAAAATATTCAAACAGACCAAAACAGACAGACTAAAAGACTGACGCTCAAGACAGTGGCCTATGACTGAATGACAGAAAAAAATAAAAAAAAACCACAAGAAACTTCTAGTCAAAACAAGACTATAAAATGTGTGATAAACTACTAGTCAAAACAAGACTCTAAAATGTGTGATAAACTACTAGTCAAAACAAGACTCTAAAATGTGTGATAGTCAAAACAAGACTCTAAAATGTGTGCTTGAGAAAAAACACTAAAATTTATGATAGTCAATTAAAAAAAAAATCTAAAATGTCTGGTAGTCAAAGAAAAACCCTAACAAGTCTAATATGTCTGATACTCAAAGACTAAAAATTTAAAATGTGTTTTGAGAAGGGTACAAAACATTGTGGGAAAAGGAGAAAATGCTGGTTACCAGCAGCTGGTTACCAACATTTTCTCCTTTTCCCACAATGTTTTCAAACGGCTTCTCTCTCAGGGTAATTAAAAGTTTGAGAATGGTAGAAAACATTGTGGGAAAAGGAGAAAATGCTGGTTAACAGCAGCTGGTTATCAGCATTTTCTCCTTTTCCCACAGTGTTTTCGAAAGGCTTCTCTCTCAAGGTCATTAAAAGTATGAGAAGGGTAGAACACATTGTGGGAAAAGGAAAAAATGCTGGTCACCAGCATTTTCTCCTTTTGCCACAATGCTTTCAAAGAAAGAAATAAGTCTAATATGTCTGATGTTAAAAAAAAAAAAAAAATCTAAATTGCCTGATTTTCAAATGTTAATGTTTAACTCATTACCAAACAACATAATTTTAGACTGGTCCAAATTCAAAGCATTTGCAGACCACAACTGGCAAAAAATTTAAAATGTGTTTAGAGAAGGGTACAAAATATTGTGGGAAAAGGAGAAAATGCTGGTTACCGGCAGCTGGTTACCAGCATTTTCTCCTTTTCCCACAGTGTTTTCGAAAGGCTTCTCTCTCAAGGTCATTAAAAGTATGAGAAGGGTAGAACACATTGTGGGAAAAGGAAAAAATGCTGGTCACCAGCATTTTCTCCTTTTGCCACAATGCTTTCAAAGAAAGAAACAAGTCAAATATGTCTGATGTTAAAGAAAAAAAAAATCTAAAATGTCTGATTTTCAAGTGTTAATGTTTAACTCTTCACCAAACAACATAATTTTAGGCTGGTCCAAATTCAAAGAAATTTGTAGACCATGAAATAAATGTGACTGAAAAATTAAAATGTGTTTTGAGAAGGGTACAAAACATTGTGGGAAAAGGAGAAAATGCTGGTTACCAGCAGCTGGTTACCAGCATTTTCTCCTTTTCCAACAATGTTTTTAAAAAGGCTTCTCTCTCAGGGTTGTTAATTTAAAAGTCATGACTATGTGGTAAAGGGTTAATCTGGTAAAAAGTTATGAAGAGAATGTTATTTTTCAGCAAATAAAGGCTGTTTAACAGTTTTTATTTTCTTTTATTTCTTGCAATGTAAGATCAGACTGCACAAACATGCAGGCTGATCTTAACCTCCACTTTTAACTGAATGAGAATGCTGATAGTGCAGCCCAAGATCTAACTGGTACGACAAATTGTAGACCATTCCAGCAATGTACTCAAAAGAATAGAGGGTAGATAGTGTTGCCCAAGATCGGACTGCTCATATATGCAGTCTGATCTTAATCTGCACTCTCTCTTGACCCTAACCCGTCTTCTTTCCAAGGACAAATCTTTTCAGCATACTGGTTTTCTTCATGTTATTGAAGACTGAAGTCTAAGATCAGACATGCAGGCTGATCTTAACCTCCACTCTTCACTTAATGAGAATGCAGACAGTGCAGCCCAAGATCAGACTCGAACAACAAATTTTAGACCATTCCAGCAATATACTTAGAAGAATAGAGGGAAGCGAACAAAATCCCTCCTTCTGGGCGGGGCTTAAATCTACAGGGTACCTTTTAAAAGGACAATATAAAACCATAGCCAACACATTTCTTCTTCCGTTTGGAGAGTAAAGTCATTGCTTAAAAAGACGAAGTTGTGTCTTTGGTCTTTTATTTATTCATATGTCTCCAACATTTTTCAAATGGTGTTTGTGTAGAGTGCAGCCTAAGATCAGACTGCACGAACAGGCAGGATGATCTTAACCTCCACTCTTTACTGAATGAGAATACAGCCGAAGATCAGACTGCACCTACATGCAGTCTGTCTTTACTTATTTTTCTTTCGTTCATTATCTTTGTAGACAGTGCAGCCCAAGATCAAACTGCTCATATATGTAGTCTGATCTTAATCTGCAGTCTCTCCTAACCCTAACCCATCTTCTTTGAAAGGACAAATCTTGTCAAGATTTGGTTTTCTTTATGTTATTGAAGAGTGTAGTCTGAGATCAGACTGCATAAACATGCAGGCTGATCTTAACTTCCAGTCCTAACCGATTGAGAATGCTGATAGTGCAGCCCAAGATCAGACTGGAATGACAAATTTTAGACCATTCCAGCAATATACTTAGAAGAATAGAGGGCAGATAGTGTGGGCCAAGATCAGACTGCTCATATATGCTGATCTTAACCTACACTCCCTTCTACAGCTTCCCATCTTCTTTCAAAGGACCATATCCTTTCAAAGGACAAATCTTTTCAACATTTGGTTCCCTTCATGTTATTGAAGACTGAAGTTGAAGATCAGACTGCACAAACATACATGCAGTCTTCAATATATCTTTACAACATTTTTCAAATGCTGTTTGTGGAGAGTCCAGCCTAAGATCAGACTGCACATTCATGCATTCTGACCTTATACTCCACTCTTTACTGAATGAAAGTGCAGCCCCACTTAGTCCCTCTGTCTTTACTTATTTTTCTTTCCTTCATAATCTTTGTACATAGTGCAGGTCAAGATCAGACTGCTCTTATATGTAGTCTGATCTTAGTCTCTTCTACGGCTACCCATCCTCTTTCAAAGGGCAAAATTTTTTAAAATTTTGTTCACTTCATGACAGTGAAAATTGCAGCCATAGAGCTAAATGCAAAAACATGCAGTCTGATCTTATACTCCACTCTTTACTGAATGGGAGTGCAGCCCAAGATCAGACTGCACATACATGCAGTCTTGTTCTAAAGCTCCAACCTTCAATATCTTTTCAACATTTTTCTTATGGCGTTTGTGGAGAGTGCACCCTAAGATCAGACTGCAGTCTTGTTCTAAAGCTCAAACCTTCAATATCTTTCAACATTTTTCTTATGGTGTTTGTGGAGAGTGCAGCCTAAGATCAGACTGCACATACATGCAGTCTCACTACACTCCACTTTTAACTGAATGAAAGTGCAGCCCAAGATCAGACTGCACCTACAGACAGTCTGTCTTTAATTAATTTTCATTCTTTTATAATCCTTCTGGATAGTGCAGACTGCTCATATATGCACCAATCTCTTCCTCTTTGACATAGGTGGACTCAGGGGATCAAGACGAACATTTTGATACCCAATTTTATGGGTTTTGACCCCCCCCCCCCCCCCCCCCGAAAAAAAAAAAAAAATCTGTTTTCAAACCCAAACGTCCGAGGTGCGATCCGGTCAATGAGAGGTAACTGTCAAAATTTCGAATTGCTTCAAATTTGGCACACACAAACTTCCAGCTATACTTATCATAACCCATTAATTGAAAGTGGGCTAACTTAAGTATGGTCTTAGATTTAAGCATTTGAAAGTGACGTAAGTCGCAAAAAATTGCGACCCTGCTGGCCGAAAAACCTACACGCCTGCCGGTATTTTACCTCTTTCAAAGTGATTCATACCACCACGGACTTTCACACTACGCATCTGCTTACAGGCGGACTTGTTTCCTTGGGAAAAATATAGCGTAGCACCGTGCAGGGGAGCAGTCGTTTTTTTAAGAGTTACCTCCCATATTTTAGAAGGGCAAAATTTCAGCGCAAAGAAGAATTCAATTTCGTCGTTTGTCTTTTACTTGTCCTTGTTGTCATTATAAACTGGAAATTAAAACTTTTGAAATGATTTTTAGTAAAACTCTTTTGGTTGATAATTTATAATTTAAACATCGATCTTTTTCGTTGCGTTAAGAATGTCGATATGAAATTAAATGTCTCAAATATATTAGGAAGGGTTAAATGAAGAATTAAAAATGATAGAATTAGATAAAAAATAGTTTGTTGTAAAATGAAGTAACAAAAAAAGTAATTTAAATGTCAACATAGACAGTATAATAGGCAAAACGTAATTGTAAGTCAACGTTAAAATTGTAAAACATAGTTGAAAATTTCATCAGGAAGAATGAAAGTCTCATCATGAATAATGATTGAAATGGCGGATATCCCCTTCCATACTGATACACCTCTCAGTGTATAAGCAAGATGCTTCTATAGGTCCTTTTTCATGGTCGTTTTCCCCAGATCTATACTTATATTGTAATGGTTGACACTTCCGGCTTGCACAACACTTAAAACATTTCTCTTTGTTTACACATCATATTTACACTAAATAAAAAATTAAAACAAGAACTGCCAACAATACTGCTGGCTTGTATCACCCTGACTAATTAGGAGATTACCTCATGCAATGTTGGTATATTTTTTTTTTATTGAGCTTTATTACAACCTTTATTTGACCATCAATTTACCGGTGTGAGAGCCTTATAATTTTCTTCATCTCAGATCAACTTTAGAAGTTCAATTCTTTTTTTCTTTTTTTTTTTTCTTTTCTTTTTTTGTTTTTAATTCATTGTTTCAATAAGGCTTAAAAGTTTAATCCTGTAGTTGTAAGTACATTTATTCATAACACTTAGCTTTGAATTTATTTTCAGTAACCCATTGACTATTTAACCTTGACTTGAAGGAATTTAGTGAGGGTGCATCTACAACTGTTTGGGGTAAACTATTCCAAGTGTTGACCACCCTACTACTAAACATATTTCTCCTAATTTCTGTGTTAAATCTCTCTTTATATAACTTAAATTTATTGCCGCTTGTATTTCTTGAGTTACTAATTTTCAAAATTTTAATTGATGTTTGATCAATATTGTTTAGTAATTTATAACTTTGCAAGAGATCCGCTCTCTGCCGTCGATATTCTAAAGTGGGAAGGCCTAATTCCTTTAATCTTTCTGAATAATTTTTATTTCTCAGATACCTTAGCATTCTAGTTGCTCTTCTTTGTACATTTTCAAGTAATATTGCATCTTTTTTATACCTAGGTGACCATATTACCGAAGCATATTCAAGATGAGGACGTACAAGGGATTTGTATAGTGGCAAAAACATACTCTTATTCATATATGTAGGGATTCTACATCCGCAATCTAACTACAGTAGCTGTGCTTGTGCACAAGGTTGATGTGTCTGATTTTTATCCATAACTATGCTGGCAAAAATAGTTTTCACATTTATGTTGGATATAGATGAAATTAAAAATCACCAAATCAGAAAACCGGCAGCTATTTTAAATCTGTGGTTAACACGTTACCAGGCGTAAATTGACAAGACAATTATAATTCCACCGATTAGATTATTAATAATAACCATGCATTTTAAAAATCACAATGACAAACTTACACAAAATAAGTTTGATCATATCAGCCGAACGCCTTCAATTACGATTGCATCACTGTAACAGAACAGAACCGAGCTATTTGTGCGTTTCGATGGATCAGAGACCTACATTCTGATTTGGGTCTACTTCGTCCGCAAATGATTTTGTATGTGTGTTTATCATTCAAAGAAATAATAAACTCATGTGATCATATGATACTGAGAATTCTTCAGGTCTAGATTGGCGTAATCAAGATCGGGTATTACGGTGTGTAACAGACCAGACACGCAAGTGTTTCGGTGATTGTTCTCCATGCAAATTAATGATGAATATATTAACAACATCATTCTTCTCATTAATGATTGATACTTTCATTGAGCGCATTTTCAGTTAAAGAAAAAAGAAAGAAAGAAAAATACTGCAAACTAATATCAGTTATCTGAACTTAATATTGAAAAAGATAGGGGTGTTTCGGTGGCATTTCGGTGATTCGTCGGACCGCAAATTTGCTATTCAAACACCAAAAAAATTCCATGTTAGAGTTTGCTAAAGGAAACTATGAAGGAACTGATAAGACCCTATGTACAAGACGAATGTCAAAATAAAAAAAAAAAGTAACATACATAGGGGCTTATAAATAGAACTAGTTAAAATTCTGCATCAAAAAGTAACGATGGGCATATTTAATCAAGTATAAATACATGTTTATGATATGTTTGACAAACCTTTTGTTGCAAATACCAGAAAATACTTTAGTGTTGCACATTTTCCCGAAAGGTGCATACAATATAATATTAAAACGGGTATGGACAGAGTTTACAAGGTCAATGGAAAATACATGAAACTCTGGTGATATCTCCCTCTCTCTCTCTCTAATATAATTCTGGAACACAAGAAGATACATACGCACATAAAACACCACAAATCAGAAAAATAATTCAAATGATTAAGTTGAAGTACTCTGAAACATCGATGTTATACCGTATAACTGGTTACTTTTGCGGGTGCAAATATTTGCGGTTTGGGGCTCATCAGAGAAATCCAATTTTGGCTTGTGAGATTTCATTTAAACAGAGGATTGTTTTTGTTAACTCTACCAAGTGACAGAATGTTTTACATCCCCATATTGGAAGCATTAAATTTTGTTGATGACAAAGATGATAGGATTTGCCTTTAAAAAAGACATTGTGCAAAAAGGCAGAAACAATGGTTACCAGCTTTTTCAACTTTTTCCACAATGTTTTCAAAAGCTGTTTTTTCGGAGTTTGGTAAAGGGTAAAATCACTATATCTTCATTCTCCTTGTATAACTTGTACTGGTTAACCCTTTACCAAACTACAAAGTTTTGGACTGGACCAAATTGAAAGCGTTTGGTTACCAGCATTTTTTTTCCCTATCCCACAATGTTTTTTGCCCAATATAAGACAGATCATTTGATTCATGCCATAATAAATATGTCATCTGCAAAATTTTAATGTTTTCAATTTAGACCAGTCTTATATTTTCTTGCAGGATGAAAGCAAGTCTTGGTGCTTTTTCAAACAGTGTGGGTCAAGATCAGACTGATCATGGATCATAATTCACTGCCTGCTACATACATGTAATAGTATTAGTGAGATAGAGACAAGCTGTAAAAAGGTATCTTTTGAAATGCCGTTGTTCTGTGTATCATAATGGTTATTTACAGATAATTTCAAAATAGATTTATTTTAAGCAGACAAAGGGTTAACTCTTCACAAAACAATCCTGAGTTTTAACCCTTTACCACACAATCCCGACTTTTAACAACCCTGAGGAAGAAGCCTTTTGAAAACATTGTGGGAAAAGGAGAAAATACTGGTAACAAGCATTTTCTCCTTTCCCCAGAATGTTTTCTGCTCTTCCAAAAACAATTTTCTATTTTTGATTAACATTTATTTTGTCGTTGGCAATAGCTTTCAATTTGGACTGGTCAGAAAATTGTTGTGTGGTAAAGAGTTAATGACTTACAGAGAAACAAATATTTTCTCTTTTCCCACCTGTTTTCTACCGTTTTCATATGCACATTTTTTTTTCTACTTTTTTTATTTTGTTGTCCGCAGTTGCTTTCAGATTTAATAAGTCTAAAATTGTGTCATTTTGTAAAGAGTTAACCCTTTACCAAACGACAAAAGTTCAGACTGGTCCAAATTGAAAGCATTTGTAGACAAAGAAATTAATATGACTCAAAAACTGAAATTTGTTTTGGGAAGTATAGAAAACATTGTGGGAAAAGGAGAAAATGCTGGTTACCAGTATTTTCTTCTGTTCCCACAATGTTTTGAAAAGACTTCTTTCTCAGAGTCATTAAAACTCAGGATTGTGTGGTAAAGGGTTAATAGCTTGTACCATACAAATGAAACATGCTCTGTGAAGGAGGGTTTAACGCATCTGCAGAAAGTATCAGCCCAGGTCAGCCTGTGCAGTCCGCGCAGGCTGACAGGGTAGACACTTTTTGCTATTGGTCAAGTTTTTGTGTGTTAAAGGACCAGTGTACCACATGATTCATTTGGTCTGATTCAGTTGCTCAAGTTAGATTATATGGACTCATTACTATGTGATGACTTGCTTGGTATCCTGCATTATTGAGATGCAATAAGCCCACTGCTAGAGTGCAGCTCGGCCTCAAATGTATGTGTTTTATAAAGTGAATTTCATTTATATATATGAGCCATGCTCCAGCAAAAGGGAGCTTAATGCATCTCTATGATGAATGACACCAACCAAGCCATCACATGATTATGGATCCATAATACCACTTTTTTAACAACCAACTGAATCAAGAAGTAGACTGGTCCTTTGGCATGCAGAAAATTGACCAGTAGCGAAAAGTTTCGGCCCAGGTCAGCCTGCGCGGACTGCGCAGGCTGACCTGAGTCGATACTTTTTGCAGATGTATTAAGCCCCCTCTTCCCAGAGCATGGCTCATATCTTTATATTCTTTTTAGACTGAACTGAGATCAACCATTATGGTATCTACAACTCCACAATGATGCATTTTCAAACCAACAATAGTCTTTTATATGAGATGTTGCAACATAACTAACTTCAGTTCTGGTGAGATAGAGGTGCATCATGTTTAACTGTGACCATTGTCACCTTACATTTGTGACTGCTTGGGATTTAAACCTTCACATGGGATTCTGTCACATTGATCCCAGCCAGTGGCAGCAGGGCAAACACTACTGGGGTCAACCAGAGAAATATTTAGCAGGTTCTTCCCCATATCCAGCCCCAGTGACCTCACAGAATGTTCCTGTACATAAAGAAATGTTTACACATTTCAAGGAAAGTGTTTCAGAAGAAGCAAAGAATTACAATGGCACATTACCAGAAAACTCTAGAGAATCAGCATTATATAGCAAACTAAGGTTAAAAGACAGCAGAGGTAATAATATGCCTTATTTTGGACAAGCAAGAGATAGGTTGCCATATTTTGTGCCATCGGACAATTCGGGTTTATTCAGCCAGAGTAATTTTCAGTCCATTCATAGTTTTCCAACAGTTTCTACAGCAATGTTGCAGTCATACGATCTCTCCTCTACATCAAATGACACTAACAATCTAAATCATTCTTCTAAACATTTTAGATCTTTTCTACAGAATGGATTGATTGCTGACGAAGGACAACTTGGTAGGTCAGCAGCTGAAAAGAATGTTGAGAAATACTCATTCTATGGAATGGTTCCAGAATTCGCAGGAAATAACAGAGAAAATCCAGTCTCAGACAGTACTGAAAATTATGTAAACCATTCACATAGGCAGTCGGTAGATATGGGTAGACATGTAACAGACAGTGCAGAAAAATATGCAAACCAGTCACATAGGCAGTCAGTAGATATGGGTAGACATATTGCTGACTGTGCTGAAAAATATGTAAACCAGTCACATAGGCAATCGGTAGAATTGGGAAGGCCTGTATCAGATAGTGCTGAGAAATATATTAACCAGTCACAGACACACTCAGCAGATTTGGGCAAACCTGTCACAGACAGAGCTGAAAGCTACATAAATGATTCACAGGGACAGACAGTTGGTTATGGAAGGTCTATATCAGACCATGCTGAAAATTATGTGAAACAGTCAGTAGATTTGGGAAGACCTGTCTCAGTTGGTAATGAAAATTATGTGAACCAGTCACAGAGACATCCACAGGGACAGCCAGAAGATTTTGTAAAACCAGTCTTAGACAAAACTGAAAGTTATGAAAACCTTACACAGAGACCATTGGTTGATATTGGAGGATCAGTTTCAGACAGAACTGAAAGCTATGTAAACCAGTCACAAGGACAGTTGGTAGAAGTGGGAGAACAAGTTTTGGACAGAACTGAAAGTTTTGTAAACCAGTCACAGAGACCATTGGTAGATATAGAAAGACCAGTCTCAAAGAGAAATGAATATTATGTTAATCAGTCACATAGACAGTCAGTGGATATGGGGAAACCAGTCTCAGACAGTACTGAAAATTATGTAAACCAGTCGCATAGACAGTCAGTAGATGTGGGAAAACCAGTCTATGACAGCAGTGAGAATTTTATTGGTCAATCCCAGAGACAACCCGTAGATACAGAAAGGTTTGCTGAACATAGGATATCTGAAAAAGACAAGCTGTCTCCTGAGACATGTCACAAAATTATCATGAATTTTCTGGGAGAAAAGTTCAATTCATCAGGAGGGAGTGCAGATGATCCTTCAAGCTATTCATTTGCTACTAACAAAAACATAGATGTTATGAATATAAAACATGCTGCAGATCAAATACATGTGAATGCTTCAGAAAAAACTGTAAAGCAGCTTTCACCAATAAAAAGTGATTCGGGAAATGTCAAAAGTTTCTTTGACCAGTCTGAAAAGGGTTTAAGTTCTTGTACAAGCCAGGTGAACCAGTCTTTCGAAGGAAGCAAAGCTCTTCATATTGCTGAGAACTACATACAGCAGTTTGATGGACAGCAATCATTGACCACAAATCTACAAAGTAGCATGTCAAGGAACGATCACAGTACAATATACCCATCTGTATCAGATAGTGATAGTAAAAAGTCAGTTGAAGATTTTAAAGAAATGTCTAAAAGTAGTGAGGATAAATTGCCTGGAAAACCTGGTAAAAAACGAGGTAGAAAGCCAGCAGGTGAAAAGGCCTATTGTTGCCGTTTTTGTGGCATGCCTTTTGCAAAGAAAGTTGATTTGGAAGTACATGTGAAAGTCCATGTGGATGAATTTACTTTCCGATGTATAATGTGTAGTGAAGCTTTTGAAAACAGTGCGGGTCTGAGAAAACATAGAAAGTTGCACAAGTCTTCCACATCAGAAAAAATGTATGAATGTATTTTATGTGGTTCTCTGCTGAGATCCTGGCCAGTGGTGGAGGTTCACATGAGGTCACATACGGGTGAGAGACCATTTACATGTGATCTTTGTGGTGCAAACTTTGCAGCACAATATGGACTAAAAAAGCATCTCCGTATTCATACAGGAGAAAAACCCTATAAATGTGATCAATGTCCGCTGAAATTCTGGGATAAGAGTAACTTGGAAAATCACCAGAGGACACATACAGGGGAGAAACCCTTTGAGTGTTCCCTGTGCGGTAATAAATTCTCTTTGAAGAACAGTTTACGGGTCCATATGATGATGCATGGAGGAAAAACTCCATTTGAATGTGATGTTTGTGGCCGCAAGTTTTACAGAAAACAACACCTGACCACCCATAAAAGGGTTCACACTGGTGAGAGACCATATCCTTGTTTAGTTTGTGGTAAAGCTTTCACAAGAAATCATCACTTAACAATACATGTTCGGCAGCATACTGGTGAAAAACCATATAAATGTAATCAGTGTGACATGGCCTTCATAAGGAAAAGTCATCTAGATGTGCACCTCAAACATCATTCAAGGGAAGTAACTCTATCTAAAATTAAAGTTCCCTTCAAACCAAAGAAAAAGTCAGGAAAGAGTAAAAATAGTAAACCCAGAATCAGGAAACCAAAGAAACTACGCAAAAAGAAAGAAAGTATTAAGGTAAAAGATAAAGAAATAGTAGAAACAGAAGTTGTTATAAAAAAAGAAATTGAAGAAGAAATGGAAGAAGGTGATTCAAGGACACCAGCTGAAAAGAAAATGGATGAGTTTTCTGCTGCCATTAATCTTGTGAGAAAATCTAAAAATGATTGACCTACTGCAGCATGTTATATACAGTAAAACATTGTCACAGTGGCCACCTTGGTTCAGCAAGCAACCTGTATTCAACAATCAACTTTTGAGTTCCCAAAGCAGACAGATATGTCTAAATGTACCTGTATTAACTCTGTGCCACATGACCAAATTCTAGATTTGACCAACTGGAAAGCATTTGCAGACAACAAATGTGGCTCTCGTGATAAAATTTGTCTTTGTGAGGGTAGAAAACATTGTGGGAAAAGGAGAAAATGCTGGTTACCAGCATGTTTACCTTTTCCGTCAATGTTTTCAAAAGCCTTTTTAGCTCACCTGAGCACAAAGTGCTCATGGTGAGCTATTGTGATCGTGCTGTGTCCGGTGTCCGGAGTGCGGTGTGTGTCGTGCATCGTCAGTTGTCAACTTTTTACCTTGTGTACGCTCTAGAGGCCACATTTTCAGTCTGATCCTCATGAAACTTGGTCAGAATGTTTGTCTTGATAAAATCTCGGAAAAGTTTGAAATTGGGTCATGTGGGGTCAAAAACTAGGTCACTAGGTCAAATCTTAGAAAAACCTTGTGTATGCTCTAGAGGCCACATTTTCAGTCAAATACTTGTGAAACTTGGTCAGAATGTTTGTCTTGATGAAATCTCGGTCAGGTTTGAAATTGGGTCATGTGGGTCAAAAACTAGGTCACTAGGTCAAATCTTAGAAAAAACCTTGTGTACGCTCTAGAGGCCACATTTTCAGTCCGATCCTCATGAAACTTGGTCAGAATGTCTATCTTGATAAAATCTGGGACGAGTTCGAAATTGGGTCATGTGGGGTCAAAAACTAGGTCACTAGGTCAAATCTTAGAAAAACCTTGTGTACGTTCTAGAGGCCACATTTTCAGTCCGATCCTCATGAAGCTTGGTCAGAATGTTTGTCTTAATAAAATCTGGGACGAGTTTGAAATTGGGTCATGTGGGGTCAAAAACTAGGTCACTAGGTCAAATCTTAGAAAAACCTTGTGTACGCTCTGGAGGCCACATTTTCAGTTCGGTCCTCATGAACTTGGTCAGAATGTTTGTCTTGATAAATTCTCGGACAAGTTCGTAAATGGGTCATGTGGGGTCAAAAACTAGGTCACTCGGTCAAATTTTAGAAAAACCGTGTATTCGCTCTAGAAGCCACATTTTCATTCAGATATTTGTGAAACTTGGTCAGAATGTTTGTCTTGATAAAATCTCGGACGAGATTGAAATTGGGTCATGTGGGGTCAAAAACTAGGTCACTAGGTCAGATACTTGTGAAACTTGATCAGAATGTTTGTCTTTATAAAATCTCGGACGAGTTTGAAATTGGGTCATGTGGGGTCAAAAACTAGGTCACTAGGTAAAATCTTAGAAAAACCTTGTGTACGCTCTGGAGGCCACATTTTCAGTTCGGTCCTCATGAACTTGGTCAGAATGTTTGTCTTGATAAATTCTCGGACAAGTTCGTAAATGGGTCATGTGGGGTCAAAAACTAGGTCACTCGGTCAAATTTTAGAAAAACCGTGTATTCGCTCTAGAAGCCACATTTTCATTCAGATATTTGTGAAACTTGGTCAGAATGTTTGTCTTGATAAAATCTCGGACGAGATTGAAATTGGGTCATGTGGGGTCAAAAACTAGGTCACTAGGTCAAATCTTAGAAAACCTTGTGTGGGCTGTAGAGGCCACATTTTCAGTCAAATACTTGTGAAACTTGGTCAGAATGTTTGTCTTGATAAAATTTCGGATGAGTTTGAAATTGGGTCATGTGGGGTCAAAAACTAAGTCACTGGGTCAAATCTTAGAAAAACCTTGGGTGTGCTCTATAGGCCACATTTTCAGTCCCATACTAATGAAACTAAGTCAGAATCTTTGTCTTGATGATATCTTGGAAGAGTTTGAAACTGGGTCACCTCAGTTAAAAAACTAGGTCACCCGGTCACATCTTAGGAAAACTTTGTGTGCGCTCTAGAGGATACATTTTCAGTCTGATACTCATGAAACTTGGTCAGAATGTTTGTCTTGATAAAAACTTGCATGAGTTGAAAATTGGGTCATGTGGGGTCAAAAACTAGGTCACTAGGTCAAATTAAAGAAATACCTTGTGGGCACTGTAGAAGCCACATTTTTCGCTCAATTGACTTGAAAATTGGTCAGAATGTTTGTCTTAATTAAATCTCGGATGAGTTTGAAATTGGGTCATCTGGGGTCATAAAGCAGGTCACTAGGTCAAATTGAATAAATACCTTGTGGGCACTCTAAAGGCCACATTTTTTGCTCAATTAACTTGAAAATCGGTCAGAATGTTTGTCTTAATTAAATCTCGGATGAGTTTGAAATTGGGTTACCTGGGGTCATAAACTAGGTCACTAGGTCGAATCAAAGAAATACCATGTGGACATCCTAGAGGCCACATTGTTTGCTCAATTGACTTGAAAATTGGTCAGAATGTTTGTCTAATTTAAATCTCGGATGAGTTGCGGTCATAAACCAGGTCACTAGGTCATATTAAAGAAATACCTTGTGGGCACTCTAGAGGCCACATTTATTGCTTAATTGACCCGAAAATCGGTCAGAACGTTTGTCTTGATGAAATCTTGGATAACTTCAAAATTGGGTCACCTGGGGACATAATCTAAGTCACTAGGTCAAATTAAAGAAATACCTTGTGGGCAGTCTAGAGGCCACATTTATTGCTCAATTGTCTTAAAAATTGGTCAGAATCTTTGTCTAAATAAAATCTCGGATGAGTTTGAATCCGGGATACCTTGGGTCATACACTAGGTCACAAGGTCAAATTAAAGAAATACCTTGTGGGCACTTTAGAGGCCACATTTATTGCTGAATTGACTTAAAAATTGGTCAGAATGTTTTTCTTGGTGAAATTTCAGATGAGTTTGAATTTTGGTCACCTTGGGTCATAAACTAGGTCACTAGGTCAACTAAAAGAATTTTTTGTGGGTGCTCTAGAGGCTACAATTCTTACTCAATTGACCTGAAAATTGATCAACACGTTTGCCTTGATAAAATCTTGGATGAGTTCAAAATTGGGTCACATAGGGTCATAAACTAGGTCACTAGGTCAGATTTATAGAAATATCTTGTGGGCACTCTAGTGGCCACAATTCTTGCTCAATTGCCCTGAAAATTGGTCAGCGTGTTTGTCTTGATAATATCTCAGATGAGTTTGAAATACGGTCATATAGGGGTCATAAACTAGGTCACTAAGTCAAATTGAAGAATACATTTTGGACACTCCGGAGGCCACATTTTCAGCTCGATTGTCCTGACAATTGGTCAGAATGTTTGTCTTAATAATATCTCAGATGAGTTTTAAATTGGGTCATTATGACCCTGGAATGAAATTTCGCCTATTGACTCAGGTGAGCGATCCAGGGCCATCATGGCCCTCTTGTTTAATTAGGGTTGTTAAAACTCGGGATTGTGAGGTAAAGGGTAAAGCAAGCACCTGTCTGAAGCAAAGGACATTTTATTTGTCTTTAGGACAGTCTCAATGACCCTGAAAAAGAAGGCCTTTGAAAAACTTGTGGGAAAAGAAAAAAAATGCTAGTTACCAGCATTTTCTCCTCTTTCCACAATGTTTTCTACCCCCATCAAAGACAGATATCGTCATTTGAGCCACATTTATTTTGCCGCCTGCCAGTGGTTTCTATTTCTCCGGGTCTTAAATTTTGTCACATGGTAAAGAGTTAATATAGGTCTGGTTATAGTTGCTGAGACAAATAATTGGACTAAGATTGAGTTAGAAAGCCTAAATATGGGTGAGACAAGGGAATTACTTCAGTTGCATGTACTGATTTGTATGGACATTTACCCTTTACCAGACAATTCCAGGTTTTAACGACCCTGAGGGAGAAGCCTTTTGAAAACATTGTGGGAAAAGAAGAAAATGCTGGTGACCAGCATTTTCTCCTTTTCCCACAACGTTTTCTTCTCTTCCAAAAACAAATTTCAGTTTTTGATTTATTTTGTCGTCTGCAAAAGCTTTCAATTTGGACTGGTCTAAAATTTTGTAGTGTGGTAAAGAGTTAATGAACTTAATATAGAAAATGGTGGAAAAAAAGTAGCATAGCATTTCTGTTGCAATTAGCCCTTTAGCACACAATCGTGACTGAACAACCTTGAGAAAGATGGCTTTTGAAAACATTGCGTGAAAAAGAGAAAATGCTGTAGTAACAAGACTAACGACAAGCTCTCAATCCTGAGGCGGAGTTTTCCTTGGACATGCAGAATATTGACCAAAAAGCTAAAGGTTCTGACACGGGTCAGCCTGCGTGGACTGCAGATGGCTTGACCTGGGACAATACATTTTGCAAATGTATTAAAACCCCTTATCACGGAGCATTGCCCATAAGTATCATCTGAAAGCATTTGCAGACAACAAACTGAATGTGGCTTGAACATCAGAATATTTTAAATGAGCTGCAGCTCTGTAGTAGGGTCAAAAAACATTGTTAAAATAGGAGAAAATAACAGTACTAGTTACCAGCATTTTTTTCTTTTTCTAGTGTTTTCACAAGCCTACCTCCTCAGGGTTGTTAAAATTTGGGATTGTCTAGTAAAGGGTTAAGTATGAATCAAATGCTGGGATTTGTCTTGGAAAGGGTAGAAAACACCAGCATTGGCTCCTTTTTGTCACAATGTTTTCAGCTCTTTCAAATACAAATTCCAACATTTTGAGATACACAAATTTCATTGTTTGCAGATGCTTTCAATATGAACAAGTCAGAAATTTTGTCATTTTGCAAAATGTTCATTTTTGTCTTTCTGGTTGTTTGACACATGAGGGAAGCTAGACACCCCAGAATTGAGTTTTATGGCTAATGCATTTACTATATTTGTAAGGTTGTGAACTATAGACAAGTAGCTCATGCCTGCACCACAGTCTGGCAAAAGGGGGCTTAATGCATCTCAATCACAGGCTGACATGGGTCGATGCTTTTTTGTAGATGCATTTAACCCCCTTTCCACAGAATATGGCTTGCCCCCCCCCTTTTTTTTGCCCCCCCCCCCCCAATTTTTTTTTGCGGGGGGCATATAGTTTTTATTAAGTCCGTCTGTCAGTCTGTCTGTCCATCCGTCCACTTTTCGTGTCTGGGCTATAACTTCTTTCCCTATTGTTCATTATTTTGAGTATAACTTGGCAGAAATATCAACCACATCGAGACGATTTGTCATGTGCAAGAGTCATGTCCGTAGGTTAAAGGTCAAGGTCATAGCAAGTTCAAATGTGTTTTGGGAGGGTAGTATTCGTGTCCGGTCTGTAAGTTTTGTTTTGTTTTTTCATGAATGAATTTCAGTATTACTTTGCAGAATTGTTAAAGACATAAAGATGATGTGTCATGCGCAGGAGTCATGTCTGTGGATTAAAGGTCAAGGTCACAGCAAGATCAAATGTATTTGTAGGCATGGGGGAATGGTCGTTTTCGTGTTTGGGACATAACTTTTTTCCCTGTAGTTCAATTTCATTATAACTTGGCACAAATGTTAACCACATTGAGACAGTGTGTCACGCGCAAGAGGTATGTTCATATGATAAAGGTCAAGGTCACAGCAAGGTCAAATGTGTTTAAGGGGGTAGAATATGTATCTGGCCTGTAACTTTTTTAATTATGAATGAATTTCAGTATTACTTTGCAGAATTGTTAACCACATTGAGAGGATGTCATGCGCAAGAAATATTTCTATAGGGTAAAGTTCAAGGTCACAGCGGGGTCAAATGTGTTTTTTTATTATTTTTTTTGTGGTGGGGGGGGTCGTTTAGGAGTCTGGGCCATAACTTTTTCCCTTTTACCTAATTTCAAAATAACTTTGCACAAATATTAACCACATCGAGGCAATGTGTCATGTGCAAGAGATATGTCCATAGGTTAAAAGTCAAGGTCACAGCAAGGTCATATGTGTGGGGGGGGGGTGTTAAAGTATTTGTGTCCGGCCAGGAACTTTTTTAATTATGTATGAATTTCAATATTAGTTTGCCAAATTGTTAACTACATAAAGACGGTGTTTCATGTGCATGAGTCATGTCCATGGATGAAAGGTCAAGGTCACAGCAAGGTCAAATGTGCGTGGAGGGGCCATAGTAGCCGTTTTTGTGTCTGGGCCATAACTTTTTTCCCCTTAATTTCAAAATAACTTTGCACAAATGTTAACCACATTTAAACGATGTGTCACGCGCAAGAGGCATGTCGGTAGGGTAAAGGTCAAGGTAACAGCAAGATCATGTACATTTTCGGGGGCATCAGTCAACTCTCAGTGACACATGTTGTTTGTTCGTTTTTTTTGTTCAACCACAGTGTTTCAAGAAGATGCCATTTGTGGAAGGGTCAATGTATGATTGTGTGAAAGATGGAATGAAAGATTGTTGGGATAAATAGAACCAAGAAGTGTTTTAATATAAATTTAGTCTTTGATCTTTTTTATTTGTAACATTACACAGGATCGTAAGCGCTTGTTTGTCAAGCTGGGTGTTCAAAGCAACGGTATGTCAGTTACATGTATATAATCAGAGGCGTAGCTGCCTGTATGCAAAAACGCCGTTGCATACTCCTTGCAAAAAAAAAGAGGAAGAAAAGAAAGACAATTTTACAAAAAAAAAAAAAAAAACGTCACCAGAGGCCACCAAAGAGCTTCTACAATTGAAAAATTTTCTAGGGGAGGCCCCCAGACTTTCCTGGGAAATCCCCCACCCTCTGTGCACTTCGCGCCTCGGATAATACCTTCGGTATTACTTTTGCATTTACTTTATTTGGGGTAACTACGCCCCTGGGGTACTTTTCACTAAACTGCATATGCACAAATTTGCGTATGCAGTTTAGTTACACAAGCATTAAGTTCTGAAAAGAAGTTTCACTAAACTGCGTAACTTTATGATTTGAGTAAATACTGGCAGAACTTTACACCAGCTGATACCTTTTGGTAAAACGGGGATCGTCTGTGTTAATATTCTATCTCCAATAAATTGCTCAATTCCACGCAGTTTTAGTGAAAGGTACCCCTGATCATGAAGGGATGTACCCTTTTTAGCTCTACTGGCTGAAAGCCAGCAGAACTTATGTCATGGCGTGGCTTCCTTCGTCCGTCTGTTCGTCCGTCCATTAGTTTTTTTAGCTCACCTGAGCACGAAGTGCAAAGGTGAGGTATTGTGATCGGTCATTGTCCGGCGTCCATCTGTCCGTTCATCCGTCTGTCCACAATTCCTTTAAACATCTTCTCCTAAATCGCAGGGCCAATCTTGATGAAACTTGGCGGGGATGTTCCTTGGATGAAGCTCTACCAAAGTTGTTCAAGAGATTGAATTCCACCCATAACCAAAGAAATAACAGAATCTTTGAAAATCTTCTCCTCTGATTCTAGAAGGCGTAGAGCTTTCATATTTGGTACGTAGCATCTCCTAGTGGACCTCTACCAAGTTTGTTCATATGATGCCCCTTGGGCCAAAACTGGCCCCGCTCCGGGGGTCACAAGTTCGAACATAGGAACAAAGACGGAAAACTTTAAAATTCTTCTTCTCTGAAACTGGAAGGCGTGGAGCTTTGATATTTGGCATCCAGCATCTTCTAGTGGACCTCTTCCAAATTTGTTTATATGATGCCCCTGGGGTCAAAACTGGCCCCGCCCTTGGGGTCACAAGTTCGAACATAGGAACAAAGAAGGAAAACTTTAAAATTCTTCTTCTCTGAAACTGGAAGGCGTAGAGCTTTTATATTTGGTATGTAGCATCTCCTAGTGGACCTCTACCACGTTTGTTCATGTGATGCCCCTGGTGTCAAAACTGGTCCCGCCCCGGGGGTCACAAGTTCGAACATAGGAACAAAGAAGGAAAACTTTAAAATTCTTCTTCTCTAAAACTGGAAGGCGTGGAGCTTTGATATTTGGCATCCAGCATCTCCTAGAGGACCTCTTCCAAGTTTGTTCATATGATGCCCCTGGGGTCAAAACTGGCCCGTCCCTTGGGTTCACAAGTTCGAACATAGGAACAAAGAAGGAAAACTTTAAAATTCTTCTTCTCTGAAAGTGGAAGGCGTAGAGCTTTGATATTTGGTATGTAGCATCTCCTAGTGGACCTCTACCAAGTTTATTCATGTGATGCCCCTGGTGTCAAAACTGGCCCCACCCCGGGGGTCACAAGTTCGAACATAGGAACAAAGAAGGAAAACTTTAAAATTCTTCTTCTCTAAAACTGGAAGGCGTGGAGCTTTGATATTTTGCATCTAGCATCTCCTAGTGGACCTCTACCAAATTTGTTCATATGATCCCCCTGGGGTCAAAACTGGCCCTGCTGGGGGGGGTCACAATTTTGAACATAGGAACAAAGAAGGAAAACTTTAAAATTCTTCTTCTCAGAAACTGGAAGGCGTAGAGATTTGATATTTGGTATGTAGCATCTCCTAGCGGACCTCTACCCAGTTTATACATACGATGTCCCTGAGATCAAAACTGGCCCTGCTCCGGGGGTCACAAGTTCTAACATAGGAACAAAGAAGGAAAACTTTAAAATTCTTCTTCTCTAAAACTGGAAGGTGTAGAGCTTTGATATTTTGTATGTAGCATCTCCTAGTAGACCTCTACCAAATTTGTTCAAATGATGCCGCTGGGGTCAAAACTGGCCCTGCCCCGGAGGTCACAAATTCGAACAAAGGAACAAAGAAGGAAAACTTTAAAATTCTTCTTTTCTAAACCTGGAAGGCATAGAGCTTTGTTATTTGGTATGTAGTGAACCTGTTCTAAGTTTGTTAGCCCACCTGAGCACAACGTGTTCAGTCAGTTCGAAATTGGGTCACTTGGGGTCATAAACTAGGTCACTAGGTCAGATTAAAGTAATACCTTATGGGCACTCTAGAGTCCACATTTATTGCTCAAATGACCTGAAATTTGGTCAGAATGTTTGTCTTGATAAAGTCTCACATGAGTTCGAATTTGGGTTATTTGGGGTCTTAATTTAGGTCACTAGGTCAAATTAAAGAAATACCTTGTGTGCACTCTAGAGGCCACATTTATCAAAATTATTCAAAATTGGGTCACCTTAGGTCATAATCTAGGTCACTAAGTCAAATTAAAGAAATACTTTGAGGGCACTCTAGAGGCTACATTTCTTGCTTAATTGACTTGAAAATTGGTCAGAATGTTTGTCTTGATAACATCTCAGATGAGTCTGAATTTGGGTCAACTGGGATCATAAACTAGGTCACTAGGTCAAATTAAAGAAATACCTTGTGTGCACTCTAGAGGCCATATTTTTTGCTCAGTTGACTTGAAGATTGTTCAGAATGTTTGTCTTCATAAAGTCTCCTGAAAAAATCTAGGATGAGTTTAAAATTGGGTCACCTGGGTCATAATCGAGGTCACTAGGTCAAATTAAAGAAATACCTTGTGGTCACTCTTGAGGCCACATGTCTTGCTCAATTGACTTGAAAATTGGTCAGAATGTTTGTCTTGATAAAATATTGGATGAGTTTGAAATTGGGCCTAACATCATATTTATTTGGCATGTAGTACTTTCAAATATGACCCTGAAGTGAAATTTCGCCTATTGACTCAGGTGAGCGATCCAGGGCCATCATGGCCCTCTTGTTCCTGTTTAAACGATAAAGTCTGCATTTGCGGTCGGATTTTCGTGAAACTTGCACAGTTTATCTCATTAATAGGTTGGACCCTATTGATTTTGAAAAACATCTGACAATCAGTATAGGAAAAGCAGCCTTGAAAAAAATCTGACAGTCAGTTTAGGAAAAGTAGCCATTTGAAGGTGAAAATTTCCATCTTGTTTACGCGATAAAGTCCGCATTTGGTATTGGATCTTCCTGAAACTTGCACATCTGCTTTGTATTTTCAGAAGCTTGAATACAATTGATTTTGGAAAAAAAAAAAAAAAAAATCGACAATTAGTATGGGAAAAGTAGTCATTATAGTTGAATATTTACATTTCTTGTTCATGCAATTAAGTCAGCATTTGTGGTAGAATTTTCATGAAACTTGCACAGTTGCTTTATATCACAAATAGCTTGAATGCTATTGATTTTGAAAAAAAAATCCCGACAATCAGTATGGTAAAGTAGCCATTTAAAGTTGAAAATTTACATTTCTTGTTTACTTGATGAAGTCGGCATGTGTGGTCAGTTTTCATGACACTTGTACAGTGGCTTTATATCATCAATAGCTTGAACCCTATTTATTTTGAAAAAAAATCGACAATCAGTATGGGAAAAGTAGCAATTTATAGTTTGAAAAAATTTACATTTCTTGTTCATGAAATTAAGTCCGCATTTTTCATCCAATTCTTTTGAAACTTGCAAAGATTATTTGTACCATCAGAAAAATGTTAAGAATGAATAAAATCTAGCTATCAGTTTAGGAAAAGCAGCCATTGGATGACTTAGTACTGTTTACTCAACACATTCTATATTATTGGTCATATTTCTTTGAAACTTCCAGGGATTGTTTAATACAATGAGTACACCATATCAAATTTGGCTGGATTCCAAGCAGTTGGTCTTGAGAAATCGTACTTCAATATTTTTCACTATTTATTCAATTCACCATGCCTACTTATGCTATCTTAGTGGGTTCAAGTCCAGTTGCAACCACACCCATTCCCCCCAATTTTTTGTGTGTTTGTCTTTTTCCTTTTTGAATCATGAATTCATGTTTGCTGGAAAAAAGCAAAATCACTGCCAGTAGAGCGATTCAGGCCCTCAAGGGCCTCTAGTTAACCCATAGAATCCGAATAAAAACTGAAGAACATTAAAATTTTTCAGTCTGGACACAATACTCAAATTTTTGCAGTTACAAGGTTACCCTTGTCCAGAATGTCTTCGCAAAGCGGACAGTCTATGTCAGAGATCAGACTGCACGTTTTGCACTGTCTGATCTTGATCTACACTTGCCAGGCAACTATAGTCATAAAGGCGCTTTAACTCTTTACCAAATGACAAAATTTTCGACTAGTCCTATCGAAAGCATTTGCAGACGACAAAATAAATGTAACTCAAAAACTGAAATTTGTTTTGGGAAGGTTAGAAAACATGGTGGAAAAAGGAGAAAATGCTGGTCACCAGCATTTTTTCCTTTTCCCACAGTGTTTTCAAAAGGTTTCTTTTTCAGGGTCGTTAAAAGTTGGAATTGTGTGGTAAAGAGTTAAGGGTCAAGAATCCATGGATGATTTCCTTTTAAATTTTGCGTGAAGTCTTCATTGGTCAAAAATACATGTATTAACTGCTCTGGCAAAAAGGGGGTTAACGCTTCTCCGTGATCGATTGTATCAAGAAAGTCATCACATTATCGTACAAAATCCCATTCGGCATACCTCGGTTGATCCAGTGATCAAATCCCTCGGCTGTATCACGTAGCTTGATATGCACCTACACGGTACATTTCGCACATCTCCGGAAGCACACCGCTTTACCGTTATTGAAACTGTAAGGCTCCTCTTTAGAAAGAACGCATGAGTAAATTTTCTATCGTTATCTTTCTAAGAGTATTTCAGTCGGCAAACAGTTTGTATCTTCAATATTTAGCGTGGTTTATCAATTCCGTTAGGAGCTTCCGTCGACAGATCGATAGAAGTGAATAACTTCACAGTGGTTGTTTATGTCGTTGCTAAGCGATCTACAGGGGAGCCGCCATGTTTAAGATCATGTGATTGGTAGTTCAAAATGGAAGCCTCCCTTATACAGACGAGGTTAGATGTAGGTACGGAATCGGCCGAGTTGTGACGAGTGACAAAATCCATTTTGTTTAACAACCGAAACGAATCCCGAGTTGGAACGATCTTGACAAGCAGAAAATTTACAACTAGCAAAGCCATGTCAGCTTAAGCTGGCTTTTGTCGATGCATTTTGCAGATGCATTGATCTCCCCTTTTCGCAGAGCATAGCTTATTTGTATTTATAGACATTTAATCCTTTAACAGACGATCGCGAATTTTAACCCTTTCTCAAACGAGCCCTGGTTTTCACGTGTCTACAGTACAAGTCTTTTGAAAACACTGGGGGAAAAGGAGAAATTGCTCGTAACGAGCAATTTCTCCTTTTCCCACAGTGTTTTCTACCCTTTTTGAGACCTTTCTACCACTTTCATCAAATTTAAAATTGTCGTCTGCAAACTCTTTCAATTTGGACCAGTCCAAAATTTGTCGTTTGGGAAAGGGTTAAGGGCCCTGAAGAAGATAGCTTTTGAAAACATTGCGGCAAAAGGAGAAAATGCTGGTGACCAGATAACCCACATAACCATCGTCGAGACAACATTCAGCGGTTAGAGAGAAATGAACCCTGTCGCAATGACTATCATCAATCCTCGAAAAGAAATCGGCCGAGCTGGTGATTCGAACCAGCGACACACTGGTGTGAAGTCCTGTACGCTACCGACTGAGCTACTGGAGATCGGCTGGAAATATTTTGAAGAATATTGTTGTCGACATGTAAACTGGCAGTGATGTTCGTCTATCGGGCGGTAATGGTGACGTCAAGCGCCCTCGTAGGTATTCTCTTTGAATCATACGCGCTGAAAATAGCTCCTTATACGGACTTTTGGAGAGCCATACTTACAGTTATCGTGCGTCTCTCCATTTCAATGGCCTGCGTGATTTACAGAAACTCTGACAAACGGCATATTGTTCTTATAATTCAAACTTGAAATTCATGAATGACTATGTTGGGGATTTTGTGTGACTCAATGGTAAATTGAAAGACTCGTAACTTGGAGTCCTTGAGTTTGCGCCTCACTGGAAGTATTGGGTTTTTCGTGGGGGTACCTTAGAGCAAGACGCTTCAGATCCCTAGCCTTGTACTGGTGAAACCCAGGACATGCATGAATGAGTGAGGTGTCGCTTTGGTATGACTGAAGTAATGTTGAAAGTGGTGTAAAGTACCATTCAATGAACCAAATCAATCAATTAATCGATGACAGTGTTTCCAGAGGACGACAGCGAGACCGGAGAGGACTATTTCTCGTCAACTGTAAATCGATACCAGATCGATTGGATCTTGTAACAAGTCGTAAAGTAATTGTGTATACTTGAAAACATCAATGAACACTGATGGACTTCGGTGAAAAGCATTTCCCATTGTACATAATTTTATACTCTTTACCAAACAATAAAATTTTACATTTGTCAAAATAGAAAATAGCATTTGCAGACGACATTTTAGATGGGCCTTAAATGATTGTGTTTGTCCTCAGATAGGTAGAAAACATTGTCAGAAAAGGAGAAAATGCTGACTACCAGCATTTTCTCCCTTTCCCACAATGTCTTTTTTTTTTTTTTTTTTTGTCATAGCCAACTTTCGCGGACATGCCTTATCAGCAGTCTCGCATATCGATGAAAATAATCGATATCATACGTCAAGATTCGGGAGTTTCCGGAGTTTGGCGAACTTAAACCGTGCATTGATAGCCCTAAGCCATCAAAGATAAGAGACACGTAACATTACGTAACAGTAGCCCTGCTTCAAATTTACAATCCTACGGAGCCCGGTAGGTGTCATGCTCTACACATTTTTTATTTCGAAATAACGAAATCCTAAATCGTTCAAACGAAATACTATTTCGAGAAAACGAAATACTAAATCGTTAAAACGAAATGCTATTTCGAGAAAACGAAATACTAAATCGTTCAAACGAAATACTAAATCGTTAAAACGAAATGCTATTTCTAGAAAACGAAATGCTATTTCGAGATAACGAAATACTAAATCGTTAAAACGAAATGCTATTTCGATAAAACGAAATGCTATTTCGAGAAAACGAAATGCAATGTCGAGGAAATGAATTAGAAACTGCTGATGGAAACGATGGATTTACGGGAAGCACTTATCGGACATTACTTTAATCTTGGGCTTAAATACAAGGACATCGTGTATATATTATTTAACACCCACGGTATCAGATTATCGCTTAGACAGCTAAAGCGAATTTTGGAGAAAATTTCACTTTATCGGCGCAAAGGAGAAACGGACATAATGCACGTTGTTGACTTTATCATACATGAGCAGAGAGGATCCGGCTCGTTACATGGATATAGGTGGAAGAATCAAAAACTTAAATGTCATGGGTTTAAATCCCAGGAAAGAAGATGTTAGGCTCCTGCTTCGGTTGCTGGACCCAGAAGGAACCGAACTTCGCCAACGACGCAGTCTTCGCCGACGTCAGTATCACGCAAAAGGACCGAACTATATTTGGAACATGGATTCATATGACAAGCTACGGCCATATGGTATTTGCATTAACGGCTGCATTGACGGATATTCCCGAAAGATCTTTTGGCTCAATGGTTTTGTTACCAGTAGCGATCCAAGAGTTATTTGAGGATATTACGTTGAAGCTGTCAAAAAGTTTTCTGGTTGCCCCATGATTTTAAGAGGAGGCAGGGGCACTGAGAATAAAAACGTATGTGAATTTCAAAGGTTTCTTCGGCGTAATGGTGACGACACTTTTAAGGGAAATCGCAGCTTTATGTACGGCCGAAGTACAAGCAACCAAAGAATCGAAAGTTGGTGGGGATTTTTAAGGCCAGAATGCATTGAATTTTGGCTTGCTTGTTTTGACCAACTAAAAGCTGATGGTTACTTTGAAGGAAGTTTCCTGGATAAAAATCTTGTGCTTTTCTGTTTCCATTCAACCATTCAGGTAAAAATACACATGCACACATTTTTCCAATTACATGTATTTTATTGCATATTGTTGCCTTAGAACAGACAGACAGACAGAACCTGGTAGTTTGTATGTCCATCTTTTTAAGCCCCGCTGATGGCGCGTGAATAATTGCTTTGGCGTTATCAATGCATTCTGGCTCAGCAGATTAACCCAATTTTTCACCAAAATCATGCATTTGGTGATGCAAGCATAAAGCTTTGCACAGATACTCATATATGAATTCTATTTAAAAGAAAAACCGTTAGCCACCCAAAATTTCACAATGGTGGCCATTTTTTAAAGATGGCTGTCAAGGCATATTAAAATAATGTATTTTGGGACTTCTGTGAAAACTGTATTTAAATATTTGTGGTATCTTTGGAAAAGTTGTACTTCTTATCATTACTTAAGAGAATTAAGATTGAATAGTTAATGAAATTTAATTTTGTTCTTAAATGCTATAAGAATAGCATTGTGTTTAATATTTTCTTTAGAACTGAAACTGACTTGGGTATTTTACAGAAGAAATGAAAGAAGAATATTTTCTTTTTGTCTATAAAATGACATATTGGCCCTTTAAGATATATGCAAGAGTAACATGAAGACTCTTGGTGACTCACCCGTGCGAAATGTTAAATTTTTAAACAGATCAAATCAAATTGCTCTTTTTTTTTAAAGCTACTTTTTGCTATAGAGAGCCTAAAAATGACTGGTAAATCCTTATGTACAGAACTTGTTTCCATGAAATCAAAGCGCTGAAAGCGCTGAATGACGTCATGTTTGTGAATCTATTATTTACGGCATTCAAAACACCGGATTGTCTTTTCTGGTTCTGAGTGATGTAAAATAATTGTCGTTTTGAAAATCTTTCTTCTTTATAGATCACTTTAGTGATTTAGGTAAGCTTTTAAAATTGATGAATGTACTGCACCTAGTGGATTTTCCATTCAAAAATTGCAATTACATCCTAGTATCAGCATATTTTACTTGCTTTTTTGCACACTAACATCTTAAATATGAAACAATTTCCTACAGACGAACAAAAAGTGCATATTACCATAAAATCTCAGTTAAGTTGGCTTAGCTTAGTTAAGGGTCAAGAGTATTTATTATGGCTTAAACAGTCAAAATGACAGAGAAACCATACAGCCAAAGTCATGCATTTATGCTTGGCAAGACAGGTGAACATGTACATACTCTTAGAAACTGCTCTAGACATTTCCTTCAGTTGCTGTGCAGAGACCGCATTGTTATTATCGGATTTCTTTGCAGTCTCTGGCAGTCTTAAGAACCATTCTATGGAGCTACAGCAGACACCTTGCAGAGTTTGGACAGCTTCTGTGAGGAAGGCTGTAAAATGGTGGCAGTGTCCTACATTTTGTACTTACTAAAAAGACTCCAAGCGATCCCTCTTTGGCGATTATGCAGTGCCTACTAGATATTTCTACATCCTACAGACTTATCATTTTAAAGAATGTATAAATATTTTTTGGGATGTTTATGATCATAGGTTCAGGGAATCAGTTCCAATACCTCTGTCAGAAACACATGGTTGTTATCTGTTCCTTCATGAAGAATGTGATATGGGCAGTCCACAGGCATGGTACAGCCCTGCTTGCAAAAGGTAAACTATAGGCATATTTCAATGCGTAAGTGCATGTAATTAGCAACCATGAACAGAGATATCCATCCAAAATCTTTATGAGTTCCTCATTAAGAACATGCAGTCGTTCTTGCGTGCATTTTACAACATTGAGACAACATAGTTAAAAAACTAGAATAACTATCACTAAAGGTGATAAATACCCCCGCCCCTATATTTCATGTCACAGGGGCAATAACTCTGCAATGTCAATTTAGGGGCAATAACTCCGTAATCATTAGGCCAACACTCATGAAATTTGTGCTTTGCACATCTACTGCTCCTGGTGAATATCATGACAAATATCAAGTGAATAAGACTTAAACTGAAGGAATAGTTCTCTGGACAAGAAGTTTTGAGTAAATTCAGGGGTAATTAATTTGGTAAACATTTGAGAAAAATGCATCTTGCACCTCTACTGCTCCTGGTGAATATTTATGCAAAGTATCAATTTAATTGGACACAAAACTAAATGAGAGTAAAAAAGTGTAGACCATGATCTGACGATATGTCTGAGACACAGCGGCTGGTCTGGATCCACGCTTGTTGCAAATGTCCAAAGGTGCCTTTTCGCATAATGTTGGCCAACTATACATATGACAGAAAAGACTTTGTTTTGATGGACAAGATTTTTATCTATAAGGCAGTATAAATTTTAACCTTTTGACACTAGCACAGCATCTTGAAAGGAGCCGCACCAGACACAATCAAGTGATCACTGTAGTATGTTGGAATGACATCAACAATGGTATCTTCTGGTTTTCTGTTAATGAGGAACATGTCCAGTGTTCCGCCTCTGCGATGTGTGGCCTGGTCAACCATCTGGCAGAATCCATAGTATCTTGTTAATTGCATGAGAGCTTTACTACTCTCAGCTTGACTACAAGAGTTAATATTGAAGTCTCCTACTATAATGCTTGGGATATTTGTAGGTATTGTCTGCAGTAACTTCTCCAGGTCTTGTAGGAAAGTCTTATTTGGTGTCCGTGGGTTGTTGTAGATTGACATGATAACCAGTCTGACATCAGGATCAAGCTGAGGACACAGAAGAACTACTAGGTTCTCTACAGCTATGTCCTTGATGCTGTATTGATGGACCACTCTGAAACTATGGCTGATACACATTAGCATGCCTCCTTGTCTATGTCTGAATGATGTAGAAGAATCATGTCTCACTGCACTTAAGTTCTCAAGAACAGGATGGCTTTCTTCTGGATGCAGCCATGTCTCTTGCAAACATAAAACATGAAGGTCACTTACAAAATTATCCTTCATGTAGCACTGAAAATGTGGTCTGACAGAATTAATGTTTAAACTCTGTATCTTGAAGTAATAGTCCATACTTTTGCTCACAGTTCTTATTTCTGACTGAATGAGCAGACTTGTATCTTTCATTCTCTGTATTTCTTTCAGTGCGTCAGAATTGACCTTAAACTGTGCCAATTTGTCTTGAAATCCATCAATAAATGTCAGATCTAGGCTCAATTTTAAAATTTGACCTTGACTGGTGACCTTGACATTGGAGCTATCTGAAAATTTATTTCAATGATACATGCACACATAATGGAGAATAAGTGTGCCAAATTATTTTGAAATCTATTTGTTAATGTGGGAGATATGCTTCGGATAAGCTAAATTTCAACATTTGACCTTGACCCGTGACCTTCACCTTGTAGCAATCTGAAAATTTATTTAAAATGGAACATCTACTCATCATGGAGAACAAGTCAGCCAAATTATTTTGAAATCCATCCATTAATGTAGCAGCTATGCTCCAGATAAGCTCAATTTTAACATTTGACCTTGACCTGTGACCTTGGCCTTGGAGCTACCTGAAAATTTATTTCAAATGGCACATGTACTCATGATAGAAAACAATTGTACCAAATTATTTTGAAATCTATCCATAAATGTAGGAGCTATGCTCCGGACAAGCTCAATTTAAACATTTGACCTTGAACTGTACCTTGACCTTGGAGTTATTTGAAAATTTATTTCAAATGGCACATCTACTCATGATGGAGAACAATTGCGCCAAGTTATTTTGAAATCCATCCATAAATGTAGGAGTAATGCTCCGGACAAATTCAGACAGATGCACGAACTAACGCACTAACGCTCATACACCGACTTGTCATAGTGACAACTATGTCTCGCTCACCGCAAGCGGGCTCGACAAAAAAGCATGCAGATGATTACATAAAAGCTTGATAAGTGGGTTGGGTTAATTAAGTGCACAATGTCCAGCACCGGGACGAGGACCCAAGCCTTTTTTCAAACCAGTTCTAATGTCCATTGACATTGAAAAAAAAAACCTGATCAAAGACAAATATAGTGCAGTTATGATCAAAATATGAAGTTTTTTTGTTAATATTTGAGAACTTGAATTCACAATGTAATGATTTTCTGTAATGATTAGAAATGGTTTGAAGGTGCCATTTTAATCTTGATACATGTATCTAATATCTATATGTAAAGGAAGGTTAAAGCTAAAAAACTTACCTTTGAGATTATTGAGTGAAATCAGTGAAAAAAAATAACTCTTGCGAAACTTGCGTCTTTGAATCAGTGGCAAAAATTCTGTAATCCTCAACGCTAACTAATTTTTAAGTCAAATGAGGGGCAATAACTCATTAATTCTTGATAGAAGTTTCAAAAAATTTGCGTCTTGCACATCTACAACTCCTAATGAACACTTCTGCCAAGTTTAAAGTGAATCAGACAGAAACTGTAGGAGGAGTTGTCCGGACAAGCATTTTTAAGTCAAATCAGGGGCAATAACTCAGTAATTCTTGATGGAATTTTTACAAAATGTGTGTCTTGCACATCTACAGCTCCTAATGAACACTTCTGCCAAGTAGCAAGGGAATTAGATTGAAACTGTAGGAGGAGTTGTCCGGACAAGATTTTGCGGACAGACCGACCGCCCGACCGACCACCCGACCGACCGACCGACAGGCTGATTCCAGTATACCCCCACAAACTTCGTTTGCGGGGGTATAAAGAGCAAATTTACAGAAAAGTTATTTGTTTGCTGTCAAATCCTTTTTACGAAACTTTTTTTTACTATTCCTCTCGGACAATTAAGGCATTGTTATGCCATATATAGATAACCCCAAATGGCTGAAAACCTAATATTCAAGCCTCTTTTTCCTGAGATCTATGAAATAAAAACGAATTAGACTATTCATAGATGTACATGTAATTTGGCATTCACCAAATTCTATATATAACTGCTAGTATTTGAAGAGGAAGGCCTTAAATTTACAATGTATACAGTGGTACAAAACTTAGACAATGTACAAAATTTTAGCAATCATTCGGACAATAAATTCATTTATCATACCTTGTACATGTAACAGCTTACCAAAACTCTTAGGATTGACAGTTGTTGTTACTCTGAAGAACATGGATCTTTTTTTTTTTACAAAGAATAAGCTACTAAAGCTTAAAGAGTGCTTAGTCATTACCCTCAAGTTTTTATCATGTAATTTCGTTGTTGTTAATGGAGATCTTTTTCTTTCAATATTGTTTAGTTTCAGATTTAAATATTACTGAAATTTGACTGTTTTGAAGTAAATATGAGTATTTTGAGATCAGTACACACTACATTAGTGGAATTGGGCCCTAATTATCATTAGTTTGAGTATTTAGATCTGGATACACATACTTAATAATCACTACATCAACTGAATACAAGTCTTAGCCCATTATTAGGTTTGTATTAATCGGGTTTCTTAAACTCAACTTTTCAACTTCTTATATACAAGTAATGTTTTTAAATGTATATTTCACGATATTTTGTTGTTCATTCATATACTTTCATTGTGTTCCCTGACAGAAATTAAATGAAAATTCACTCAATGATTTTAGGATTCATTCATGACCTCTGTGACAATCAAAATGTGTTTTATTCCATTTTATTCCAATTGAATAAAAAAAAAAAAAAAAAAAATGTCTAAATTGTTGAATTCAAGTACCTTCAGCACTTTGATTTGCCATAAACATCATTAGAATTTGCAACAATGCTTAGAAATAGTTATGATAGGCTCATGTCATCACATGAAGACATTTAGGACATAGCAAAAGAATAAGATTTATAAAATCGATGTTGATATCTGATCAACTGATGAGGTAAATTAAAAAGTGCATTCGATGACCTATGACCTCTATGTAATAAAAGAAGACGTCTCAAAAAGTTGTTGAAATCGGAAGATTGCTCCAACGTTCATTCATGTGATCTGTGACCTTGAATACTTGCTTTATTTCCATATAGACCCTAGAGTTTCTCAGATAAACAGCTGAATCCAAGTACTTTCAGTACTTTGATTGGCACTGAATATTCCTGAAATTTGAAAAAAAAAAAGTGTATACAAATATTAATAAATGACTTCTGAAATCACAAATCAAGTCAATTGAGGCACAAAATTTTCATTAAAACTGTACTTGTTACATTTTCCCGAAACTGGCAACCGGGGGACTGGGATTTTTTTTCCCTAAATTGTCGAATAGTTGGGCTAAAATGTGGTTTTCCGTATAAAAAAAAATGCTTCAAATTAGTATTTTCATGTTTAAAAACATATATTTTGACTCCAACAGTTATAAAATTGGTCAAATACATAATGTTTTACAACCAAAAACAATATTTTAGAATCAGAAATTGCGACCATCTTGAAAAATGGCGGCCATTTTTAATTTCTGCGTGGCTAACGAGTCTTTTAAGAACTTTATAACCTTACCAATATTCATACAAAATTTTATGCTTGCATCACTAGGTTCATGATTTTTCACTAATCTACTTGGCTACGTGCACCAGTCCATCTGGTATCTCAATATCCTGTGATATAGATATATATATATGTGTGTGTGTGGGGGGGGGGGTTGAGACGATGCTGCAAACGTAAATACCTTTGAATCAGATACAACAATTCAGGATTATGTCACCTTGAATTTCTGAAGTTTACCAAAACAAGTGCATCCGGGCCATTAATGTTTTTTTGTCATTTAATGAACTTTATGTGGATATGTATCTTCATGGCACAGGACCACACAAGTTCATCTGGTTAAGTCGGTTGTAACCTGCTGTTAAATATTTACCAAAAATAGCTGTCTTGTCGGAGGTGTTTGTTGCAGTTTCTTAGAACTTGAGTGACACGTTTATGGATATGCATCTCCCGAAGATACTGCTACTTTATCTTTACTAACTTTACTTACTCTACTGCGAAATTCACGATAAAGAGACCCCGTAGCGTAGAATCACAATTCTATGATGCTATATTTTGCCTCATTTGCTCTTCTTTTTCTTTTAAAGGACGAGCTAGACAGTACTGTTGAAGTTTGGAATTCTGATATCATTCGCCCATCAACAAACCAGAACGTACCACATGGTCGACCAGACGTCATGTTTTCGATTCCGGAACTGTATTCCGTTCAAAACTATATGTGCGCTGTGAATGAAGATGAAGTGCAGATTTGTAGTGAAAATGCACTTCAACGAAACAACTATTCCTGTGACGAAGATATTTACAATACATGTATAGATCTTATGGCTCAGCATGGTCTAAACTTTGGAGGAGACGCATATAAAAAGATTGATTTATACCTGGAACCCAGAAGACTGATTCAACATATAGTAGACTGACTATTTTGGTTCTTATTCTGCACTATGCGGGAAACGATTAAATATGGTGGTGGACAGAATCATTTTTAGAAGAGCATCCATGCATTTTACTTTGTTGTTTCGGGTTGGGTTAAACCCACTTAATTATAAAGTTCAGGACAATTTTTCTATGAAACTTGACATCACTTATCATATGAAGCTTAGTTTAGAATATTATTTACAGAATCCTAAAGGGGCCACCCAAAACCTCGCATGTCTGTACATGCGAGTTTTTACGATTTTGTCAAAAACTCACGTCACTCAACTTAAATACATGCGATGTTTTAAATTCTCGCGAGGTAACAGGGGCGAGATTTTACTTCTTAAAATTTATTCATTTACATGTATTAAAGTTAAGTGACATGCGAGGTTTTGACAAAATCGTAAAGCCTTGCATCTACAGATATGCGAGGTTTTGGGTGGCCCCTTTAGGATTCCATAATTACTAGTATTAGAGACTTTATGTGTGATTGAAATTGTTTACGTTATGGCACTGTATCTTACTTCTTAAAGTAAATGACCGAAAAGGGTCCTGACTAATCAAATACTCAATACCAGAAAAATCATTCTGCTACTTTGGTATTTGCATTCTTGGGTCACTAGAAAATGATGGGTAAATGACCCCATAAACGGTGTGGAATCAGATCACTTTTGTGTCTACAGATCGGGTTAATTCTTGCTAGTGAAAGATTCTTCAAATTACATTTGCACGGGGATGTTTAAGCACGATTATTTAGACTACACTGATGCCGCAATCCCAGTTCTCTTTCTTTCTCGACGAAAGACAGTGTAGAAAAAATATTGTAAAATTCCATTCCCCAAAACAGTATATCGGATATTGGTCTTTGCAAGGCGACGCTTGAAACTGTTTGTAAACTGGTGACATATACTGTAAAAACACGATTAATATTCCGCACTGTGATTGGTCACTTCTTCAACTACACAGCCGTGTTGAGATTACAAACTAAACAACCCGGATAAACTCGGTATCCATCGGTTCTATTTATCCCTACTTTGTCAAATGCTATGCGTACTCGACGCACGCTATTAATTAAGAAGCTTTTATCTTAACATTTACCTTTTTATAAGTTCCAAACTTCATAGTAATCTCAATGCTTATATACTAAGAAAAAAAACATGGTGAAGGATTGGGGGGACAGGAGCATACGCCCGTTATTACTGAATAACCCCCCCCCCCCCCCCCCCCCCCGTGCCCCGATTACGTCCCAGAAGGTTTGCTTCTCCATTGCAAACAACTATCATTATATATTTTTAGCTTTATCTGATATATGTCGTCTGCAATATTGCTTCAAGTTTGACAAGTCTAAAATGTTACTAATTGGTAAAAGAGTTAAACTCGAGCTATAAGTGTGTATGAGTGCTCTTTTTTTTTCCCCCAGCAGGTGATGTAGATTGTGATCAGACTGTCACAGAGAAACGGTCTGATCACAATTATCATCGCTATTTTCTTCGAATCTTTTCCTTATTAGTATTTATTTTACTTTTTACTTATTTGACACTTACAATTGCGTATTACCATGCTAATGTAGACTAGATTCTATGTTTTTATTTTCGATTTCATGTACATCTAGCTATCACAAGTGCCAAACATTATCTATATAGTGTCTTTGAGAGAAATGCAAATTTCAGTTTACCAATTGTGCACATTGTGAACACTAGCCAGCCAGTGCGGGGTGTGCAGTGTGAGCCTGAACCTGCACTCTGCATTGAAGTTGGTGCAGATCAGGATCGGACTGCACATGCGCATTGATTGACTGGCAATGGACTTATAGTACGTGATTTTTTAGACCTTTACCCGAGAAATGATCCTCGTATTATTGCTGTTCCAAACCATAACTTTTTTTTTTTTCTCCTTTCTACGCTCTGGTAATATGCAAGTGCGTGTGTTTTATGTCTATATGTCTGTGTATATGCCTGTCTGCGTGTATTTTGTGCTAGTTTCTTTATTCTATTTCTTTTCATTATTTCTTTGAAATCCGCTCGTTTTTGACCATATCTAGTTTGTTGCTATGTAAATTCCATGCCGTATGACTTTTGCATACCTGGAAGAGAATAAAGTGTTGTATTAGTATATTATATTATTATATTATTAGTAACCTACATCATTATAACACATCCATGTAATTAATTTAATTGCTTCGGTGTCTTTTGTGAATTGCTATTATTCAAAATGTGTTATAAATGAGCATACTTCTTACATATTGTTCAGTTTTTTTTAATCTTGTACGGGCATTTTTTTTTTTTTTGCTTTTCCCACATTGTCTTCATACATGATCAACTGCAGCCATGGTAAAACAAGAGATTCTTTGTTAAAGGGTCATTTAGTAGTGAGATCACATGTAAATGTTTTTCCATACCATGTGTGCATAAAAAATCAGCGACTACAAAGACAGCGCCACATGTATAGCATCTTAGTAAATCATACCCAACAAGATGTGTTTGTGAAACACAAATGCCCCCATAACGGCACTTTTCAGAAATGTAAACTTGATAATAGACCTTGACCTTGTCAGATGACCTTGATGCTACATGAAGGTGTTACCAAAGTAAAAACATGTGTGCAGTATGAAAGCCTTATGATTTACCGTTCAAAAGCTATGGTTAAAGTTATTTGTAGAATTATGATCTTGATATTTGGCCTTGACCTTGACTGGTGACCTTCACCTTCATACCACAGGAAAGGTCTTATAACCTAGGATACACATGTGAAATATGAAAGCCCTATGACTTACCATTCAAAAGTAATGGCCAATGTTAATTTTTTTGCGAAATTATTACCTTGATACTTGACCTTGACCTTGACAGATGACCTTGACTTTGGTACCATAGGAAAGGTCTTATCACAAGGAATACACATATGAAATATAAATTCACACCTAATCAACATTCACCTTTCAAATAAAAACTGATGGCACACTTCGTATGTGTATTGTAATTTCACACCTAATTAACAATCACCAGCAGGTTAACAGTAGTAAGCGATAAAGACGTTTTAATCTTTTGATATATAACACATGAAAACATTGGACTGATGGTCTTATAATTACATCAGTTAATCTACGATTTGTAGCTTCATCTATGAAATGGCAGAAATCACATATTCGGTGAATACCATTATAATCAATTATAAACTTAAACTAATTTTACGACTCAACGTATGGTTGATAGCACCATTATGCATTTTGGAAACTTCAGAGATTTCCAGGGCAGACTATTTTAAGGCAAAGAAGCAAGAGATTGCTCCAAGTTCACATGAAGCGACAGTGAAAATCACAACAAGATGCTAGTCTCAATTTTGGATGTTAAATATTTCGATGCGACCAGTCAAATGTAGCATCGCATTTCGAGGACAGAAATCTGTACTAAACAAGACGCAAGATGTTCTGTTCCATGTTCGTTATCTAATAAAATAATATGGACTCTTGTAATACCTTTCACGACCAACCGATGTCCAGTGCGACCAGTGTAGACTAAAAGCAGCTAAATATCCCTGCAGTCTGATCTTTGACTGCACATTAAGCTTATAATTTATACTATGTTTTAAGACCTCAACCCCGAAAAATTAAAGGCCGTATTAGTCCTATTTATAAGCCCCTACGTACGTTATTTTTCATTCTGACATTCATCGTGTACGTAGGGTCTTATCGGCTCCTTCATAGTTTCCTTTAGCAAACTCCGACATCGAATTTTGTCGCTGTTTGAACAGCAAATTTGGATACTTTCAAGTGAACTTGTTCAATAAAATATACATCAGAAGTAAGATAAATGAATAATTTCTAGTTTGAAAAAGGATATTTGTCCAAAACTTGCCTATTTATGAGCTAAATCCATTTCGATTCAACACCACTCTGTTTTGTTATGAATTGCCGTGGAAGAGATATCATTGTTCCGAATGAACCGTCATGTGCGGGTCAATGCAGCTTACAGAATGGTATTATGTCTTTTTTTAAAACGAAATTTTGTTCGCTTCGGTCTTGTTTGATTATTGTAACAGATTTCGTTCATAAACTTAAAGTCAATTCTTACTTGTTATGCAACCGTCTGCATGACTGAAAAACATGGCGGCGACTCTGTCGGCAATCCAACTTGCGAGTGATTTTATTGAATTCTGAATGAATCTGCCCATTATTTATCAAGACAGCGGCTGAATATTTTCAAAAAAAAGTTCTATCTACAGGTAAATGAAGTTCTCTTTTGTTATAATTCTGGTTTTAAAGAAGATCGGATTTGCTACATAGAACTGAATGGGACCCGTTTAGACATTACATGCAATAAGAAAAATCAAATGTGAAATGTCCGATGATAAATGTTGAAAGGTAAATAAGCATGTATACGTCTAAATATTTGGACTAAGGCCGTATAAGCTCGGGTCCGAATAATCCCGCTACCGTTTGCAGGTGTACGTAATTCATACCCAGATATTCCAGCCAGTCACGATTAAGAAAAATTAAAGGCCATCAAATCCATAACGATATAGGTTTAAAAGAAAATTTTTGCCGATTTAATAAATTCTTACCGTATAGACTGTGTAGTCACTCATCTCACATGGCCATGGCGGACGATGAGAACAAAGTGTTCCGAACATACCCATTTCGTTTTCTCGAAATAGCATTTCGTTTTCTCGAAATAGCATTTCGTTTTAACGATTTAGTATTTCGTTATCTCGAAATAGCATTTCGTTTTATCGAAATAGCATTTCGTTTTAACGATTTAGTATTTCGTTTTCTCGAAATAGCATTTCGTTTTAACGATTAAGTATTTCGTTTTCTCGGAATAGTATTTCGTTTGAACGATTTAGGATTTCGTTATTTCGAAATAAAAAATGTGTAGAGCATGACACCTACCGGGCTCCGTAACAATCCTTGCCTGGACTGTATATCTGAAGTTTTTTTTTTTTCGGATTTCAACCTGAACCCTTTGTCTGTTGAAGGATAGTGTAGATCAGTATCAGAATGCACAGAATGTGTAGTCTTATCAGACCACACAAAATCTTGGTTTTACACTGTCAGGTATGGCAAGATTTTTCTTGCGTAAGAGCATTAAATTTGCAATAACTGAGCTTTATTTGTCGGTTTCTAATAAATTCATTTTTCAGTTTAAGGGTTTTTATTCTCTGAGACGAAAACTGATCCCAGATGTTCGGCCGTTAACCCTTTACCAAACAATCACAAGTTTACACGAACCTAAGAAAGACATGTTTTGAAAACGATGTGGAAAAAGGATAAATTGTTTGTTACAAGTTACAAGTTATTTCTCCTTTTCCCATAATGTTTTCTAACCTGTCAGAGAATTAAGCCCAACTTTCAATTTGGACGTGCTAAAGGATATTGTAGATTAATATCAGAATGTACAGAAGTGTACCCCCCCTTTTTTTTGTGTGTTTGAGAAATGGGCAACCCTTTCACAAGACGACGAAACATTGGACTCGACCAGATTAAACTCAGTTGAAGACAACAGATTTCATGATTGCCAGCATTTTCTCCTTTCCCCTCAATTTCCAAAAACTTTCTACCTCGGATTCGTTAAAACTCGGTATTGTGTGGTAAAGGGTGAAACTGCTCAGAGCGACTAAATGCACATTTTGCCGAAAATGCAGATCAATAATAAACTGCACGAAAGAAGCAGCCTGATCTTGAAACCTAATCCGTCCGTATACACTTTTGCTGACAATGTAGACCAATGACAGGCTACACAAAACAAGCAGTCTGACCTTGAACCTAACTGATCCTATGCGTCAAAATCCTCTTAGTTAAAACATTCTTTATATTACAACTTTATCAGGTTGCTGAATTCAGCAGAAAATACGGCATTGTAGGAAGTACAGGTTTAAACTTTTTGCAAGAAAAAATAATTTAAGTAGCAATTAAAACATGATTTTACAACACTGGAAGGAAGGCTTTTTGAAAATATGCGAAAAGGGGAAATGCTTTTAATCGACAATGTCTCATTTTCTCACAATGTTTTCTAGCTTTTCAAAAACGAGTTTCATTTTGACTCACATTTGTCGTCTTTAATGCTTTTAATTAAAAAAACAAATGAAATTTTGTCGTGTGATATGTAGAGTAAATGGTTATAACTAGATGGGATAATTTAGTCACTATTTCAAAATTTTACTTTGTGTGTGTGTGTGTAGTTTCATCATTTTGATTTATACAGTTTACACTTTCTATGATTAGGATAAAGATGGGGAAGGAGGTAAAAAGAAAATTCATAGATAGCTCATACTGGTATATTAATTTTGAATACTGCTTAGAACCGTGAGAGTACATGGTTTTATACACACGAAAAGTTACAGATTCAGCATATGAGAAACTGTTCACTTTAAACTTGGTTTTGATCGAAAACTACTCACTTAACCTTGGTTTTGATTAAAAAAAATAGACTGAAAGAAAAAGTCTTGCTCCGAATACTCCATAGACTGTGTGGCGATTTCTATTTGGCAACGCTTAAAAATTACTTATTGAACGATGTCGCATTTTCTCACAGTGTATACTACTATCTATAGTTCTATCAAAATGTTTTCATTTTGGGCAAGTCTAAAAGCTGCATACCATGGAAAGGGTGAATACGATATACCCAAATGATGCTTCTTTTTCAGGCAAAATCTAAGTCCAACTGTGTATTAAATCATATTTTGGTACATAAAAAAGTTAAAAATTATTATTATAACACGAGGTTGAACTCTGTCAACGCATTATCATGTTTACAGGGATCAATATTCCTTTCATTGCATCTGAAGTGAGAACAAAATGTGCTCAAGATCAAACAGAAAGTAATTTAAAAGCAAGTTATTCATCATCGAATAAGCCATGGAAAAAAAGGGGGCCTTATTGCCTATGCGAAAAGCCTCCCTAGCCGATTAGCGCAAACTGATTCGAGTCGACACTCTCCGTCTACAGGGATGATAAAGGTTAAAAAAAAAAAGGTTTTTCCCCCAAAAAAGCTATATTTGACGCAGACAGTGTACATATACATGGATATCACTAGCAGGAAGTTCATACCAAGATATAGCTGACCATTGTTTCGACGTTATGTGGGAAAGCAGCCAGTGGCTTGGGAAGAATATTTTGCGAAGTACTGGTAAAGGAAACTTCAGGAAAGCATGGATAGGTGTACTGGCCGTCGCGATATGACTGAAATAATCTTGAAAATGGCGTTAAACACCATACAATCAATCAATCAAACCGAGATAAACTGTTTGCAAAGTTTGATTTCTTTTATACACTTCTAAACACGTTTTCTAATTCTAAACCTCAGCACTAGCCATATGATAGGCTGAGATGTTTTGTTGCAGCCAATCATGTAAGTAGTATAAAAATTCAGAAATCCTAGAACAGTTTTGGTCTAGAGACATATTTATACGCAGTATTCATCACTGGTAATGCTTAAATAACACAAACTCATAACACTGATATATAGTTGCTAATAATGCAACAGCTAATTTTATAAATCACTGGTACAGGAGAAATCGTTTCTATTACTCCTTTCACCCCATTATATTCATAGTATGTGTCAGTTTTAATCTATTAGTACAGTTTTTTTTTTTTTTCGATTCTTTTTTTAAGGTTTGCGTTGTTTTAAATATGGAAGGATCTACAATTTAATCCATTACTGGACTGTTCGAACTAACTATTAATACATGTAATACAAAAGAAAAATATTTGAAACTAGGCTGATCTGTATGAGTGATGTAAAGAGAAAACCAACACTTCGGAAAAAGCAAGAGATAACTTGCTAGAAATTAGTGCACCGGTTTCCCCAATTTTTCCAAAGCAATCAACTGCAGGGTCGTTAGAAGTCGTATTTGTACAGTAATCGATTAAATTTTGTATTTAACGTTTACCGAATGACAAAATTTTAGACTTGTCTAAAGTGAAATCATTTTCATAAGACAAACAAAATGTGGTAAAAATATGGAATTTGTCTTTAAAAGGGTCAAAAGGGGAAAATGTTAATTAGCATTTTTACCTTTTCCCTCAACGTTCTCAAAAGCCTTCTACTCCACAATCGTTAACTCTTAGAATGCTGAATTAATGAAATGGACCTCTTTACACAGGAAATACCGTTTGAAATATTGTCATTTCAAGTTTATTTTGGCTAGAATGTGCAAAAAATTAGCTGACAGTGAAGATCCCTGATCAGACTGCACATTCTGTGCAGTCTGATCTTGATCTACACTGTCCGCAAAAACAACTTAAGTCGGTTCCAGCGCTTTATGGGTCAAAACTCGGGATTGTGAGCGAAAGGTTTAAGTATAACTTTTCCCCACAGAGAAATTTCAAAACGACACTTTTTCCCCGCTATGTTTCATGAATCTACAAGGGCTCACAGGTACTTAATCGTGAATTTCGGTCGCGATGAAAGCATAACAGCTAGCCAGCAAGCTTCAATATGATGTGACAGGTCAGGAAACAGTTTTAAAGTAGCCAGGAAACAAGAATATGTGAACTGTCGCCATAAAATACTTTTGATATGGCATTAATCACCACACACTTGAATCTAAAAGCCGAAGAGTGGTAAAGGGTAGCAAATGAACTTTTTCTAACTTTGATGTATCTTGATAGTTTTAAATCGAGTCTAAACATTCCCATAAATATCAAAAGTCTGGTCCTATGTTAGATCTGTAAAATACATGATGTCTTAGGGATACTGTCATGATCAAACAACCCGGATGTATATTTTTGGTTCACAAATCATGTGGATACGTGTATATATCCTAAAGATAGCAAGGGGTCCGTCTGACGATAACACTACGTAACACAGTAATACGGAATCCTGTTTCCGCCATCCACTTTTCGACCTACGAGGAACTCGAAAAGTAGAAATTAGGCACACTAACTTCCACTTTTCTAGCAAAAAAGTTACCTCGAAAAGTAGAAAAGTTGAAGTTTTTGACCTGACAATTGTCAAAAAACTTTCTACTTTTCGACCTCACGTTTGTCTAGAAAGGTAGAAATTAGGAAGTACTAACTTCAACTTATCGCGTTAAACTGCTAGGTCGAAAAGTAGAAAAGTGGAAGTTTTTCACATGACAACTGTCAATAAAACTTCCACTTTTCGACCTAGAAAAGTCGAAAAGTCGAAAAGTTGAAAAGTCGAAATTAGCCGATTAAAACTTCCACTTTTCTAGTTAGGACTAATTTTTCGTAGGATAAATTGGCCGCGGGATCGGTGACACAGGAATTGTTACCCTAAACTGGCAGCCTGTTATCGATCTTTATTTTATGGTCTATCGGACGGCTACGGAAGATACAACGGGTACCAGTTTATTTTTACCCCTACACCGGCTCCAACATTATTCGGTGCTGATAAACAAACATCCCGTGATAATCAGTCCTAACTAGAAAAGTAGAAGTTTTAATCGGCTAATTTCGACTTTTCAACTTTTCGACTTTTCGACTTTTCTAGGTCGAAAAGTGGAAGTTTTATTGACAATTGTCATGTGAAAAACTTCCACTTTTCTACTTTTCGACCTAGCAGTTTAACGCGAAAAGTTGAAGTTAGTACTTCCTTATTTCTACTATTCTAGACAAACGTGAGGTCGAAAAGTCGCAAGTTTTTTGACAATTGTCAGGTCAAAAACTTCAACTTTTCTACTTTTCGAGGTAACATTTTTGCTAGAAAAGTGGAAGTTAGTGTGCCTAATTTCTACTTTTCGAGTTCCTCGTAGGTCGAAAAGTGGATGGCGGAAACAGGATTCCGTACAGTAAAGATACCCGATGGGCGGCTTATCGAACAGCGAGACTCGGCTATCATCGGGAAACTCTGGCACATATTCTATATAAACCATACCTGCAATTTTAAAGTTAAAAAAGGACCAAAAGTTTCATTTATGATACCTATAAAACTTAGTTCATTTGAAAGAGGATAAATTGAATTTTCTTACTTCACTTGGCAAAATTTTCAATTCTGAAAATTGATGAAGTTATAAACGTTTATCTACCAGGGCCCTTCTTAATTCTATATAAAAAAATACAGGTAAAATGGGCAGATATCGATGTTTACATGTCCGCGAAAGCTGGCTATGTACAAGCAATCAGTACGCCTACATAGATCCTAATTTTTGCTCTTGATGTACACAAGTCTGGATTGTTTCAAGACATCTTTCAGGTAGATCTATTACAAATTAATTCAATCTTTCTTGCTCCACTTTAACCAATGTTACATTGAGTTGTCCTAGGTGTGCCTGTGTAGACCTGTAATGAGTTAACGTTCACGCTGATTTTCAGTAAGTAGGTCCATTTCGCGAAAACAAAAACTGAAAAATGAACTTTCTGTTAAGGTTATATCACCAATGTCAAACAAATTTAAAATATATCTCTGTGGATTGTTGTCCGAAAATTTTGAACGCAATGCTTGTCTGGTTTAGGAGATATGTACATTTAGTGGAGGCCACGTCTTTTCCTAAATTTCTGTTCAAAATAACTTTCGTGACCAGGCGCTTCTGTTTCCCGATTCTGACATCAAATATGTGTAAAATTTAGTTGTAATAAGTTCCATACGATGGAGACACATACTACTTCCGACAAAGGGAAATTAAACACATCTTTCCTCCGATACAGTTCTGCAATATGCTTCAGATTAAAGGGTCTCGTTTTAAATATAACAAATGATGACTAACTTATAAATTCATGTATTCTTGCAGAATCCATACTAGAAAATATTTCAGACTTAAAAATATTCTTTGCCCTTTAAAATCAACATCTGGCAAGTACTATTCTGAAAAAAGCAAATTCGAGTTACTTTACTACGACACAAAGTGTGTAGCGTAATTAAAGACTCGTCAGACTGAAGTCACGAAAGTTTAAGACAAATTTGAAAACAACTGTAAAGGCCTTTGAATGTAAATTAAACAATTGCCCATATCTGGTTCAATTTTCGATCTTAAATCTTCGTTACGGTGGCAAAACCTTCGTTACACAAGAAAATGCATGTATTTCAGATGAACTATGTTTCGGAAGAATCGTTGGTCTGCTTTAAATTGTATTCGACAATTCTGACAAATAAACTAGATGCCTCTTGGACGGCAGTATACAAATTACAAAATATTAACAATAGCTGCATGACACTAAATGAAATCATTATTTCATCATTCCGAGAAATTTTCATTTGACATGGTTTTTGTGGATGTAATCGTACTTATAATTAGGTTTAGATCTATCATGTTTCATAAAATCACAAGAGACGAGAGTGTTTCAACCAGATGTGCTTGAACTTCATGGATAATTTTATAAAACATTCGTTACATCACTGTTTAGTCAAATCAATAGTAAAAGTAAAGCGGCTTAGATGCGGTACTGGTCTTCAGGTAATCATAGAATTTGATTTAGTTACAAGCACAAAAAAATTTTTAAAGGAAAAGGTATGTTTTTTGGTGAAAAAATAAGCCATGCAAAAGTACGCCCTCTGTCATGAATGCCTATTAGTGAATGCCGCAAATCAGATTTAAAAACCGTGTGTCATCAACCTTTCTTGTCTGTGAAACATCACATGATAACTAAATAGTGATATCGCCGTTAGAGTCTTGTTTGCCATTGAAAACATGACATTTCATAAAGTTCCGTATTTTTAGTAACGAAAGTTTGAATAACGAAGAATTCATCTGCCCACTATTTCATCAATAATGCTTTAATACAAAGCTGATATCCAGACATCACCATGTTACATTTTAGGTAGCTACCATGTACATGCCATGAAAATAAAACGTAAACTCGGAGGAATCAGTGATTGTTTGAAATGTGCAGTAACGATGGTTTCCAAGTTTACCTTTAGACCAGACAACTTTACTAAAGTCGCTTTTCTTTTCAACTAAGTGTATCACCACTACAAATTTTGCTATTCTAGATGCCTTATATATTGGTTACTTATCAAATTCACCTTATCCTTTCAATAAATCCGTGTATAGGAAATCAGTAATCAGTACACAAAGAAGTAACGAAGGTTTAGTGGTTTTTTTTTTTCAAATTTCAGCGACAGCAAGACATTGCTTCAGCACTACTTTTTTATGAACGTTGGAGCAGCTTGCTACATTATTTTACACAGAACAATATCAAACCTCATCTTTACTGTGAATGGTTCCCATACAGTAATGATCTATTTGCCAAATATAAACTGCTAAAAGTACGGCTCTCATTTTGGCGACAGTAACGAACATTTAAAAATGAATACTCAACTCAAATTTTCTCAGTAAAATATTTTTCAGGATACCAAAAGGTGACTATTTCTTGAACACCTGATTGTTATCAATTGTTTTGTGCAAAAATACATGCTCATTTGTATTTGAATTAAAATTTCTGAAGGGAAACACTAAATGGACCTACTTATAGAAAATGAGAGTCAAATAATAAGAAAGATCTAAGCATTTCTTTGTAGTCTAGTTTCAGTTTTGATAGAAAATCACATACGGACAAGTAGATCTATAGTAAGATTATGCATTATGGTTTTGGAGAGAAAATATATACTATCCTGTAATAAAGTACATGGATTGTATTATATAGGATAGATCTACCTACATACGTCCTTCCTCTCAAAAAGTATGATACAAGCCCCATGGGAAATGCTTCGTCATGTAGGACTTCGCTCCATTTTGGGGTTGATGAAGTAGACACTAAGTGGGCCAACAAGAATGAATTTTATGATGTCATTTTAAAGTCACTGCTAGTCATAACGGAGTCACTTGAATTAACAGAAAAGAGAACTGAATCGAAGTTTAAATTACTTGATGCATAATGCCTATACACAGAGCACAGGACTACGGTACTTCCTAATGTTATCTGCCAGAGTATATAGATCTACAGATAGGGCCTAATGCTTATTTTTTGTTTCATTGCCGACACAACTTATCCTTCAGTTTTCGACATCAGAGGTCACCCGTGTGGAGAATGAACAAGTTCTTTTGTGCTTTCAAATGTTGTTATCCATGTGAATGGCAGTGTTATGATTAACAGATCTACATGCATGCAGTATAATTATGTATCTGGAGTCTAGAGCCACAAGAAGAAATTTATTTGGGGTAGACTAGATCTTAGTAGCCCACAAAAGATAATCTAAAGGCAATCCGATAAACAAAAGCCGTCTAGGTCATCTTTTTTTCCGAAAATCAAAATCAGGAAGTAGATATACTGTACTTCAGTCACGTATGTTCTGGTTTTTATTCGCGTCTTTCCTAGGAACTTGTCAACACAAATTCGAGAGTACAATTTGTGAACTCAACAATATTTTTTGGGATATCTTGTATACATTACTTAAAGTCCGGAATAGCCCTGGGCGCGAGGTTGACACAATTAAACTCGTGAATTTGTTTCCATTAAGATTTATAGTGATCATCTAGCATTTTTTCAACTTACAAATTTACAGGTCTAAAACGGGCAGCGCTCTGGCAACAGGAGGTTAAATGCATCTTCTAAATTTAATTAAATGCATGAAACAAGTCTTCGTATGATATGGATCCAATTCGTTTAATTTTTTTTTTTTTTTTTTTTGTAGAGGGGTCCTTTGACATGCAGAAAATTTAACAAAAGTAAATTTTAGATTCAGGTCAGCCTGCAAGGACTACTCAGGCTGACATGGGTCAATACTTTTTGCAGATCCCTTTTTCACTGCAGCAGGACATGATAACTGCAGACTGAAATAAGGCATTACTTAGCTGGCTATAATCCAAGCGTAATTTATGCATCATCATTGGACTAATCAATACCAAAATTTCATTAGCTACTTCAAGCGGAGCTATCCGTTGCATGAACTGGTCCCCGTTGTAGGTATAAATTTATATTACATCCCTATATACACACTTGCTGTATCAGGGGAGGTAACCAATCTATCCGTTTCAGCACACTTTGGCCCCAGACCACGGTTGTCGGTGAAGCGTCTATCGATTGTCAACACGCCAAACAGAACTTCTTCGACAAAACGTCTATAGAATCAGCCTGAAATGTTAAAGAGCACTTAAATGCAACAGCATAACCCCAATTTTTTAGATTTCATCAAGAAATCATGTTAAACTTGTAAAATAGTGAAAATACTGACCAATACAGGCAACTGGCATGGTCGGAAAAAAATTCACAAAATACACTATTTTAGCCTTTATTCCAATATCCACAAAATGCAAACCCAGGAGACTAGCCTGAAAATGCCAAGCCAAATTGAAACTCGAAACATTACATAATTTGGGGATAAAATCAAAAATAGCACGTTTTCATGTCATTTTTTCGCAATCTTTCATGGCATTACCCCGCCATTGTTTGTTACGGCTAAAGCTAGCCACTAACTCCATGACCCCTCAGTTTCGCATTTGGGTCAAAACTAATGGAACAAAGATGGAAAGGTCATGACCTCCTGTTTCAAAGACAAACTGAATGCTTCTTTTCAATAATCTTACACAATTCATGGGTGTAATAACTGCTCTTCTTATCAAAATTGCATTGAAAACCTACCTTTCTCCATTATTTCTAATTTTGACCATGGCCAGTTCGAAAAGAAGTGTTTACATGTGCCTTTACGCGGGTCCCTATAAACTTAGAAACGGAACCGAAACGAAACGAAACAGAGCCAAAGCCAACGAAACGAAACGAAATAGAACGAAACGAAATAGAAAAAATTCAAGCAGAGGTAAAACCTGCATTTTTTTTTTTTTTTTTTTTTCTTTGAATCATCTTCCTCTTGATTGCAATAATGCAAAAAAATAAATATTAAAATCTGCTTGCCGCTGTACGCACGAAGATCGGACTATTATTGTGAATCTGAATTATTGTTCACTTTGTTATTGAAATAAATCGTCATTAAAATGTTTTTTAATTAAGGCAACGCAATTACGTCGCTGCCCAATCGAAGCAGAGGGACAATATAAGTGCCTAGATTATTTTGCCTATTTGTGGGGGGGCATTCAACTTTTCCCCCAATAACGACGAGTGGGGTATAATCCCCGTAAGCAATACCGCTCCGCACCATAACTGATTCAAGCCGCCAAAACGATCGCGTTCCAGTACGCAACAGTCAGAATAACGTTCATTTCTGCGTCGGAACAATTGTCATTAGCTCGAGACAACAGTAACCTTGACTCATCAGAAAAAAAAAATAACATCTGTCCGCCAACGCTGTCTTGTCCAGTTTATGTGTCCCAAGGCCAACTGCTATCTATAAATGCGATGGCGGCGCGTCAGAACCGAGTGGACGTACGGGCGACATTTGTGCAAACCGTTATCAGTTAAACGATTCCGGGGCTAACAGCGGCTGTAACTGTTGTTCGTAGGTCTCGCATGTAATTCAGAGTGCTATGCAGCACGCAAGGAATTTCATAGAGCTAGAAACACATATTTACGGAAAAAGAATGATGGTAATAGGAATAATTTTATCTCTAAAAAGCACCAGTACAGTAAGATAAAAAAAAATAAATGTAAAAAGCAATACGCTAAAAAAGAAGGCCTTCGTTTATCAAAATTAGCGAAAAATTATCAAAAAAAATTCTGGAAAAATATCAATACACAAGTTAAAGAAAAATCGCAAAGTCCGGAAAATATAACAATAGATGATATGTACAATCATTTCAACAGTTTATACAACGTTGAAAATATTGAAAATAGTCCGTCTAATGACACTTTTTTTGAAAATATTTCGGATGAGTATCTCGATCAGAATTTCACAGAACAAGATGTGAAAAATGCAATTTTTCACAAACCAACGGGAAAAGCGCCGGCTCCGACCATTTGATCGCCGAAATATTTAAAAGTTCATTCGACATTATTGGCCCTTTTCTCACATTATTATATAACACTATATTCAATAAAGGTTATTATCCCAAAAGCTGGGGAGAAGGAATAATACTACCAATTTTCAAGGGCGGTAACTTCGAACCCAAAAATTTCAGAGGGATAACTCTAATAATATTATATCCAAAATATATTCGAAACTACTTGTCACAAGGCTTGACCGATGGTCTCAGATGCACAAAACAATCATTGATAACCAATACGGTTTCCAAATAGGGAAAATCTACTATTGACTGTATCTTTATTTTACACTCCTTAATAATGAAAACATTGTCTAATAAAAAGAAACTTTATGTAGCTTTTCTCGATTGGGAAAAGATGTTTGACAGAGTTGATAGAACGTTTCTCTTTCAAAAGTTACTTTCTGAACAGGTTAGCAGTAAATTTGTCAAATCTATCAGGTCAATGTGTAATTTAGTGTTAGATCAACTGTGCGATACAGATCAGAATACTCAGATTTTATCGATTCAAATATCGGAGTAAAACAGGGCGATCCGGCCAGTAGCATATTGTGTTTATTTTTCTTCAATGATATTTTAAACTTTTTTAATAGTAACGTTGATGGCATCATTTTAGTTGATGAAATACAACTTTTCCTTCTACTGTTTGCTGATGATGCAGCGGTTTTTACTCAAGACCCCCCAATCACTACAATTAATACTTAACGATATCGAACAATATTGTAACATGTGGAAATTAAAATTGAATGTTAACAAAACCAGAATCATGATTTTTGAAAATGGCCGTCATACAAACTACAATTTTTACCTAAATAATATACGTCTTGAAGTGGTTAAATCTTTTAAATATCTCGGTGTTTATTTTCAAAAAAACGGAAGTCGGAATAGAACTCAGGCTCATATAGCACAATACGCATCTTTTTCACTTGATAAACTATTCACTACTTTTAATAATCTAGATCTGCCCATTTCAAATAAGGTTAACATGATTATTCGATACAGTAGTTGCACCGATCCTTAATTACGCAGCATAAGTTTGGGGTCACCACCCGGGACCAGAAGTAGAATCAGTCCTAACCAAACTCTGTAGAAAAATTTTATGGATAAAAAAAATCAAGCAATATAGAAACTTTATATGGGGATTTAGGCAGTATACCACTGAAACTACAAAGAAAATTGATAACACTGAAATATTGGGTCAAACTTTTAAATTTAGATAGAAATTCGATTCTGTTCAAAATTTACAACACACTAAAAAACTATTCAGATAATGGAGAAACATACAGTAATAAAAATTGGGCACATCACATAAAATGCATTCTTAACGAATGTGGTCTTTATTACATGTGGCAAAATCAGCTAAATATGCACGTTAATTACGATACAATCAGACAGCGTGTGCTAGATATATACTATCAATCCTGGTACTCTTCCATAAATAACTCTAGACATTTAGAAACCTCTCACTTTTTAAACATGAATTAAAATTTGAAAATTACTTAGATTTTATTATAGATAACAGATTTAGATCAGCATTGACAAGTTTTAGAGTTTCATCACATAAATTACAAATCGAAATAGGAAGACACTCAAATATCCCAAGAAATGAAAGAATTTGTAGAAACTGTAACTCAAGTATGATTGAAAACGAATATCACTTATTAACATGTCCAAAATACACAGACCTCAGAAATAAATATATCAAACGATACTACTATACTTGGCCAACAATCCAAAAATTTATAAACCTCATGTCAAAAGACTCAAAAGCATTATCAGTAATTTATCTAAATTTATATATTTCGCTTCTCTTCGTAGAATTTGAAATCTTATATCAACTGTACATGTATGTTCACGTAATGCTGTGTTCTTCAGCAAATCCATGTTTTCTGTTTTCTTACTATGTTTTCTTCTTGCTACAAACATTGTATTGATGTTTCAGGCAATAAACGTGTTGTATTGTATTGTATTGTATTGTATTGTATTGTATTGTATGTACTGATTCACGATATATTGGTCTTGGGCTCGAACCGTGACGCGCAGTCTGCCGCTACGTTAAGTCTTTTGAACTTCAGGTTTGAATGCTGTTGACTGCTTGCGCCAATGCACCAACATGAACTGCCATCTCTGTAGTAGGAAGCCAAGCCTCCAGCATACCTCATACCTACGTTTCTTTTTGGTAAAATTTCTTTCAGCCTTGGCATTGATATTTCTGATCAACATGTGGACCGGATAATGTCTATCCCTTACATGCACCGAAACTCGAACTTTGTCTATCCCTTACATGCACCGAAACTCGAACTTTGCCTTAAATAGCCGACATGTCTTTTAGCTAGGAATTGTCTGACTAATTTTTCGAACTGTTAAGGTTATGACGTATGTACATGTATGTACTTTTCATAAGTAACCTTGAAGATTTTGCACATACTTTAGGAAAGTTTTTTTTTTTTTTTTTTTCGGGGGGTGGGGGAGGGGAAGCATGTACAAAAATCTTTGGACGTGATTTTAAAACCACCTGAGCAGCAATTTTTCCAAACGATTTTCAACCAGTCTTTAACCTGCAGTCAGAAACAGGCCAGAATAGCAATGAAGCACTTCCACTGGTTTAACCCTTGGAGGGCCGAATTAACCCATATGACATTTTCAGTGTAGAAATACAATCAAATTAAGTGCAATATCAAGGTTGCTTTCATTTTAAAGTTTCAGCAAAGGACACAGTGTTGATCAAAGATCTGACTGCACATTTTGTGTGGTCTGATCTTGATCTACACTTGCCACAAAAACAGCTATAGTTGTGAAAGGCACCTTAATGTTTCAGATTATATCGATGTCGTCAGAAGAAAAACCGTAAGCCGTTTAAAAGTTTCAGCAAAGTAGACAGTGTTGATCAAAGATTACACTGTACATTTTGTGTGGTCTGATCTTGATCTACACTTGCTGCAAAAACAACTATAGTTGTATAGTTATATCGATGTCGTCAGAAGAAAAAACGTAAGTCGTTTAAAAAGATTCAGCAAAGGAGACAGTGTTAATCAAAGATCAGACTGTAGATTTTGTGTGGTCTGATTTTGATCTACACTTGCAAAAACATCTATAGTTGTGAAAGGCACTTTAAGATTTCAAATTGTATCGATGTCGTCAGAAGAAAAACCGTAAGTCATCTTAAAGTCCATAATCCGACAGAAAAGACTATTATGAAAATGCGAAAGTACCTTTTTACTCTTAACTTTCTTTCAACTTTATTTTCTATTTAGTATTATTAGTATCTAATGCATTACGCAGGTTGTAAACAACTCTAATACATATTGAAAATAATGTTTGTATGTTACATTTACGTAGAAAATAGAAATAAATAAAGTTTTGAAAAAAAAAAGTTGGACCCGAGGCAGCTTTGACATTCGCGGCTGTCATTTAATAAGAGAGTTTCTATTTAGCTATAACATGTATTATCATTTTTTAAACGTGATCACTGTAAGTTCCTTCGATGTTTTTGGGGGGGGGGGGGGGGAGTTTGGGTTGTAGTTCAGTCAGTTCCTGAAGTTTTTTAAAGTAACAATAGCTGCAAAAAGTAAACAAAGCAGGTATTAAAATACATTTTAATTTATACCATATCATTTAAAAGTATGGAAATTAGTGTGAAAATGACAATCTTGTACAATCGGTCCAAGCGTTAGTCGCTTGGAGAGAAATTAATTCAAAATCAGGTTAAAAGTTGCCAGGTACATGTAGCTCCATCTTTTGTTTACTTTTTGCATGATTTTAAAATTCATTTTTCTGCCAGCGACTAACAATTGGACTTACCACACAATAACAGACAGTCGTCCTCACAATATTTTTCATACTTTGATTTGTTATGATTAAAATTGAAAAGTGTTTTAACACCAGCATTGTGTTTTGGGCCGCTATTGGGCCTTTAACTCATAAATTTCACATAGACAGTAATTTTGCAAAAGAAGAGCGAATATTTTCCAAGGTAATTTCATAATAATCAACGTAGTGTCATATCTTTCTTTATAATAACCTTACAGCTGTCGTGTGAAAAAAATATCCTTTTCCGCTGTACATGTATGTCGTGCGAGTAAGGGGGTTGCAACACCCTTAAAATTTTCAGATGACTTTAAAATAAGCGTCAGATCCTGTGCGAATGTTCGGATTCATTTACATATATGTTGTACATTTATTTGTAACAAAGTAATGTCTTTGAAATTGAAGATGATTTCTTCAAGACAGAATTTATCTCCCTCTGCTGATGTAGCCATTCACCTCAATGCGGTTCTAACGAACAGCCCTACCCATTTTCTTTTTTCAGACCTGAAGCCGTCTCTTTATCTTACAAGTTCTTATTGACTTATCAATATGGGAAAAATGTACAAATAAAAAAAAAAAGAAAAACATCTGTGAGGACTCTATGCTTGCAACGGTCGACTGAAAGCATCTTGAAGGTCATCGACTCGGCACCTGTAAGGTATTGACGGCATAATATGGTGTTCATGCGAAATATGCCGGCACCCTGCGAAAGTAATATAATATCAGAATGAAACTGATTAACTGGATGGTGTTAAAGGCCGTTTTGATAATTATTTCTGTTATATCGCGGCGGCCAGTGCACCTATCCATGCTTTCCTGGATTTTATTTTGACAGTAATACGCACAATATTCTTTCCAAGCCACTGGCTACTTACCCACGTAACCATCGGCGAAACAATGGTCAGCGGTGAGGGAGGAATGAATCCTGTCGCAATGACTATCATCAATTCCCGGAAAGAAATTGGCCGAGTCGGATATCGAACCAGCGACCCCCTGTTCTCAAGTCTTGCACGCTACCAACTTAGTTACAGGGGCTCGGTACCAAAATGAAAGAAGAACAGAATAGAAGGAAAGTAAAATATTATTTCCATCCAAAATCCTGCATCAAATATGTTGGAGTCGTGTGAAACTTTCCGAAACACAGGCCCTGATAAAGAATTATCGTTTAGATCAACTTACTCTGATTCTGACCAGATTTTCAAACCCACAAGCATAAAGTGACGCGACATTTCAGCAGCTGTTTCTGTGTGCTCTCCACATGCACCGTTGGATAATGCAAAAAGAAATGATAACAAAAGATATAAGAAAAATTGCGAAAAAAAAAATAATAATCACATTACTAGATTTCGTTCTATTTCGTTTCGTTTCATTATTTTTGGTTCCGTTTCGTTGCGTTGCGTTCCATTTCGTTGCGTTTCGTTGTTTCGTTGCGTTCCGTTTCGTTTCGTTCCGTAACGTTTCGTTTCGATTCCGTTTCTAAGTTTATAGGGACCCACTTTACGCCGCCCTCACCGCACCTGCTGAAATAACCTTTGGGAGAGAGGGAGAAAAAAAATGAAAGACCTGTTTGAGCAAGATATTCACAAAACTGCTTGATAAATAACATCCTTTGAGAAACTGAGTAATACAAACTGCTCACTTAATTTTCATTATTTCAGTTTCAAAGCACAGGCGTTCGTTTTTTGACGAACCTCGCCATCTATATTGTAAAACATAGGATTACATTATATAGATGGCGAAGTTCATCACAAAACGAATGCCTGTGTTTCAATGGTAGAATTCTTCAGAGGGAACGTTTCAAATACGTGACATACAAGACAAACGCCTATGTTTACGAATCAATTTCTTTTCCTAAGAACGGCACGTACACCTGACTCGAAATTTGAGTCAAATGAACAATTTTAAGATATATGCCTTGTTTTCCTTCCACAATCTTTTGTCTATGTATATGGCTTGCTTTCATGCAAGTTGGCCTTAATCGAAAGTTTTGAAACATCATTCTCTAAAGAGGCTTGGCAAAATTTTAACAAGCACATCTCAGAGTAAACTTCGCACATTGATTTATTCAATCTCTTCACCATCATTCATTTCATTTGGTAGAATAAATCTAGTATGGACCAAGTCTTTGTTCTTCCAGCTCGACTGTTTTCGAAGAAAGCATCGAGATATTATCCGGTCCTTTTGTCACCTACGTCTTCGTCATCATGCGAAACATTTGACATTTGCCCTTATTTCATTACTAAAGATACTTACTTCCAATTTGGGACTCGCTGTTAACTATCAAAAAGGGAACCCACATTCGTGATTCTTGTCATCCGGGCACTTTTGCTAAATGGCAATATCTCTCACTCAGAAATGTTTACTCGGTGATCGTTGTCTGCGCATGTGATATTCTTCGAAGATTCGTGATGTAGGCCTATTTGAAAAATGCAACCTAGCGGAAGATAATGCTCGGTGATACACATACTGTGTACGCATGTAATCGGACACTGTCAGTGTCATGTTTGTTCAATACAATTCTGTTGGATTTCACTGGCAATTGTGATAAAGATTTCTAAAAGTGTTTCCAGTTATGAATACTATCACTTTCGAAGAGACAAAGAAGAAATGTCGTATTATCAGTATCACAGTATATAGCCTACAGAAAGAGGGGTCATACAAGTTTAAGACGAGCCCTGTCTCCTGTCGGGCGGTATGATAAAAGTTTTCGAGTGCAGACTACATTATTATGGAACCAAATCGAAGAATCGAGATAGAGAATCATTAAACATCGCGGCAAACTACCTTGGTTGTACAGGGCTAGAATTGAAAAAAAAAAGAATAATAATGAACCCCGGTTATCCATACATACCATTGCATTTAAAAGAAAAATGTGTTCGGACAATAAAAAAATCATCGTTAAATTTGGGGTCAGAAATTAAAATGGACTTACCTTCTGTAACAGATTTTAATTATTCCAGATCCTACATTTACAAATGATTAAATTACGATTGACAAGGATAGAAGCTTTTTCATGACATGTGTGTGTTAATCTGCCCCTAGCAAGTACATCACAGCGCTTCTACATGTCGCCCACTTTGGCTGTGAAATACCGAGATCAAAAGAACACACGGCTTACCCTTTATCAGCTTTTCAACGAAAACAATTATAGCAGATATTTCACGACTCAAAATGAAGCTGAAATTACCTTTTTTTTTTTGGAGGATGAAAGGCAGGTTTGAAATTTGAGCTGACCTTCATTTTTTACGATTGTCATCTTAATGTAATTTAAACAGGAACGTGACAAAAAAAAGAAAAAAAAAAGGTATTTTGGGGTCCAGATTTTCTCAATTATATGGTGTTTAAGTTTTTTTGTAAATGGACTGTTCCTGTCTTTTTGCAGACATTGTAACGTTTTTTTTTTCCCCTTTTTTAAATAAAAAAGAATATCAAATCGATAGTTTTATATAGCCTAGGCCTGAATAAATCGTACCAACCATCCCAAGGTGTCAAGCCCTGTGCGTTACTGACCTAGCTACCAGGTTCGGCAAATATGGAAGTTACTGGGCTCTGTAATCATCAATGGATTTAACAATCAGACCATAAAATAGAAAAAAAAAAATATTATGGTACTTCAAATATTCTTTTCTTCTCTCCCCCGTCTCTTTTTTTTTTTCACAACATTGGATCTTCATAAGTTAAACAGTAAAAGTGAGAGCTTATTCGATTAAAACCTTTTACCAAATGACCAAATTAGAACTCGTCCAAATCAAAAGAATGTGAGTCCGACAGATTAAATGTGGGTGAAATGGAGGAAATTAGCTTTGAAAAAGTAGAGCGTAATGCGGGAAAAGGTGAAAACGCTGGTTACAAACATTTCCTCTTCTTCCAAATTTTTTTAATGCCTTCTTTCTCAGGATCGTTAAAACTCGGGATTGTTTACTATAGGGTTTATAAGGTTCCCAACTAAACTTCCAGCACTATATGCATATGACAATTTCCACCATTTCGCCCACATTCTTTTGATATGGACGAGTCCTAATTTGGCCATTTAGAAAATTCAGATCTAAAAAAAAAAAATCGAACCGTCTTTGTTGCAACTTTGGTCATGTTCCTACAGACGAATAACGTTATAGAGTCTAGATCGTGAACATAGGAAAAGTAGTCTGAGCTGACAACCTTCCATTCCAAGATATTTGTATTCCATCTACATATTTCAGATATAAAAGAAACGTTTCATATTATTTTTCATGAAAAATGGATGAAGGGTCAACTCGGTACTCCTTTGATCTCGGTATCGCACAGCCGGGTGGCAGACCTTACAGCTGTAATGTGGTTAATTGATTCACACAATTTAACGCACACTTTAAAGTGTTCTTCTTATCAGTTCTTGATCTTAAATCACCCTTATGTTGATTATTTGTGGATAGTATTTGGAATTTTACACAGGTCACGGAGGTACATGTATGTTCGTTCTTTGTTTTTCAGTACTAAATTCAATGTAGATCTAGATCTATTTGACTATGATCCCCTAAAATGATTCTCGAAAATGCTCGGATGTCCGACGTGGCCCATATAATAATTTCTCTGGTTTTGGCTGTGATATAAATCTGAAGTAGTTGAGAGAAATATCAATGAAATCTTCGATTATTCTGAGGGTTGACAATAAAGAGTTATTCATTAACACTCATCAAATCCAATTACATTGCGCTTGAACTACGTCCGGAAGACGGCCATGATGATCGTACATCAAATACAATTTTGGCGCGCAAATAACAATTTGCTGTCGAATGCAGCTTATTTTTTTACAGTAGCAAATAGCCCATTACGGGTAGCGTCCACCGAGTTGGGCGTTGCTATGGCGTTACTAAGCGGAAACAGAATCCATGGTATTCCAAATTCGCCAGATATGACGAATCGGAAGGGCACGTAACCCTCAAAACATTTTGGTACAGTTGTGACCCCATTATCGTCCGTTACATCTAGGTGACATTTTTCAAATCATAGCTGAACGTTGGTGGCTATGTCTGCACGTGGCCACATGGACTCGATCCAGTAATTTTTTTTTTCTGTATCTTATACGTAAATATAGACAAGGGGTCGAACATGACCGAAGGGCAGATAACACCGGGTACGAATTGAGGCCCAATTACAGAGTCAGTTTCGATACAATTTTGTCATGCAATATACCAAATCACAGCTAAATGAATACGTTTGTCGATGATACTACAGATTATAACCATAATCAATCCGTTTACCGTTTATTTATAGTAAGAGCGAGCCGGGTCCAGTATCAACCAATCAAATTTCGTTTAAAAAAAAGCGTCGTTTCGGTCAAGTATGGCGTTAATCGAAAATTCGTTGCGATAAGGTAATAAATAATTGGTTTTTTTCCCTGGTTGATCAATTTCGAAAGAAATAGTCGACTGTAAGTTATTTATTAACTTGTTTTAAATCAATGCGTGGTAGGGAAATCGGCTGTCAGTGGCTGAGAGGTGGCATTTAGCCCACAGGTGAACGGCGAGCGACAGTGTAAATCCTGTATTGCACAGTAATATAATGAAAGGTAAACAACTTGTGATGTATTTTCAGTACCCCAGTCACGAATTCCATGCTGTGTACAAGTCATTTCAATACCAATATTAACATCCATAGTACCAATGGATAGCGGAAACATTATGCTACAAGAAAATCATGTCGCAATTTGAGCCATTTCAAGTTGCTAAGAAAAATCTAGCTCGAAACTGTCAAACAACCCAACTCGGAAGAGATCTGATTGCATTGAATCACGAAAATTTTCAAGAGATAAAACCCATTTTCAACGCGAAAAATGTCCGTTCTTATGCAAGGTGCATTTGAAGCCTACAAATTTAAAAGTATATCTGCAATGAAAATAGAACTTCAATATGTTTTTGTGTTGTACGAAGCTTTTTTTATTTGAAAATGTCCAGCCGTGTAAACAGTCATCCTTTATGGCCTACTAAGCATGCTTTTGTATCGCGTTTTCTCATTGGCCGGGTCCAGACACACCTTCATCGATAACCAATGAGAAAACGTTTTGAAAAACAAACCGAGCATGCGCAGTATGTCAAAATGGTAGGCAGCTGAGCGCAGGACAGATTTACCGATGAAAATAAGGATCGTACAGCCTATTCACATCAAACAGTTTAATGTTTCAGGTTTATACGCCTTATTATTGCTGGACCTGAAATGATACCTGTCAAATATTCAACGGCTTTCACGTTGAAAATGGGTTTTATCTCTTGAAAATTTTCGCGATTCAGTGCAATCAGATCTCTTCCGAGTAGGGTTGTTTGACAGTTTCGAGATAGATATTTCTTAGCAACTTGAAATGGCTCAAATTGTGACATGATTTTCTTGTAGAATAATGTTTCCGCTATCCATTGGTACTATGGATGTTAATATTGGTCGTAAAATAACTTGTAAACAGCATGAAATTCGTGACTGGGGTATTGAAAATACATTACGAGTTGTTTACCTTTCAGTATATTAGTGTGTAATATAGGATTTACATTGTCGTCGCCGTTCACCTGTGATTTAGCCCTGTAAATAGAGTGGTGTCGCGGTTGTACGGTTGTGTCCGACCTGCAAAATTGACCCTAAATCGCCCGATATCTCGACTTGTGTTTGGTAAACGGATTAATTATGGTCATAATCTGTAGCATCATCGACAAACGTGTTCATTTAGCTGTGATTTGGTATATTGCATGACAAAATTGTATCGAAATTGACTTTGTAATTGGGCCTCAATTCGTATCCGGTGATATGTGCCCTTCGGTCATGTTCGACCCCTAGTCCTATTTATAAGCCCCTACGTACGTTATTTCTCATTTTGACATTCATCGTGTACGTAGGGTCTTATCGGCTCCCTCATAGTTTCCTTTAGCAAACTCCGACATCGAATTTTGTCGCTGTTTGAACAGCAAATTCGGATACTTTAAATACAAAGTGCCCACTAAAACTTACATCACGAACAAGATAAATCAATAATTTATCGATTACAAATAATAGTATTTAAAAAAACTTACCTTTAATGAGTTAAATCCGTTTCTATTTCACACTACCCTACTTTCGAAGTGAAACCGTTGTGTACTGCCATGCAATAGAGCCAGTCAGGGTGTAGTTGACGCAACTAAGAGAATTGTTTTAAACGAAATTCTTACTACCCACAATAAAGTATAACAGAACGAGGCAATCCTCATTCACAAACTTAATTTGGTAAAGAAAACGTACTGAACCGCCATGAGGTCCATAATAGGCGATTTTCTAATGTTAAGACTATTTAGGAAAAAAAAAAAAAGAAACACCGAGACGATATCCTAGCAATTCGTCCCAAGACCAGTTCATTCCCATGTATCTTCAGCCATCTGACTTGATTGCCCCGGATTGTTCGTCCCTTATAAGTTTCCGATACTTTCTGGAATTTGTGCGTTAAATACATTTTTACAACTGAAGCAAAATTCAGAATGATGACTTCGACTTCTTGATTTATTGGTACCGTGTTACATACTTTCGCCAGTCCGATTGTAACTTAGGCTACTTCTATCCAAACATGTTTAAATGCATTTTTTTAACCACCAAATTACGTAGATAAAGACATGCAAATAAAGGAACGAAAAAGGCAATGAAAGTAAGCCTCCGAGCATTGGTGTTAAGTACAAGTTTGGCAAATGTTGAAATGTAATTTTCACGAGAGAACAATTATTAACACTCATTCATAAGTTTGGCAAATGTTGAAATGTAATTTTCACGAGAGAACAATTATTAACACTCATTCATAAGTTTGGCAAATGTTGAAAATGTAATTTTCACGAAAGAACAATTATTAACACTCATTCATAAGTTTTAAACGAATCAGTTCAGAAAACCAGCGTAACCCGGTCCGTATCGTATGCTATACTGTTTGGACGACGGACAATCCCTCTATAAGTTATGGTCCCAGTACTTTGCATCTGTTACGATGAAGCTAACGATTGGCAGCCTACCTGATAAGAAAAAAAAAAAAATTTTTTTTTGTTAAAAGCGACGGTATGCCAAGGAGACGTATCGTAAAAGCTATTCCCACCAACAATAGTTGATAAAAGATGTTGTTTTTTTTTTTTCCTGAATTCTGCTCGACACAATTGTACAAAACAGAAAGGTAAACAGTCAAAATTCTACTTTCCCTCCAAGACCTCTACACGGATGGTATACATCCCGGGGAAGAACTTTCAAAGCTTTGGCTTTTAAAAATAAAGAAGCTAGTGATGAAAATGACAAGGGAGTGATTCTCAGCCATTTAACCACAGACAACAACAACTGCGGAGAAATTATTCATATATTCATCAATCCGTCAGCGGAAACATCCATCGCAATTGAAAAATTAAAGAATGACACAATGTTGATGATGTCCAGTGAACGAGGCAATCCTCATTCACAAACATAACACAGTGTTCGATCATTAATCAATTACAGATTTTGATTTTGTGCAGCTTTTCAGATGTAACAACTGGTTTCTATAAAGCCATCTTGGCTGCACAGCTCCTGGCAACTTTTTCAGTGTCGCGGTTGTTTTTTATGCGATGTCCATTTGAAGTCCTCTGGTATTTGTACATGGTTCCATTTTCTGCCATAGCTCCCCACACCTTCTCCGATGAATCGGTCATTAACTGACGGTGTTTTTAAGCCTCTTCCAGGGTTGGATATTTTAACACGATTTCCCATGTCTCCCAAGCTCTTTCATATTTTCCTTTGAGGCAATGATTTCATTCGAACTGTCCCTGATTTGTTCCATCTTTAACAGTACGGCGACGATTTACCGACGATGTATCTTTTTTTAAGCTATTGCAAGCGTATCCGACAAAAGCACACTTTTGTGAAGTATTCCTTTTCCCCCAGAGCCCTTTGTAGCTCCTACGATGAGTCGACAATGTACAAACAAAATAATAATAATAATAATTTTTAAGATAGTAGCCATTGCACAAGTCCGTATGAAAATTTATGGCTTTTACCGAGTTCTACTCCGAATAATTAAAGTAAGACTGAACGAGGCAATCCTCATTCGGAAACATAACGAGTATTCGAGTATTCCTCGCAACTGATCTTTCACATTTGAAAAAAAAAAAAAGTCACATATTGTCAAACGCGGAAAATATTCATGACGGCTGATGAGGTTGAGTATCTATGCCTGGTTTCTGCATTTCAGGGCTTCACATGCATTGTTTTTGAGATCTAAATACACGTCGGCCTCTTGGATCCATTTGAATAAACTTCTTTTCTTACCGATTATGGTTCCGGTCCATGGCACTCGACTTCAAACTAGGTAGTCTTTTTCCAAATTCATTTAATTTGCGTTTACAACTATTTACAGTTTCAACTAAATTTAGATCCTCGGAGAAGCTATTCCAGTCTTCAACAACTCTTTGAGAGAATGAATTTCTTCTCAGGCTTGTGTGGCAATATTTTTTTGAAAATCCTATGGTTGTGTCCCCTGGTTTTGTAAAGTCGGTTTTCATTCTTTGGAAACAGCTTATTTTCGTCATATTTGTCAAATCCTTGGTGAATCTTGTAGACTTCAATGTGACTGACTTGCTCTGTTGACCACACACTGGAAGGACTGCATTCGGGCTCAAATACATAAAACCTTGATACAGACGATGCTAGATGTATAAATTTATAAAATAGGCAGAGTTTTGACGAGTGGCACTCATAATGAACGGTATGTAACTACATGAATATCATAGTCAAAGTTATAGAATCTGTTGACAACCCTTCATAAATTCTGTCATTCTTCAAAGTTGTTTGCACCCATTCGAAAAATTTCAGGTGATCCTTTGATCAAGTCCTTCAGCTATAATAGGTTGTGTCATTCTTTCATTTTTCAATTGCGATGGATGTTTCCGCTGACGGATTGATGAATATATGAATAATTTCTCCGCAGTTGTTGTTGTCTGTGGTTAAATGGCTGAAGAATCACTCCCTTGTCATTTTCATCACTAGCTTCTTTATTTTTAAAAGCCAAAGCTTTGAAAGTTCTTCCCCGGGATGTATACCATCCGTGTAGAGGTCTTGGAGGGAAAGTAGAATTTTGACTGTTTACCTTTCTGTTTTGTACATTTTTGTAAATCAAGCGAAAACTTGGGCGTATACATATCATTTTCCTCGTCAACTGCCTGGTTAAAAGTTGAAAGCAGTCCCTCCAGTGCTGTATCATCAGAATCGTCAGACGGGTGTCCTTTCAAAGAATTCCAAATTTTTAAACTATAGATTGGACACTGCAGGAAAACAACGCGCGAAGATGAATTAAACTTGACAATATTGCCCTTCATATTATCCAGAGATTTTAAAACATCGCCCGCATCCAATCCTCTCAAGGAAAGTTTACCCCTTCGTCCCTTCTCTGTGAAATCGCAGGTCCCGAGCCAGGGTAAGACTATGGGATTCTGCAGTCCGTCGATTTTCGTTTGTAGACGGGTCAAAAGACTTTCCTTTCCGACCTGCGCCCCACTCTCCCAAACAATATCAACGAAGTCTCTCCGTTCAAGGTGACGAGAAAGACACCTCCCCTTACTGTCCGTGACAAGAAACACACGGCTACCCGGACCTACATAATCTTCAACCTCATCCCCGATTCTCTCCGTTTATTTTCTTATGTTATTCAGAGTCATCCTTGATCAAAGACGAACGCTGTTATGAAGCAGTGATATGCTGTCGTTGGTCTACGCACCATTCGGCATACCTCGGGTGATCCAGTGATCAAATCGTAAGATGCAGGTACGGAATCGGCCGAGTTGTGGCAAGTGGTCTACGCGCGTGACACGTTTGATATAAAATCAAAGTACTATAAGTATTAAAATTTTGTAATTATTTTCAAATGCGCTTTTTACCATTATAACTTACATGAACAATAATAAAATGTTTATAAATTTTCATGTATCTGCCACCAGAGAAATACTGTGGAAAAAGGAGACTCCAATCTCTGTTCTGTTCAAATATGGTCGTGGAGGGATATAGGTATTGTAGGTTTCATTTGAAAATATGAAATGAACAAGAGGGCCATGATGGCCATATATAGCTCCACTGACCAATAAGTACAAACCATACATACATGGGCAAGGTACATTAATTGTTGACTGGCGAAACATGTTTAAATGAAGACTATCTTCCCTCTGCTGGTTAAGCTAGTAATATGGTAATGATGAAGCTAACTGATAATAAAACAAAGCAAAAGAAGGAAAGGACTCTCGTATAACTTAGCACCAATTCGTTAAGCGAGGTTTGGATATAGATCTTGGTATGTGGAGTATTTTCAAATGGTCTTTTAACGGCTAAAACAAAACACCAACTTTACTGTTCTTAAGAACATAAAGCATGTAATATGCAATCATTAAAAGGGAGGGCTAATTATTTGGGACTGCGCAGATAGATACATTTGGATATTTTGATTTGTAGATTGTACACATGTAACTTCATTACGACTATAATACAGGTAAAAATAGAGGGCCTTGAGGGCCTGAAATCGCTGTACTGGCAGCGATTTTGCTTTTTTTCCAGCATACATTATGAATTCATGATGCAAAAAGGTGAAAGACAAACCACCACCCCACCCCCACCCCCCCCCCACCCCAGAAAAAAGGAGGTGTTGTTGCAACTGGGCTTGAACCAACTAACAAAGCACGAGTAGGAATGTTGAACTCAACAAATAGTGAAAAAGAAATTGAAGTACAATTTCTCAAAACCAACTGTTTGGAATCCAGCCAAATTTGATAGGGTTTCAGTACTCATTGTATTAAACAATCCCTGCAAATTTCAAAGAAATGTGACTAATAATGTGGACTGTGTTGAGTAAATAATACTTCAAATGGCTTCTTTTCCTAAACCGACTAGATTTTCTTCGTTTTTAGTAGAGTTCAATCCCTTGATGACACAAATAATCTTTGCAAGTTTCAAAAGAATTAGATAAAAATTGCGGACTTAATTGCATAAACAAGAAATGTAAATTTTCAACTTTAAATAGCTCCTTTTCCCATACTGATTGTCAAGTGTTTTTCAAAAGCAATAGGGTTCAAGCTACTAATAAAATAAAGCAACTGTGCAAGTTTAATGAAAATTCGACCACAAATGGCAAGTCGTTGTAGCGTAAATAAGAAAAGCAAATTTTCAAATTTAAATGGCGACTTTTCCCATACGGATTGTCAAATTTTTGCCAAAATCAATAGGGTTCAAGCTTTTGATGATACAAAGCAACTGTGCAAGTTTCATGAAAATCCAATAACAAATGCTGAATTTACCGTGTAAACACAAAATGAAAATTTTGATCTATAAATGGCTACTTTTTCCATACTGATTGTCAGATTTTTTTTTCAAATCAATAGGCTTCAAGCTATTGATGAAATAAACAAACTATGCGAGTTTCACAAAAATCTGACCACAAATGAAGACTTAAACACATAAACAAGAAAAGGAAATGTTGAACTTTAAATGACTACTTTTCCCAAACTGATTGTCAGATTTTTTTTTTTTTTTTTTTTTTTTTTTTCAAAATAAATAGGGTTCAAGCTATTGATGAGATAAACAACTGTGCAAGTTTCACGAAACTCCGCCCACTAATGAAGACTTTATCGCATAAACAAGAAAAAGACTAACGGACGGACGGACGGACAGACGACGGAAACCATACCATGACATAAGCTCTGCTGGCTTACAGCCAATAGAGCTAAAAATCACTAGAACAAAATAACAAAGAGTGGAATCTGCAATTTATGCAACAATATATAAGCTATTATGCTTATGAAATAATGTTGCCTATGCAGGTAAAGCATAACAGGGATTGTGGGAGCTGTTAAGAATTTTGTAATCTCTCAAACCTTCAAAAGTAAGCCGATAGCTGGTAAATCATCAGTTAAGTAAAAAGACTAAAGTAAGTAAATTATATTTTCTAATGGTATATCCGTCATGAGGTACGTAGTCTATTGAAGTATGCATAGAGTTCACGCCAGAGTTTCACAGATTGGATGTCACATGATCAAAAACACGCATTGATTAGGATGATTGAAATTTAAATAAGTATGATGACGGTTAAAGAAATTCCTCTGAAATGGTACGACATGAAAGTTTGAGAAATAAACAGAAACAAATAGTGGTCGGAAAAAGGTAAAATAACGGAAAAAATGAGGCTATCCTCATTTTTTCATAAAAAAGTTACTAATTGTTGATGACAACTCCTCTCCGTTTGTCCAGCCTTTTAGATAATTGTTTTATTTTTGGAATAAAATGGCCACTGTCTTTTGGATTGATGGAATATCCAAAATCAGGAAACGCGTCGTGCTTTCTACCTGCCCTGTAGTTGAAAAGTTCCTCATTTTGAAGAATTTCTATAAGTCGGGAAACGTTCGAATCTCGGTTTTGTGCCCTTCGTTGGTGGCGATAAATTTCATTTTCCACGACGTTAGTATCAAATACGTGATCTAAGGCTTCTCCTAGAGGACCTATTATTTGGCTTGATCTCTGTAGAGTTGTATCAGTGTATCGCCCTTTAGCCGACTCCAAAAGATCCTTAAATAATCGGTTTAGTATTTCGTTCATAAAGTCCTGAGGCAAATTGCGACCTACACCACCGCCGTAATTGACTGTGCGATTATGGATTAGGTCAAATTTTATTCTGTCTGGCATCCAACCAGATATTGCTGCGAGAAGCCTGTGTGTCAGTATCGTATATTTAGGATGTTTATTTGCAAAGAAATGCACAAAATCTAACCGCCAGAACGAAATCATTGCCTCACCATCCGCCTCACGGACTGCATCCCGCCTGCATAATAAGTTCAAACCAGCCCATATTAATGCCTCCGAGTAGTCTTTTACAAGGTCTGAATTTTGGTGTTTTGGATCAGGTGTCTTCTTTTTTGAGATTGATTGCTTTTCACACTCATCAGTACAGAACCATTTCCCCTTTGGAGTTTTTTTGGGATTGATACCAAGGCACTCCATGTGGTACTATTCTTTGCTGATACAAAGGTTTTCGCTGCTGCATCCAATCATTGGTTTATCACCACCTAAGTCTACACCACAGACGCAATATTGATATGGTTCTATCACACGTTGTCGGCATTCTTCGCTGCAATACCATGGAAGAAGTATGTTATCTGGTTCGATCCCGACACAGCTGTAATGAAAAAACTCTCCTTTTGTACAAGCACTTCGACTTTCACAACTTATCATATCTTCATCAATTTCTTCCCCACAACATGTGACTATATGGCCGTCATCTTCACGAGCAGTCAATAAATCGGTGTCAACTTGTCTCCAAACTCGGTCTACAACTGATGAACAAACGCTTTCAAAGTATGTAGACTTCTCAGTGCAGGCCGCATTTTCAATAGCAACAGGTGCATTTTTAGGTCTGTTAGTAAGAACGTCTATTTTCAACATGGACATAACAAGAAGACAGATATAACTTTCAACTACAGCACACATCAGCTCCCAAGAATGTGAAAAATTGTCAGATATGTCTGATTTTACCTGTCTAAAATTGAACAGGTTTTTTACCTGACAAAGGGTCCCTATGTTTGATGCACTGGCACCTTTGTAAAAAGTATCATAAAAGTCCTGTAAAAGCAACATCTCTTTATGAAATTCTTGTGCAGCTGGTTCTAGCCGTTCAGCGGGTGTCAGTCCATTACTTCTTGTACGCTGAGTATCATTTCCTCGCTCGCAGCTCAAAGCGTCACCAAAAACTACTGTCTTCACAGGTACATTGTCCACAACTGGGATATATTTATGTAATTTTTCATAAATGCCTAATGCACCTTGAGTACTACATGGATCTTCATCGAAAACCCCAAGATTAACTATCACACTTTTACGTGCTGACTCTTTTGAAAATTCATGTGCTATATGGAGTGTAATGCATTCTGAAAAGTTACTTTGAAACCAAGGTAAGTGTTTTGATATTATTATGCCAACAAGAACAACCATCCTGTAACGCAATCTGTCAAAGTCCTCTCTCTGTGGTATAAACCTTTCTATTGGAATCTCGGTAGCTTTTATCAAATCTTGTTCTCGCCAATTAGCATTAATAGATTTAACTCTGTTTATTGCAATGTAACCCAAAGCCATATTCAAATACTGGTTTTTAACAATCTCAGTAGGATGGCGTGAAATAACTTTTTTACCCACATTATCCCAGCACATCGTGAAACCTGGGGACTCGGTTTCATCTGATACTGACACGCCCATGGCAGATGATCCAGCGACATCTGGAACTGATTCTCCCTCTATCTCATCATGCAGAATGTCTGCTATTTCACATTCACTACCATCATCATTAACTCTATCGACATGATGACGACCATCTTCATAAAGAACAACACTAACCTCTACATGTCTTACATCATCATCATCATCATCATAGCCAGCAGCAGCATCATCTTCATCAGCATCATCTTCATCAGCATCATCTTCATCAGCATCGTCATCAACATTTGGTTCCAAAGACTAATTTATTTGATCATTTTCAGAGTATAAAATGGTATCCTCCATCTCAGGATACTATGCGATTTCATCGTCAACATTAGTTAATGATACCGATAAATCGACTGTGTAATTGTCATCATCTTTGCCACCGATTTCTGCTGCATTTCTTTTTTGCAACACATTTTCAATTTCTGCTTTGCATTTCAAAGCAACCGAATCAAAATCGGCACGTATTTTGTCAATGGCCGATAGAGTTGCTTCATAGCCAACACAAAGTCCCAATCGGGAAATTTGTTTGATAGTTTCGCGTTTGAGACGACCCCGCCAAAACTGCACAGACATTAATGTAGGAAGGAAATTGGATTTGTGTGACGATCTAGAATAAAGAAGGACTGAGAGAGCAGTTCCTATTCGAGGTTTTAAATTAATCTGGTTTTTTTAACCTTTTATCAACGTATCTTTGTTAAATCTAGTAGTTACAGCGCCTTTTAGACAGCTAAGGAGAACCGACGCGGAGGCAGTGGCCTCTTTGATCGTAGTGTCCCATGAAAAATTAGCTAAGTTTGGGATACTTACTCCTTGGCATAATGTAAATTCTTTCTTCAATAAGGCGTTCACTTCCTTTCGAACTAATCCGCTAAACTACGCCGACTACCTTTTGTCGCGTTATAAAGACCGGATATTGCACGGATGTATTGACGGGCTTTTATAGCTGTAACAATAGTATCCCATTTGGAACCCTTTCTGTGACCTGAAGTGGTTGCTTTCTATAAATAGATTTATGTTTGCTTTCTGTAAATAGATTTACGTCATTGTGAGCAAAGCCACCGTAGCTCAGTCGGTAGCGTACAGGACTTGAGAACAGGATGTCGTTGGTTCGATCCCCGGCTTGGCCAATTTCTTTCTGAAGATTCATGATATTCATCGTCACAGGATTCATTCCTCTCTCACTGCTGACCATTGTTTCGACGATGGTTATGTGGGAAAGCAGCCAGCGGCTTGGAAAGAATATTGTGCGTAGTAACGGAAAGCATGGATAGGTGCATTGGCCATGATATGACTGAAATAATGTTGAAAACGGCGTTAAAACACCATACAATAAATCATTACGTCATTTTGAAGTGAACTAAATGTATCTTAAGACATTTTAAAACAATGCCATAATATGATCCATGTTTCGGCAAAGGGGGCTTGGTGCATCTTCGTGATCCATACCATACAAGTATATGATTGTGTAACAATAAAGTCCATTTTCTCTAACAATCAATTGAATCTTGAGGTAGAATGATTATTTGACAAGCAGAAAATTGACCAAAAACAAAAAGTTTCGGCCCAAGTCAGTCTGCGCAGATTGCGCAGGATGAACTGAATCGATACTCTTTTTTTTTTTTTTTTTGATGCATTAAGTCCTATTTTCACTGAGCATGGCTCACATAAAAACAAGTTCATGTGAACAGCTCTATCTCACACCTCTCTACATAGACACACCGTTATACTTTTTTCCCTAAAATTATTACATAGAGTAACTGTAGATATGTGTTTTCCTGATAAACTAGTTTCTAAGGAGGGATTGCTTAATGAAATTTTCACCTAGGAACGGACAGGTAGACATACAAGCGCTGGGCTGAAAAAATCATCACCTGAGCACAGGCTGGGATAAAGCTAAAATGATGGAAATTACACTCTCCTTTTCAAGTAAATGCCTTCTGATGTTTTCCAGGGTAGGTACCTTAAAATCTATGATTTGTACGTATTTATCCGACTGAAACGGTTTTAAAGAGTGGTTTGTAATGGGAATAATTCATAGTTTCAGATTCCAAACAGCAAACTGCTTTTATACACCACTTACCTTTAAAGGAGTGCTGGTAAACCTTGGCCTTTTGATAAAACTTGGTCGATCAGCGTCTCCGGAGCGTTTTCTTGAAATGTAAGATGTGCTGGCAGTACACTCAAATAGGGCATTTAATGATTCCTTGTACTTCACGGTCTCGTTGAGTTTTATCCAACAGTGCGGGCATAGGAATTTACCGCTCCTCTTCGCCGGAGAAAGACACGAACCACATATTTCAGACAAATGCTCCTTAGCCGGCAAGCCACTGCTTTGTATAATTTGATCAAGCGAGTGCCTGTAGTATCCACCCTTTTTCTTCTTAAATTCACATGAGCAATTGCAGCAAGTCTCCATCTTGCGATCTTACAATAGTACTTAGTAATATTGGTAATAAGATTATTCAAATTGCTGTCTAAACAACAACAGCAAGAATCACATCAATTTAAAATTCCAGTACCGTCTGGTTTTCTTATACAAGTAACTTTAAGTAACGATGAATATTAAATGGGGAAAAATTGTAGATCAGTCGAAAATCCCAGTGCTTTCTGGATTTATAAAACAATTAACTGTTTGTAACGATATTTAGGTATATAATTTCAAAATAATCAGGAATTCCAGTGCTTTTCTGGTTTTCTTGCACAAATCAGTTTTTTAAACAACAGATATATGAAAAATATTCAATTATAATGGAAAAGTCCAGTGATTTCTGGTTTACTCGCACAAACTTACTTTTACGGTACAAAAATATATAATTCACAATTGCTCTAAATTTTACCTATGCTTTCACAAACTAATCTGTAGGTAAACTGTCTGTGCAGCACGTGCGCTGTGCTAGCACGTGCGCGGTACTCGATTACCTCATTTTGAATCCAGTGTTCAAAGTGTAATCTTCGGATCTCGCTAAAGATGGATGCAGAAGAAATATCTTCAATATTCAACATCAAAAAAATTTATCACAATATACGGTTTGATTTGAAAAAGGAACAAGTGTTAGCTTTGCAGTCTTTACAGAAGGGAAGAAATTGTGTCTGCTTTCTACCGACAGGATTTGGGAAATCGTTGATTTTCGTTGCTAGTACAGTAATTCAGCAATGTTCTACAATTACCCTTATAATTTCTCCTCTTCTTTCTTTGATGGACAACCAAATCAAAACTTTGACGAATTGGAAGTTTTCATGTGGACATATAGCCAGCGATACTTCAGCAGAGGAAGCGCAAGGTAATTAAATTTTACCATTTACTTCAGTAAATAAATAAATTCTCTCGTCCAGCCACTCTCTCTCTCTCTCTCTCTCTCTCTCTGTCTGTCTCTCTCTGCTTTATAAGTTATTATTATATATAAGCCATGTTCTGTGAAAAGGGTGATTAACGCATCTGCGAAAAGTATCGACCCAGGTCAGCCTGCACAGTCCGCGCAGGCTGACATGGGCCGAAACTTTTTGCTTTTTGTCAGTTTTCAGTATTTCAAAGGACAAGCGTACCTAATGATTCAGTAAGGTTTTTTTAGATAACAGATTTAACAGATTTTAGGAATGTATAATACTGTAATGACTTGCTTGATAGGATGCATCACGGAGATGCACTAAGTCCCCTTTTCATAGAGCATGATATATATATTTCTTTACACAAAATACCTTTCACAGCAGTCTTCAATTTTATCGGTTGTCGTTAAACGGCCTTGTCAGGGTTCGTACCCACAGTATCTCTATGTAAAGCCTGGGGCTCAAACGACTTTTATGACTTCGTTAAATATGTAAAATGAAATAGAAACCAAATGTATACTCGTTGGGTCGTATAGTTTCACCTACAATCAAATTATTTTTTGTCTCAAATGTCTGGAATAAATGAGACGGAAAACAACGTCAGCAAAATTCATAATCAGACAGTCAAAATTGCTTGCTTTTTTTTCTATTATTTTCTACTATTTAACTTTTCATATTGCAGGTATAGCCCGAGGGGATTACAGTTTCGTCTTTGCCTCACCAGAGTCTGTGCTGAAACCAAGGTGGCGCACAATCTTTTTGAACGATGTTTGGCAACGACGACTTTCATGCGTTGTTTTTGACGAAGCACATTGCATATCTGAATGGGGCGAAGACTTCAGGCCTGAATATAAGGAAATGGGCCAACTTAGAAGTTTTTTCAAAGCTCCTGTCTTGGCACTGACAGCCACAAGTACGGCTGCTGTGAAACGCGATATCATGTCAGTTTTAAACTTATCCGAATCGGATATGGATATAATAGCTCGATCGGCTGACCGACCCAATATATTTTTAGAAATTCGCAAAAGATTTAGTACAGAATATGACAAAGAACTGGGTTGACTCATTGATTATCTCAAATTAAATGGAAAAAATTCTAAGAAAATGATATTGTACTGTCGCTCAATAGACACGGTATCAGAAATATTTATAATGCTGAAAGATTCTTTGGGAAAGTCGGCCTATATTGATGAAATTGAAAGGTCTGCCAATTTGATTGTGGAAATGTACCATAAATGCACGGATGACTCTTCAAAGAAAAGAATTTTGGATGAGTTTTCAAGCAATTCAAGTAACATACGTTGTCTTGTAGCGACAGTTGCACTGGGAATGGGCCTTGACATAAAAGACACTGATATAATTGTACATATTGGCTGTCCGAAATCAGTCATTTCCTTTTGGCAAGAGGTGGGCAGTAGATGAAAAAAGGCAGATTCATCTGCCAAACCCATTCCCCCCCTAATTTTGTCCATCATCCCTCGTGCGTCCCAAAAATATTTTAACCATAACAAACCAGCAAACCAATCAACCCATGCAAAAATCGACACACTTAACAAATCCCACCACCCTTAACCAACAAACCCACGATTAAGCATATGGCTAACCATTAAACAATATAACAGTTTTATGTAACATTAACATGCTCATAAAATTATGTAATATAATGACTTATCAAGCACAACACATTAAGTTCATAAAACAAATTAACGAATCCTTTTTTTAAAATATTTTTTACTTAAATCAATTTTATTTTTTTAAAAAAATTTTTTTATTTAGCTAGCTAGCCAGCTAACCGACTAACACATTAAAAAACATTTTTTAAAAATTTAAAAAAAAATTTTTAAAATTTTTTTAAAAATTTAAAAAAATTTGTTGCATGCATGCATCAATGCATAATATCATAATATCATAATATCATAAAATTTAAAAAAAAAAATTAAAAAAATTAAAAAAAAAAAATTTAAAAAAATTTAAATGCATAAACATCATAACTCATAAATAAATATTTACCGGTTTGTTGGTAAATATTTAAAATGGAAAGTAAAACAATTAAGAAGAAACATCTATAACCCATGATGTTATTGCGAGGGCTGAAGGGATTTTTTGAATAAAAAAATTTACTTAAAATTAAAACTTAAAATAAAAATGTTTTTAAATTAAAATAAAATTTGAATTTTTGTTTGTTAAGTTATATAAATAATATTTGAAAGATGAAGAAAGTTTTGGAGAAATTAACAAAACAAGAGAGAAAAAATTTAAATAGATGTTTAAATGATAGAACGCCACTATTTTTAAAAGGACCAGTATTTAATGAAAATATGGCTATATCACTATTTTTTTTAAAACCTTGTAATGAGTTTAGAAATTTTAAAAGAGTACTAGCAGCAATATATTATTCAATTAGTAGAGAAAAAGTAAGAAATAAAAAAGAATTTAGTATAGATATTAATTTTATAAGTGATAACATTTCCCACTCTGAAATAAATAATTATGAAATGGTACGAAATGGATTTAAAGAATCATATGAAATAAAATCAAATAACCTTTTTTCTTCAAAAAGTTTATTTTATTTAGATATATTAACAAAAATTTAAACCTCTACTGAATTATTTTTATTTTTTAAAGATGGTAACTTTTGTGAAGAACAACCTAAAAACATTAACAATGGTTGCTCATTTAAATCGGATAGCTGTGTTGTTTGTTTTGAAGCAGCATCAAATATACATTTTGTTGATTGTGGTCATATACCTATTTGTTGTGTTTGTTTTAAAAACTTTACTTATGTTAAAAACTTTAATATAAAATGTCCCCTATGTAAAACTGAAAATTATATAATTAATGAATTATAAATATTTAATATTTTTACTATATTAAATATTTAATATGTTTTTGGTCTTGCACCTTGTTGCTCATATTTTATTTTTTCTTCTTCAGTTAATTTTTTAATCCTATGATGTCCCCTAGCTAATGTATCATTACTACCATCATCTAATATATATCTTTTATCATCAGCATAACTTAATGCTTTTTTGTTTATTACTTCAGTGTGCATTTCATGTTCCCTACTTCTTAACACTGGCATGGTTCTATAATGATCTTTTTTTGTTTTCAAACAATTTTTATAATTTTCTAATTTTATTTTGTTTTCAACAACAGACTTTTTAACCCCCTTACATCTTTTACCTTCATCAACACCTTCCCATATCAATTTTCCATTTTTTATCTAAAATTGGTTTTGGTTTTGGATTTTCATCAGTTTTTTCTTCTCTTTTTATAGGAAATGTTTCATAAGCATATGTTTTTGCACCCAAACCAGCCATCTCAATCATAATATCTCCATTTAATTCATCTTTAAACATACCTAATACCTTTTTATTTTTTTCACTGTGTAAATCATGCTCTTTAGGGTAACCACTCATATCATACATCATATCACCATCTTTTTTCATATCCTCATAAAAATCTTCAGTTTCTATTTCAAGAATAAAACTATCAGTATCAGTGTAGCACATCCTTACTTTTTCACCATACTTTGCTTTAAAGTAATTATAAAAAGTTTCATACATATGTATCTTACTAATATCTAATATGCTCATACCTAAATAAACTGGTTTGTTATATTTTATATTTGTTTTCTTCATATGAACAGCAACTAAATTTTCATCAAATATTGTTGTATGGTGATACTTTGGTTTAGCAACAAGCTTTTTATAACTATAGCTAACCATATCAGTAACCAATTGAATATCAACCCTATTTCTTAAGTTTTCCATGGTCTTACCAAAAAGACTATTCATCATTAATTTAAAAAAATCTTTTTCAAAATCATTTTTTGCATCTTTTCTTAAATCAACATTTTTATCAATATATTCTTTAATACAATATGTTTCTTCAAACATGATGCCACGATGTATCTTTTTAATTTTTAATCCTAATTCTAAATATTTTTTTAATGTTTCATGATGTATAACATAATTTTCTTTATCGTTTAAGTTAGGAATTAATTTTTCCACTTTTTCTATTTTTAGATGTTCAGGAGCAAGAGGAAAATCACTATGTAAATCATGCAACTTTTCAGGATAATCCAAATCAACCTCTAAAAAGCATGGTATCCGTTTCTATTCTTTTAAATCATCTTCATCCATCCATCTAAAACAACTAGTGGGTAGCAGTTTGCTCATTGCCCAAGGATAAAGACTGTTTGCATCTATATATATTAAGTATTTTGTTGGTTTATTTGGATTATAATCTTTTTTATTCATATATTTATTGTTAGCTTTTGCAAGTCTTTTGCTACACATAGATATCCCACCACGTATTCCTTTTTCAATCATTAAAAGCATATCAGGGTCTGTTAAAAGCTCAAATTTTGATTTTGTTGTTTTAAGCATAGCATCTAATGCTAATCCTGGAATAGTATAATACCAACAAGGGTCTAATTCATAATGCTTAAGACAAAGATCTCTAAAGTTTTCAATTATATCAGCTAAAAGTAAAACGTCTATTTCATTGTAAAGCTCTAAATATTCTTTAAACGTTTTCATATTAAAAGTTTTCCAAACATTTTTTGCATGCTCATAATCTTTATCTTCATTATGTTTATCATTTAAGCTTGAATAAAATTTTTCTTTAGGTGGTAGCTGAGTTTCTTCTAATTTTTCAAAAGTATCTAACCATTCATATGGAAAAAATCCTTTTTTTCTTAATAGTGATAAATGTTTTTTAGGATGAAATTTTAATAAAATTTTTATCTGTTCATCACTTAAAGTTTTTGAAAGTTTATCTAAACTTTCATTCATAAACTTAAGGCTATCTAAAAACCTTAATTTATGTGTTTTATTTCCAACCCTAATAAATTTACTAAAGCTAATATATTTTTCTTCATTGTTTGGTATGCAATCAATTTTTCCTTCAGTTTTACCAAGATTTTTTATAAAAATATGACTATCATAACCACTTAAATTATGAAAGAAAACAGGTGTAAAGTCAGGAATTTTTGCTTTAAGATTACACTTAGTATGTGCTGCACCACGATACTTACCTGTAAAATGACAATGATCTTTTACTTTATAATTTTTACGTGTAAATTTACCTTCACATATCCAACATTTTTTTTCATCCTCATATTTTTTTTCTTCATCTTTAGTTATCTTAATTGGTACCGGTTTTTGATAATATTCTCGATGTATTTTTTTAATTTCTTCAGTTATCTTTTCCACAAAAACTTGTTCAGCATTTTCTCCGGTATATTTTTCTAATATGGGTGGGCAAACTTCATCATCAAAACACTTAATGACATATTTAAAGCTACAGGGAATATGCTTTTGAGTTTGAATAGTATAGCTATTCTCTTCACTTGGCTGGCATGTTTCTATAGGTGATAATACACATTCAAAATCAGCACATACAACAAAAGGAACCTTAATTTTTCTATTGTGATTTAAAAATTCTAATACCTCTCCAGGTTTAGGCATATCTAAAGCAACTGGAGCATGCTTATCACAGTATTTTTTATGTTTTATTAAAAGGTCTTCTTTTCCAAATGCATTTAAACATCTTTTACAAAAATACTTTTTATGGCGGTTATTTGATATTTGACTTGACATTAAGCGGCTAAAAGTTTTTATTAACACATAATGGCAATTATCTTCATTTGTTAAGTAAAGTAAATCAACATGATTACTTTTTTCTTCATTAGTAATTCTTAATGGATAAAATTTATTGGTTTCATCTTCATAACTATAATAATAACTATAAACATTAACGCTAATTTCAGGATTTTGTTTTTCAAATTTACTAATATCATGTAATGAAACGGGATATTCAATACCATTCATATTTATGCTATTTTCCTTTAATTTTAAAACAGAATTTATTCTTTCTGGATGGTTATCTGTTGGATTAAATGCTCTTAAGATAGACCACTTAAAACATTGACTATCTTCATTTTTTATATTGATACATGCTTTTTTATCAGATATCCATTTTGGAAGAGGAATAAATGATGAAGCTCTTAATGGATCATAAATAGCTGTATGTAAATCTAAATCAACCACACTATGAAAAGCATAACCACTACCTTTTCTTAAAAAGTTTTCATATTTTTCTAAAATTTCAGGAACCATTGTTTGATACAACTCATCTACATCGGTTCCACTTAAGTTAATTAAATTTTCACCTGATTGAAAATATGCTTCTACTGGCTGGTCAATATCATCAAATCTATACATTAAACATTTAAGTATCATCTTTACTTTAACTTTACGACTATTTCTTAAGATATTTGTTATAGCTTGTTTGCTATCCTCTAAAAAATCAGCAGGAGAATTAACGGGATACCCATTTATTTTATATTGATTTGCCCAACTCCTTAATGAAGAATTACTTAATGTTGCTACATTATCTTCTGGTCTTCTTCTTGGTATTGTTTCCTCTATATTTCTTTCAACTTCATCGATTACCTGTGGAATCTGTTCTGGTTCAACATTACCGGTTACCCAATTAGTAAAATTTCTTACTCTTCTTCTGACACTCTGAGGAATTACCGCTGAGGCAACCCTTTGAGCACCAGCAAACATATTGGATGCTAGCCATTGACTACCATCTGTTAATCTGTTGATAAATCTTCTTGAAAGAGAATTCATCGTCATAATTTTTTAAAACAAATAATTTTTGTTTAACTCAAATTTTTTTAATTTATTATCTTTTAAAAAATAATAAATTATTGAATATCAATCTTATATTTACCATTCCAAACCCTACCATTCCAGTTTTCAATCGTTTGAGGACATCTATCAATAAATTTACTTGACTTGTAAATTGATGGAAATGTTGTTTCTTCATCAGTTTCAACATTTTTTAATATTACTGTTTTAGGATTTTTAGCAATATCTTTTAATCTATCATAATTTGGTTCTTTTTTAAGTGGTATAGCTTCTTCAGGATATAACCCATGCTCTTTTAACACATCAATAAACTTTTTCTTGTTCCAATATGAATAAAACTTAATATTGTTATCTGTTAATATCTTTTTAATATCTTCAATCTTTAGCATATTTTTATTTAAGTAAAAATTTACTTAATACACTACACTCATCTTATTCCCATCACTCTGAAAGTTAATTAACCTATCACTAAGTAAAACCGCATATGCTTCAGTATTTGCAGGGGGGTTATTAGTAAATGTTGTTTTAATATGAATATCAGTTACAGAATACTTTAACCTTTCACTTTGCTTTGATACATCAAACACAAACAAAGGAAAAAGATTTTTATAATCTGAAGGAGTAATATTAGGGTTTGATACCAATTCATCCATGTTAAAAAACTTTTTTCTAAACAAAGCAGCTTCACTATATACTCTACTAATTTGATTAGCAGGAAAATTTATATTATAATCATATGCTGGATATTTTTTTGAACCTAACATTAATAAATATTTTTAACATTTAAGTTGTCAAATATAGCCGGGTTTTGTTCTTGGTTATTACTTTTACCAGTTTGAAAACCAACAATTAAAAAAACGTGGTACCTCAGGAGATGATTTAGATGATAGCCTCCAGGTAAAATTTGTTCCATCTCCAACTAAAATAGAGTCGCTTTGTATCATTCTATACCCAACTGGAAATTTTTCTTTTTTCTCGATAAATTTATAAAGTTCCATCCTATTACAATCTTCCGGCTCCACATGAGGCATAAACCAAGATACCTTCAGTAAATTAACTCTACCAGCATCGGTACCACCAGCTCTAAAAATTGCATCATTGTCATCATTTCTTGTTAAGGTTAAAGTTTGTTTCATACCATATAAAACTTTGTTGTAATCTTCACAAAAATCGAATATATGTTTCAAAGGTATCCTAAAACTAAATGTTCCAACTGGAATTGAACTAAAAATATACTGTCTTCTTACTGAAAAACCAGCATTAGTAGCACTGGCTGCATTGACTCCGGTATCCTTATACCACAGTTGGTTTAACCCTTGTGATCTAGCAAAGTCATCTGGGTACTTTAAAAGTCCAAGCATTGTTGTAGCCTGACCAGGGTAATTAATGGATTCTATCTCTTGCCCACTAAGTTGATATCTGATATTTTTAAACAGATATAACAGACCATTATTTGTTAAGGTTGCCTCATTAGCTGCACCATAAACGGTACCAGCATTTTTTACTAATTCACCTATAATTTGTAAATATGACTCGGAAGGGTGATAAAAAATATCTTGAGTTTCGATATTAATCCTAATATCCCCTCCAGAGTTGTTAAGATTGGTTCCTGTAATAGGGTCATACTCATGGTATTCATATTCATCAATACTATCATATTTTAAAATCGGTGCTTTGATATTTAAAATATCCATTTTATTATATGCAATTATAATTTTTAAGTCAAAATTATAATTGAGTTTTGTTTTTTAGTGTTCAAACCATAGTTGAGGGAATGATTTGTTTTCATCATTTACAAAAACACCCTTAAGTTTAATATTTTTAAGTTTTTCTGCAGAAAGCTTTTTTCTCATTTTAGGATAAATTCTATTTCCGTAAAGAATGGTTACCTTAGGTATATCATTTTCTTCTAAATACTGATTTACATCTTCTTCAAATTCCTTAATGATATCAGCTTTTTCAGGTGATAATTTTAAAACAACCTTTTTATAATCATAACTTGTATTGGTTACTTCAAGAATTTCACAATCTTCATTTATCTTAAAGTTAGCAAAAAGGATACCTTTTGAGTATATTTTTCTAAAATCTTTTTAGATTTTGGTGTTAAAGCCTTTTCAACTAACTTTTTACCTGCATCAACCGCGGCACTCTTTCCAACCTCTAACGCTCTCTTTGCTCCTTCCTTAGCTACACTCTTACCAACATCAACTGCGGCACTGGTAAGTTGTTTAGCTGCGCTGCTTGTAAATAGTCTTGTAAGAAAATTAGCTAAAGTATCAAATATCCCTGCTCCTCCATAAGCATAATTTCTTTTAAATCCTCTCTTTTGTGATGTAATCATTTTATAATATAGACATTAAATTTTTATTACTCTTTGAATTTAATACACGTTGTCTTTTTAATTAATCACAAATACTTACAAGCTCATTTCTTACACTTGTATTACCAGCTTTTTTACTTGCCATTAAGAGGTCTTATCTTTCTAATAGTGAGTTAGGGTTAGATGGGATAATGGTAATTCCTTTTCCAGCTGCTTCTTCTTCTGCTTTTCTTTTTGCTTCTTCTTTTTCTCTTTTGATTTCTCTATAAACATCTTTAATAAAAACATTGTATTTTTTTCCACCACTGCTTTTAGGGTGGTTGTTTGGGTCATTACCATGAAAAATAACATTGGAATTCTTTAATATTTTTTCATAATTACTAATGTCATTAGGAGAAAAATTATATTTTTTACATGGAATTTTTGCCATAATAAGTTCCCATAATCCATCCGTTGCTAGATATTTTTCTGCACCAACCCAAATATATTCACCATCGTAATCAATCGTTTTATCACCTATGTAATAATTAATACCTTTTCTTGTAATACCAAATGTTTTATCAATATTTTCTTCATATTCTTCTTTTAATTCTTTATATTTTTCATCTAATAATGAATAACCTACATATTCCTCTTCCTCTTCCTCTTTAAAAATTAATTGTTGTTGAGGCAACCGATCAGGTAGCTGTTCAATCCCCTTTTTAATAGGTTTAAGTTCTTCTGTAATTTCCTTTGTTGCAGCTTTTTGTGTTTCTGTAATAGGTTTAAAAAACTTTGAAAGGTCTGTTTGTAATTCAATTTCACCTGTTCTCTCTGCAAGCTGACTATCACGAATTCTTTTCTTTGTTGCGAGATATTCTTTTACAATTTGGTCCCTTTTCACAGGGTCTTTTATCTTTAAAAATGACATATTTTTTTAAGTAAAAAATTTTTTTATCTTATTTTTTTAATCAGTATTACCTATCTCACATGCACAAGAACATTTAAACTTAGGACATTTAATACGGAAGGGAGCCCCCACGATCCTTTTCAACGAGCCTCCGAAAGGACTCACGTGCTTCTTGTCTACCCCTTTCAATTAAACTTTCTTGTTCTTCAGTCTTAATCTTTTTCTTTCACTTACTCCTAATTTCTTCCTTCATTGTTTTATATTTTTCTAATTCATTTAATATTAAGTTAAACTCTGAATGTTCTACTTTGTTGTCACTGATAGCTTTAGATATATGTGTAAATAGTGTATTTAACTTTGAATCTGCTAACATTTTAATTTGAAGATGTTTTTCTGATTTTGTTCTGGTTCTTCTAACCATAAACTTACCTACTAATGCTGTAAACCCAACAGCTAAAGCACAACCTTCCAAGGCTATCGTTGCTGGAATTGCTACCACAGTTGAAAGTAAAGCGATACCACCGGCTCCTGCACCTAATGCAAGAGCAGTTAAACCAGCTTCAACGTTATCAACTGATTTACTAATCTTCAAATACTTTTTACTTAACTGTTCTCTAACCCTTACTTCATTTTCAAGAAATGTTTGAATTTCTGATATTTTTTGTAGCCTAAAGGATTGTCCATTGTCTTCTGCTGTTAGTATTGGTTCTAATGATGGTGCATTTGGTATATTTCGTGCTATTTTTAATAGATCACCAGAGTTGTTTGTAATTGTGGTAACCACATCCGGGGTTTCCTCCAACACTACCTCATTTGTAATACTTAATTGCTTAATTTTTAAGTTGAATGATAGAGAAATTAAAACGACACCCCTACTCATCATAAAACCAAAACCTAAAACAATGGTTTTAGTTTCACCAGCTTTTAATATTAGGGGTTGTTGAGTAAAAACATCCCAAGTAACAGGATTAACTTTTTTTGCTGGATGCTTAACTTCTAAAGGGTTCCAAAAAAATAGTTTTTGGTTGAACCATTTTAGGTATATTTCCAAATTTATGCACATTCATATTTTTAATATTATAATATTGCCCCTAATATAGGAATATTAGCAAATGGGCTATTAGGTCCTAAAAGAAGACCTTTTCCATCATAAATTTTTCCACCTTGTTTTAAATACAATCCTTCACCTTTATTTTTTAACCCTTTACCTTTGTATGGTTTAAGATATAAACCTTCACCATCAGTTTCAACTTGACAAATATTACCACCTTTCTTAAGATACAATCCGTTACCCATTGCTTGTTGAACTCCTGTTGATGCTAAACCAGTTAGGGCACCCACACCTAAAGCAGGTAATACTGTTTTTGCTAATACAGGTAACGCGGCTGATGCCAATCCAGCTATCAAAGGTAAAAATCCACCTTCTACTTTCATGTTATGTTTAAGTTGCTTTTCTGTCATTCTAATCGTGGTTCCCTTACCAGCTTCATAAGCTTTAGTAAGTTTATTTACTTGTGACTTGGTTAATGCTATTACATCGTTACCATGCAAATCTTCATAATTTAAACGAATACTTACCGGACAACTAGCTTTAACAGCATGATTTAGCTTTTGCTTTTGCCCTTCTGATATATTTACTTTTGCGTTAATGTATTTTGACATTTTATATTTAACGTGATTCTCTTATATGAAATCTAATCGTTAACGTTTCTCCTCTTAAATTTAATATGTTTCCATCTTGGTCAGTTAGCGTAACATTCAAATCATGTATTTCATCCAACGTTAAAGGTAAATATACCAGATTAACTGGATTTTCTATTATTTTATAACCTGGAGATACATTTGGAAAAAAGCTATAAATTGTGTTTCTTTGGGAACCATTAACATAACTACCTGAGATTAAATCAATATTAACAAGTATGCTGTTGATACTTAAGATATTAACTAAATTTTCTGATTCATGAAACCCTCGAACATATTTTGCTCTGTTAAATCCTAATACCTTTCCAATACTGTTTCTCTGATTAAAATCTACCTGATATCCATTTTCAAGAATTAAAACTGATTTTAATGTATTAGTGTTTGCTGATAAGTAAATATAATATTTTTCATTGAATAGATCATAATGTCCTTTTTTCTTCATTTCTTGTTGTATATAATCATTGATATCAACTAAATCATAGCTACCTGTTGGTATCTTTATCTTTTCCCATGTGTTACCACTATCTTGTGAATAAATAAAAATGTTGTTACTATCAGTAATATTAGGAAATGAATAATAAGTTTCAAGATTAACTAAAGCTATTTCATATTTTTTATCACGTTCAAGTTGAAGTGGTGGAGTAAATCTTGTTTTAAAATTTGATTTGTTATCACTTACGATAATTTGAAATGATGTTTTATGGTCAGTGTTTTTTACTATTTGTTTTAGTAATTCTTCTTCCATTTTTTATATTAGTAAAAAGGTTGTTTAAATATTTAAAATATATCTTTTTTGCTTAAGATATATTTTTAATAGTAATCTCTATAATTTTTAGGTATATAAAAGTTGTCAAATCCATTTCTATATTTACCGTTATATTTATCATTGGTTAAATCGATGATAACAAAACCATGAGGTCTTTCCCAACAATTTTTACAAAAATTAACAAACTCGGTTTTCGTCATATCATCCCCTACATGATCGCTAAAAATATGATTAAGATTTTTTAAGTCTTGCCTAAACAAGCAAATAAAATTTGCATTCTCTCTAATAGTTTGAAGGGGTAATCTAAAATAATTTTGTGATAGATAAAAACAATCAGCATTACTATGTCTCCCTCTTACGTAATAGCTTTCACATTTGTTTTGTCTTTCTAAAAGTAAATCGTCAAAAATCATTAAATTTTTGTTTTGCCCGTTTAAATCTCTTGGGTCAGGTACATCACTAGCATTTTCAAAAAATTCACAATTGATATCAGATTTTTCTTTAATTGTTTTGCTCCATTCTTCAACTAATGCTGTAGGTGAAACATCATAGTTTTGAACTTCATTTTTAAGTGAAAACAACCTTAATATATATTCTTTTGGTATTTTTTCTTCAAAAGCTTTTTTAAGTATGCGATATTCTGGTTGAAACAAACTTTTACCAAAAACGTATAAGTTGTTATAATCTAACCAATCAGGTCTTAACAAAAGGTTAAGTAAAAGTGTAGTTTTACCACATCCTGATTTACCTACTATTAAACCTCTAATACTTCTTGGTAAAAGGGGATGGTTAAATCTTTTTGCTAACGCTTCATTCCATGATAAATTAACAATGTCCATATTTTATATTAAAAAATTTAATTTAATATAAAAAATGTATTGTGTTAAGTGTAAAAAACAAACTGAAACATCTGATTTTGAATGTGCGGTAAGTAAAAATGGTAGAAATATGAAACGGGGTAAATGTAAAAAATGTGGAACAACTAAAACTCAATTTACTAAAATAGAGGGTGGTTCATTGTTAAACAAGGTTATCAATAACTTACCTGTTGAAATGCACTTACCTGGTCATAATTTTACTGGTCCTGGTACTAAGTTAAAGAAAAGATTAAATCCTGATTTAACACCTAAAGAATGGTCAAAGCCTGTAAATCGTGTTGATAAAGCAGCATATCATCATGATATATGTTATCTTAAACATGATGATACAGCAACAAGAAATTCTGTTTGTGATGTTAATATGCTTAAAGAGTTAAAAGGTATCTATAATCCAACAATTAGGGAAAAAATGGAACGTGGTTTAGTTTCTTCATTAATTGGTACCAAGAAAAGATTTGGTATGGGAATTAAAAAAAAAATGACCAAAATATAACGCTAGCAGAAGAATTACATAAACCTGTAAAAAGAAAATATAAGAAAAGGAGAGTTAGAGTAAATGGTATTGATAGGATATGGGCTGCAGATTTAGTAGATATGCAAGCATTTTCTAAACTTAATCATGGTGTAAAATATCTTTTTGCTGTCATTGACATTTTTTCAAAATATGGGTGGCTGATACCATTAAAAGATAAAACAGGAAAATCTGTTTCTGTTGCATTGAAGAGTATTTTTAAGGAAAGAAAACCTGAGAAAATATGGGTGGATAAAGGTAAAGAGTTTTATAACAAAGAAGTTAAAGATTTGATTGAATTATATTCTACTGAAAATGAGGAAAAATCAAGCGTTGTTGAGAGATGGATTAGAACAATGAAAGAAAAAATGTGGAAGTATTTTTCTGCTCACTCAACAAATGTTTATATTAATGTATTACCAAATCTTGTTAAAGAATATAATAACACATGGCATTCTTCTATTAAGATGACGCCAACTGAAGCAAGTAAGAAGAAGAATGAAAATAAAGTTTGGAGAACACTGTATCCTGATTATAATCAAGTAAAAGAAGATATCAAACCAAAGTTTTCTGTTGGAGACAAAGTAAGGATAAGTAAAAAGAAAAAGACTTTTGAAAAAGGTTATACCACAAGATGGACTGAAGAGGTTTTTACAGTTTCAGAAGTAAAACATACATCACCTATAACATATAAAATTGAAGATTTAAATGGAGAAGAAACAAAAGGCACCTTTTATGAACCTGAACTACAAAAAACAAGTCAAGAGTTGTATAGGATAGAAAAGGTTATTAAAAAAGGAAAAAAGAAATCTCTTGTAAAGTGGAAAGGTTATTCTAATGAGTTTAATTCATGGGTTGATAATAGTGCTATTATAAATATTTGAATATATAAAAAAATGCAAGATATAAAAATTGATAATGTAACTTTAAAAAATAAACCTTTAAGTAATTTTGAACTAAATGATGCCGCAAAAAAATTAAAATTAAAAAATTTTAGAGGAGCACTTTTAAGAGATACCTTACCTAAAAATAATAAAAAAAAAAAGGAATGCGGTATATTAAACCTTGATGACTCTGGTGGTCCTGGCACTCATTGGGTTGCATGGTTTAAAGATGGTAAAACTAAAATTTATTTTGATAGTTATGGTATTCAACCACCTAATGAAATTATAGATTATTTAAAACATCCTATACCTTACAATACTGACCAATTACAACATGCAGGGGAAGTATTTTGTGGTCATTTATGTTTGTTCATTCTTAAAGAGTTGGGTTTAGGTTATAAATTTCAAAATGTTTTAAATAAACTTTTTTAGCAATATAAAAAATGTCTGTTGATAAATTTGGAAGAATGGATGTTGTTAAAACAAGCGGTGATGATGGTGTGTCACTCGCTTACATAAGTAATAATTTTTTACGTAAAGATGGAACAACCACCGTTACCGGTTCTATAAATATGAATGGTAACACGCTAACGAGGGTTAGTAATCCAGTAAATCCTCAAGATGTTGCTACTAAGAGTTACGTTGATGGTGGTAGCTCAGTGTTGTTAGAAGAAAACGGTGGATATGTTATGACAGGATATTTAAATATGGGTTTTAATAAAATAAGAAACATAGCCGAACCTATGGAGTCGAGTGAAGCTGCTAATAAGTTTTACGTAGATAATAAAGGAGCTATCAAAAAAAAATCAAGATGGAAGTTTTTCTGCTATTGCAAATATAAATATGCAAAGATATACTTTAACGGATGTTACGGAACCTACAGAAGCACAGGATGTTGCAAATAAGTTTTACGTAGATACAGTTGTGAATGAGGCTACCGCTGATGAAAAAGCTTTAACAAAAAACCATGCCGGGTCTTTTTTAGCAGCTGGCAACATAATTATGAACGGTAACTCAATCACCGGCTTACCAAATCCAATAGACCGTGACGCTGCTGCTAATAAAAATTATGTTGATAATGGTGGAGCTATTAGAAAAAATCCAGATGGAAGTTTCTCAGCAGTATCTGATGTAAATCTCAAAGGTTTTTCTTTTAAAAATGCGGCAACTCCGAAAAGTAAGAAAGATTTAGTAACAAAATCATATGTGGATGAAAAAGTATCACCAATCACTTCTCTTTTAGAACGAAAACCTATTATAAGCGTGTGTGCCGAAGAAAATGGTTCAATACAAGATGGTAATTACGAGTTTTCATTTGGTAATGGTAATTCAGGTGTTAGTCATGGTTTGGGTGGTTACTGTATGAGTGTGTCAGGTAGAATTATAGGGGGTAGTTTAATGGATGTAAAAGATGATAAAAACATATCAGAAGAGGTAAAAGTTAATATTGTGGTAGATGGAATAGAGCAGGTTGATTACTCTATTATTAAAAAGAAAGATGAAAGTTGTAGTTGTGCAGTTTTTCCTAAACCACTCGAAATAAATCAATGCGGTGTCATAAACTTTATCTCAAGATCAAACAACGATAACGTGCGTCACTCTTACATAACTATTTTGATAGAGTTAGACTTATAAAAAAATATTTAACCTAGTAAAGGGTTAAATATTTAAAAAGGATTTATCGATACACACACCAAGATCACGTGGTATAGTATTTCACAACTTTTTTCCGATATTTAGCAATGTAAATACACACTTTAGACTGGACTTTTGAGGAAGATGGTAGTATGTTATGATATTAATAATTTTTTTTGCTTTGTTTTTTCTAAAAAAATGAACTGTATATGGTAATTGTATAAAATATAATTTTTATTTATGATAATTAAAGCAGTCTTACTTCCTTGTAAAAAATTTATTACTAATAACACGGTAACCTCTGGCGCGGTCTAACAACCCGTAAGTTAATACCATATCACAATGTTGTAAGGCTGCTGTTTAAAAAAAACAATATTAAGTATTTTATACAATTATTATTGAACAAGTTAAACATTTTTTAAAAAAACAGGGTAAAAATGTTTGTTAATATTATAATGTTCCACCATTTTCAGTTTTGGTGTGTTAAGCAAAAGAAAGGGTTATGCATTAAATAACCTCCTCTTTCGTTTTCGGTGAGGAGGCATGAAAAAATGGTTATATCATGGTACTCGCCTTACTTTATCTATACTTTCTCTTATGTTAAGGTATAGAAAACAGAGTTAAAGGTGATTCTTAAGATAGTTTAACGTTTTTCAACATTAATTAGCTAAAAAAGGAATATCAAAGTTTAAGACTCTCTGTGTTTGGGGTTCACAGAATTTATCCTCGGATAAATACGTCCCCCGATATTCCTGTTATAAAAAAGTTATAATTTACGTTTTATATCACTATCAGTTTTGCAAATTGGACATTTGTTTGAATTTTCATTTAAGTCATCACAATTTGCACACAAGCATACGTGACCACAAAAGCAAAAAATTACATTTGGTTTTTCTTCAAGACAAATAACACATTTTTCTTCATAAAAAGTTTTTTTAGGAGCATTTTGTTTTTTAAGATTTTCAAGAACTTGTCTTAAACGTGCTTCATCTCGTTCATCTTGTTCATCTTGTTCAGCTTGTTCATATTCTGGATAACCAGTTAAATCCTCATATCTTCCACTAAATTCTATGCAGGGGCAAAGAATATCATCATCATATGCATCAGGTTGAAATGCTCCATCGTTTGTATATAAATATTCTATTTTTTGGTAATATGTAACTAAATATTTATCATTTTCTGGTCTAACATCAAGCCAATACATCCCTGTTCTACTTAAAAAAGTGTTAGCAAGTCCAATCCACATAGTTAGATTTTCCTCACCATATTCTTCCATCCTTTTACTAAATTGGTAATAAATAGCAGACTTTGCTATATAAAATGTATCTATATATCGTCTTCTTGCAATTCCTGTAAAAAATACCATTCTTCCATCATAGTCAGGCTCGCATTCTATTTTTCTCCATAAAGTCCTTTCTAACTCTTCTTTAAACTCATGTGAAAGTTTATTTAACACATTCATTTTTTCATATCATAACATATAAGGAAGAATATAAGATAAATTCAATTTTTATTTGTTACATAAACAAATAAAAAAATTATTTTTTTATTTTTTTCAAAAAATTTTGTTTATTGTTCAACACCAAATTCCTTTCTCATTTTTTCAACTGATGCCTCAACTAAATTATTTAATTCTTCTTCATCATAACAATTATCTTCTTCTATTTCTTTAATAATTTTTTTTCTTTCTTCAGAAAGTTTATATTGAATATCACTTATTATTTCATCAAAGCAATTATCTAATTCATTAATAGCATCTTCTTGCCTTCTTTCATACTCTATAACCATTTCTTCATCATTTTCAAAAGGAAAATATTCATAAGCATCTCTTTCTTTTTGCTTCTCTTTATACCACTCTTTTTCTTCTTCTGTAAGGGCAACTCTTCTATCTTGTTCTTTTTTCTTCAATGAAAGGACTTTTATGGTTGGTGTTTCTTCATCATCAAGGCCTAAAGCTTTAGCAGCTTCATAAGCTTCATCTATTTCTTCAACGTTAGTCATGTTTTGGTTTGATGTCATCTTACCATATATTTTTTTAACTTAACAAAGAAATTTTCAAATTTTTATTTTTTAAAAAATTTTTATTTTTTTAAATTTTTTAAATTTTTTTTTAATTTTTAATTTTTTTTAAATTTTATGATGATATTATGATATTATGCATTGATGCATGCATGCAACAAATTTTTTTAAATTTTTTAGATTTTTTTACTTTAAATTTTTTTTAATGCGTTAGTCGGTTAGCTGGCTAGCTAGCTAAATCAAAAATTTTTTTAAAAAAATAAAATTGATTTAAGTAAAAAATATTTTAAAAAAAAGGATTTGTTAATTTGTTTTATGAACTTAATGTGTTGTGCTTGTTAAGTCATTATATTACATAATTTTATGAGCATGTTAATGTTACATAAAATTGTTATATTGTTTAATGGTTAGCCATATGCTTAAGCGTGGGTTTGTTGGTTAAGGGTGGTGGGATTTGTTAAGTGTGTTGATTTTTGCATGGGTTGATTGGTTTGCTGGTTTGTTATGGTTAAAATATTTTTGGGACGCACGAGGGATGATGGACAAAATTAGGGGGGGGAATGAGTTTGGCAGATGAATCTGCCTTTTTTCATCTACTGTGGGCAGATGTGCAAGAGATGGAAGACAGGGCTTTAGCTTAGTTTTGTATAATTTCACAGCGTCTTTAAAATCTACAGACAAAAGCATGGCGCAGATTGTTCGAAATGGTGGGAAATGCATCAGACAGATGATTTTGGATAATTTCTCAGTCTCTGACCAAGTGAAACTTGACCGCAAATTATGTACAGGCTGCGATTCAGAAAATTGTAAATGTAATTATTGTTCATGTTGTTCAGTTTGCGCCGGGCATTGTCCCTGTAACAACGACGCCAAATATTTAGAGGATTTTTTATCATGGAAATAGGAGGAAGACTTATCAAGTGATTGCATTACTATTTAGCGCCTTCCAAAAAATATCTAAATATATCCTTGCGGCTGATACTAGCCATGACGGACCGAATGTTCACTTACAAATTCAAATCTTTTGCTTGGACGTAAAAAAGACAATGGTTTCAGACTTTAAAACATTACATACAAACGATTGTAAGTTATGGCGAAGAATGAGAATTGTCTCGTTCATACCATTCTTTCAATCTTTTAAAAATTCAAATCTTTTGCTTGGACGTAAAAAAGACAATGGTTTCAGACTTTTAAACATTACATACAAACGATTGTAAGTAATGGCGGAGAATGAGAATTGTCTCGTTCACACCATTCTTTCAATCATCGTCTACAAAACCTTACAAATTCAAATCTTTTGCTTGGACGTAAAAAAGACAATGGTTTCAGACTTTAAAACATTACATACAAACGATTGTAAGTAATGGCGGAGAATGAGAATTGTCTCGTTCACACCATTCTTTCAATCATCGTCTACAAAACCTTACAAATTCAAATCTTTTGCTTGGACGTAAAAAAGACAATGGTTTCAGACTTTAAAACATTACATACAAACGATTGTAAGTTATGGCGGAGAATGAGAATTGTCTCGTTCATACCATTCTTTCAATCTTTTAAAAATTCAAATTTTTTGCTTGGACGTAAAAAAGACAATGGTTTCAGACTTTTAAACATTACATACAAGCGATTGTAAGTTATGGCGGAGAATGTGAATCGTCTCGTTCGCACCATTCTTTCAACCATTATCTACAAAACCCTTATTCACTTGGTAAGTAGCTTCTTCTTAACAACCATAGTCATATGGACAGATATATCTTTACAGTGTTCATATCTGCGCCATATAATTTGGCTAGGAGCCGAGGAAAAAGTCGCGTCATTGAAAAAAAAATCCGATCTTTGAAATGAAAATACCGGTAATGGTAGTAATAATCTCAATAATAATAACCACCATATAACATATAGATCTACGGCAAAGTCCATATCTAGACTATACCCATTTTCTTAAAAAAAATCTTGTGTTGGTATATAAAGCATAGCGATCCTGGGGTAGACGGCTTTGGGGGAAAGTACTGATATTCATGGTGCAGAACCATCTCATTTTGCCACAATGTTTAGAATTAAGATGATGGATAAAAAATAACGTATCTGTCGTTCAATGTTCTCATTTTCCTTAATATCCGTACTTTTTCTTGTTATTAATACACTGAACCGTAGAAGGGGGGGGGGGACATTATTTCGTTCAAAATTGTTAATCATTTCGTTTCTTTATGTAACCCCACATAAGCTTCTCAATATGGCGGCAGTTGTGTTGAAAAAGTTACACGACAGAATTCTAAAGGAATATTGAATCAATGTGGGTCTTGTTCAGTGAGATAAAGGTAAATTTAGGTCGAGTTAAGTTACTATTGATATTAGATGCAGTGCTTTTACAATATTCTCATGGATTTTAGGATATCGGATTTGCTACATGGAAGTAAGAGGGGCCCGTTTAGACGTTACATGCACTAAGAAAAATAAAATGTGAAATGTCCAATGATAAATGTTGAAAGGTAAATAAGCATGTATACGTCTAAATATTTGGACTAGTTCGACCCCTTGTCTCTCTCTCTCTCTCTCTCTCTCTCTATATATATATATAGTGTGTGTGTGTGTGTGGATCGAGTCCCTGTCCACGTGGCCATCGCAACCAAAAGTCAACACTGCGGGTGTTACAGTGTATTTAAATCTTATTCATACCCTTAAAAAGTGTGGAAATTATTGTAAAGATGAGGGTGTCTGTCACATAAAATTCGTGTATAGGCCTACATACAGAATTTCATACTTTGAAACCAATGAAATACATGTATATGAGACAAGCTCTATGAAAAGGGGGCTTAATACATCTTCGAAAAGTATCGACCCATGTCAACGTGCGCAGTTCTCGCAGGTTAACCTGGGCCGAAACATTTCGCTATTGGTCAGTTTTCTGTATGTTAAAGGACCGATCTACCTCATGATTCAGTCGATTGTTATACAAAGTGGACTTCGTGGATTCATAATCATGTGATGACTTGCTTGGTATCATGTATCACGGAGCTGCATTAAGCACCATTGCCGAAGCATGGCTCATAATGTTTTGTCATTTAGGTTACTCCGTGACACCTCTCTTGTTTAATCAATTTTAGAATAACGCTGTGTACAAGAGAGATCTGACACACAAGTAAAGGTGATGAACTTTGACGAATCCAAAATCAGTCCACCATCCGCCAGAAAACTGCTGTTGAAACAAGTGAAGGAACAATCAGACCTTTGCGATATAACAATCAAATTGGGGATATGGGTAAATTAAAGCCTTAATTTAGATTACGTGAATGTCTTGTACACCTAATTGTTTGTTTGTTGAAGGCCCCATAGCGGCCAAAAGTAAACAATATGGGTGTTGAAAATTTGTTGAAATTTAATTCATACCTTTCAGAGTCTGGAAATTATTGTGAGGATGACAATCTGTTATGGTACGATCGGTCCAAGTATTAGTCGCTGGCAGAAAAATTAATTTTAAAACTACATGTAGATTAAAGTTGCCAGGTCGCTCTAGCTTTTGTTTATTTTTTCCCTGGGTTTAAGATTTATTATTCTGCCAGCGACTAACACTTGGACTGACCGTACAATAACAGAATACCATCTTCGTAATAATTTCCTTACTTTTAAGGAAGGAACATAGGATTTAAATTTAAATGCATTTTAACAACCGTATTGTTTACTTTTGACTGCTATTGGGCCTAGATCACGTTTTCAGCGACACCCCTGTTTCAAGCTCAGTGCGTTACTGAATGTGCTGGTCTCCTGCGTGGCTCAGAGGTAAAGTATGGTACTCGTGACCTTGAGGCCCCGGGTTCGAGCCCCACTGGCTCCGTTGGAGTGGGAGTGTCCTTGGGCAAGACACTTCAGAGCCCTGATATGACTGATATAACGTTGAAAGCGGCGTAAAACACCATTCAATCGACCAATCAATACTGAATGTGCTACAGAGGTCGGCTGAATGTATATAAGCCATGCTCTTTCAAAAGAGGGCTTAATACATCTCCATGATGCATAATACCTAGTGAGTCATTACATAATTATGGATCCATAAAATCTATTTTGTCCAACAACCGATTGAATCATGAGGTAGACTGGTCCTTTGACAAAAAGAAAATTCACTAAAAGTAAAATGTTTCGGCTCAGGTCAGCCTGCGCGGACTGTGCAGGCTGACCTGGGTCGATACTTTTTGCAGATGCATTCAGCCCCCTTTTCAGAGCATGGCTCATATATGCGTGAAAGCTCCTGTAGATTGTTACATGTATATTCATGCTTTTATTCATAAACAACCACGTTGCTTTCGCAATAAAAGAAGGTGTAGCTAAGCAAGTTTCTGTTTAGATTGCTTCAAGAGGCTGGTAAATAGCGAGCAAACAAGGCCAGCTGTTTTTTGCGCTACTGTTAGGCCTACTTTCTGCTGCTGCATTGTAAGCAGTCAACCGACTTCTTCGGCACCATTGGACTAAGGTTCATTAACCCTTTACAACTCGACAAAATCTTACACTTGTCAAAATTGGAAGCATTTGCAGACGACAAATTAGATATCGCTCATTTGTTGAGCTCCGTTTGTAAAAGGACAGTGTTTCCAAAAGGCCTCGTTCTCAGGGTCGCTAAACTCAGAATTCTGTTGTAAAGGTTTAAATAGTACACGAATATTACGCTGGTTTGAACAACATTAGTTCAGTTATATCATGGCAACAGTTAGTTTTAGTTTAAACATATTTTATTGCCATCTTTATACAAATCGTACAGTATATGTACCTGCCACACATACAAAAAAGATACAAGTTAGGCAAAAGGGTCTGGCCACAAGTTCTCACACCTTAGATTCGGCCATTCCCTTAGACACTGAACGATCACGGCAACAGTTGACTCTTTCATTTGCTTTCTGGGTTACTTTTGTACGGTGACTAGACTGGGAATCTTCATAGCTATGCCATAGGATACAAATACAGGATACCGAGGATCGAACACAGTATCTCTTGATTACAAACCAAGCACCTTAATTAAGTAGTGATTGGGCCACGAAGTATATATCCTTTGTTTTATAACGTCTTTTAAGTTTCAAATACTAATTTACGATTTATCCTCAATAAGTAACTGAGTGCTTCACGATGTAAGATTACTTTGAGTTTGTCTTCATTCCGATCATGCGCTGATGGGATACACGGATAGATTCGGTCTCGTCTCCTTCACAACAAGATAAGTTTAGCTACCCAGTCACTTTGGTTTTATTTCATTCAGTTTTATAAGTATTTTCAGAAAGGGCTAACAGGAAGCACAGATCTATCTAGTGTAACTGTTAACCATGTTCGTAGATTTGTTCCACAAAACATTTGAGCCATGTTCTGTGAAAAGGGGGCTTAATACATCTCCGTGATGCATCGTATCATGGAATTCATTACACAATTGTGGATCCATAAAAATCCATTTCTTCTAACAACCGTCTGGATCTGAAGGCAGTTTGATCTTTTGACATGTAGAACATTTACAAATAGCAACAAGTTTCGACCCATGTCAGTCTGCGCGGACTGCGCAGGCTGATATGGGACAATACTTTTTGCAGAGGCATTGTGCCCCCATTTCACAGAGCATGCCATAGTTCTTTGTGACTTCCTGTGGCCTTTCTTTTCCAGGAAAAGAGATTTCACTGGTGTGTACTTGTAGCAAGTCCATATTTCGATTGTATCAGAAAACATGGTTTTCTGGAAAGAGAATCCGGTAAGTATATTTAGGGTCACATATCTGTATCTATGAATACTTAGACTTGCTAGCTGGAATATTATAGATCTACTGCGAGTTACAAGAAATGCCAAAATAAATAAGGCTCGTTTAAAATCACAGGAAAATTAAAATTTTTGCGCTGAAGAGCGGCGTATATATGAGGTGTGTATAGCATTTTAATAATGTACTTGTTATTGGGTAAATTATTCTACATATTCTGGTTCATGTAGTCTTCCTCATAAAAATGAAATTCGCCAGCCCTAATTTCCAAACGGGTCACACTGTAGGGATTCAATCTTCACGTTGCATGCAAACTATAACATTGAAACCAATTAACTACTTTTTTACAGGTGTAATAACTATGCAAGTAGGTACACCTGTGTCCTTGGAGAAGGCCATCTTATTTCTTTATGGAGAGAAGCCAAAGATAAATTCAAACAATATCACAGCTCTCATGGAGATAGCTGAATACCTCATCATTCCAAGATTAAAAGTGAGTAGATCTCTAGTGCGGTTTTGTGTCACTATTTTGCAATGCTCTACAAAATAAATTTTGTAAGTGATGCAATATGAGGGTGGAGCGTGTGTATGACGCAAGAAATTTTAGTCTTTCACCTTATTTCAAAAGTACTTACGTTTCTTCGGCATGAAGACGACTAAGTGCTACCTATAAGTGAGAGAAATCAGGCTTTTTCGAAAATTCTCCAAAAATATGTCTGTGTAAACACAAGATTAAGCTCGAAGATTCCAAGAAATGATTTTTATAGAGTTCTTCCCGTCGGTGATTTGGAAACTTCGTTGTAATGAAGACCAAGAGTTAAGAATAACCGTGGATCATATTTTCACAGAATTTTGATGTCAAATCTAGCGTCCGACGTGGCCGATAAGCTTAGTTAATGGTTAGAGACAGAGTTTGAAACAAGGCTGCAAGTATCGAGAGAGAATATTTTCTTTCAAACATGCAGTATTTTTTACTCTCCTCTCAAAAACTTATGTTGTTGGCTCTTATGCGATCTCTCTCTCTCTCTCTTAGAAAAATTATGTTATTACGTGTACACAAAATTAAGTTTGGGTGAATGATTCGTAGTGTTGGTGGCGCACCAATGCGAACTGCTTCCGGGTCGCAATAGCTTCAGTACCACTGCGAACTGATTCCGGGTCGTAGTATTAAAAGTAGCCCCATTGAAAATTCGTCGGCGAGCATTTCTGCTGCTCTCTTTTATCAGAGAAAATGGTAGGACTGATCTAAAATGTGTTTCTGGTGTTGATTTAAAGATTTCTGTGCAAACTGTGTGCAAGTCTGTTATTTCTTGGGGAACTATTTTGTGCTTGTGCCTATATAACGAAACATGGTCTACCACCCGGAAGAGGGCCTTCTTTCAATGTGATTTATCAAGGGTAGTCGGGTTTGAGGTGGAATAGCAAAACACGCAATCCAAAATTGGTTGAGATGCCCATTCTTTGCCAATAAAGTACAGCAGAGGATAAAAAAGGGTGAATTTTGCTATATTTTTAACTGTAGCAAATCACCAGTGGTTTGAAATCTGTTAGAATAAGAACGTTATTCGTTTGAATCTCGGATAGAATCACCATGTTGATCATGACTGGATTAAAGAACGCCGTTGGATTGCTATCGAGAGTGACCCGAATTCAAATATAAACAAAAAAACCAGCAGACGGCAAATACTGTCCCACAGAAAAATAATTCTTTCTGTTAGAAATTGTAATTGTGACAAATATGACAATGTTGACATAAATAAACAAATCTCTACCGCTCCATTTTGAACGATGTCTTCTGATAAAGTCATAGACTGACCAAGATGGCATTGATAGAAAAGCAAGATTTTTGCCTATAAGTAAACTAAGCCAGTGACCTATGCAAATCAGGTTCATATTTATTTGTCTCAACTAAACTTTTTTCATCAACTCAACCTTTTTCATCCTCGTATTTTTGCGGGTGTTTCAGGTCTCGTCTAGCAACAAAAGAAGAAAGTGTAAAAAATCATCAAATCGCAATGTTCTTCATTCACTTTTTCCAATTAAAGAAAAATAGTCAAAACTTTTCCATGGCATTTTCTATGTGACCAGTAAATGACTATGATTGGTGGGTAAAGTCAACGGAGCGAACAGGATCGAACATAATAACCGGATTAGAACGAGCCAAACCGGATCAGACTTAATAACCGGATTGGGTCGTGTCGGACTTAACCGGATTGGTCCATTTATTTTCAATCTTGTATGGACCAACCAAGTTTTATCTTTACCAAGGCCGCAGCCGCTTACTCCTCATTCGCTAGTTTGTCAGTACTTTCAGTATTTTTTTTTTTTTTTCATGCGAGCATTGATCTTCAATCTCATTTCAGGCTGAGTGTGTGAGGTGGATAAAACGAGGAAAAATTACAGAGGATAATTGCATGGCAATGATAAAATTATCAAGCCTTTACGAGTTCTCGCTATCATCATGTGAAGAATATATAGAAGGCCATCTACCAGAAATGATGTTGAAGGATGAGATGCTGGATATCACTCCAGAGTCTGTCCTGTATCTCATACAGGATCCTCGGCTGTCTTATGCCGGAATACGAGATAAATTTTCTTTTCTTGTTCGATGGACAAAGAGCCAGTTGAAAAGAAATGGAGAATTTGAGCATCTTTTGCAGTGCATGAATTTTGAAAATTCGGAAACTGATCTCATACAAAATGTTGTTCTACAGGAGCCCTTAGTACATGAACTATGTGACCCCAGCTTTATTGATGAACTTAGCTCCATTAACATCCGCAGTACTCATGATATCTTACTATTTCCAGACTTATACCAGGATGATAAGCTTGAATGTTTTGATATAACACGGCAGCGATGGTGTTCTGTCAATGTTGATGCTGTAGAACCAGTACCTGATGGTTTTTACAAACAAATGTTGCGGGATATTAAAGGTGTCCAAGGAAGATTTCATTCAAATGTATACATGGTGCAGAACAGCTATAACGGCAACGGGATACATAGATCTGTATATATTTTAAATTTAGAGACAACAACAGTAAAAAAATCAAAGATTATACTAACAACAGGAATTGATGAAGATAAACTAAGTCAAACAGAACAGTACATTCACAATCATGAACTAGTCATTGTATCAAAACTGCATGTTGAATATGAACAGACAGACTCAGATAATTTATCTGATATATCTCCTCATCTTTTGCACGAATTTATGTCTCTAGGGAATCCTACAGACAGAATGATTGCAAGCGCAGAAATAAATTCGCGGCTTACTAAAAATAGGTTTTCAGCCTCAGTTTTGTACATTGGTCAAATAGAAGATGAAACAACTGAACTTAAACCCATACTCTGTTTGAGAAAAGAAATATCTAAGGTCTGTTCCAATGGTGCAACTGTTGCAATGTTGTCGAAAGATGCTGAAGAATTGTATTTATTCAACAAGGTAGATTTCTCACTTGACGTGGTATCTATAAAGAAAATTTACAACAATATTGAGGCAAACATGAATACGTTGTCTACATTAGGAGTAAGCTTTATGGTCTATGACAAAGAGCGCTGCGTCAATGTAGCCAGACAAGAAGGACCAAATCTGTCTTGCAACTGGTTGATAAGCATGTTCAGTTTCTGTTCAACAAAAAACGAAGAGAGATACATCGAAAGGTATGTTTGTTGTGAGAACAAATGGTATCGCTACAAGAGAAACTACTCTGGACCATCTGTTTTATCATTTACTACATACGAAAAGCTGAGTGCGAATCAAAGTCAGGCAGCTAGTGATGATGGCAAACAGATGGAAGTATGGGAGCCAATGCCACCACATCCAGCTGGATTCAGGTCTCCTCCCTCAAATATATTTCAAATATCATTGCCAAGTGGAAGACTTTCCTATTCACTGAATTGCCCACATTGCAAACAGAAAAAGGAAAATGAAAGGGGGGTTTCTTATTATGGTCATTATAAACACCCATATAATGATGATGATGATGATGATGATGATGATTTATATGAGGATTTTGGGTATAGCCTTTGGTCTGCACATCGTTACTATAATGAAAGTGATTATTATTTTGATAGTGACTATTATTTTGATAGTGACTGAAGATACACTAAAACCTGTTTCTGGAAATTTTTGCTCCAGCTTGTCATTGTAGGTCACTATATATACATTATTCATCCTCATTCTACTTGCTGCAAAACTAGACAGATACAGGCAGTATTTTCTTGTACGTACATATATTTTCCCCTATACCGCCACTGATGTGGCTTTGTAGTTGATAACGGTGAGAGTAATATCACAGGTTATTGTTCATTCCTAGGGTCTATTTTGACCTGTTTTCATTATTTAGAGAAAATTTATCTTTCTGTCACAATTTCTGTATTCAAGATTCTAATTTAAGCACATTAGATATCAGATATTTTTAGCATGTAACATAACTGAGAATTGAGAGACATGATCTTTTAAAGCACAAATTCATTGGTTTCAAAAGTGCCATGCCACTTGAAAAAATATCAGCGTTGGTGTTTACTAGCTGAGCTTAAGGCTTGATCTTGCAGCAAAAAACAAACAGCTGTCATCTACTTATTTTTACATTTTGCTGTACATGCCAAATTTTGACACATCAAAAACTCTAGCAAACTTCAAGAAGAACAAATATCAAGGAAAACAACTGTTCTACAGTGTGCAAAAAAAGAATGAAGGAGCATTACTTTTGCTCCTTTTCTAACTTAATCTCATCAGCTATCAGCTGCAGGAATGTGGGTTCATATAAACTTAGAAACGGAAACGAAACGAGACGCAACGAAACGGAATGAAACGTTATGAAACGCAACGAAACGAAACGGAACCAACCCCCAACAAGACGAAACAAAACGGAACCAGACCTAACGAAACGAAACGAAATAGAACGAAACAGAACAAAATGAAGAAGTAAAACCTAAACTAGTTTTTTTTTTTTTTTTTTTTAATCATCCTTCTCTTGATTGCAATTAATGCAAATAGGTAAATATTAAAATTTGATAGCAGTTGTACGCACGAAGATCGCGTTATTGCAATGAATCTGGATTATTGTTCACTTTGTTATGGAAATAAATCATCATTAAAATGTTCTTTATTATAGGGCAACTGTCAGTGAAGCAATTATGTTGCTGCTCAGTCAAAGCAGAACAATAGGAGGGTCTACATTATTTTCCTTATTTTCAGGGGGCATTTAAATTTCATCCAATAACGACGAGAGGGGCACAATACTCGTAAGCGATACCCCCCCGCACCATAACTGACCCCAGCCCCCAAAAAGATCGCGTTGCAGAACGCACCAGTCAGCATAACGTTCATTCCTACATCGGAACAATGGTAGACTGCCATTAGCTCGAGACAATACAAACCTCGACTCATCAGAAAAAAAAATGTCCGCCAAAGCTGTCTTGTCCAGTTTATGTGTTTATAAGGCCAATTGCTCTCTATAATTGCGATGACGGCGCGTCAGAACCGAGCGAACGTGCGGGTGACTTGTGAGGAAACCGTTATCAGCTAAACAATTCCGGGGATAACAGCAGCTGTAACTGTTGCTCGTACGTCTCGTAGGGACTGATTAACGATATATTGGTCTTAGGCTTGAGTCGTTATGCGCGGTCTGCCGCTGCGTGAAAGCCTTTTGCACTTCAGGGTTGCGCAAATCGCCGCAGATGGCTGCTGACTGCTTGCGCGAATGCACCAACATGAACTGCAACCTCTGTAGTAGGTAGCCCAGGATCCAGCATACCTATGACTCTTTCTGGTAAATTTTCGTTAAGTCTTGACATCGGTATTTCTGATCGATACGTGGACTGGATATGTCTATCCCTTACATCCACAGAAAATCGAACTTTGCCTTATACCCCGGTCACACATTCACGGAAGCCCGCCACGGAAGAGCTACGAATTCGTTCCGGCATCGTCCGTAACTACTCCCACTGGTCAGTAGCTCTCCGTATTGTAACCGTAGTCATTCGTAGTAGTCCTTGTATATCCGTAGCGATCCTAGACAATTTTTGAACATGCACAAAAGATCGCTACGGATCAAGCAACCGTAGCGTATCCTTACTAGTCCGTATTGGACCGTACTGATACGTTCTGGTCCGTATGAGAAACAAGACAATACTTTATTCAATACTAAGGCCATCGGCCCATTGTACAATGACATGAAATATATATACAGAAAGTTACAAATACAATTAAAACGTTTAAGGGATTGTCATGACTAAATTATGAGGCTAGTAGATATTGTAGGCTGAGATCGATATATATAATCAACATGTTGATCTGAGTCAGCACTTTCTGAAAAATTTGATTTTAGTCTATAAAAGAAAGCAAATTATGCGTAATTCTCTTGCAGAACATAACATCTATTGATTAAAATACAGGAGAAGGTAAGCATTTATCCCTCGAAGTTACAAAGTTACCAATTACAATGTAAGCGCAACTCACTGACCTTTTGCGGACATTGTGGATCAAGATCAGACTGCACACAATATGCAGCATGATCCCGGATCCACATGTACGATCAAAAGACATCTTTCCTCCTAGAATTATTTTGAAAATAGCATTACTATTATTTTAAATCAAAAGTTACTGCAAAGTATTTAGCAGGATAAAAGTGTGCCTTTTTCACCACCAAACAGATAACGTCGACTCTTCTCAAAGTTATAAAAGTATACTTTAAGTAAAACTAAAATCATCTTTGGTCAACATATGGTATCATATCTAGACAGTGCAGATTCAAGATCAGACTACACGTTTTGGGCTGTCTAGTCTAGATATGCGGTGTCCGCAAAGCTATCCAAGGCGGTATTGGCAGTGAAAGAGTTAAAAACACCTGCAGTTGATAATTCTTAAAGTGGCTCATATAATTGATTTTTTCAAAAAAAGTATGGCAAGCATTGTGGCGAAAAGGACAAAATGCTGGTAATCAGTATTTTCTTCTTTTCCCACAGTGTTTTCGAAAGCCTTTTATTCGCTTAACTAAAACTCGGAAAAGCTTGATAAAAGTACTTAAAGTATTTTCGATATATCGGTAAGTTATCTGCCTGTCTCTAATCACTCTTAATTTCAAGCGAATACTATGTGCCTTACTATATGAAAAAGAGGCTTAATGCATTTGCGGAATGTCCGCACAGGCTGACCTGGCCGCAACAATTCGCTATCTTTACTTTGCTGCATGTTAGATAGTGTATGCTGGGATCGGCATGTGAAGCTAACATGTCGATCTGAGTCAACACTTTCCAGAATTATGATTTTAATCTAGGATGGAAAAAACAAGTTATGCGTAATTTTCTTGCAGCTTTATAGGTATCCATGAAAATATTCAATTTATTATATTTGATTATCGATTAGATCATTCCTACATTTGAAAGCTTTGACTAGGAAATTTGCTATTCTGAGTATTTCTTCTTCTTTTGCTGTTGAAATTATGCGATGAAAACTATCGACATTTTTATTTCTCAGCCAGGCTTGCTTGAAGTAAAGTTTTCTTAAATAATCGTATGTACTGCAATCATAAAAAAAAATGAAATTCGTCTTCTACAACTGTAATGTTTTTCTGTAAACAGAAAGGACAATATCTATATTCTCTGTCAATTCTTAGTTGTCTCCCTTCCTCGATCATTAGCTTGTGACATGAGCAGCGGAAATTTGACAGAGCTTTTCGAAATTTATAGCATATGTCAATCGATAAATATCTTTCTACATTTAATAAGGACGAAAAGTGTTGAAAATGTTGGCCTTTTGGACTTTCAACGATGTCGCCTGTAATTTTTTGTAAGAAACAGTCAGCTAATCTATCTTTAAAAGTTCTAAGGAATTGGTTATCATCACCTACGTCCTGAATAATCCACACATACCCAAAACCATAAGTAAAAAGTAAATTTTTAACATGTGTTGCCCAAGTTTTTCTTCCTGCATAGTCAAGTTGAAGTAAAAGATTGTAGCACTGTTTTGGATATCTGCTAGGTTCTAGGTGGACAATTCGGAGCCAAAACTTAACACACTCAGTCATGTACGAGATACAAAGCGGTAGCCGTCCCCATTCACCAAGAGCAAAATTGTCTGCACAGTTTTCGGGCAGTAAACAATATTTTTTGCAGAATTTCGCGTGGACAGATTCAATCTTTTTATTATAGGTGTAGCCCCATATCCCAGAAGCATAGCACACAATAGGCTTGACCATGGAATCATAGATTTTGAACATATCCTTCGGTGCTAGAAAACCGATTTTTTTCTGATAGAGAAGAATTGTATTACTTGCTTTCATAGCTTGTAAATATAGTTTTTCAACAGTAAGGGACCATGACAATTTTGGGGTTAAATAAACGCCAAGATATTTGTAAAATGAAACGACTTCTATTCGTTTGCCCTCGAGGAACCATTTTTCAGAGTTTCTTAATGTGCCACCATTTCTAAAAACGAGTATTTTTGTTTTTTCAGTGTTAATTTTCATACTTAATTCGTTGCAATAGTTTGAAATTGAGTCTATTTGCCTTTGTAAGCGACAGACTGTGTCTGCGAAACTGGACACATCGTCTGCGTACATTAAAGCATAAAGAGGCGAAACATCTTCTGAGATATAGACACCTTCCCCACAATTATGTTGTAGGTACTTGATTAGATCGCTAACAAGGAAAGAGAATATTTTTGGACTCGTGACAAAGCCTTGTCGGGTTCCAACCGAACACTTGAAATATTCCGTTAGCTTATTATTACATTTTACACAAGATTTAGTATTTTGATATAGTGATTTCATTATTTGGCAAAATATACCGTTAATATTATTTCTTTCAAAGGATTTCCATATTTGCGAATGTTGCACATTGTCAAAAGCCTTTTCAAAGTCAATGAATATATAATAAAAACGGCCTCTTTTTTTGGTAAGATATTTTTGAACAACAGCCATTAAATTGAAAACATTATCAATGGTCATATATTTATGTCGAAAGCCGGCTTGGCTTTCATCTAGTACATTATTTTCCTCGCACCAGTTATTAAGACGCGAAGATAGAATACCCATGAATATTTTACATAATGAGTCAATCACGGAAATGGCTCTGTAATTATTTGGGTCATTTCTAGACCCCTTTTTATATATTGGAGTAATGATACTTTTACACCAACTTTCAGGGATATTTCCGGAATCAAAAATTGTGTTAAATAGTTTATTGAGATACGGTAAAATAAGTACTAAAGTTTCTTTATACATTTCTACGCTAATGCCATCGGGGCCTGGTGATTTATTATTTTTAGAACTTTTAACACTTTTAATTATTTCTTGATCTGAAATCTGTTCATTCAAAATGCTACAGTCAAAATTGTTATTAATAAAAAATAAGCGTATTATTATTAAGGTTATCAGATGGGGTATTTCGGGGTGCAAATAAATGACTATAGTAATCATACCATACATCTGCAGATACATTTGGACTGTTAATACATTGGTTTGAATTATCATCACGTAACAATTTCCAAAATTCTTTTGGACATTTTTTTGCCTTTGTTAGGGCTTGCTTTTTTCTGCGCATGTATGCCAGTTTCTTTTTCTTACACAAAGCTTTACATTTATTGCGTTTAATAACATAGAACTGACGATTCTGCTCTGTGTTTACAGATCTAAAAAGTCTCAAGGCATTTAATTTTTCCCTTTTTAAAGTACTACAGTCTTCGTCCCACCATTCTGCGTGGGTAGATAATTTATGTTTACGATTTGTGATATGCATATTTTTTTCCGGCTGTATGGTACAATCCAATGAACGAGGAAAGGGATTCAACAAGATTTAAATTGTTTTCAAAGTCTGTTTCTTCGCAAAATTTATCATACATATCTGCGAATTTTGCAAGAAATTGGTCTTTCAATTCTTGTTTCCATTTCATCTTATTCCAATTTATCTGTTTATTTAATTCTGGGACAATACTGCATAATTTTTCTTGTGGCTTATATTTAAATTCTAATGAGCAAGATAAAGGGAAGTGGTCAGAGAAGTCTATTTCTTCGACGCAGAAATCAATAATATGGCTATTAATCAAGTGTGTGGACGCAATCATGTAGTCGACAACACTGTTTCCGTTATTTGCAAAACATGTAAAATTGCCTGGCTTGTCTTTAAGGAGCCTTCCATTCAAGATATGAATATTCGATGTGCAACACATTTCCACTAGGAATGTACCATAATTATTGATCTTTGTGTCTTTAGAACATCTTTCTAAATCAAATGTATCAGAAGGATAGTCAATGTTCTCATTGTTGAAAACGTGAGCAATGTCATCGCTTGGGATATAGTCTAGTAAATTGCCACTTCTAGCATTTAAATCTCTAGCCAGAAAAATATCAATATCTGGAAAATCAGAAATAATCTTATTAACGGTATTTTGTAATAATTCCACTCCATTAAATTGTCTATTTTCATATATAGGGGACTTCTCGGGTGCAATATAAGTAAAATGTAAAACGAGATCCCTCTGATTACTTCCCTTTAAGGATTTCACACACTAATAGACACAAGAAAAGATTGCACAAAGCTTTACATTTTCAAAATCTACATACAAATACACACCTTTTCTGAAAAAATGAGGGAGATTGACCACGGTTTAAGAAATTTATGATGAATTAAATATTTATCATACTGATATGAATAATTGGCATTTTGACGCAATGAGCATTAATCACAAAATAAGCAAAAAATCATGAATTTTTCAAGTAATATATACATTTTATACATTAAATAAACACTTACTGGTTTTACTTCTATTAAAGAGTACATATCACATAACATCTTTACAATAACATTGAAAAATACACAAAAAAAGAGTGGATATCAATGAAATTCCCTATAAAAATAGATTATAGGTTTTCAGGTTGTCATGGTTACAAAGTAAATTTCCAGGGCAGTGTTTGAGGGGCATAACTAATCTACACTAAAAAACAACCAGCATGGCTGTAGGAACTAAATATGTAAATATTTGAGAATTTCACCATCAATAACGGGAGAAATTAACCAAGCAAAAATGACTTTGGTCATACAAAACATGCAAAAATCAGGTTTATTCTCAATTTGCTTATAGTGCATACAACATCAGTCATCCGAGAAGTAGTTAAACTGATGCTTGAAATACAATTCAAGTACAAATGTCCAAATTACAAATGAATCAACCTAATTTACCCCTAGGTACTATCTGACTATAGAGCTGAGGCTCTACATGACCATGAACAATAACCCTTATCGTGCTTATGGCAACCTATTCATGTGCTTCACAAACAGCATAGACCAGATCACCCTGCACATTTCTGCAGTCTGATCATGATCTGCATTGTTCATCATCACTTAATGTATAATCAGATATGTACTGACCAGAGTAAAGATGAGTTGATTACCTTTACCTTGCAGGATAAGGGTTAACCCATTACCAGCCGACAAAATTTTAGACTGGTTCAATTTGAAATAAGTTGCGATAGTTATTTGAAAAATAAGTATATTTTGGGTAGAAAACATTGTGGGAAAGGGTGAAATTGCTTGTTGTAGGCAGTTCTCCTTTTCCCACAATGTTTTCTTTGAATCTATACATCAGGGTCGTGAAAACCCTTGAGTGTATGCAAAAGAGTTAAGAAATTCTTTATCACTGTACATAAGTGATGTGTCAATCTAAAATCACTTTGCATGTTCCAAATCTAATTATTAATTTGAAAATCAATATTTCTGACAAGTGGTCCTTAGGTAAACATGTAAGATATGTTGCAGTAGATTGAATTCATAGACCATCAAACCTTGAAAATTTGTAGACAATGGATAGTTTCAAAACATCCTCCTATACCAAATTTTCTATAATTTTTGTACTCACTTTTCAAAAAATGTATTTTTTTTTACTCTTTTAGATTGAAAATATACTTTTAAACACATAAATAAAGTTTACCTAAAAGTACAAGAACATTGTGGGAAAAGGAGAAATTGCTCATCATAAAAAAATATCTCCATTTCCAACAAAGATATAAAAATCTCTTCTATGGATAGTTCAGGTAATTTGTAGGATAAATCTCCAAACCTGTCATTAGGAACTATAAAGATTCTTCTGCATATATACACATATGTGTGTGAGAGTAACTGATGTTCTACAACTGAATACATTGATGGCTTAGTTGTTGAAAAACTTTTGAATGATAAAATTATTTTCTTTGGAAATACTCCACAAGTTTTGGAATGACCGTTTCCAAAATTCTCTTCACACCTGTCACTCTTGGTTGACCTTCAGAATTTTTTGCGACAGTTTTTTTTATGTCAATTACAGAAATTAGCCTACTTTTGCACCTTATCAAATGTCTCTTTTGCTGCTTTGTAGCAAGACTGTTTGGCAACTGTTTCAACAAAACTCCCAGCACGCCGCACCATCTTCTTTAGGCTTGGGTTGCTGATGGTATTGATGTTCAATGTGGAGATGAAGTTGTTCACACGATCAGCCCCACCTATGTTGTCAATTATTGCTGAAAAAATGAATGTGCTGTTAAAACTCAGTATATTCATTCTGATATAACAAATTAATAGTATACATGGATCAACAATGAAGTTATCTTCACTAGGAAAGAAAACATTGTAGGAACTGGAGAATACAAACCAGTCGACATTTTAACCGTTTCCAATTATATTTCAGGGTTGTTACAGAGTTGAATTGCTTTAGTAAGCCTTTAATTTAACGGTTAACCCATTACCACACAAACCCTCGGCTTGTTTTGACGCCACTGAAGAAAACATCAAGGAAAACATTTTGAGAAAAAAGAGAAATTGCTTGATATAAGCAATTTCTCCTTTTTCCATAAAGATTTGTACCCTATTTGATACTTTCGTTTCAAACTCACTTTGAAATGTCGTATGCTACCTCTTTCCATTTGGAACAGTCTAAAATTTTGTCATCTAGTTATGGGTTACACAAGTAAAACATGTTTTCACCAGAAATATCATCACAAACATTTTAAGTCATAATGTTTGACCTTCTTGGTATTGATTAATTTTTTTTTTTTTGCATACTCTGAACTCTGTCAACTATTTTCAAAATGTATCCATTGCCACTGGGTCATATAAATATTTCAAATATGCAGAAAATATGTCAGATAGGAAATAAACCGACAGAACAATGAAAGACCAGGTAATATAATGGGTCTGCCAAATAATTACATACTGTCACTTCTCCTCAGATTTATTGTCTCAACATGTTGTATAAAATTCTATTAAAATGGTACAAAATGGTACTAGTACATAGTGGTCATATAAAATGTTTTGTGTAGCTTTGTTGTGAGCTAGTGAAGTAGGTCATCATCCTCATGATCAAGAGGTCCAAGGTTTGATCCACAGGAGCAGGTGTCAACCTTGATCTGGGGCTTTAAATGAATAAAATATATGTGAAATTTCATGAAATTTTGACCAAAAATTTGGGAGATATTAGAGAAAACCCAAATTTTACATGAAGTCCCCTTTATCCATGATGCAGCCTCAAATTGAAATTGTAAAAAACGTAAATTGGCGCAACATTCCAAGAAGTACATGCATGAAATTTCATCAAGTTTGGTCTTGGGATTGTGGAGAAATCGTGACAGACAAATGGACGGACGGAGGGACAGACAGACAAAGCAGGTACTATATGCTCGCCCTTCGGGGAGCAAGTATTAAAACTTACCAGTTCCAATCTTGGTATTTGCAGCAAAACACGGCATTCCTCTAGCTTTTACCCTGTGCGTTTTCCCGTACGCTACACAGTTTGTGTATCCACAGTCACTGTACATGCACTGGACGTATAAATAGCCACTCAGCCCCTTTTTAAACTCTCCAACAACATTATAAATGGTAAGAGGTACAGGTCCGAGACGACAACGCTTACACGCAAGCAAGTTATTTAACAACACACCAAGTTCTACAACACGGCGGCCTGTTTTCCACCCATCACTGCCCCTACAAACTTCTGTTCTGATTTCTGCATCTTGAACAGCCTCACTGTAGCTATGGTCGTGCAAGACTTGCCTCAGTGATGTAGATTTTCCTCTCTTTGATGATTTATTCCGCTTACAGAACTTGCCAGCCTTATCCCGGAGGCGTTTGGTCGCCATTTTTACATAGCAACGTAATCTCTAACCAGAAGTCGATCGGTGGATATTTATCTTTTTCGGTTTGTTTCACTGGTATTTTCGAAAATTAAGTTATATCATACTAAGTTAATTTATTAGGAATAGGTAGCATAGTACGATTACTGTTTATGTAAAAGATAAAAGACGAGTGTAAATGGAGATTAAAAAATCACGTCATAGGCCGAGGATGGCCCGAGATGCTACGGCGAACAATGCCGAACGTTGCGGAAAATGTCGACATTTGCCGACATTTCGGGTAAGGACGTAACGTTCATTAGTGTGTGAAATCCTTAAGTGCAAATGTAATGTAATACTGTCTATCAAATCTTGATATTTTCTATTAATATCAAAATGTTTTAAAAGGCGTTCATGTACAAACATAGCAACACCACTAGAACCTCTGAGGGCATTGCGCTTCTTTTTACGTACAGAGTTAAAAATCGTATATTCAGGTAGAAAGCCATCAAAGTCCTGAGGATTGTTGCCCCATGTTTTGTACAAAACCTATAATATCAAACGTTTTACAATACTTAATTAATTCATTGTCACTTTCATACTTATGTAGACCAGCAATGTTCCAGCTACATATCTTCAAACGTTCAGAAACTAAATATTGTCTACTAGCAGTGGCAGCACTAGTTTCATAGCGATTATCTCCCTTGGATCGTCTGCTCAAAGCTGGGCCATGGCCGGGACCCTATCTTCCAATCTCTACAGGTTACCTCCTTTCATAGTCATAGATAAATCGCTTACGATTTATCACTAATTTATCATACTGGAGGTGTGCTTTCTTTCCATCTTCAATTGCTTTCACCATAAAGGGCGTTAGATTGTATCGAGCCTTGCTTACTCTCTGTGGGAAATCTTCCCCAACAGTGATTTTTAACTAGTCGTGCCATTTTCTCTCTCCTGTCGCTTTAAGGATTTGTACTGCTGTAATATTCTATCCTTATCCTTGAAATGAGAAAACTTCACAATGATTGGTCTGGGTTTACTGGGACTCGGAAGCCTATGTGCAGGTTCAATACTTATAGCAGTCTTATCTTGGACGAGATTCTCTTTCAGAAATTTTCTGACCTTGTTTTCACTCTCTTCCCAAGTTTCTCTTTCTGATTCTGGGATATTAAAGAATTTTAAATTTTTCCACCGAGACTGCGCCTCAAGCTGTTCTACTTTTGCATTTAGGTTATCAACTTTTTTCGATAGTTCAACATTTGCTTGGTTCAGTTTTTCATTTTCTCGCTTCAAATCAGCCACAGACTTTTCCATTTTATCGAATTTTGAGTCTAGTACCTTTATGCTTCTCTGAATGTCTATTAGAATTGGCATTACGTTCTCATTAGTGTCTTGTGATAGTTGGTTACTAGTTTTCAGTAGTCTCTCAGACGAATCGTACGGATTTTGAGAAGCCTGAGGATCAGATCGATTACAAGAGGTCAAAAAGTTGTTGATACTTGGCTGGTCAGGTAAAGTACTAGGGCTAGGGCTACTCACGGTAGAATGTCGAATGTCTGGTGAGGATCCCGCTATGGATGAACTCAACCTCCGCTCGTCTCCTCTTGTCACTAAGTTGCTACCCACTCTACTCCTTGTACTCCGATCTGAGTTTGAATTACCTCCCTTTTCCCCTCGATTCGGTCCAGGGTTGTGTTCTATCCCTTGAGCTACCAAGAGTGCGAATAGAACTAAACGAAGAGAGAGAGAAAGCGTTTTTAAAAACATAGCAAACTGATTTCCTGTTTTAGATTTCAGTTTTTTTGTCTTCTGTGAGAAACTTCCAATACGGCATCGCCATAACTCTATTGAGATGCCCATATTTGTCTACCTGGTCTACCTGGTCACGGGTGGATTATTCAACGGAATGTTCACTTAAATAGTCGATACACCAAAGGTCAAGGTTAAATAGAGATACAAACTTCATCCAACTTTACCCAAGAACTTAAATTGAATCGACTGACAGAACTTCTACACTTGATGCATTCAGGCTTCTACTTATCTACAGTCCCTCAGTTTGAAAATTCACCGTCTGGAAGTCCGTAATACGATGCAGCTTACAAAATTCAGATTGTCTCTGTCTCCGATAAAAAATCAGCCGCCAATAGTAAGGACCGGTCACTCTAGCAAACTGAAAACCGTATCAGTCCGTACTTATTCGTAGGCCCAAAATTTTTAAGGATTTGATACGGAGAACTACGTATTAACTACGGTTTTGTTACGGATTTGTCACGGAAAGTCGCGATCTAAATACGTTGTACTACGGAGAGGCAGGGATACGCACGGTCTTTTACGGTTTACTACGTTGCAACTCGACACAGTACGGAATTGTGCGGACCACTACTGTTTGGTAGGATAAATTCAGTATGATGTACTTCATCAAAGGTATAAATACTCCCTCTCTGTAGGACTCGACGTATTTGCGTTTTGTCGTTGGTTTATTATCATGGATCGTCAACAAATGGTGCTTGGAGTAAAATGGCTGCAACTGGATATTGACATGTCACAAAATGCCAAGGCACTAGTCGAGCTGCTTGAATACATACATAGAGGTAATAATCATATTAATATCGTACTAATGGTAATACCTTTACATTTCAGTTTACATATTTTACAAAACATTGTACGATTTACATCAGTCTTATCATGTGACATTCTTTCCACACAACGATGCTAAAGATGCGGGTAAAAAGATCAAAATATTAATAATACCGCCAAAAATATATATATATATATATATATTTATTTTTTTTTTTAATTTTGGCTCCAGCGGCCATCTTATTGAACGAACCGGAACAATTTTGGCTATTTTTGTGGAAGAAAACCAAAGAAACATTCTTTAGACGTTTGGTTAAATTCTGCTGAGCAGTATAAGAGAAGATGTCGTTTGAGGGTAAATTTTGACGATGAACGGACGACAAACGACGGACGGAAGACAGACATAGACTGACCACAAAAGCTCACCTTGAGCACTTCGAGCTCAGGTGAGCTGAAATGATTACGTAAAACTAAAGTCAAAGATTCAGTGTCAAGAAGTAAATATCCATTACAAACTGAATATCAAATAATTAACCACAAAATGTCAATTACTCGGAATAACGAAGTTATCCTTAATTAACAAAAGCTAGTTTTCAAAATGTTAAACTCTCATGAGAACTGAAATAGCACTGTTTTTTATAGAATCAAAATGTCCACGATCAACAATAATACAACTGTTAACACAATATTTACACGTCAAGAATATCAGATTTACAAGATTCATCAACGGAGGGAATCCCAGTATAGCTCATAAGTTCTCGCAAAGAATCCGTCTGACCACCAGTACTTACGTCTGTAGGCGTCGCCTGGACAGTGACATACGTAGGGCCAGCAGTGTCCATACTGGATACAGTTGCAACCGTTCCTGTTGCCGCTGTCGTGGACAATGGCACTGACTGTGGCCTTCCCGGATAAGATGGTGGAGGAAACATCGCACGAGGAGGAGGCTGGTATACCTGCTGCCATATTGGTAAATAACCACAAGGATTTGAAGAGTAGTTGATAGTCTGGAGACGTCTAGCAGTATGGTGATCTGCATGCTCCTGGTCGGCTGGCTGCATAGAAAATGGCTGCACAGTTAACTTGCTGCATGCGTTTGGAGCTACCTTAAAGCTGTTGACCAACTGAAGAGATTCTGCTTGGAACTCGAACCATAGAGAGTCATCAATATCCGTAATTGCAGCACCAAACCACTGTGCCCACTGACGTCGCTCTGCTCCCCTGCGGTCTGTTGGCACCGACATTTCATCAGTCAGCTTCTCCTGCAATTAACTTGACTTTTCTATACGTTCTTGCAAGCGTTGAAGCAAGGCAGTAGATTCTTCTCTGCTTGTCTTCTTCCGCTTAATGGCTGCGGATGTGTCTTGTTCTCCACTGGCAGAAGACATAGCAGGTGATGTGGACTGAGGCTGCTCTTCTCTATCGTCTTCTCTATTTTCTTCCTCCTCGCCGCTTTGATCGGAGTCAGATATCCGCTCTGGGTGTTTCTCACGAATTTTGAACATAAGCTGGAAACAGATAAATACATTCAGGAGTATCGGGACAATGATACAGTGATACAAAGTCATGCGACCGAAAGGGGATCCAACCCACGACCTCTTGTTTTCCAGCTAGATGCTCTACCAATTATGTATATGTGCATCTAGCAATAACGCCTTCACCACGAACTTGAAGTTAGTCCCTGATTTAAAACTTAAGATGTTGTACATGCAAAATATTATGCAGTGGCTAGAATAATTGTACTATACTATTAACACTTTGGTAGGGATCACTGAGATATTTCAATATCAGTATATTGTACAAAAAAGAAAAATAATTTTTGCTTTAAAATCACATTTCCCCAGGATGATTTATATTTCATCAGTGTGGCAATGTTTCACATTGAAAAATCATACCTGATGCATGCCACACATACAAATCGGCTGAATGTAAGATGGTGATCCCTAGCAAATTTTGAGGAGTATAGTATTCAGTTTCTAGCTATATTTTACAGTGCGTTTGTCGTGTTAGGACATTAGGATATTAATACTTACATCAACTCCACCACGACTAGGTATCCTGTAGATATGCTATGATAGGAATGATAATTTATCCAGAATCCACTTGTCCCAGTCTGATAGGCGTCCAGCTGATCCTGATGGTCGTTAGGTCAACTTGTCATATGGCCAGCTCTTTAACCTTGGACCTGATAATATATTAAATAGATAATAAATGAAACTATGAACAACACACTGTATTTTCAAACGTAATTTATTTACGAGTACTACTGTAACAATATATTCGTGAAAAAAAACTTATTATTATGGTTTACTCACCGTCACAGATGCCAAATTCCTCTGCTTTGTCCTTCCAGAGGGCGTTCTTCTTTTCTGACAATTTATAGTCTGCGTGGCCTTTATCATACAAGAGCTCATTCTCCTGAAAGTATTTAATGTATTTATGTCCTTTGTGCTTTAAAACGACAAACAAACTGTAAATGTATACTTAGGAGCTTAAAATCGCACTATATACAATGTCATTTAAACAACTTAATCAAAACATAATCAACAACAGCTATAATGTATGCCTAGGAAAGAAGGCACCTGTAACGCCAGAAAGACAACAAACAAGCTATATTAACTGAAACCAGAGGATTATGTCATCCTGCTGCTGTACCGTCATGTGCAGAGATTGCTGGCGTTTTTCTACTTTTTTCGCTTTTCCTTCCGGTTCACACCGTTGTGTATCCGTATTAGAACCGTAACGGACTACGGAATTTGATATTTCCGTACACATCCGTGAGCGATTAGGTCGTAGCTCTTCCGTGGCGGTCTTCCGTGAATATGTTACCGGGGCTTTAAATAGCCACCAGGTCTCTTAGCTAAGAATTATCTGCCCAATTTTGCAAACTATGAACGGTTTTAAATATTACCACACGTGTATATATACATACATAACGTATGTATGTACGTCTCAAAGGTAACCTTGAAAATTTTGCAAATACTTTACGAAAGTTTCTTTTTTTTTTGGTTTAGTACATGTATATACAAAAATCTTTGGTCCCGGGGCAGCTGCGACATTCGCGGCCTTGATAACGGTGTTTATCCTTAATTATAACATGTATTATCATTTTTTTAAACGTGAACATTGTGAGTTCCTTCGATGTTGGGGGAAAAAGGTTTGGGTTCTAGCTCAGTCAATTCCCGAATTTCTTAAAGTAACAATAGCTGCCAAAAGTGAACAAAGCCGGTATTGAAATACATTTAGATTTAAATTGCATCATTTAAAAGTATGGAGATTATTGTGAAAATGACAATCTGATATTGTACAGTCGGTCAAGGTGTTAGTCGCTGGCAGAGAAGCTAATTTCAAAACCAGGTTAAAAGTTGCCAGGTTACTCCATCTTTTGTTTACTTTTTGCATGATTTTAAAATTAATTTTTCTGCCAGCGACTAACAACTGGACTTACCATACAATAACAGATTGTCATCCTCACAATATTTTCCATACTTTTGATTTGGTATGATTTAAATTTAAATGTATTTCAACACCAGCATTGTGTTTTTGGCCGCTATTGGGCCTTTAACTCATATAATTTTCACATAGACAGCAATTTAGAATAAGAAGAGTGAATCTTTTCCTCGATAGTTTCAAAATAATGGATGCAGTGTCATATTTTTCTTTCATAGAAAATAATAACCTTATTGTTGTCGTGTGAATAATAATTATTATCCTTATTCGCTGCGGTAAGGTTTCTTACTCGCCAGACAGCGGTGTTGCAACCTACTTAACCCTTAGGCTGCTAAGCGCGACTCACGGACCTTTTGCATACAGTGTAGATCAAGATCAGACAGCACTGATCTTGGATCTACACTGTCCGATAACGGGATACTTTTCCCCCTAAAATATCTTCGAAATTTATAGCAAAATTTGGGTTTTTAATATCGGCTTGAAAGTGTCATTTTCAGGTATTTAGCGGGATAAGGGTAACATTTTCAGATGACTTAAAGATAAGCTACTGCTTACAGTCAGATCCTGTACGAATGTTCAGATTCATTTATATACATGCTGTACATTTATTTGTAACAAAGTAATGCCTTTGAAACTGAAGACGATTTCTTCTAGACTGAATTTATCTCCCTCTGCCAGTGTAGCCATTCACCTTTAAAGCGGTTCTAACTGACAGCCCTACCCATTTTCTCTTTTCAGACCTGAATCTATCTCTTTATCTTAAGGTTCCACCGAGACGTTCATTACGTTGATTTATTATTATGGGGAAAATGTTCAAATAAAAGACAAAAATCTGTGCGGACTCTATACACTGGCAAGGGTCGACTGAAAGCATCTTGAAGGGCATCGACTGAAAACCTCAAAGGTATTCACGGCATAATATGGTGTTCATGCGAAATATGACGGCTACCTGTGAGAGTGATATAACATCAAAATGAAATTGATTAATTGGATGATGTTTAAGGCCGTTTTCAACAGTATTTCAGATATATCGCGGTGGCCAGTGCACCTATCTATGCTTTCCTGGAGTTTCTTTTGACAGTATTACGCACAATATTCTTTCGAAGCCACTGGCTGCTTACCCATATAACCATCGTCGAAAAAATGGTCACTGTGACAGAGGAATGAATCCTGTCGCAATAACTGTCATCAATCCTTAGAAGGAAATTGGCCGAGCCGGGCATCGAACCAGCGACCTCCTGTTCTCAAGTCCTATACGTTACCAATTGAGCCACAGGGGCTGGGTACCAAAATGAAAGAAGAACAAAATAGAAAAAAAATATAATCCCATTTCCGTCCAAAATCTTGCATTAAATATGTTGGAGTTTGGGAAACTTTCCCAAACACGGGTCCTGGTAACGGATTGTCGTTTAGATCAACTAATTCTGATTCTGACTAGATTTTCAAACCGGCAAATGACGCATGAGATGACGCAAAATTTCAGTTGTTTCTGTGTGCTCTCCGCATAAAATGTGGGATAATCCAAGAAGAATGATACAAAAGAAATATGATAAATTGAGGAGAAAAAAATAGTGGAATAAAACTCACTTTGCTAGATTTCGTTATATTTCGTTCTGTTTCGTTCTATTTCGTTTCGTTGGGTTTGGTTTCGTTTCGTTTCGTTTCATTGCGTTTCGTTCCGTTTCGTTGCGTTTCGTTCCGTTACGTTGCGTTTCGTTTCGGTTCCGTTTCTAAGTTTATAGGGACCCCAGGAGTGTTACACATGTAAGTCATATTTGTAGAGTAATTTATTAATACAATATTACTTTTAGATAGTTAGAATTTATTTTATGAGTTATTATACTAGGGTAGTTTGTAAAACTCTGTATGGTATCGAGAAGAATGATATGCATATCATGAATGTTAACTTTGGCTTTTGAGCATGAAGTGCTCATGGTGAGCTATTAGGATAGTTAACTAGATGTGTCTGTGGTCTGTCCAGCATTGTCAGTGTTATCGACCTTGATGTTGTCTTTATTGCTTTAAATGACGTCTCCTTAACTGGCCAGATTTCAAAATAACTTCACACAAATGTTGACCCAAGATGGCTGCCAGAGCTAAAAATAAAGTCATCTGTTAACAACACCTTCATCACCACAATCATTCAGATTTAGATTAATTTAATAAAATTGTTCATTTTATAGACCTCTTCAATATTTACTGAAACAAAAAGAAAAAAAAAAACATGGAGCTGAAAATAGAAATGTACATTGTACATCTGCCTAAGAGAATTATTTAAATTCGATATAATGAACAGAAGCGCCTGTATTCATCCTTTTGTCCTCTTCAAAAATTGCTATTTTCACTCCACTCAACTGAACTAGATGGCTGCCAGACATTAAACAAAAAATATCTTAAATGTCATATCTTCCTAATCCACTGCTTTAAATTGACATTTAATATCTTCACACCGACAACTGCAATATTAAGCCTCGGTGTTTGTTAACTTGAGTTACAGGGGTAGAAAGGAAACTTCACTTATCTGTATGTACATGTATTACTTAATTGATGTCCGTCGAGTATACAAGACATATCCAATTTTTTTTTGCAATCATTCACAAAAATATTTCAGTGAGCATGACACATCAGACACAGAGCAGCCATTTTGTTATGCATATATATTTGCAGAGAGTGCGAATAAATCAGCATTTTAAAATAGACTGACCTTAAACCTCTCTCGCTGACAAGGTCGTGTGACAACCATTAACAGCAAATCCTGGTGGATATCTTTCTTTTTAAACTGGGTGTTGTCTTGAGATAACATAGTTTTTATTAGGTGCTGCTTTAGAATTAGTGAAATCACGTGTTTTGAATATGAGTTTTAAAAGTTTGCCGATTTGCCTATTTAAATCTCGTTCTTCTGTGATTCTTGCAGAAGATAATAATATCAACAAATGATATGGCGTCATCAGCCTCGATTTCGATAAAGTATTACGTGACTTATAAAGAAAATTAAATGGCCGAAAACTTAGATGATTCGACGGTCATACACTGAAATGTTTATCTTATCACCCTCTTTCAAACTGTTATTTTATTCCAGCCCGTTTTAAACAAGATGGCCACAAGAGCTAAGAATAGAAAAATCTTTAAACAACATAGATGTAGATCTTTGTCTCCTACAAAGCCAATGACATAAATTTTGAATAGTTCAAAAAAAAATCATCTTACACCCCTTGTTAACATTTGCCATCAGTTTGCCTCGGGGTCGTTAAAACTAGGGATTATTTGGTAAAGGGTTTCACGCCGAATAAACCCAACAAACATTTTCAGGTTAGCAGTAAGATAATTGCACTTTCAAGGTTGCTCTTGTCCACAATATTTCAGCAAACATGAAGGACAGTGTCTATCAGAGATTAAACTAAACATTTTGTGCAGTTCGATCTTAATCTACACTGCCCTGAAATGGAACTCTAGTTGTTAATTGCGCTTTAAAGGTTAAAGGTTAATCTTTACCAAACGGCAAAATTTTAGACGTGTCCAAATTGAGAGTGTTTGCAGACTACAAATTAAATACTGTTCAAATGATGGGATTTTTCTTTGAAGCGGTAGAAACCTTTAATGGAAAAAATAGAAAATGCTAATTACACCAGCATTTTCTTCTTTTCCCACAATGTTTTCAAAAGCTTTCTTGCCCTGGGATTCGAACTCGCAGGACGTCTATTACCAGACCTGTAGCTCAGCCAGGGTCCTCACCATTCTTGATTGTATCCTAAGTCTTATTATCCTCAAGAATTTTCTGAATTTCAAAGTAGCGCCATTTCTGATTGGCCGAACCAAATGGTTGATCCGGGTCAAAACTTACTGCTATTGCTCAATATTCTTCATATCCAAGGACCATTCTACCTCATGGTTCAGTCAATTGTTATACAAAATGGATTTTATGGATCCATATTTATGTAATTACTTGCTTGGTATCATGCATCCCGGAGATTCATTAAACCCCCATTTGCCAGAGCATGGATGATATATATTTGGGGAAGTACGAGGTGAGATTGGCATATTTTCCTCTCATTTTATAATTCATCATTCACACCCCTGCCTGATGACTCAGCCAGTTTTTAGACAAAAAAAACTACATCATGCGACCACTTGCTTGGTACAATGCTCTACGAAGATGCGTTAAACCCCTTTCCCCAGAGCATCGCTCATCTTCAGAAGTTTAGACTGGTAACCTGTTATCGATCTTCGTATCAAATGGACGCTTGCAGAAGCCACAACGGGTTCCATTTTGGAAAAGGGAAAAAGATTAACACTTAAGCTGCTGAATAAATGAAACGCAAATTTCTATTCGATACTAAAAGCCCAAACATGGCGGTTTCAAAGTTGATTTCACCGGCAATAAAAGACCGTATCGGACAGTGTAGATCAAAGATCAGACTGCACGTTCTGTGCAGTCTGATCTTGATCTACACTGTCCGCAAAAGGTCAGTGGGTCGCGATCAGCAGCTAAAGGGTTAAGAAAGCAGGATTAAGCAGCCAATATAGCGGGTAATCAGTTAGGGAAATTTATTATCAAACGGGGACCAGCCCGATAGAACAGTTTTCGCTAATCAAGCACACTTGACTGATTTAGTTAAGCGTTTAACGATTTAAAAGAGGTTGAATATTTGTTTCATTTTATGGACATTTTGATGAAAGTTACAACGTGTAGAAACTGAGGTAAGATTTTTTTTTTTTTCTTATTTTTCCTCTTTTATTGATGTATTTCTTTAACTTTGTTTATTTCGTGTTGACTTTAAGAATTTCATTTTTTTTTTTCGAAAACTCAGTCTTCCATCGCTTTCCCTTTATTTACTAAATTTATCGCTTATCTTTTGAAATAGAAAAATTAAAAAAAAAATAAGTTAAAAAATCCCCAATTCTACAAAAGTTACAATACAAAGTACAACAGTTGAATCATGCTCTATGGAAAGGGGTTGAATGCATTTGCAAAATGTATCGACCCAGGTAAGCCTGTGCAGTCCGCGCAGACTGACCTGAGTCGATTCATTTTGCTACTGGGGAATTTTCTGAATGTCAAAGGATCAATCTACGTCATAATTCAGTCGGTTGTTCGATAAAACAGATTTTATGTATCCATAATTATGTGATGACTTGTTTTGGTATAATGGATCACATAAATACCCCCTTCCGCCACTGCATGCCTCAGTTTTGTATACATGTATCGCTACCTCCTGGTATACATATATAGTTGAGCTATCCCCTGGAAAAAGGGGGCATAATGTATCTGCGTGATTCATTACACCAATCAAGTCTTAACCTTTTACCACACAATCCGGACTTTTAACGACCCTGTAAAAGAAGCCTTCTGAAAACATTGTGGGAAAAGGAGAAAATGCTGGTAACCAGCATTTTCTCCTTTTCCCACAATTTTTTCTACTCTTACAATAACCAATTTCGATTTTTCAGTCCCATTTATTTTGTCGTCTGCAAGTGCTTTCAATTCGGACCAGTCTAAAATTTTGTCGTTTGGTAAAGGGTTAACATAATTATGAATCCTTAAAAGCCATTTTGTCAAACAACTAACTGAATCATGCGATAGAATGGTCTTTTGACATGCAGAAAATTGATGAAAAGCAAAAAGTATCGGCCGATGTCCGCCTGTTCGGATTGCGCAGGCCGACATGAGTCAATAATATATTTGCAGATGCATTAAGCCACATTTTCAGAGCATGGCTAAATATACCTAAGTCTAACATTATGAGGTCAAAATTTTGTGGATTCTTAGAATTCTTATTCAATTCAATTTTTCAATTTAGAACACCTTGTTGAGCTGAAAACCTTATGCCAAAAGATCTATGAGCGTTACCAACACATTGTACAATCCGTGTCTACGAGTGATTTCCCGCTTTTTTAAACAGTAGGGGAAAACTGGACGACAAACCAAGAACTTTTCATTAGACACTTTTTCAGCATTTTAAAACTTTATTCCGCATCTTAAATAGTTACTTAGTAAATAATAAGGCATGCATTTTCATATTGTATCACGCCTTCTGATCATGATCTGCATGGGCACTCCGTTAAAGCAGCTAGGAACGAGATTGGGGCAGTCAGAGGGACCAGGCCCTAAATGAGTTTGATGTAGGGGATGGGGGCCCCAAAATCACTTAACCCTTATCCTGCTAAATAAGTATAAAATGAAACTTTCATGCCGATGATAAAAACCAAAATTTTGGTATTTCAAAGTTATAAGCGTCGGGGAGGTATTTCCTTATCGGAGAGTGTAGATCCAAGATCAGACTGCACGTTCTGGGCAGACAGATGGACGGAAAAGCAGACATTATTATAAGTCTCTTCTTGATTTCCAATCCATTTTTGCATCCATCCATCTGTCCGTCCGTCCTTCCATCTATGCACCCATCCATCAGTCCACGAATTGAAAGGATAGATTTTTTTTTTTTAAAGGGGGGCGACAATGCCGGTTACTACAATGAATGAATGAATGAATGAACGAACGAACGAACGAATCATCCATACATCCATCCATCCATTCGTCCATCCATCTATCTATCCATGCATGCCTTTATTTCGCTTTTCTACAACTACATGACCGGTTTTGTCATTTGTAAACGTATGACAATGGACAGACATTTGTTCTCTTAGAGAAAACACTACCCTATTCCAATACAAAACACTGTCTACCCGCTTATATGTCAGTCAGTTGATTTTATCCTTTACCACACAATCACTGAGTTTACGCGACTCTGTAGAAGAAGGCTTTTGAAAACGTTGTGAGAAAAGGAGAAAATGCTGGTAACCAGCTTTTTCTCCTTTCCACGATGTTTTCATCCCTTTCTAGCACAAATCCAGTCCTTTAAGCTACATGGAATCTTTCGTCTACAAGGCTTTCAATTTGGACCAGTCTAAATTATATTCGTATGGTTTAACACTTAAGCTGCTGAATAAATGAAATGCAAACTTCTATTCAATACTAAAAGCCCGAACATTGCGGTTTCAATGTTGATTTCACCGGAAAGAAAATACCGTATCGGACACTGTAGATCAAAGATCAGACTGCACGTTCTGTGCAGTCTGATCTTGATCTACACTGTCCGCAAAAGGCCAGTGGGTCGCGATTAGCAGCTTAAGGGTTAAGAGTTAACCTTTGGTACTGTAAATAAATCAAATGAACTTTTAATTGAACCCGGAAAGAAATTACAGAAACATTGCAATAACAGGTTTGTCCTTGCCATTATCTTTTACGAAATAGCGGACAATGAAGATTCAAGACGAGTCTGATCTCGATCTTCAGCGTCAGCAAAGAGCAGTCTGATCGTAATTTACGCTGTCTACAACGGCAACTTTAGTTGTGCATATTGCTCAAGGGTTTAAGATTAACTTTGTACCGGACGAAAGAACTTTAGACTTGTAAAAATTCAAAGCATATGCAGACTTTAAAATCAAGGTGGCTCATATGATGAACCTTGCGTTAAATTGAGTAGAAAACATTGTGGGAAAAGGAGAAAATGCTGGTTACCAGCATTTTCTCCTTTTTCCACAAGGTTTTCAAAAGTTTCCTTTCTCAGGGTCGTTAAAACTCGGTACTGTGTGGTAAAGGGTTAAGAGTAATCCATATATATCCTCTTATCTTAAAGTAAAGTTGGCACCTTAACTTTTTACACCCTTTACCAGGTAGCTATTAAAGATACATCCTGAAAGCCAAAAAAAAAAAAAAACGCTGTTAAAACTTTAAAGTGTGTAGAATGGCTCAAATTTGGTCAGCTGTGTAAACATAGATAAATTACCAATATAAATGGTGTAAGGGATAGAGAAACCCAGTGGATTTGTCCTCACCTAAAACCTGAAACGACCAAAATTATTTCTTTGAAGGCCGTCAAAAAATGAAATGTATTTTCTATCCGTCGTAATCTGTGCAATATTGCAACCGTCAGGGGCAACATTTGGCATGACGATACAAGAATGACAAAAGTTTCATAAAATAAAGATGAAATGGGTTAAAATCCAGCTTAAAACGAGTATAGATGTATCTTCAAGTCTGATCGCCACTCAAAACAACAGGACTTGTTCACGAGTCTTTTTCACTAATTTTGTAACTACAAATAGCCTTTTGTGTTAAATACTCAACAAAACAATGGTTGGTTGTATTGGGGTTTAACGCCACTTTAACAGCTAAGGTCATATCATGGCGGTCGGTGACGCACATGTGTTTCCTGGCTTTCTCACACCAGTACTAACACAACTTTCTTTCCAAAGCCACCGACTACTTTTCTCACATGCTTCAGCAGAGGTGAGAGGCGAAAATACGCCGGAAAGAAAGTTCGCCTCAACCGGGTATCGAACTCACAACCACCAGGTCATGAGTCCGACACGCTCACCACTGAGCCACCCAGGCGGGTCAACAAAATAAGCGAATAGTGTTCGCGAAACAGTTTGGTTTGTATTGAAGTTTAACGCCATTTTAACAGTTCAGGTCATATCATGGCGGTCAGTGTCGCATCCATGCGTTTCCTGCCTTTCTCACACCAGTACTGACACAACTTTCTTTCCAAAGCCACTGACCACTTTTCTCACATACATCAGAGGAAAGAGGCCAAAAATCGCCGGAAAGAAAGTTTGCCTCAACCGGGTATCGAACTTGCAACCACCAGGTCACGATTCAGATACGCTAACCACTGAGCAACCCGAGTGGTCGTTCGCGAAATACGTGACTAATGCAAAAACAAATATTTCAAAGAATTTCCTGAATATGACTTAACAGTTTTGTTCCCGAAATAAGTCAATTATGCTCATGCGAAACTGTTAAGTCGTATTCACGAAATTCTTTAAAATAGTTTTAAATACGCTTGTCGAGTAACTGAGAAAATGGTGAGAAATATTCACGAAATGGTGAAAACTGTTCGCCTAAATACATGTAATTGAATGGTACGAGTATGTGAGCATTTTTATACATTAATTGAGCAGTATTTACGAAGATGGTTAGTGGTATTAACGAAGTTGGTGTGTAATGCTTTTAACCCTTATCTTGCTAAAATAAGTCAGATGAAACTTTGAAGCCGATAGTAAAAACTAGAATAATGCTATTTCAAACGTACTTTTTTTTTTGGGGGGGGGGGGGGATATCCCCTCATCGGACAGTGTAGATTCAAGATCAGACTGCACGTTCTGTGCAGTCTGATAGTCTGATCTTTATCTACAATGTCCGCAAAAGGTCAGTAAGTCGCGCTTAGCAGCCTGAGGGTTAAAATTTACTAGAAATATTGATGAAATTCACGAGTTCCTTTCAGTAGGCACAAAGTATGAACTCACGAACCTCGGTGTACTATTTAGGATGTTAGCGAGTAGTATTCACGAACTTGACGAGTAGTGTTCACAAAATTTGCATGAAATATTTACGAATCAGGCTAGAGGTAATCACGAATTTTGCGAGTACTATTTAGGATCTTACCGAGTAGTATTCACGAACTTGGTGAGAAGTTTTCACGAAATTGGCGGTTAGTTTTTACAATATTGGCAAGTAGTTTTCACGAAATGGGCAGTTCGTTTTTACGATATTGGCAAGTAGTTTTCATGAAAATGGCAATTTATTTATACCAAAGAGGGGAGTAGCATTCGTAACTTTGGTGTATCGAGCCCACAAACTTGATGATCAGTTTGGATACTTATGTGACTAGTAGTCACATTGAAGTTTTTGTGAAAGACATTTTATCTTGTATTTCTCTTTCTGGCATTAAAGTAAAATTATGATCATGATCCTTCAGGTGATCATTAAGATTTCATTGCAGATGCAAGCATTCAGTTACATGGATAAATGCGCTGGACCATTGAATTTATTGCATCTGCACTATTATTTTAATGACCATCGGAAGGATTAAGGATTAACATCGTAATTTAATGATGGATGGATTAAGCATCTCTCTCTCCCTCTCTCTCTCTCTCTCTCTCTCTGTCTCTTGTCTCTCTCTCTCTCCTGCACCTTCCCTCTCTCATTTCCTTATTTGTGTTACTACAATAAGTCTCATGGTTACACGATCATTGCGTAATAGTGTCGAAATTAAATCGGACTTTAAAAAAAAAGAAGAAACAAAATAAAAAAATAATAACATGTATGTACCAATTTTAGCAATAACGAAGAGATGTATTCCGGTGAAAAACCTTCGTTTTGAATTAATTCACACGAATCAATAGATTTTAATAATCTGGGCTTAATGAGATTGCACTCTTATCGAACAAAACATGACGATCAAAATATTTCTAACTGGTTCGAACTACTTTTTCCCAGGCAAATTTATACGAGCAATGCTCTGCAAAAAGGGGTCTTAATGCATGTGCAAAAAGTATCGTCCCATGTCAGCCTGCGCAGTCCGCGCAGGCTGACATGATCCGAATCTTTTTGCTATCTCTAACTTTTCTGCATGTCCAAAGACCATTCTATCTTACGATTCTGTCAGCATCTAAACAGACTGGATTTTATGGATCCTTAATTATGTGATGACTTGTTCGGTATCATGCACCGCGGAGATGCATTAAGCCCTCTTTTCACAGAGTGTGACTCATATGCAATGGAAATAAATGTTAACCGTTAAAGTGCCTTTCACAACAACAGATGCCTTTGCGGCCAGTGTAGATCAAGATCAGACTGCACAAAACGTGCAGTCTGATCTTTGATCTACACTGTCCTCTTTGTTGGACATTCTGAGCAAAAGCAACCCTAAATTTGCTTTTAGTTTGGTTTTATTTCTCAAGCGAAAATGACTGTTGGGTTTATTCGGCGGTCTAAAGGTTAAATACTGATGGATTTACTTCAGTGTGGTGACACAAGCCACTATGACGGCCGTTAAACAGGCTGTTCCATGATATCTCTTATATCACCATAAAACTGTAAAGAATTTTATCATATTACCTTTCTTTAAAAGCCCAATTGTGACCAAAACAATTGCGAAGATGACAATCTGTTATTTTGTGGTCGGTCCAAGTGTTAGTCGCCGGCAGTAAAAAAAAAAACGAATCTTAAAATCAGGCAAAAAGTAAACAAAAGACAGAATGACCTGTCAACGTTTAACCTTTAAGCTGCTAATCGCGACCCACTGACCTTTTGCGGACAGCGTAGATCAAGATCAGACTGCACAGAACGTGCAGTCTGATCTTTGATCTACACTGTCCAATACGGTATTTTCTTTCCGGTGAAATCAACTTTGAAAACGCAATGTTTGGGCTTTTAGTGTTTAGTAGAAATTTGTGTCTCATTTTATCAGCAGCTTAAGTGTTAAGCTAGTTTTGAAATTAATTTCTCTAGCGTCTAACAATTCGACCGACCGTGCAATAACAGATTGTCATCTTCACAATAATGTCCATACTTTTAAACGGTATGATTTAGGTTTAAATGCATTTCAACACCTACATCGTTTACGTTTAGCTTGGTTTGTATTGGAGTTTAACACCATTTTAACAGCTCAGGTCATATCATGGCGGTCAGTGACGCACCCATGTGTTTCCTGGCTTTCTCAAACTAGTATTTACACAATTTTCTTTCCAAAGCCACTGACTAATTTTGTCACAAACATCAGTGGTGAGAGGCGAAAAATCGCCGAAAGGAAGTTTGCCTCAGCCGGGTATCGAACTCGCAACCACCAGGTCACGAGTCAGATACGCTAACCACTGAGCTACCCGAGAGGGCTGTTTACTTTTGGCACTTATCGTTCCTTTAAGGTGCTAAACTGAAATAAGAGTTAGAAGCCTATCCAATGATCAAATGGGCATTTGGGTTTGAAAGCCTCACAAAACATTGGATTCTATAGATCAGAGATTACGCAGCAAATTCTGCACAGCCTGATTTAAAGCAAAATTGCCTTAGAAGAAAAAAAAACGAGCATAGCCTATGCAGAGAGAGAAAGAGAGGTAGAGAGAAGAAGAGAAGGAGGATAAAAATTGCTGATACGTGTCACATTTTTATAATCAAGCTACATCGCTTTGATATTCAATCGCATTGTATGTCAGACTACATTTATTGATTCTCCTCTATTGAAGGACTTAACTTTTTAACAAATAATCCCGAATTTCTACGATCTTGAGGATGAATGCTTTAGAAAATATTGTGGGAAAACCAGCATTTTCTCCTTTTCCCACAATTTTTCTACCTTTTTAAAGAATTTCGCCAGTTCAACCATTATCAAGTTGTCCTCTGCAAATGCTTTGGATTAGGGCAAGTCCAAAATTTTGTTGTTTGGTAAAGAGTTAAGATGTGAAGCGGAAGTAATACCGAAAAGCGTCCATAGCAACATGAAGTAACATGGCGCGCAATTGGAATGTCGTCTATTGGTATGAAGATTGAATTACTGAAACAAAATCAATGTATTTACGAGTCTGTTCGAGCAGGTACAGGATGAAAATGAACAGGGTGAAACTGTACGTGCAGGAAATGAAAACAGCGACTTTTTGAACTGAATAGTATGACTTACAGAACTTGAATAATTTGGGGAAAAAAATATGCTCTGGCAAAAGAGGGTTTAATGCCGCTCCGTTATGCATTATATATACGAAGCAGGTTATCATGTAATTATAGATCTATAAAACCTATTTTGTTTAACAACCAACTGAATCTCAAGGTAGACTGTTCTTTTGACATGCAGAAAATTTACTCATAGCAAAAAGTTTCGATTCATGTCAGCATGTGCAGGCTGGGCAGGCTGACAGGGGGTCGATACTTTTTGCAGATGCATTAAACCCCTTTTGCCAAAGCACGGTCCATTTTCTTTTATTCGACACAGTTTCATGAAAATCCGCCATTTGTGGACACCACAATTTTCAACGTGCATTTTTTTTTTTGCTTGGATTATCTTTGAGAATACATTTGCATTAAAAGAAATTTTTGGCACTCGTTTGAGATTACTAAACATTAACCAGCTGACGATAAAATTTGTGTTTGATAGTATTTTTGCGAAGTTCCCTATGTCTTAACCCTTTACCAAACAGTCCAGACCCCAGGGTAGGAATGCTTTTGAAAAAAAAAAAAAAAAAACTGGAAAAAGGAGGAAATTGTGGTAACCTGCATTTTCTTCTTTTCGAACAATTTTTTCTACCTTTTTAAAGAAAATCCGACAATTTGAGCCCTATTTATTTTGTCGTCTGCAAATGGTTTGGATATGACCAAGACTTAATTTTTTTTTCGTTTGGTAAAAAGTTTTAAAAAAGTGTTCAGTGTATGTGACCAGATGTACATTTGTAAATTTAATTTTATAAACGGTGAGTATAATCGTAATAGTGTGTTGCTTTTCTGAACTGACATGGCATTCGAAAGGGAGTATTATATACGGCGATCGTTTGTACTTTTCCCCCCGGTCCGTCTGTCTGTCTGTTATTCTCTGTCTGTCTGTCTGTCTGTCTGTCTGTCTGTCTGCCTGCTGGCCCGCCCGCTCGTCCGTCCGTCCGTCTGTCTGTCTGTCTGTCTACCGAAGGAGCACCATATCCGGCTAGTTCTCTCTCCATTTCCCTCTGTGTCTGTCTCTCCCTGTCTCTCTCTATCTCTCTCTCTCTCGCTCAAATTCAGTCACTATATGCTTATTGCAATCTCAGATTCCCTTGTTTGATAGACAAGATTAAGATCAGACGGTACAACCTTTCAGTCTGATCTTGATCTTCGTTCTTCGACAAACAATTGGAGCCATGTTCTGTGAAATGGTCGTTTAATGCATCTTGATGCAAAAAAAGAATCGAATCAGGTCAGCCATATATACAAACAAACAAGATGGAATTAATGTAGAAGCTTAAAATACAATTTAGAACGGTTGGTTAATACGGACCCGTGTTTTTCTGTTGATTATTCTGGCAAGGGCATCTAAACACCATTTTGCTATGCCATAAGTCAAGCGACGAAAATGTCAGAAAAAATTTAATCGCCTTATGCCCTATCGAAACTTCACGAAAATACGATTATTTATGCCCCTCCGATGGATTTTTCAAAACATTGAGGGAAAGGCATTTGCCTGTTATAAGCAGTTACTCCTTTTCCAACAATGTTTTCTCGGATGATTTTTACTATTGGCCACTTGTCGAGCTTTGTAGTTCAGTCGGTAACGTACAGGATTTGAAAGCAGGCGGTCGCTGATTCGAATTCCTAGCTTGGCCATTTTTTTCCCAAGGACTGAAGATACCCATTGCGACACTATTCATTTCTCTATCACCGCGAAACATTGGTCCGACAATGTTAAACCAGAAAAAAATGCCAGTGTCTAGGAGAAAAAATGTTGTGCGAAGTACTGGAAAAAGAAACTCAAAGACAGCATGGATAGGTGCGCTGGCCGCCGCGATGGAACTAAAATATTGTTGAAAACGGTATGAAGCACTAGAAAAACAACAAGCAGACAAACATGAGGCCACGTGTGCTGGTATGTGGCATACATAAAAATAACATGAGTTCTAATTTCAATAAAATCCGTACAGTGGCAAGCTGTATAAAAAACATTGCAAAAACAAGGAGAATTTGCATATTAGAATCCATTTCCCATTTTCTGTCCAGCTTTTTCATATTTTTTTCTTCTCAAACTACTATATCGCTGCCATTTGATGAAATTTAAATCTTGTCAAACCCTTCAAATACTCGAATAATTTTGATTGACTGACTGACTGACTGACTGACTGACTTAATTGATTGATTGATTGGTGTTTATAGACGTTTTCAACATTATTTCAATTACATATCGCGGCGGCCACTGCACATATCGATGCTTTCCTGGAATTTCTTTTCGCTCAATATTCTTCCCAAGCCACTGACAACTTGTGTAACCATCCTCGAAACATTAAGCAGTGGAGAGAGAGGAAATATATTTTTGTCTAGGTCATAGTTTAGCAACGGGTGACGGACGGTGTACATCAAAAATCTACATAGAGGACAACTCTCTCTCTCTCTCTCTCTCTGTCTCTGTGAATAAATGAAGTTACTAAAGTTATGGAGTACGCTTTTTTAAACATTTTACACATGAAATTGAATAAAGAAGATAAGCTGTTTGAAAATGCAGCGACCATTGAACATAAGAATTGAGCCATGCACTGTAAAAAGGGAATTTAATACATCTGCAAAAAGTTTCGACCCAGGTCAGCCGGCGGAGTCCGTCCACGCTGACCTGTGTCGAAACGTTTTGCTTTTGGTCGGCTTTCTGCATATCTAAGGACTTTCTACCCAATAACTTAGTTGGTTATTCAGCAAAATGTTTTTTTTTTTTATCCATGATTAAGTGATGACTTGCTCGGTATGGTGCATCACGAAAATGCAATTAAACCCCTTTTTTTAGAGCAGGGCTCTATCATATACTTCAAAACAAGAGCGTTTGTGTCAAAAACCGAAGATCAAAATTGTACAAAAGGATTTTCATTGCCTTTATTTATTTGTTTACATTTGGGTCCAGACCTTTACATTACTGCTATTAATTCTTTACCAACCAAAGACTCGAGTCTCTGTAACTGCAGTACAAAGCTTTCGAAAATAACACGAGAAAAAGAGCGATTGCAACGAGCAGTTACCCCTTTTTCTAGTATTTTAACACAAAATTACAGAAACACACACACACGCGCGCGTGCGTGCGTGCACTCTTGTGGTATTTTGTTCCTCTAACTGTGGTATATATACAGCTAACTTTAAGGTCTGGGTTAAGCCTTTGACAGACTATAGAAAGGTAGACACGTCCATATTCAAAGCATATGCAGAAAACAAATTAACCCTTACAGTACCTCTCACAACAATAGTTGCTTTTGGGGCCAGTTTAAATCAAGATCAGACTGCACAAAACGAGCAGTTTGATCTGTAATCTACACTGTACGCTTTACTGAGACATTCTAGGCGAAATTGACCTTTATAATGCATCTACTTGGGATTTCTAGATCTAAGATGGCTGTTGGGTTCATTCGGCTCTCTAAGGGTTAATTGGGCGTTAACTGTTTACCAACGACAAAATTTTAGACTAGTCCAAATTGAAAGCATTTGCAGACGACAAAATGTATGTGGCTGAAAAATTGAAATTTGTTTTGGAAGGGTAGAAAACATTATGGGAAAAGGAGAAAATGCGGGGTTACCAGCATTTTCTCCTTTTTCCACAATGTTTTCAAAAGGCTTCTTTCACAGGGTCGTTAAAAGTCGGGATTGTATGGTAAAGGTTCAAATGATGGTATATGTACCTGTCTTTAAAAGAGTCTAAAAACATTGTGAGAAAGGGAGAAAATGATGGTAACTAGTATTTTCTCCTTTTCCCCCGATGTTTTCAAATGCCTTCATCCTCGGGGTCTTTAAAACACGGGATAGTTGGATCGACTGATTGATAGAGTGGTGTTTTACGGCACTTTCAACATTATTTCAGTCACATCACGGCGACAGCTCACATATTCATGTAATTCCTGGGTTGCACCAGTCCATGACTAGGCCGGAATTGTTTGATCAATCTTTCATGAAGCAAACTTTTCTTCTCTATAGATGCATTGTTTGTTGAAGTTTTATACCTTTCATTATGCCGTAAATATTACTTGAAATACCTTTCAATTTGAACAATACTTTTATCGATCTATCGATCTGTTTGTTAGATCGATTGATTGTTTCATTGGTTTAACTCATCTGGGTTGATATTAACCCTTTACCAAACGACAAATTTTAGACTGGTCTAAATTCAAAGAGTTTGCAGACGATAATTTTAAATTTGATGAAAATGACAGAAACTTCTCCAAAAGGGTAGAAAACACTGTGGGAAAAGGAGAAATTGCTCGTTACGAGCAATTTCTCCTTTTCCCACAGTGTTTTCAGAAGACTTGTACTGCAGACACGTGAAAACAAGGGCTTGTTTGGGAAAGGGTTAAACATTTCTAGGATGTATACCCTAATCATAAGTTTAAAGAAATATGTCAAATAGACACTTGTTGAAATTTCATTCGTTTTGTTTCTCTCCTAGCACACAATCCCATGTTTTAACGACCATAACCTAGACGGTTTTTCGAAAACATCAGGGAAAAGAAGAAAATGCTAGTAAGCAGCATTCCCCCCTTTTCCACAATGTTTTCTACCTATCACAGATCTTTGGCTAATTTGTACCGATTCTAAACAGGTCGTCTGCAGATGTTGTCAATAAGGAAGAGAGAAATAAATTGTTTAGTAAGGGTTAACTCTGTACTTGATACATAAAAAAAAAAGAAAATTTCCAGTCAATAGTAAATAATTAAATACTGCAATTTCAAAATTCTTTACAGGGCAAAAATACCATATCTGACAGTGTAGATTCAGATCCGACTACACGTTCTGCGTAAAGTTCCACCTAGCAGCCAAGCCTATGGGGTTAACTCATAACCCTCCGGAACAAATCTAAAACCCGACGACCTGGTAAAGGCTCCTACAAATATGTTTGATTGACGGATTGTATGGTATTTAGCGCCGTTTTCAACATTATTTCAGTTATATCGCCGCGGCCAGTGCACCTATCCATGCTTTCTTTTACCAGTACTATAACATAATTGTCTTCCTAAGCTACTGGCTGCTTTCCCTCATCACCATCGTCAAAACAATCATCAGCGGTGAGAGAGGAATGAACCCTGTGGCAGTGACGATCATCATTCCCCGAAAAAGAAATTGGCCGAGCTGCGGATTCGAACCAGTGACCCCCTGTTCTAGAGTTCTTTGCGCTACCGGGACTCGACTCCTTATAAATATGGATCGTCTTCATAAATTTATGTTTAATAGAGTAAGGACACGCAACACATCGTGACAAAAGGGGAAAATTCTCCTTTTTCTCAAAATATTTTTGACAGTCGTCATGAATTACACAAAACTTGACCCAGCAATATATTTTTGGGACTATATTTGAAATGTATTCATTTTTCTTTTTATTTTTATTTTACAGACAAGGAAAAGATGTAAATAGCCTTCAAAAAAACACCCGCCATATCAAGATGCCGTCCAATTTTAAGAATCAGAAATACTCGTCTATACGAAGTGACTGTTTAAAACGGGGAGAACTGTTTGAGGACCCAGAGTTCCCGGCCAATAGCAAGTCGCTGTTCTATAGTAAAGTAGACAACGACATAATATGGAAAAGACCAAAGGTGGGTTGTCTGATTGATTGATTGATTAATGCTTGATAAATGGATGGATGGACGGACGGACGGACAGCGGATGGGTGGATGGATGGATGTCGATGGATGGATGGATGGATGGATGGATTCAGTCATTCATTCATTCATTCATTCATTCATTCATTCATGTTATCAGCACGTTGTCCTTTTCGCACAAAGCTGTCTATCTGTTCACTTAAGCCACATTGAAATTATCGTTTGAATTTGTTTTCAGTATGGACAATGTCAAACCTCTGGTAACATAGGATTTTTTTATATATGAACCATGCTCTGGTAAAAGGGGGCTTGATGCATCTCCATGATCCATGATACCAAGCAAGCAATCACGTGATCATGGATCCCAAAAATCCATTTTGTCTAAAAACCAATTTAATTATGAGGTAGACTGGACCCTTGACACAGAGAAAATTGACGAATAGCGAAAAGTTTCGACCCAGGTCAGCCTGCGCGGACTGCGCAGGCTGACCAGGGTCGATACTTTTCGCAGATTCATTAAGTCCCCTTTCCACAGAGAGCGGATCATACATTTTTAATCTGTCAGTCTATTATCAAAAGATAATTCATCACCAATATTTTCCCTTGTATTCTTATAAGATATTTCGTGCATGGTATTTTCATTTTGACACTTGTAGTCCTTTGATTTTTCGTTTCTAGGAAGTCACTGAAGTCAGTCGATAAATGAGATAACAAAATCTATACTTCTTGGACTAAGATTAGCAGCGGGAAAATCTGCTTGTTCCCATCCCGTGGTGAAAACCCATTTCACCCCTAAACCCTTACCAGACTACAGTTTAGAAAAGTCCAGATCGAAATCATTTGTAGACGATAAATTCAATGTGGCTTAAATGACAAAAATTCTATTTGAAATACTAGATACTTGTAAACAGGAGAGCATGATTGTTACCAGCACTTCCTCCTTTTCCCGCAATATTTTCCAAAGGCTTCCCTCCCTTGGGTCATTAAAACACAGGACTGTTTGGTAAACATGGGGTAAACTACTTCTTGCAACCACGAGGATAAAAGGATTTGAGCCCAGCTCTGGCAAAAGGGGACTTAATACATCCCCGTAGTGTATTATACCAAGAAAGACATCATGTAAGTATGGATCCGTAAAACCCGTTTTGTCTGACAACGGACTGGGTATCGGCATACAATGGTCTTTGGACATGCAGCACATTTACAAATAGCAAAAAGTTTCGACCCATGTCAGCCTGCGCGAACTGCGCAGACTGACATGGGTGGATACTTCTTTGCAAATGCATTAAGCCCTCTTTTCATAAAGTATGGCTCATTTACAGGTAGAGTCGGTAGCGTACAAGACTTGAGAACAGGGGGTCGCTGGTTCGATGCCCGGCTCGGCCAAATTTCTTTTCGAGGATTGATGATAGTCATTACGACAGGATTCATTCCTGACCATTGTTTCGACGATGGTTACGTGTGAAAGCAGCCAGTGGCTTGGAAAGAATATTGTGCGGAGTACTGGTAACAGAAACTCCAGGAAAGCATGGATAGGTACACTGGCCGCCGTGATATAACTGAAAATAATGTTGAAAACGGCGTTAAACACTATACAATCAATACTATACAATCAATTTACAGGTAGGGTGTATGTGCACGTACATATTTGCAAATTACTATGACGAAACGTCAATACCGCAAAACAGAGGCATCTCCACAAGTTTCCTGACAATGATATAATGTCGTTATTTTCAAAAGGTCATAGGTATATCGTTTGGATCGTTTATGATAGATAAAAGTGCAGCCAAAAAAAATGTTTGTTTTACACCGACTGAGAAAAGTAAAGGTCTCGAATTTTCTGATAAGCACTTCATCAATTTATCAACGGTCTTACCCCCTACACGTCTCTTTTTCTTAACAACACAATTTTAAACTTCCCTGACTTCAAAGCGCTTGCAAACGACAAGGAAGGTGTGGCTGAAATTATGGAATTTGTGTTTGAAAGGATAAAAAAGGATAAATTTGCTGGTTACCAGCATTTTCTCCTTTTCCCACAATGTTTTCAAAAGCCTCCTCTCCCACGGGACTGCGTGGTAAAGGGCAAACACAGAACACCTACCTACATACCTACTTACCAATCACCCCACCAATCAATCCACCAACGCAGGTTGACCTTAGTCGAAACTTTTAGCTATCGATCAATTTCCTGCATGTTCAAGAACCCGTCTATTTCTATGATTCCGTTGGTTGTTAGACAAAATGGATATTGGTTGGTTGGTTGTATTGGGGTTTAACGCCACTTTAACAGCTAAGGTCATATCATGGCGGTCGGTGACGCACATGTGTTTCCTGGCTTTCTCACACCAGTACTAACACAACTTTCTTTCCAAAGCCACCGACTACTTTTCTCACATGCTTCAGCAGAGGTGAGAGGCGAAAATACGCCGGAAAGAAAGTTCGCCTCAACCGGGTATCGAACTCACAACCACCAGGTCATGAGTCCGACACGCTCACCACTGAGCCACCCAGGCGGGCAAAAAAAATGGATATTATAGATCCATAATTATGCAATGATTTGCTTGGTTCAGTGCATCACGGAGATGCATTAAAGCCCCTTTTGCAAGAGCATGGCTCAAATGAATATTGTATAATCTCATTGACAAAAAATGTCTCATTTACAATGTCATTATAAATTGTTGGATTAATTTGTTGATTTACGCCATTTTAACAGTGTTTGAAGGTGGTCCTGGCCGGCTAATTGATGACTGCATTGGTTTGGTTATGTTATTTTATGTTATGTTATGTTATGTTATGTTATGTTATGTTATGTTATGTCATGTCATGTCATGTCATGTCATGTCATGCCATGCCATGCCGTGCCGTGCCGTGGCGTGGCGTGGCGTGGCATGGTATGGTATGTCATGTTATAAAGTTTTGTACTATGTTATGTCATGCTATGCCATACCATTTTATATTATGTTATGTCATGTCATGATACGTTTGGTCACTTTATGTTGTGTTGTTTAACACTGAGTCCTGTCATAATGATCATGTCATGTTCTGTTCTGTTAAGCTAGGTCATATCTTAATGTTATGTTTTGTCATGTTATGTAAGATCCGGAAATCCTGGTTAGATCCTCGGTAGCTTCACCGGTCAGATTGATGTGTCCTTAGGCAAGGCAATAAACCGAGTGGGGAAAAAGTTAAATAAGGGAGTAAAAATTTACACACACTCGATATTATGAAGGCTGTTTACTTTTAAACAAGCAAACATCTTGAAGCAGTAAAATTATCCCTTTTGAAAATAAATAACTTTGAAATTGAGCCATGCTCTGGCAAAAGGAGGTTTAATGCATTTCCGTGATGAATCATAGCAAGCAGTCATCAGACAATTATGGATCCATAAAATTCATTTTGTCTAACAACTGGCTGAAGCCTGAGGTGGAATGGTCCTCGGGCATGCAGAAATTTACCAGATGCAAGTCCGTCCGGACTGATATCTTCTAAAACCCTTTACAAAATTCGATTGATTGATTGATTGTTTGGTGTATAACGCCGTTTTCAACATTATTTCAGTTATATCGCGGCGGCCAGTGCACCTATCCATGCTTTCCTGGAGTTTCTTTTACCAGTACTCCGCACAATATTCTTTCCAAGCCACTGGCTGCTTCCTACATAACTATCGTCGAAACAATGGTCAGTGGTGAGAGAGGAATTAATCCTGTCGCAATGACTATCATCAATCCTCGGAAAGAAATTGGCCAAGCCGGGGATCGAACCAGTGACCTCCTGTTCTCAAGTCCTGTACGACGAAATTTGATGAAACTTCATACATGTGTTTTATTATGATCGTCCGCCGATATACCTTTTTCATCTAATGCCGTTTCATGGAAGAATGGGGCTTTTTTTTTCGGCGGGGATATCATTTCAACAAAGTAGGTTATTTATTTCATACAGGAAATGTGCAAGGTCCCGAGGCTGGTCGTGGACGGGATCACAAACGATGATCTGAACCAGGGAGAGATCGGGAACATGTGGTTCGTAACAGCTTGTTCCAGCATCGTCAGGGAAAAGAAACTTTTTAATACGGTAAACATCAAAATGAGCCATGCTCTGTGAAAAAAGGGGGTTTGCTGCATCTGCAAAAAGTATCGACCCATGTCAGCCTGCGCATTCCGCGCAGGCTGACATGAATCGAATCTTTTTGCTATTGGCTAATCATTCTGCATATAAGAATGGATTTTAAGGATTCATATATGGTCCGCAACATGCGAAATGAGACCTTCGGACATTTGCGTAAAGTGTCGTCCCGGATTAGCCTGTGCAGTCCGCGCAGGCTAATCCGAGACGGCACTTTACGACTACATAAGATTTTTTCATACAGTAGACTTTCGTGAAACAGAAGATTGCACGAGAAATGTCGTCTCGGATTAGTCACAGACTGCAGGCTGATCTGGAAGGATACACTTTTACGCATACTAGTATGTCCGATGGCCCCTTTTCGCACGCCATATAGTATGGTGTCTTGCTTGGTATAGTGATTAGCTACAGAGATGCATTAAACCCCATTTTACCAGAGTATTGCTTTAATATTTGACGTGAAATGAAGACGGGGAAGCAGACCGAGGAAGGAAGAGAGTGAGAAAGGAAAAACAGGCCTCAGAGAGAGAGAGAAAAAGAGAGAGAGAGAGAAAGAAAGAGACAGACACACAGACAGACAAACAGACAGACAGTCAGAGACAGACAGACAGAGACAGAGATTAAGTTAATAATAATGCACTGTGCCTCTTAGCTGTCCTGGTTAAGGTCGTAAGATCACGGAATTATGAGCCAGCCGTTCTTGCTTCGATTCCCTCAATAAAGCACTAGCATTGCTAGAAAGCGCCGTCATCGAAGGATCAAAAAACATCGTTGCTATGACCGCTTCGCGGCCACAAGTCAGACATCCTGTGATAAATTTTCTGATAGGCAACCTCTCGCTGCAGACTCTGAAGGATTTCAAAAAGGAATTTCAATACTAGGTAAAAAAAAACATTGCCTAGTCACTCTATCTTTTGTTCACTTTTTACCTGGTTTTAAATTTCATTTTTGGCCTGGGCTTAGCTTGCCAAGCCAAAGGCCATAGGAATCGTATACCAAAATTTCAACCCCATCCAAGCATTTACGGAAAAACTCGAGTCATGCATTTACGGAAAAACCCGAGTAAAAGTGAAAAGTACCGCCTGCAATCCATCTCACTACGCTGAAGGAAACGACCCCTTTAAATAATAAAATATTTCGATTTGAACATCACAGTAAGGTTTAATTTCACAGCAAACTTTGATAGATGTGCGATTTTTACGTACGAAAGAGTTGACTGAGAATTTGGGGCCCTCGCGAGGCTATTCATAACTGCAAATTCGTGCGCTTAACAGTAAAAGAAACAATTGGCAAACCTCGGGTGATCGTTGATCAAATGTTTTGATGTAGGTACGCAATCGACCGAGTTGTGACGAGTGCTGTTGCCGAGCACTAATCGGGATCGTTCCTTTATTCTTTTTCTACACACCATGTGAATGACAAATAAAAAATAATAGCGTATTTAACGCAGACGATGTACTCTTTCTCTGAAAAAGGTGTCTCAAAACCTCGGCAAGATTTTAATTTTCGTAAAATTACTGTGCACCCCGTGTCTGAAGTTACAAGTATGTATTTGATTGGTATATATACCTTATTTCTTCCTGTCAGAATTGTCCAGATATGACATCTCGGCCCATAACCATTTCGACCCATAGCAAACTCGGAGCATACAATACCAAATATGTATTAAAGTTTGTAACATGAGCCATTGAAAACCAGTAATCTTTAAAAAACGATGAAATTTTAGACTTGTCTAAATTGAAAACATTTGCGAACGGCAAGTTAGATTTAGCTGAAATTTTGGTTACTGGCTGTGAAGGTGCAGAAAACCTTGTAGAAAAAAAGAGAGCATTTTTTTTTTCCAAATGGTTTTCATGAGGCTATATTCTTGGAGTCCTTAAAACTCGAGAATGTGTGGTCAAGAGTTAAGTAACTGGTGGGCGTTTTATATCGAAGATCAGACTTGACATTCAGTGCAATCTGATATTGATCTGCATAGGTATTTAGGCTGACCTGGGTCGAAAGTTTTTGCTTTTGGCAAATTTTCTGCATGTCAAAGGACCAGTGTACCTCATGATTCAGTTGGTTGCGCCACAAAATGGATTTTATGGATCCATTAATATATGACGGCTGGTTTGGAATGATGGATCACGGAGATGCATTAAACTCCCTTTTGCCAGAGCATGGCTCATTTGTGTTTTCCATAATCACAACCAGGAGCTCTTCAAATTTATCAATCCTAGATGACTTTACTCAGATGAGGGCTTTAGGTCCAACGGCTCTCTTGTTCATGAAAATCGGCTTTCCAACTTGCTTGACCATGGCAACTTAGAGATTCCATAGACTTTCAGTGCGAAAGATGAAAAGTGGCATTTACAATAGATATTTTGACAAAACTTTTATAGAAATGTACCTTGAGCAGTCTTGTATCATCCATATAATTGTATTCAACTGGTAGTCTTTAGCTCATGTGTTTACGAAGAAAGCGTCATGCTATTTTCAAAGCCTATGCGTCATTGTCGTCGTGCATAAACTTCGACATTTTTTAATATCTCTGTTGTTCCTGAAGATATTTACTTCAAACTTGTACATGTTATTTACTGTCAAAAGGGGTACCTATATACAGGGCAGGTAACCATCAAAATATTTTTGACACAGTTACGCCCTTTTTTTTTTTTAATTGCTTTAAATTTTCAGAACCTTTGACATTTTATCATATCTGTCATTACTGAAGATAGGCCTATATACTTACTTCAAACTTGAATTTTTCGATAACTATTAAACGGGGATTTTATTCAGTACAACAGAGGTAGGTAAGCACCAAAATATTTTTGGCAAAGTAATTAGTTATGCCCCTTTTTCGACTGAGAACTTTTAGCTCAGCTGTTTTTAGAGACATGGTATTTTCATAGTCCTAGTGTCATCATCTTCGTCGTTTGTGTCGTCGTCATGCAAAATATTTGACATTTTACAATATCTTTGTTATTACTGAAAATGTTTACTTAAAACTTGGACAAGCTGTTAACTATCAAAAGGGAAACATAAACAATAAGGGTAAATAACTATCAAGTTATGTCCCTTTTTCAACTTTGTGTTTTCACTGAAAATCAACCGAGCATTGGCGCCCGCGGACATCTTTTTATCTGTTGCCATAAAAAACCAAAACTTAAAAATAAAAAGAAATACGTAAAAGATTGTCTTCCTAGACACCAAATCGTGCTGTGTGATATTAGCCTTTAAAGCCTATGTGTTTTTCCTTGTCATTGCTTAAAGGACATGGTTACTATTTCAACCTACAGACTGAGTGTGGTAAAATGAAAGAAAAATATGATTCATTGCTTGGCCATTGTGGATTTTTGCACTTTCCAGAAATATTCCCTGCTGTTGCACGCTGCTCATTTTGGTTTGTTACCATGATTTGTTGCCAAAGCAACGTAAAGGAAAAAAATAGGAAGCAGAAAATTCTTTGAAAATTATCTCTTTTCATTCCATAAAGACCATGAGACCAAGGCTATACAAAAATACTCATTATATTGGCCTTTACAAGTTTATGTTTTTCCATTCTGTTGTCAACTCCACAGACTGTCAGTGTGAGACATGTAGATATTTTTTATTAGTCTGTATAAATGTGATAGCAGTTTTTAAGCCTGCACAAATGTGATAGCAACTTCGAGCTTCTGGGCCTCATTTTCCTACCTCTTCACCCGTTCTGATGCCCAGGCCTTCAGCGCCTTCAGCGCTTTTTTTTTTTTTTTTTGCGCCAGCGACTAACACTTAGATTGACCGTACAATAACAATAACAGATTATCATCTTCACAGTAATTTCCATACTCTTAAATGGTTTGATTTAAAGCTAAATTTATTGTTCACTATTGGCCGCTACTAAGCTTTTAAGGGTAAAATGATTTGTTGTTGTTGTTGTTGTTGTTGTTACTCAGAAACTTTTGAGGTAAGCCATTGGTAATGAGGGAACTTCAGGACTATAAAAAGGCATCCGAAAGAATTTGATAACAGTAAAACTTTAAATAAAAAGATATATACACTTAATCGACCCACATTTTTGAGTGTGATTTTATCTAGATTGTCGTTTATTATTTAATAATCGCTCTATTTTCATAACAAAAACAAAGACAAAAATATTCCTTTGTGAAAATTTACGAAAACACAAGATTGAATAAGTTTAAATGTTGTTGTTGTTGTGTGATACAGCGGTTGAAACATGATAAGCAAAAATATAATTGCTCTAATTCTATTCAATAATTCATTCAAATCCTTTGATTTCTTTAATAACTGTGCTATTTAGTTGCATTATCAATGTTTTGCATTATAATTATACCATATTAACACACAAACAAACTAGCAAAAGGACTTCTTTTATATTCTACAGATTATACCAGACATCAAGAATCAAGAATGGGACGAGAAGGCCGAGAAGAACACGTATTCCGGGGCGTTTCACTTCAATTTTTGGCGGTATGGCGAGTGGATAGATGTAGTGGTGGATGATAGACTGCCAACCAAAGGGGGAAAACTCGTGTTTTGTCATTCCAAATCTCGCAACGAATTCTGGAGTGCTTTGTTGGAAAAAGCTTACGCTAAGTAAGTTTAGATGTGTTTGTTTGTTTATCTAACGCCGTTTTCAACATTGTTTCAGTTATTGCGGCGGCAAGTGCACCTATACATGCTTTCCTGGAGTTCCTTTTTACCAGCAGTAAGCATAATATTCTTCCAAAGCCACTGACTGCTTTCCCACATAATTATCATCGATACAACGGTGAGAGAGGAATGAATCCTGTCACAATGATAATCACCAAGCCTTGGAAACAAATTAGCCGAGCTGGGGATTCGAACGTCTGAACCCCCCTGTCTGAAGCCCTATAGAAGTAATTTCAAATCCCATTGAATAGCTCGGGATGCTACATGTACTTCGTTTGTTTGTTTTTTATTGGATTTTACGCACTTCTAAACAATATTGCATTTCAAACTTTGCGACAGCGAAAGCTCACTTATTCATGCCTTACAAAGGGTGAGAACGAGGTGAGCCTACTGGCAAGAGAACTAGGCCTAAAATATACAGTGCGTTGCCCCTGGACACTCCCACGTGACCAGGTCCTGGGACTCGATGCACAAATTACCTGATTACAAATCTAAAGTCTTTACCACTAGTTTTCCACGACGAAGCCCTGCTTAAAGGGATCTTTTTTGTTTTGATTTTTTTTTTTTTTTTAGAATCAGTGTTATTTTTTGAACCCTGAAAATACTTCAAAATATTTTTTTCTCTGCAAACGTAAAGAAACTGGACCGTTACGTTCTGTAAAAAGGTACACATTTTGGCGTTCAAACGGACGGGTTTGTCTTTTCTCAATCGGTAACTGTAGCCATTTTTATGAGATCAAATATGACGTCATCGTACTTATTTAAATACGACTTCACATAATCGACGACTGTTGATTACATGACATTGCTACAAAGCCTCTCATTCGGCAAACCTCAGGTGATCCGTTGATCAAGTCCCTCGGCTGTATCACGTAGCTTGATATGCACCTACTCGATACATTTCTTCGCCGGAAATATGCCGTTTTATTTTTCTTAAAACCGTAAGGCTCCAGGGAGCATGAGTCACAATTTTCTATCGAAATTTTTCTTAATACAAACCCGTTGACAAACAGTTTGTACATTCAATTTTTAACGTAGTTTATATCAATTTCCTTAGAAGATTATCACTGACAAATCGACTGATGTGAATCATTTCACCGTGGCAGTTTATGTCGTTCCTTGTCGGTTTACATGGGCGCCGCCATGTTTAAGATCATGTGATTCAAAGTGGAAACCTCCTTGATAGGGACGAGGTTAGATGTAGTTACGGAATCTGCCGAGTTGTGACGAGTGAAAACATCTAACAAAAGCTCTGACTCGACATCTTAAAATGGCGTAGCCCATTAAGTGAAAGCCATTGAAAAATATTTTCCTTACATTTTTCCTCCATGTTTAATGATGGTTTGCCAGCAGTGGCCTTACTTGAGTCAATGATCAATTATTCTTTTTTTATTTTCGTAAGGTTGGTGAGATTATAAAACTCTAAACAGCCCTTTTAAACTTTAACCACGCAATCCCGATTCTTAACGACCTAGAGGAAGAAGCTTTTTGAAAAAAAATATGGGAAAAAAGAGAAATTGCCGGTAACCAATGTTTTCTGCGTTTCTACAATGTTTTCTGCCCCTTTTAGAGTCAGGTTTCATCAACTTGCGCCACATTTAATGTGTTGTCTGCAACAGCTTTCAATTAGGACGAGTGTAAAATTGCGTCGTATGATTAAGAGTTAAAGATACATCCTTACAGCCACAGAGAAAAATACGCTCTTAAAACTTGAAACTGTGTAGAATGGCTCAAACTTTAGTCTGTGGTGTAAACATAGATAAATTACCAATATACCGGTATATGGTGGAAGGGATAGAGAAACTCAAGGGATCTGTCGTCATTTAAAACCGAAAACGACAACATGATTTCTTTGAAGGCTGCCAAAACATGAAATGCATTTTCTATGGGTCGTAATTTGTGCAACCTCGCAGGCGGCAGGGGCAATATTTGGCATGGAGATACAGGAATGATTATAGTTTCATTAAAATAAAGATGCAATGGGTTCAAAATTGGCTGAAAACGAGTATAAATGTATCATTAAGGTAGCCTTTATCCTCAGGGTCGCATAAAATACGGAATCGTTTAGGAAATTGTGAACTACATGTATATTTTTCCGTTTCAGGCTGTATGGGGACTACGAAACGCTTTCAACTGGTCGCACTGCTGACGCTCTGGTAGATTTTACAGGGGGCGTGGCTGAAAAGTTAGAACTGCCCAAGTTGTCTCTCAGCGACTTTAACTCACAGATGGACCTCTTTACAAAACTGAAAGAGTCTTTGGATAATCGAGCCCTCATAAATTGCAATATTGACGTAAGTGTTTCTTTTGTCATGATGAAATATTACTTTAACCCTATATCACACAATGTCGAGTATTAATGACTCATACGGAGAGCTCCTTTGAAAACATTGTGGTAACCAGCATTTTCTCCTTTCTCACAATGTCTTCTGGACTTTCAAGCCCGTCCGGGTAGCTCAGTGGTAAGCGTGACCTGGTGACTGCGGGTTCGATATCCGGTTGCAGCAAACTTTCTTTCCAGTGACTTTTCGCATCTCACCTGTGATACATGAGAGAAAAGTAGTCAGTGACTTGGAAAGAAAGGTGTGTTAATACTGGTGTGAGAAATGCAAGGAAACACATGCACAGGTGTACTAACCGCCGTGACATGACCTAAGCTGTTAAAACGGCGTTAAACTCCAATACAAACAAACTGAATTTTCAAAGACAGGCCTCACTATTTGAGCTCTATTTATTTTTTCGTTTGCAGATGATTTCAATTTGTAAAAGTTTGTAGTGTGGTAAAGTGTTAAGAACTGCTGGAAGCTTTATGTTACTAACGTAAAGAATGTGTGCTTGGGGTGTTTCTGGGTACGATTTTTGTGCCTGTACTCTCGGGCATAACTTTGAATAATTCGTAAAAAGAAGAGGGAGAGAGAGGTACCATAGAAAATTTAAGAATTCTTATCGAGAAAGTCTTTTTGTATGTTTAAAACAAAAACATTAACACCAATTTTCCTTCGGAAGGTTTTCTCAGACTCTCCCATGAACGGCCCCACTCGCTGTTTTGTGGGAAGTAGGGACACCGGTCCAACGGCCTCTTTCCTGAATGAATACTTCCAATTTCAGTCAGGAACGTCCCTGTGTGGCCTTCTAATTTCGAGCATATAACAGAGACGGACACGAGTCAGAAAGTAGTTCAGTTTTAAATAGAATTACTCTTATTTCCATTGAAATCATCATCGCATTCTATAAGGTTTTTAACCTTTAGAGAGCCGAATAAATTCAATAAACAGATTCGCTCTAGAAATAAGACCCATATAATTGTTATTTGATGACTGCCTTTGTCTTTATGTTTAAGCGGCTGATCTTATTCTACACTGGCTGCAAAAGCAAGTATAGTTGTGATAGGTGCTTCAAAGGTTAAGATACTTACTTCCCTTAGCTTGCAACCGAAATTATGTATTTAAAAAAACTATGAGTATAACAAAATTTTAACCAAACCAACCAGAGATCATATTTTTTGCTTCAATCGTTATATTGTATCTCTCTTTTTATATTGCAGTGTTCCCCAGATGATGCCGGAAGTGAGACAGCCAAAGGGTTGGTTCTCGGACATGGATATAATATCACAAAGATTGCTGAGATAGAGGTACCAAAAAAGCTACAGGGTAAACTAGGGACACCAAAAATGTTCATGATACGACTGAGTAACCCGTGGGGAACGAAGGAGTGGACAGGGGCGTGGTCTGACGGGTAGGCGGAATCATCTTTGTGTTTAAGTTATGCACATCCCTCGGACATATTCATGACTTTTACTGTTTGGCTGTATCAACTGAAGACAAATGCAGTTTTGAATGTTTTCCAAAAATTTGATACACAACCGCATGATAAATCATTGATTTGGTGTAATCTTTAACATCTAGCTAAAATTCTTATTGCAGCTGTACTATGTAATAACATAATTTCTGCAATCCCGTGAGAACGATTGTTCGCCTGTTCTTCTGCATCATTTTTAATCGCACCTATATACGAGTATAAAACATTAATTTATTTGGGGCATGCTCCGGCAAAAAGGTTTTTAGTGCATCTCCGTGATGCATGATGCTATGCAAGCCATCATATACAGGATGTCCCAAAATATATGTCCCAGTTTCAGTGTTCAATATTGCTACTAACTATTCAACATAACAGGCATGTCAGCCTGCGCGGACTGTGCAGGCAGACATCATGAGACATGGGTCGTTACTTTTTTTGGCAAATGCATTAAACACCCTTTTCATATGGCATGGCTCATTTAGATTATGTATGACCTAAACGTATGCTGTAAAAGTCTCCTTTTTACGAAGTGCTTCAGGAGGAAATGAAACTAATGCGTATATAATACTGTTACAGGGCACCAGAATGGAACGCCATCACAAGACACCAGTGGGAGAAAATCGGGGTTAAGTTTGAAAGCGAGGGAGAATTCTGGTAAGAAATATTATTGTGATGCAGATACAAGTTCTATCACATAGCTACCCTTGATGTCAGTATAAATTTTTTGCCTCTCAGCACTTTGATCTAGCACGCGATGCGCCATCCAATGACTGTGAGCACAAGACACCACTCGTCACAACTCGGCCGTGTCCGTAACTACATGTAACCTCGTGTGTATCAAGGCGGTTTTCATGTGCTGTCAGTCACATAATCTTAGACAAGGCGGCGCCCATATGTAAATCGATTAGCAATGACATCAACAAACACGGTGAAACTATCCACATCTTTCAATCTTTCAGTGAAAAGTGCCAATGGAATTGATAGACCACGTGAAAATACAATGTACAAACTGTTTGTCAACAGAAATGTAGGAAGAATGATTTAGACAGAAATTGTGACTCCTGTTTTATTCCTTTTTTTTTACGTGGAGCCCTACAATTTTAAGAACGTTAAAGCGTTTTATTTCCGGGGAAGAAATGTACCGTGCAGATGCATGTCACCCATCGTAATCCAGCCGAGGGACTTGATCAACGGGTCACCCGAGGTTTGCCGTATGCCAGTCACTGTCAATATAAGATACCACGTGACAATGTTAAAGTCATATGACAAAGCAAGTAAAACGTTGTTTAAACTCTAATTAACGGTGATTATCCATATTTTACAAAACATGTCCTAAAAATCGTATCAAGCAAATTTTGTTTCAGGCTGATTAGTTAAGTGAATGGTGCTTTACGCCGCTTTCAACATTATTTCACTCACATCAGGGCGGCAGCTCACATTATTCATGTATGTCTTGGGTTTCACCAGTGCTAGACTGTGGCTCTGAAGTGTCTTACCCAAGGACACTCCCACAAAAAACTCGGGGCTCCCCGGGGCCTCCAGGTTACGAGTCCTTCACTTTACCACTAAGCCACGCAGGACCCAATTTGTTTCAGGAGATACGGCACAGTCTAATGTCCTTATTACTAGCCTTTGGAAAATATCTGCCAGTGTTTAACCCTTACCATGCTAAATAAGTTAAATAAAATTTTCAAGCCGATAGTAAAAACCTTAAAAATGTTATTTATATTTTTCGTGAAAAATATCGAACAGTGTAGATCCAAGATCAGACTGCACAGAACGTGCACTGTCCACTAAAGGTCAGCGAGTCGCCTTTTCTTAACCCTTAAACTGATGAATAAAGATAATTAAAATTTCAAGCCAATAGTATATACCGAAACTTTGCGATTGCAAAGTGTTTGTTGCTGAAAAAAAAAAACTAATTGTATCTGACATTGTAGATCCAAGATCAGACTGCAAGTTCTGTGCAGTCTGATCTTGATCGAAATTCTCCGCAAAACAGCATTAAGTCGCGCTTAGCAGCCTAAGGGTTAAGAGATAAAGAGTTAACCCTTTCAGCGCCATAGGCGAAAACAGGGACTTTTGCGGACGGCATAGATCAAGATCAGACTGCACAGAACGTGCAGTCTGATCTTTGATCTATACCTTCCGCTTGTTTGGTCAAGCCTTTATGATAAAAATCTTCCGGAGACACAGTGGATTCTATATACAGCCATTAAAAGAAGCCGAGTTTGTTTATTTGGCGCCGAAAGGGTTAAGGGGTAAGTTTAGTTTGTTCTCTTGAGCGTTTTGCTCAAGACAGGTTCAACCGTATTTTTTACCGCTGAGAATTCAACCTTACAGGATGTCCTTTGAAGATTTTGTGAAAGAGTTTACAAATATAGATATCTGTCACTTTGTGAACACGTCCATAATAAGCCTGAAGAAGACATGGCACGAGTCTATTTTTCATGGTAACTGGCACGTGGCTGGCAGGAATGGAGGCAGTGACTGGAACTCTACCACATTCCTTAGTAATCCACAGGTAGGTTTTTTTTTCTTTCTTTTTTTTCTACTTGACATCTCACGTTTCAACTTTTTTTTTTTCATTGCTTGAGAAAAGTACAACTTTTTTTTAACGAGACAAATTCTTTTCCCGTTTAGTTGCAGAAGTTAGATGAATAACATTATACATGTATTATTGCCCACCGATTTAATCTGGCCCAGGTCAACATCATTTCCACGAATTAAAATTCTATTGTTTATCCTCCGAAGGGCCACAGAAATATTTTATACAGTATTCGCGAATTATGGGCATATGCCACAACTTTTCCAGCTCATCAGTTTAAGCATGTTTCTCTTTTGTAAATTCTATTATATTTCACCTGGTTGGTTTGACAGAGAGATAGCATATTTTCATTCATAATATGTCGGTTTCCTTTTAAATATCTGAAAATCACAGACGCGGAAGAAAAAAGAAACATTTACACATGATCAGGATGCCAAATCACATCAAAATAGACATTCATCATAAAGGGGGGGGGTTTAATTCATTACGTCAATAACTTTAAAAAATGCACCCTATTTCCTAAAAGTGTCCCGCTTGGTATACTTTAAAAAAAAAATAACAAGATATCAGATAGCACTAGTTCTGTGTATTTTTTTTTAAATCTGTCCACGTAAATTGTTTTTATTGTAGAAAATTGATCAGAAAATAAGTCTTTGTTGACATGTAAGAACATTTCTAACTGCAACTGTGATCTGTCTAGTGCCTTAATACTTTCGATTAATCCTTTTTACTATTGAGGATTAATCATTTATTTGAGCAATACTTTTACTTCAAGAACTTTTTGTGTTTTACGTTTGAAATTAAAGCCTATTCTCTGTAATTTAGACAAGAGTTATCCCCTTAGAAGAATTGTAGCTTTGTATTTTGCTCCGCAGCATATGATTTTCTTTTCATCTTTTTATTAATTGGCATACATTGTATCATCATCTGAGTGGAAATGAAAAAAAAAATCTGTCCGTAGAAAAAAAAAAAACTGTTTCATATGTCCTTAAATTGCTTACAAGTCTGTGTATATAGGTACCTCAAAGAGAACAAGCTCAAACCTTCCGTAACTTCAGCGATTGCGAACTAAACTTCCCAAATAATAGTCGAAGTTCTATTTATATACCGACTTATATATTCAGCACAAAGGTCAGAGGTAAGTTAAATGAAGTGGGCAGTGACATGCACTTCACTAAATTTATCATGCCTAAAGTATGGAGTTTTTATGAGTATTCTAGAAGCTATCCAGCGTGATACATTAAAATCAAACTTCACTGTTCCGTTAATTGTGACATTTTCTGGCCAGCTTGCAATACTTGACCCTTACCATGTTTATCGAAAATGACAAAATGATTTTAAGTCGTTGACTTACTTTATTATGCATACACAATTTACTTTTAGCTACAGGTAATTCCATGCGTTATTTTTAGTGTGTATACTTTCTGTATAATTTTAGAACACTCCACAACTGTCTGGATGATTGCATAAGTACCTGGAGTAATCTTAATTCATAAGACGATCTGTAATAAAATTCACCAGTAAAACCTTCTGTCAGATTCATTTTTTTGAGAGTGCTCACTTTTTTTAAGAAAAAAAGGAGACAAGCTTATCTAAGAGAGGAACGTATAGCCAAATTTTTGGAATCAGTTCACCTGTAGTTTTGACCCAATAATGAGCATTAGTTCTTTGGTAGTAGATCTGACTTGTGTTTTGGATCAGAAAATGTTAAACATTCATAAGGAAATATCAAATAAAGTTGTGTCTTCTTTTTCCGAAGTTATCGTTGCAAAGTTAAGATCAGTCTGTTTATTCAGTCACGGTAAAAGCTGGTTTTATTTCTTCCCTTCTTTCTTGTTACCATATACATGTATATTATAACGAATCTACATATACTTGCTTTCCAGTACGTTTTCGATATCCCAGGACCAAAAGATAAGATCATGCTATCTTTGGAACAACATGATATAAATCCGTCCAGACAAACATTCGGACAGAAACTCAACACCATTGGATTTCAGATCATGAAAGTAAGTTTTACATAAAGGCTTATGAAAGAGTCTTATCGTACCTTCAGTAGCTGCTGCAGACAGCAAAGATCAAGATCAGACTGCACAGAGCTTGCTGTCTGACCTTGACATACACTGTCCGCTATTTCAGGCTTTAACAGATTTTAATTTGTGAATCTGAATTTATCTTTCATATTGAAAATGTCAATTAGAGGTCTTGAGGGCTTAACAATAAGCACACATTACCTCAAAGGTTCTGCTATTTATGCTGCCCCTTTTTAAGATAAATAATCAGGAAAATCAGCCCTGAAATTACTAGTCCAAGTACTTAAGACTAGTACTTAAAAGTGCAATATCTGCGTACTTTGTCTATCTATTGGGTTTACCAGGCGACTGACCGACTCATTATATTACTCTTTGTTGAAATTGGACATGATGACGCCGCGTCAATTTATTCGTTACGTCATGCAGATGGATTTCTGACCCTTGCAGTAAACCACTATTGGATCCATTGTTGTAAAAGGATTGCCCATAACGAACAAAGCTGATACCGCTTAAACAATCGGGAAAAGCAATAGAATTGAGTATATTTATATGTGAACGTCTCAGGCCCGTATTCACAAAACATTCTTAGTTTCATTCTTAGTCTTATTCTAAATTTAGAAATTAACACAACTTCTGATTGGCTAAAACCAATTGGTTTAGCCAATCAGAAGTTGTGTTACTTTCCAAATACCGATCCTAATGGCAGAAGTTCTTCCTGTTTCCCGTTCTCTCTTTCTATTTTTAGGTAGAAGAAAACCGGAAGTATCGAGTCCATATCAATGGTGATTTAATGTTTAAGTCTTACTACATGAGAAGTCGGAACGTTTTCGGATCGGTTGAACTCACAAAAGGCCGATATGTACTGCTGCCCACAACCAAAGAACCGGGAGAAACTGGAAAGTTTATGTTACGGGTCTACACGTCCAATGCGGCAACCAGCAGGTAAACATAATGAAATAAATGCTATTATTGTTGGAGGTGGTTTTTCACTAAGGTAAGTCTGCCGTAGAAATTGGGAAATATTAAAGGAAAAGAATTAGCTGGGAGAACAATTCATTTAACTCTTTACCAAACGACAAAATGGTATACTTGCCCATTTCAAAGCATTTGCAGAAGACAAATTCATATAGCTAAAATGGTGAAATGTATTTTTCAAAAGGGTTGAAAACGTTGTGGGAAAAGGAGAAAATGCTGTTTACCAGCATTTTCTCCTTTTCCCTCAATGTTTTCAAAAGCTTTCCTTTTCAGGGTCGTTTAAACTCCAAATGGTTTGGTAAAGAGTTAAACCTGTAATCAGAGCCCACCCAAGGGAAGTAATAACGCTGGTCTCCCATAACAAGTGGTCTTTTAATGCAATTGGGTTAGGTCAAGAAGGGAGGTATAATCAATCTGTGGTCTCTTGAAAAAGTGGGTTGCTTAATACAGGTGGTCCTGATGGAAGATTTAATTGTACTCATTACAATGAAAAGGCTGGTCAACTGCCTTGTACTTCTGGGAATGACTAGTCCTAACTTTGTGTCTTGTCCTTGGTATGACTTGGCCAACCAATCGTTACGCAGACAGACAGACAGACACGATTATGCAACATATATGATGCTGTCAAAGCTTGTGAGATAGAAATATACCTAGTTTGCGAAGTGATTGGTATTCTTTGATTCTTTGATTATTGTAGACGACACAAGAAGCTTTTGTGTAAAGTCTAATTCTTTCTTCAATTAGCTTTAATGGTCTAATCTTTACAAACTCCTAAGAGGAAGGTAAAAAACTGAAAATAAACAAAAAGCATCATAAACGACCGTACTTTGATTCCTATTAGGTGCCGATATCGTGACTCTTTTACTTGCAAGTAAACCCAATAAATCCTATAACAATACACGTACGCAACGTAAAACAATACAAATGATAAATAACTAACTCTGTGGGAGACCACTTTCTTGACTAGAAATGCAAAAATTTCCATTATTCTTGCTAAGTTTACATCAACAGGAAAACGTGGGCCTAACTCTTCGGGGAAGAGCCTGTACAAAGGGAGATAACTATTCACGTCACGAAATTGGCACGGACTAAAAGGAATCAAGAATACGGAACAGAACATTCCCCGTCTGATTTTGAAGACAAAATCACTATCTCAATACATTCTCTGTTGAAATGTATGCTACCTGACATAAACACCAACAGAAAATGAAATACACAACAGATAACCTATGTGACAGAACTGTTACAGTTTTAGATGTGCTGCATATCAAGTACATTAACTATAGCCTTGGTCCTAACTATTAATACTGAGGCTTAATCTCCATAAAATTATAACCCCTTACCAGACAATCATTTTGTCCATCCTGAGGAAGAAGCCTTTAGAAAACATAGCTGGAAAAGAGAAAATGCTGGTAACCAGCAACTACCTCCTTTTCCTACCATGTTTTCCACCCTATAAAAATACCTTGAATTAGCTACTGGTAATTTGTCGTCTGCAAATTAATATGTTGCTTGGCATAGACTTAATACTACATTTTGATCCGGAAATACATGTACTGGTACATAAGTTCCTAATGTTCCGTTACTGTATATAATGCACATCTATAGAAAGTAGATCTAATGTCATCATTACAGATCCCTTGAACTTGAAAATCCTACTTGTTTGACAACAAAAGAATTAACTGAGTAACTGGGCGAGTGTAAACCACTGGTTTTCCTTCAAAGATCACGCGCACGGAGACATTTCGCACTAATCCATCTGAACTTGGGTACACCTCTTCGACTATTCCGACCGGCCAATGAATCCTAGGACTGTTATTGTCCTTCATTAAGACGACATCTCCTTTCTGAATATTTGAAGAAAGGTTAGGCCACTTTTTTCTAGGTTGTAAGGTCTGCAGGTATTGATTTCTCCACCGCTTCCAAAATTGGTTGGCTAGAACCTGAACCTGTCGCCATTGAGACCTATACATATTCCTGATACTAAAGTTGTTGTAGGGTTCAATATCAGAGTTCACCTTTTGAGTCAATAACATGTTAGGGGAGAGAACTGTAGGTGAACTTGAATCATCAGACACGGTAGTTATTGGTCTGCTATTCATAATGCAGGTTACTTCTGCCATTAGAGTGCACAATACCTCATGTGTAAAAGATTTACAGTCTGTACTACTGAACATAGAGTCTAAAATTCTTCGAGCGATACCTATCATTCTTTCCCATGCGCCATTCATATGCGAAGAATGTGGAGCACTAAATCGCCACACTGTTCCTTGTTGATATAAAAACCGTTTGCACTCTGTATCTTCAACATTTATCTTATTCAACCCCATTTCTGACACAGCCCCAACAAAATTTGTTCCTCTATCAGAATAGAATTCTTTCACATGACCTCTAAGAGAAATAAACCTACGTAAAGCGTTTATAAAACACGAAGCACTCATATCTTCTATGACTTCCACATGAACAGCTCTAGTATTCAAACACGAAAACATTATCGCCCAACGTTTACTATGAGCTTGTCCTCCCCTAGTGCGGCGCGATACAACAGACCAAGGCCCAAAAGTATCTACACCTACATGTGTAAATGGCGGACTTGGTGTAATACGGCAAGATGGTAAATCCGACATCTTTTGGTGTTCTGTTGGTCTTCTAAGTTTTCTACACTTAACACATTTGTGAAGAACTCTACTAATTAGTCTCTTGCTACTAACAATCCAGTATCCTGCCGACCTCACTGCACCCTCTGTAAAATGATGGCCTTGGTGCTTGACCAGTTCATGAAAATGTCTTACTAATAATGTTGCTATATAGTGTTTTCCTGGTATGATAATTGAAGTTTTCTCCCTTGTTTCCAAATATGCATTCTTGAGTCTACCACCAACTCTAAGTAATCCATCTGAGTCCAAAATTGGGGAAAGGCTCTGTAAACTGCTATTTCTAGGAATAGGTTCCTTCTTGTACAAACGATCAATCTCCTTTGAGCAAAATTCTCTCTGAATCTCTTTAAGTATCAAAATTTCTGTTTCCTTCCTAAATTCTAACACGCTTCTGTCAGATGTTTTTGCCGATTTATGAAAATGGACGGCTCTTTGTTTTAAAGAAGATAAGGCGACAACTAATCTGGTCCAAGATGAAAATCATTCAAAGCGGCTACTACCAAGGCTCGGAAACTTCACCTCTGCTTTCTTGACCCTTACTATTGGACATAGCTCTTTATCTGATTCTGCTCCAACCAAGTCAAATTGTTCTGTCTGACTGTTTCGACCGGATAGTACACTCAATTCTGGTCCTTTTAACCAGTCACAGCTTCCCAGTCTTTCTGCTAGAACAGGTCTGGTTCCTTGGTCTGCTGGATTTACATCTGTGGGAACAAAGTTCCATTGAGCTCTTTTAGACACATTTAGAATTCTGTCGATTCTATTTGCCACATAAACGTAAAAGCGTCTACTATCATTGTTGATGTAGCCTAGTACGACTCGGCTGTCTGTATAATAGAATGTAGATAGTTGTGGTATCTCTACATACTTCTGTACAAAGGAAGCCAACTCTGTCGCGACAACAGCAGCGCATAACTCTAAGCGAGGGATTGTATGTCCATGACTTGGGGCTAACTTAGATTTTTCTAGTACGAAACCAATGTTTGACTCGCTATTGGCATTATCTAATCGAATATATGCTACAGCAGATATTGCCTCCTTTGAAGCGTCCGAAAACACATGAAGTTCACAGTTTGTACTTTCACTAAATGACAATTTGGTGAATGCTCTAGACACTTGAACTTGTTCAAGATGAAAAAGTGATTGTTTCCATTTCTCCCATTCACTACTCATTTCCTTAGGCAAGGGCTCATCCCAGTCCAACTTATTATCTTGAATGGCTTGTCGCATAAGCAATCGCCCGCCTAATAACTCGGGCGCAGCAAAACCTAGTGGATCAAACACCCCATTTATGGTTGACAACATGCCTCTCTTTGTATAGGGCTTCTCTTCTAGTGAAACTTGAAAAGTGAACACATCCCTTACCAAATCCCAACTCTAGCCTAAGCTTCTCTGAACATGGGGAGCATCTGAATCAAAGTCTATGTGGATAATGTCCTTGGACAAGTCATTAACAGAAAAACCTTTCAACACCTCTGGTCCGTTTGACATAATCTTATGCTGGCGAATTTCCCACCCTCGTATAGTCTGCGTTGAGTCTGGGTAATAAGGTCAACCAAATCTTTCTCATGTGGTTTGGAAACAAGTCCATCACCTACATAAAAGCTGTCTTTAACATATTGACAAACCTGATCACAAGCACCCTTGTTATGGTCACACACTGCCTTTCTAAGTCCATATGTTGCCACAGCTGGAGATGGCGAATTACCAAAAACGTGAACTTTCATTCGATACTCTACTAAGGGCATCTTTGGATCGTTGTCTTTAAACCACAAGAATCGTAGCATGTCCCTGTGTTCTTCACTAACTTCAAAATTGAAGAACATTTGTTCTATGTCAGCTATTGCGGCAAATCTGTCTTTGCCAAAATTTAACAATACCCCTACCAAATTGTTAGTCAAGTCTGGGCCTTTAAGCAATATGTCATTCAAACACACCCCTTTGAATCTGGATGATGAATCAAATACTACCCGAATTTTGGTAGGTTTATGTCGATGATAAACCCCAAATATTGGAAGGTACCAAACTTCTTTCCCATCATCCTTTGCTGGCGCCTCCTCTGCATGGTCATTAGAAAATATGTTCCTCATAAATTCTAAAAAGTGTTCACATTTAATAGGATCTCTATGTAAATTTGCAGCTAATTTTTGGGCCCTATTCTTGGCTTGCTCAAAATTATTTGGAAGTGTAGGCCTATTTTCCCTAAATGGCAAAGGCGCACTCAATTTTCCACTTGATAACCTTGACATTTCCGCATCCATGACCTTGAGGAAAGTTCTGTCTTCTCTAGATAGTCCAGGCATATCATCTTCTTCAGTCCTCATGAATATGTCATCCTTTATGTCAAATCTACTGTGACATGCCTTAAATAATGAACTACGTCCGTTGTACAAAATGTGGGTTATGGAGACATTTACAATATCTGTTTGATGTATTAAGCCTAAACAAGCCTCCCCGACAATGACCCATCCTAACCTGAGACGTTGAGCGTACGGCTCGCTCCCTGCACATATTCTCTGATCTATGACATGATGTGCCGCTAAAAGGTCACGACCAATTAACAACAGAATCTTGGCCTGAGGATCGATTTCCGGTATCAAGTGTTCTATACATCTTAAATGTTTAAATTGTCTAGCTACAGCTGGAGTTGCCACTTCCTCTGTATTGTTCGGAATATCGGTACACTCGAGTAATGATGGACATCTCAGATGACATGCTCTGTCTAAAGATTGAACAATAAAGCCTGTTGCACGTCTGCCTGAGGTTTTCATGCGTCCAGAACATGAAATTAATATGTAGTCAACTTTTTCAGATTTATTTTTGAAATAGTCAAAAAGTTCAGGTCTAGCAAGTGACCTATTGCTTTGGTCATCTATGATTGCGTAAGTTGTCAGCGCCTTCTCTGGTTTTCCATTCGGATAAATTTTTACCAAGACTGTTTTGGCACATGATTTACCTCGGAATGCATAGTCACCGCAAACCTCTGTGCAGAAACTATCAACTACATCACTCTGTTCCCCGCCATGCTGAGGTAAAGTTTTACTCTTTTCAACGTGAAACGGTGTACAATGTCCAGTACTTTTACATTTTTCACATATAATGGACTCCTTACAATGCTTGGCCAAGTGTTTTCCCTTCAGGCATTTAAAACACAATCCTCCTCTCTGAACTAACTCTCTTTTCTGATCTAATGACTTTTCTAAGAAAACCCGACAGTTTTTTAAACTATGTTTGGCTGTTTCTCCATGAATATGACATTTAATACCTGTAGTATTTTCCATTTCAGGGGACTTTGATTCTACGTCTGTCTTTTTAACGTGTGCAGACTTAGTGATGTTTTTCTCTCTCTTTGAGGTTTGTTTTTCGCCAGTATCAGAAATTCTAAAGCTAGGGTCATTAATTCTGTTTGCCATCCTATTGATGAACTCAACAAATGTTCCAAACGGTGGATACCTAACCGAATACTGTTCTTTATAATGACTTGCATGATCTATCCACTTGTTCTGAATACATATTGGCAACTTGTTTGAAATACAGTTTACTCCATATGAAGAATCAAAATATGCCAAACTTAGTTTGTATTTCTCAATCCCTCTGATCGACTCTAACTCGGCTAATAAATCTGATAGTTCATAAAACTTGTCCCTATCGCTTACGTTTAACTTGGGAAATTTAGACAGTCTAGCTTTGAGAGACACTGCTATTTGCTCCGGTGCTCCATATCTTGCATCTAGTCGCTGCCATATTTTAATGAGACCAGTTTTCTCATCATGAGCATTTGACATTTTGATACTTGAAGCCTGCTTCCTGGATTCTGGACCTAACCACCTTAATAATAAGTCTATCTCTTCTGTGACTGTCACCTCCAGTTCCTTAACAATGTTTTGAAAACTTATCTTCCAGCTACAATACCTTTCTGGATGATCATCAAACTGATATAATCTTGACAACATCAAGTCTTTTTTAATAATGAATTTTGTAAGATCTGTTACACTTTCTGGGATTTTTGGATTAAGACGGTCATCAGGGACTACATTTTGTCACATTGGAATTGTAGAAGTTTCTGGAATATTAGGAGTATGATAGTGATCCTGGACTACATTTTGGCGCATAGGATTCGTAACAGTTTCTGGAATACCTGGATCAATATGAACATCACAGACGACATTCTCTTGACTTTCAATAAAGTTCTGGATTAAGTCATTTTTGCTCACAGATCCGGCAGGAGGTGTGAAACAAGCCTGTGAATTGTCAGAGTTTTTATCTTCTTTCAACAGTTCCTGTATGGCAGACAACTCTGCTTCTGCTGCCACAACCTCTTTCTTCCCTTGTAAAATTGCTAGATTTGATTGTAAATCTGCCTTCTGTTTCTCTAAAAGAGCTTGGCTCTCTTTGACTTTTAACTCTATTTCATTTTGTTCTTTCTTAAGGTTCTCCTCTTGTTCAGTTATGGCCAATCTTGCCTTTGCAATTTCTGCTTTAGATTTCCTCTCCAAAAGAAGTTCAGTCACATTACTTATTCCACTGCATCGAGAACTTAGTGAACGACCAGAATGTTTCGACCTAATTGTACTACAATGTTTCGACTTGTGTGAATATCTGAAACTCACTGAATCGCAAGTTTTATACCCTTTTTCTACAATGTCTGAATTCTGGCCATCACGAGTTTTATAACTATGATGCACTTGATCATGGTCTTCTTTCTTTGTTAAAATGTCAATTTGATGGATTGCCAAGTCTACCTTCTCTTCAATTGTTCTCCTTATTAAGTCATGCGAGCATAGCTCAGCATTTCCTTCATCTGTATTTAACTGACTTAAGTACTGTCTGAACTTATCTGACAAACGTTGGTATTTATTAATCTCTTCCAATAACATCAATTTCACTTCTTTTAAGACTGTAACATTGTTTCTATTCCTTTCAACATGTTCTAATAATCCCTCTACACATTTTCTTTGTGATGTCAACTCTTGATTGAAGTTGGTTAATCGAACCTCGTACTGTTCTTGAGCCTTTTCTGTCAATGTTCTAACCCGTTTTCCTTCTTGAAGTTGAGTAGATTCTGCCATCGTGTCGTTGCAGTCGTAGACGTAGATTTTTTACTGTAAAGTCTAATTCTTTCTTCAATTAGCTTTAATGGTCTAATCTTTACAAACTCCCAAGAGGAAGGTAAAAAACTGAAAATAAACAAAAAGCATCATAAACGACCGTACTTTGATTCCTGTTAGGTGCCGATATCGTGACTCTTTTACTTGCAAGTAAACCCAATAAATCCTTTAACAATACACGTACGCAACGTAAAACAATACAAATGATAAATAACTAACTCTGTGGGAGACCACTTTCTTGACTAGAAATGCAAAAATTTCCATAATTCTTGCTAAGTTTACATCAACAGGAAAACGTGGGCCTAACTCTTCGGGGAAGAGCCTGTACGAAATTGGCGCGGACTAAAAGGAATCAAGAATACGAAACAGAACATTTTGTAAACAATGTAGATCAAGATCAGACTGCATACAACGTGCAGTCTGATCTCTGATCTACACTGTCCACTACTTTATTCTAGATTGTGATTGAACTGGTTTTTCATCTCGCAGCTAAAGCGTAATAGTAAATATTGAAAAAGTGAAATTTATTTGTTTGTAGAGAAGGAGTTAAGGGTTTTCGCTTCCTTAACCCTTTACCATACAATGCCGACTTTTAACGACACTTTTAACGACCCTTAGAAAGTAGCCTTTTGAAGACCATGTGGGAAAAGGAGAAACTGCTGGTAACCAGCATTTCCTCCTTTTCTCACAATGTTTTCTACCCTATTAAAGAAAATTGCACCGTTTGAGCCGCATAGAAATTGTCGTCTGCATGTGCCTTCAATTTGGATAGGTCTACATTTTTGTCGTGTGGTAAAGAATTAAACAGCATTTAGTCAAATCACGGTGACAGCTCATTATGTATATGTCTGCGCCGGGTGTTGCCAATCCAAGTCTGCGTCTTTGCAGTGCGTTGTTCGAGAACATTTGCACGCGACAGCGTCGCCAGCATGAATTGACCCGAGATTTCCTGACAAAGAATCCGATACCTGAACCACTTATCCTCGGGAAGGGGGTTGTTAGTGGGGGTAGGGGAAATATCAATGTTTTCGGGACATAGCTTTTGAAACTTTAAGTGTGAAAAATGCATGTAAATATTGTGAAATATTTTTCTCCATCAAAAGTCATTTTAATATTTTTAAGTAATCTCACTCTCAGCCAAGCAGTCCAGTGTTTTAACGAATATGAAACAGCAGACCTTTTAAAACACCGTCGGAAAAGGAGAGAATGCTAGTAACCAGCCTTCCCTTCTTCTCTTCTTTCCACGATGCTTTAAAAGTCTAGTCATCTAGTGAAGAGATAATAATACCATGTTTGACTACTTAGAATCCCTTTCATTGATTGTTCACATTGCATGTATTATATGAGCCATGCTCTGTGAAAAGGGGGCCCAATGCATCTGCAAAAAATATTGACCCAGGTCAGCCTGCGCAGTCCGCGCAGGCTGACCTGGGCCAAAACTTTTTGTTTTTTGGTCAGTTTTCTGCATTTCAAAGAACCAGTGTACCTCAGGGTTCAGTCGATTGTTACACAAAATGGATTTTATGGATTCACAATTGTATGATGACTAGCTTTTTATAATGCATCACAGAGATGCATCAAACCCCTTTTTTCCAGGGCGTGGCTCATAGTCTTTAACAGCTTCCTTCCCACTGGTTTGTTTATTTACCTTATGACCTCCAGAAGCACATTTGTAACGGAGAACCTTGATAATGACATCACAAATTCACGTCTATGTCGTGTTTAACGCCATTTTCAACATTATTTCAGTTATATCGCGATGGCCAGTAAACTTATCCATGCTTTCTTTGAGTTTCCCTTGCCACTGTTTCGAAGAATCTTCTTCCCAAGCCACTGGGTGTTTTCCCACATAACTATCGTGGAAACAATGATCAGCGATGAAGAGAGGAATAGATCCTTTCGCAATGACTATTATCATTCATCGGAAAGAAATTGGTCGAGCTGGGAATTCGAACCAGCGACCCCCTGGTTTCAAGTTCTGTACGCTACCGACTGCGCTACCAGGCTCGGCTTATCACCAACGTAACGTCTAGCTCTGCACCAAACGACTAACTTTTAGACTTGTCCAAATTGAAAACTTTTTCAGACGACAAAATAAACGTGAATTGAAATTTCTTTTTGAAAGACCAGAAAACATTAAGGGAAAAGGAGAAAATGCTGGTTACCAGCATTTTCTCCTTTTCCCTGAATGTTTTCAAAGGCTTTCTTTCTAAGGGTCGTTACAAGTCGGGATGCTGTAGTAAAGCGTTAATATATGTATATGTACACTTTCTTTAAATGTGGACAATGGGAGAGTTCGCTCATTGTCAGTAAATTCTTCTTTTGCTGCAATTCTTTTAAAATTCGCCCCCCCCCCCCCCCCAAAAAAAAAAAAAAAAAAGAAAAGAAAAAACGTGTGTAAGAGGCAATGATTTAACAGTCATTTGCATTTTTTTTGTGTGATAGCTAGAATAAAATGTTTCTGTGTTGCTAATTCTCCATTTCATGTAACACTAACATTCACACATGCGCAGTGGGGTCTCCGGAAGTGCATGGTAAGTCTTTATGTCACATCTCATTCACGATCATTCAGTCACTAGAAAATCTAATGTTTAGTTTCCTAACCCTTTTAGCTATGATTCTTTGGTTTTGAGTATTTACAAATCACGTATGTTTCATCATGAAAATCTCTGAACTTTAGCTAATTGTTTTTGAGCCATGCAGTGCTGAATTTATGATTTAGACCTTTCCAATTATTACGGCGGAAAAAAAAAAAGCCGAAATATTGCTAATTCAATGTTGTTTTGTCAAGACTATGTAAGAAAGTAGCGGACAGTGTAGTTTCAGATTATGTGGAGCCTGGTCTTGATCTACATTGTCAGCAAGGGTGACTTAAGCTGAACCCAGAGCTTTGACCATTTTCAACCTGAAAAAAAGGACATGGTCTCCCACTTAGAAGTAATTCTGACGACGGCTCCTTTCGTTCGGTCATCTAAAAATTCTGGATATCTAGTATGGCTAATAATTAATTAGCCTAGCCAATTAGATATTTCACAATTACTAGGCAGGGGCTCTGTATGCAGTGTCTTGCTCAAGGAAATCTTGACGTTGTTTTGTACTTACAAGGGGAGCTTACACATGCTGTCATGTAATTACAAAGGGAGCTAACGCATGTGCCTAAATATTTATAAAGGGAGCTAATACATATTTTTAAACTGGTACCCGTTGTATCTCCCGTACCCGTCCGATAGACAACAGGCAACACCCGATTCATCGATGGCAGCTATTGGTTTTCGTATGTACCAAATCTACCAATCAGACAGCTCGTAGCAGAATGCCTTAATTTTTTCCAAAAAGTAACCGAGCAATATTCTATCTTTGGCTAAGATTTTCATGATAGACAAAGATTTTTCTGACCACGACCAAATTATCAAATCGATATTTAAAGAATTAAATCTTTATCGATAATGTCTGTTTCTGTGCATAAATAAGATCATGATTTAAATTTCCAAGTCTCGCGTTATCTCATGAAATCTCGAACCGGGCAGAAACTCGACTTGTAAGCATTGGGTGTTACCTGTTGTTGATACGAAGATCGATAACAGGCTGCCAGTTTAACATATTTTATGCTTATAAAGGGAGTTAACTGCTGAATGCCCTAAAGCTTCATGCTGTGGGAAACCTCCGGCGCTCGTGACGACGTTGACGGTTGAAGGAGCCTCCGACATTGAGATGCCGCCACAGTCCAAAGTCAAATGTAAGGTTGATTATGTTCTTGATATGCTATCGTAATCATATCGTTGTGTGTAATGTTATTTGCATAACGTTATCGTCCCTTGTATAATTGGTGTGCAACACACGAAAAGGGGCCTTCGGACATATGCGTAAGAGTGTGTCGTGCCAGATCAGCCTGTGCAGTCTGTGACTAATCCGAGACCACACTTCCCGTTTTTGTGCGATTTTCTGCTTCACGAAAGTCTTCTGCATGAAAAAATCTCATGTAGTCGTAAAGCACGGACTGCGCAGGCTAATCCGAGACGACACTTTACGCAAATGTTCGAAGTTCTCATTTCGCATGTTGCGGGCTATATAATGTTGTCTGCATTATATTTACACTTAGGCTGCTGCGCGACTTTGTGAACTGTTGTGGACAGTGTAGATTAAGATCGTACTGCACAGGTACATATTGTAAAGTATGGGTTTTAAATATTGTATGGAAATCTATAGCTTCTTAGCAGCTTAAGGGTTAAGTCTGGACCAAACGACAAAATTTTAGATTTGTCCGAACTGAAAGTATTTGCAGACGACAAACTCAACTTTATTCAAAGGTGAGAAATGCCTTTGGAAGGGTAAAAAACACTGTGGGAAAGGGAGAAAATTCTGGTTACTAGTATTTCTCCTTTTCCCACAATGTTTTCAAAAGTTTTCTTTCTACGGATCTTCAAACCTCCGGATTTTGTGATGAAGGGTTAACCTTTTTCCTAACACTCCCGAATTTTAAGGGCCCTGAGAAAGACGGCTCTTGAAAACATTGTGGAAAAAGAAGAAAATGCTGGTAACCAGCATTTTCTTCTTTTTCCGCAATGTTTTATTCCTCTTCCATCATTTTAGTCATATTTTAATTTGTCTGCATAGGCCTTGACTTTCGAAACGTCTAAAATTCTGTCGTTTGGTGGAGAGTAAAATCAGATTCACGGGACTTCTTCTTTCTTAAAGCCGAGCCCCAGTAGTGTAGTCGGTAGTGTACAGGATTTGAGGACATTGGATCTCTGGTTCGAATCCCCAGTTTTTCCAATTTCTTTCCGAGGACTGATGATAGTCATTGCGACATGATTTATACCACTCTCACCGCTGATCATTGTTTCGACGATGGTTATGTGGGAAGAATACTGTGCAACGTACTGGTAATAGAAACTCCAGGAAAGCTTGGAAATGTGCACTGGTCGTCGCGATATAACTTGCATATTGTTGAAAACGACGTTGAACACCAATCAACTGATAAATCGGTCAATCAATCAATAAATCAATCTCCTTTCTTAAATTGGTATAGGGTATGTCCGCCATCCAATATCAAAGCACTGACGTCACAGACAGCATGTTTTACTCGTATTACAACAGACTGACTGCATCATCCCCCTTTTGAATATCATTTGAGTCAGGTCGATGTCAAATTTATCGCGTTCAATTTATATCAGCCATGCTCTGGCAAAGGGAGGCTGAATGTATCTCCGTGACGCATCCTACTAAGCAACACATCACTTTATTAAGGATCCATAAAATCCATTATAACAGCCGATTGTATCATAAGGTAGATCGGTCCTTAGGCATACAGAAAATTGACCAATAGCGAAAAGTTTCGGCCCAGGTCAGCCTGCGCGGACTGCGCAGGCTGACCTGGGTCGATACTTTTCGCAGATGCATTAAGTCCCCTTTTCACAGAGCATGGCTCATATATCTGTGCCTTGTTAGGGGGACAATATTTATTTTCTTTATTTTGCTGTACGTGGGGCTAGGGTGGGGTAGGGATGGGAAGAGACTAGTTTATTTGTTTTCTTTCATGTTTTATAGCTATCAAAGCTAAAGTCCTATGTACATGTAATATACTTTTTTATAACTAATAGTTTTGTTATGTGATTGTATCTTTCGCTGTCGATCCCTTTGTGAAGCAGGGAAACTCGATTCTCTGTTGTTTTTCACTCGTTATCTAGCTATTGATCCCTACGTGAAGATATTATGCGAGGGAGAGAAAATAGTCTCCGAAAAAGTGATGAACACTAGCAACCCAACATGGGGGCTCAAGGTCACTTTCTACCGGAAGAAACCCGAGGAACCAATCGTTGTTGAGGTAAAACTAGAGTTTTTGTCAATATACTTTTTGTCTTACCTTGGGTCGAAGACTTTTGAAAACACTGTTGGAAAAGGAGAAAATTCTGGTTACCAGCATTTTCTGCTTTTTCCACAATGTTTTTATCTTTTTCAGAGATAAGTCCCATCATTTGAACTATATCTACTATGTCGTCTGCACTGATTACAATGTGAACATGCCCAAAATAAGTTTTGTAGGAAAGATTGTTAAGTATGTAGCAAAAACTAATGCAACACCGTTTTCCAGACGCATGTCTTTCAAAGCATAAACTTCGATTTAACCTGTCAATTGACTGTCAATTGTTCAAATAATCGATAGTTCAATGTACATCTTCATGGCTATCTCTTCTAACCATTGCCGAACAATCCAGACCAAAAAAATTACTATAATAGGAGAAAAATTTAATAGTTTGATTGGTGAAGCCTGTCACGTGGTCCTGATGCGCATAATAACAGGCGCAAAAAAGGGAAGGAGAAAATGCTGCTTAAAGCTACGGGATTGTTTGATAGAGGGTTTTAAACAGGGTCCGTATTTACCAACCATTTCTGAGAACATTCTTAGTCTTATTCTCCAGAGTTTTCTGCTTGGAAAGTTATACAACTTCTGACTGGCTAAACCATTTTGGTTTAGCCAATCAGAAATTGTTTTTCTTTAAAATTTAGGAAATCTCAGATATAAAGACTAAGAATGGTCATAAGAATGGTTGGTGAGTACGTTCCTAAGTTTGGACAATGTTTTACTTTTAGATATGGAATAATAATACGTTTGTTGACGATTTCATGGCGGAAGCTCGAATCGACTTCGAAGGAAACGAGGAAGGAGAGAAGAAAAACTGTGTACTGTACGGGCGGAAGAAAGAAAAGGATGTAGAAAAACCGGGCAACCTACATATTTTCATCAAGTCAAGCAATGATCTAGCTTGTTTGTAATGAGGGCCATTCTTCAGTTTTTTCCTTTGAATCCTCTACAGTACTACAGTAGTCCTGATAAAGGGATTACTTTGTGTTTATCCTTGGTCTTCTTGCACTACACAGACATGTTCTTGAGATAATATCTCAACTTAATCTAGTTAGATTGTTTTACAAATCGATATATACGTATTTTCTGATGATTGAGAACAGAATTTGATTTAAAATTACATACGTCATAAATCATATTATATTTATTACAACATTGCAACATGGGGATCAAGGATAAAAACAAAGGAATACAGGTAAAAGGACCAATCTGTTATTTTGTTACCTTACTTTATCCGGCAAGGCAGATAATTTGACTTATAGGAATGACCTCCATGGCACGGCCGCTGCCTTCATCCGGACTCGGAGATTGGACCAATCAGTAGAAGTTTTAACCCTTAAGCTGCTAAATAAATGAAACGAAACTTTCAAGTCGATTGCAAAAACCCAATTTTTGCTATTTCATAGGTAGGATTATTTATATATCTATTTTTTTGCGGGGGGGGGGGGGGGGGGGAAGAAAGGGAATATCTCCTTATCGGAGAGTGTAGATCTAAGATCAGACTGCACGTTCTGTGCAGTCTGATCTCGATCTACACTGACCGCAATAGGTCCTGAGTCGCGCTCACTCTCTATTATTTCCATATGCTAAGAATCAATATGAGCCGTCCTCTGTGAAAAAAAAGGGAGGTTAATGCATCAGCAGTCCGTGCAGGCTGACATGGGTGGAAACCTTTTGCTTTGGGTCAATGTTCTTCATGTCAAAGGACCAGTCTACGTCATGATTGAGTAGTTTGTTAGACAAGATGGATTTTATGAACCCATAATTTTATGATGACTTGCTCGGTATATATTGACGTATGTATTACGGAAAAACATTAAACTCTCTTTTCACAGGGCATGGCTCATATTTTATAAATCAAGCGATAATGCTTGTAACTGCACAGTCGCCGATGCCACTCACAGTAAGCGGTTAAACTAATCAGTTAAACGCTACACTGTAAACATCGCCATTATTCTGACAATCGCCATTATCGGCATACTTACGAATGTAGAACGAGAAATGTCTTAAAAAGAAAGATAGACGGCGTAAATTTGCCCACAAATAGGCAGGGTCCCTTAAAATAAAGACGTCTACATTTTTACCAATCACAAATTTCTGTTTATTCATTTGTTATCAGAACGAAAAAGTAGGTCAAAGGCCAGCACATTCAGCTTCACTGAAAAACCGTAAAATCGGCCTCAAATTTCCATCAAACAGTGAACAACCTAGCTTGCTTTTTGAAGAATATTCATCTCTCAGTTAATCTAAACTTCTAACTCTACATCAGTTGTCCAAATCAGAAGCGGAAGACAAATCGAATGTGATTAAAATGGGGAAGAATGTCTGAGAAAAGGGTAGAAAACGTTATGGAGAAAGGAGAAATTGATGGTTATCAGCACTTTCTCCTTTTCCAGCAATATCTTCGAAAGCCTTTTCGGTCCGGGTCGTTGAGATTCTGGATTTTGTGGTAGTGGATTAACCCTTTCGGCGCCATGGGCGAAAACCGGGACTTTTGCGGACGGCATAGATCAAGATCAGACTGCACAAAACGTGCAGTCTGATCTTGAATCTATACCGTCCGCTTGTTCCTTTAAGCCTATAAGATAAAAATGTTTCTAAGTATGAGTGGATTGTATTTTCAACCGTCTGAAGAGGTCGAGTAAATATATTTGGCGCTGAAAGGGTTAACCCTTTTTCTGCTAAATCATGGAAATGAAACTTTCGAACCGAAAGTATAAACCCTGAATTAACTTATTTCACAGGTATTTCGGAGCAGAGATATCTCCTTATCGAACAGTGTAGATTTAAGATCAGACCGCACGTTCTGTGCGGTCTGATCTTGATCTACATTGTTCGCAAAAGGTCAGCGATTCGCACTTAGCAGCCTAGAGGGTTATACCAATCAGCAAACACTTCAATAATAATAAGCCTCTGTCATTTGTCCGACTATCTTTACTTTTGATACACCGAAAATTTGTAAGAAAAAGAAGACGAAATCTTTGTATTTTCATCACGACAAGCAGTCCTGTACCTTGCATATAAATGACCTTTTACCGCTGTCAGTCAAACAAGGCGCCTGATCCAATCTAGCCTAGGTTCCAGTCCGAGCACTTTTTTTTTCTATATTCAGACATTAGGTTGTCAAAAATGAGGGTAACAATTACGGAAGTGATAAACTGTTTTGCCACAGATCAGTATTTAGCGAGATAAGGGTTAAGTTGTCTGCTGCGAAATTGTTATAAATGGTAATGAGTCGAAAAGTAAAAAACTGTGGGAAAAGGAGAAATCGCTCGTTACGAGCAATTTCTCCTTTTCCCACAGTGTTTTCAAAAGACTTGTTCTGTAGACACGTGAAAACCAGGGCTTGTTTGGGAAAGGGTTAATTAACGTGTGTGCGAGTGTGTGGGGTTTTTGTACTTTGTACATGTGGTTTATTTTCTGATTTTTTTTTTACTTTTCGACTCATTACCATTTATAACAATTTCGCAGCAGACAACTTAACCCTTATCTCGCTAAATACGTGAAATGAAAAATTTCAAGCCCATAGTAAAAACCCAAATTTTGCTACTTCAAAGGTATTTTTGGGGGAAAGATATTTCTTATCGGACAGTGTAGATCTACACTTTCTGCTGGGGATCCTCGAGTCGCACTTAGCAGCCTAAGAATTAATTTTTAAAAAATCCAAATTTTTGAATGAATGATCTAAAAGAACAAGAATTATATATATATATATATATATATATATATATATATATATATATATATATATATATATATATATATATATATATATATATATATTGTGGCAAAGTCAGGAAACCACTCTAGGCATTTTATCCTTTAGCCACAATAATTCTTTAAAGTCGGCTGATACCAAACGAAAAGAAAAGTCGTCATTAATCTATTTCTGTTTTCCTCATGTTTAGATCTGAAATCTATCTCTTCTTGTTTTCACCCATGTACTGTTTATTTGTGCGTGTTTTATGTATGTATTTGTCTGTACGTATGTGTGTGTTGGAGAGTTCTCTCCCCTTTTCTTCTCAAACTTCACTCGTATTGGACTTGTATTTAGTCTGTTGCTATTCTTGTTTCATGTTGTACGTATTTTCTCATACCAGGAAGAAATAAAAAAAGTGTCTGTCTGTCTGTCTGACTGTCTGTCTGTGTGCCTGCCTGCCTGCCTGTCAGTCTGTCTGTCTGTCTGTCTGTCTGTGATAAGGTATTGAACAGAAAATCTGTGATATCGATTTTTTTTAATAGAGTTTATTATATTTTCTTGTTACACTAAAATGTATTGTTTAGAATTTTGTTCTACATATTGTTATCTTTTCTTTTATTCCTCTTGTTTCTTTAGTATTTTCTAGAATAAAGTGCCTTTTCGTACGGATTGACATTTTTTTTTTTTTAATATTGTTAGAAATGCTATGGTGTTGATGTGTTTTGTTTTACTAACTCGATACTGGGTGAATTTCCACCGTAATCGACAGCGTTCACTGCTCGTCACAATCCGGCCGATTCCGTAACTGGCACTAAAGGATAATCAGAGTTTTGCCGAATGAGTATTCACGTCACAAAGATATGTAAATGATTAGATTCACCAAAGAATTTTACAATATTACCTCAGCAGCCCAGCATTCCTACCAATGGGGATTTTTACGGCCGAAATGTCACCCTCATTACTACTCGAGAGATGCAGAACTATTTCTAACATCACGCCCTTATTTCAAAGCTGATATTCAAATTTTATTCATCAATCAGTTTTGTTCAAAATTTTTACTGTGGTATTAAGATTTCAATTTCGCGTTGGGAGGCTAAATATTTGTCCACATGTAAACTTTCGACCTTAATTACTCGCTTAAAATGTTTTCGTTTGTTCCATTCCATATATTATCAGATCGAAGATAAATTGCCGTAGAATACGACAAAATTGAGGACTTCTTCAATCCCAGTTTAGATATGAGCAGTGCTCTGTGAAAAGGGGCTTAATGCATCTGCGAAAAGTATCGACCCAGGTCAGCCTGCGCAGTCCGCGCAGGCTGACCTGGGCCGATACTTTTCGCTATTGGTCAATTTTCTATATGTCAAAGGTCTAGTCTGTCTCATGGTTTAGTCAGTTGTTCGATAAATGATACCCTATGGATCCATGATCCTGTGATAACTTGCTTAGTATCATGCATCACCCGAAGATGCATTCAGCCCCCTTTTGCCAGAGCATGGCTCATATACGTTAAAGTTACTGACAAATCATTGGGAGCGGGATGGGGGGGGGGGGGTCATGTTCAGCAGGTAATAGTGTTGGACACCTTGTTTTATATACTCGTGTATATGGTTATAGAGGTTAAAGCTTGTCAAAAACCAAGCGCCTGTGGTGGAACGATGTAGTTTCGACCTTGATACAATTAATATATGGCGTGCAACACACAAAAAGGGGCCTTCGGACATATGCGTAAAAGTGTGATGTCCCAGATCAGCCTGTGCAGTCTGTGACTAATCCAAGACGACACTTCCCGTTTTTGTGCCATCTTCTGTTTCACGAAAGTCTACTGTATGAAAAATTCTTATGTAGTCGTAAAGTGCCGTCTCGAATTAGCCTGCGCGGACTGCGCAGGCTAATCGGAGACGACACTTTACGCAATTGTCCATGCAATCGTACGTAGGTCCCATTTCGCATGTTGCGGGCCATATAACCTTGGAAAAATGGGGTTGAATACTAAACTTACATAACTAGATATCTACTGTAATGAAATTTATTTATTTTGGCGACTAAATAGTCATTGATAGTGCACCAATAACGACCCACATTCAACATACATGTACACAGTGGAACACGTACAAACAACAATACCACATTATTTATGATAATTTCCACTCGATCTAGCATTTGCATCTTACAAATATGAAGTACCTCGAATTAAATTTATTTTCGAAGTAAAAATTCTGAAATTAAAAAAAAAAGTCATAGATGACAATGTACACTATTGATCCGCACGCAAGTTAGCAAACGATTCGTGGTACATGTAATTTCAACATTGTTCTCTCAAGAGAAAACAACAACAACAATCTCATATCGTGTGAATCGAAATTATTTATCCCAACAGCTTAAAACTGGTCACCAAGTGACTTATATTCTCTTGAGCTGCACTTTCCACGTTAAAATCATTAAACAATACGGATACCATTTAGAAACCATTAAGTCAAAATCAGAAATTATTCAGAAACAAGTTTTGAAACACATATGATCACAAAGTAGCCTACATACGGTTAAAATACAATCCCTCATTGCAAAGACTCAGACAAAAAGAAAAAAAAATATGGTAATTTTTAATACAACTTAGTAGTTGTAACAATATAATAAAATCTAAAGTGGTTCGAATTACAACACAGTCTTCAAATAAAAGATTTAAAACATAAATGTTCACAGGCTGGTCAATATACTGGACCAATTGCACACCGTATGACAGAATATTTATAATAAATTTCTACATATATTTAAAATTGTAACAGGGTCATAAAATCTAAAATCGTTCAAATCAGAAAGTCTTGAAAGTAAAAGATTTTATAACATAAGTGCCTGCAGATTGGCCTATATTCTGTTGAATTGCCGCTAAACAATCTAGACACCCTCATCAAGCCCAAAGAACCTGCAAAATAAGCGAAATAAATAACTGTTTAAGGGGGTATTCAGAGTTTTTGTTTTTTTTTTTTATAATCTCACTAAACTTCAAAAATGATTCATCACTGAATTAAAGTAAAGTGATGGCTACTTCAGCATCAGTAAAGAAAGACAAATACAATAAGAAAAAATATATCCAGAGGTATTTTCTTAATTTCTTAACTTTTTACCGAACGACAAAAAATTAGACTAGTCCAAATTAAAGGTTTTTGCAGACGACAAAAGAAATGTGACCCAAAATTTGAAATTTGTTTTGGGAAGGATAGAAAACATTGTGGGAAAAGGAGAAAATGCTGGTTACCAGCATTTTCTCTTTTTCCCACTATATTTTCAAAAGGCCTCTTTCCCAGGGTCGCAAAAACTCGGGGTTGTGTGGTGAAGGGTTAAAGGCCCAATAGCGGCCGAAACAGTGCATTTATCGAAATGCATTTAGATTTAAATCATACCATTTTAAAGTATGGAAATTATCATGAAGATGACAACATGTTACTGTGTGTTCGATCCAAGTGTTAGTCGCTGGCAGAGAAATGAATTTTAAAATCAGGCAGAAAGTAAACAAAAGATAGTGACCTGGCAACTTTTAACCTAGTTTTGGAATTAATATCTCTGCCAGCGACTAACACTTGGACCGACCGTACAGTAACAGATTGTCATCTTCAAAATAATTTACATACTTTAAAATGGTATTGTCACATAAAAGCTCCTCCAGCAGTGTATTGAACCCATGACTTATTTTCGATAATACACTGGTGTATTATCGTTTTTTGGGTCCCGGTTCTGATCAGTTTTTAGTCATGAGCTCGTGAAGCCGGAGAAACCAGCCACAGAACGTGCCGGAATTTGTACTACTACGCCGTTTCGCGGAAAAATGACGTCATTGTTGCTAAGGCGTATACGCGTGGGAATTTTTTTTTATTTTCATGTGTAATTAAAACAAAAAAATGCAGCTGAAGTTTTTTAAAATCAAAAAAAAAATGCGGAAATAGGTGGAATTATCCCCTGTAGAAACTGTTTCATTCTACTTTCGGGGTAATTGTCAAAGACCTATCTACTTGTGTATGTACACGCTTGAAACCGAACTACAACTATAAACATAGACCCGTGAACGGTATAAAGGCTGAAGATGATGATGCAGGATACTTATTTGTCTGTCATTCGTTTTATGTGATAAATAGAATCTCACATTCGTGTTTATGTATCATCATTTTTATCAAACTCGTTGACTAAAATGTATATGGCGCTCGCCAAGGCTCGCGTCATATAATTTTAGTCAGCTCGTTTCATAAAAATGATAATTCATAAACACTCATGTAAGATCCTCTATTTATTTAAATTTAAATTTAAATGCATTCTAAAACCTGCTATGTTTACCATTTGCAGCTCTTGTTACTTTGATGGGGTACACAGTCTGTTAAAGTATTTTTAGATTTCACTCCAGATTTTCGATAACCTTTGTGGGAATGTCACGTGATCAATAACTCGCGTCGATTATGTGGGACCGTATTCAAATATGTGACTAATCCGAGACGACACTTTACGCAAATGTCAGAAGGTTTCATTTCGCATGTTGCGGGCCATATGATGACGTCATTTTTGATCTCATAAAAATAGACGGAGTTACCGACTGAAAAGCGATCATACCGTTTCTTTACGTTTGCAGAGAAAAGTATATTTTGTAGTAATTATGAGCGTTTAACAAAAAGTTTTAATTCAATGCAAAAAAAGTATATAATATGAGCCATGCTCTGGAAGAAAGGTGGTATAATGATTCTCCATGATGTAATTCATCTCATAATTATGGATCCATAAAATCCATTTTGTCTAACGACCAACTAAACCATGAGATAAAAGGTCCTTTGGCACATAGAGAATTCACCAATAGCAAAACGTTTGACACATGTCAGCCTGTGCAGACTGCGCAGGCTGATCTTGGTCGATACTCTTTGCCGATGCATTAAACCCCTTTTATCAAAGCATGACTCAAATATATGAGCCACGCTCTGTGAAAAGGGAGCTTAATGCATCTGCGAAAAGTATCGAACCTGGGCCGAAACTTTTCGCTTTTGGTCAATTTTCTATATGTCCACTCTTCCTCATGATTAGGTCGGTTGTTTAAAAAAGTGGCTATTATGGATCTATAATTATGTGATGGCTTGATAGGTATAATGTATCGCGGAGATGCATTAAGCCCCCTTTTTGCAAGAGCATGGCGCATATCTGAAAATGCCCCCTTGATGGTTCAGTCTCTTATCCCAATGCATCGGTAAATTGTGGAAAATTCTAAAGGTCACAAAGTGAACAGGTACACTGGCCGCCGTGATGTATATGAAAACATGTTAAATATTACCAAAAACAGTTGTGATGTTTTACCAAACTAGTTCCCGTTTACTGAATGACTTTGAGGAAAGACGCTTTTGAAAAAACTGGGGGAAAAAGAGAAAATTGTGGCAACTAGCACTTACTCAGTATTTCCTTTCCAACAATGTTTCCAAAACCATTCAAAGACAAATTTAATCATTTGAGTCACAGTGAATTTGTCGTCTACAGATGCGTTCAGCTCGGACAAGTCTAAAATTTGATTGTCTGGTAAAGGAGTTAAACCAGTCACTTAAATTCAGAGGCAAGTACATGTAAATGAATATAAGCCATGCTCTGCGAAAAGGGGGCTTAATGCATCTGCGAAAAGTATCGATCCAGGTCAGCCTGCGCATTCCGCGGAGGCTGACCTCGGCTGAAAGTTTTCGCTATTGGCCAATTTTCTGCATGACAAAGGACCAGTCTACCTCATGATTCAGTCGGTTGTTAGACAAAGTGGATTTTATGGATCCATAATAACGTAATGTCTTGCTTGGTGCAACGCATCACGGAGATGCATTAAAGCCCCCTTTTCACAGAGCATGGCCCATATGTATATGATGCCAAAGTTCAGAATCTTTGTCTCTCTGAAATTTAGAAACGTCTTCAGAAATCAGACTAAGAATTTAGTTTAGAATGGTCGGTTGATATGGCTCAGGTCAACAACTGAACCAAATCAGTGTAAAATTGAAAATATGATTTTATAATAATTGGCGTGCAACACACGAAAAGGGGTCTTCGGACATATGCGTAAAAGTGTGTCGTACCAGATCAGCCTGTGCAGTCTATGACTAAACTTAGACGACGCTTCCAGTTTTTGAGCGATTTTCTGTTTCACGAAAGTCTACTGTCTGAAAAAAATCTTATGCAGTCGTTAAGTGCCGTCTCCGATTAGCCTGCGCGGACTGCGCAGGCTAATCCGAGACGAAACTTTACGCAAATGTCCGAAGGTCTCATTTCGCATGTTGCGGGCCATATAATAGTGCTTGATGGCGACGGAAATGGGAAAATATTTTTGTCAGCAGTAGTTTTCGATACAATGCTCCGAGTGGCAGGAGTTTTCGATACTTACTTGCTATGAAGACCAAACCTGGCACTGCCGGGGGCAGTAACGTGAGCGATCAGCTTCATCGTCTTGGCGTCAATGATAGTCAAAAAGGCTGGCCAAAAAAGAAATCCAAAAATGTTTATCGACAGAATGTAGACAGTGTCTTTACTGTCATATAAACGAAAATTAAAATGTAGAAAGACAGGAAGGAAGAAAGCTAAGACAGAATAAAGAATGAAAAAGAAATAATAAAAGAAAGAAAGCACAAGAGGGAGAGAGAGGGAGAGAGACGGGGGGGGGGGGGAGGAGAGAAATAAAAGACAGAAAAAAATAAATAAACAAAACAAAGTAACAAAAAAAAAACCCGACAAGTTTTAGAGCGCTGAGGAAGTGAACCCATTTGATCACCGTCCTGAAACATAGATGTATTTACTTATGTTTGTTGGAAAAGCAAACCTTGGCTTTGAAAGAGTTTAGTTTTATGGATAGGTCTGGTCGAGGGACATTGAAGAAGTGTGAATAGATATACTGGCTGCCATGGTATAACCTTCATACTGATGAAAACGGTGTTAAACAACAAACAATAAACGGTACCTTTATCTAAGTTTCCATCCACGCCCTGTGAGAGTATCACGCCGTCATCCTCACCTGTCGGGTTTGGGCGCGGCACAAACTGGGGCTCTTGAGGAAACAGACCTTTGTCAAAGATATACTCGGTCTCGAACCCAGTGTCTACATTAAGCTGAAAAATAGGAGAATGTAGTCTAACGGAAACGTCCAGGGTGACAATTAAGAAAGTTACAGAATTTGTGATTGGGTAATCTATTTGATTTAGCCAATGAGATTTTGCACTCCCTTTTTTATTTAACATAACTCTTTACCAGACAACAAAACATTATATTTGCCTAAATTGAAACGAGGGTGAAATTAAACCTTTTTTTCTTTGAAGGGTAGAAAACATTTTGGGAAAAGGAGAAAATGCTGGTTACCAGCATTTTCTCCTTCAGCCATGTGTGCAAAAGCTTTCTTTCTAAGAGTCGTTAAAAACTAACTGATAGTTTGGTAAAGAGACAAGAAAGCTCGCTCCCTCTCTCTCTCTCTCTCTCTCTCTAATGAAAGAACGAACGAACCATCGATCGAGCAAACGAAGGAACAAACAAACAAACAAACAAACAAAGGACTGATCAACTTGACTAGTATAACTCATACCTTTGTAATGGCATTTTGCTTTGACTTGATAAAGTTCTTCGTCATATAGGCATACGTATACCTTTTCCCGTTGTAAGCATAATTAATGTTAGACATCTCAAAGGCTGTAGGTGGACCTTTGCGCAAGTTTAGAAAAGAAGCTGTCCAATCACGTGTGTCTATTGTGATCCTTTTTACCTCTGTTGTGTACTTGTCGTCCTATTTATAGAAAAGAGACCGATCGTGAAAAGGGCCACAAAAAGGGTCAGCTGTTAACGAATTCTACGAGGGGTGTTCAGTAATTAATGAAAACACACCTGTATATCATTAACCCTTACAGATATTTGAACGAAATTTTAGCAAAACAAAAATGAAGATCTCTGCTTTATTTTTGGCACCAAACGTTATCATGACGTTCTGACGTCGTGCAATGATGACGTCATCAAAACATGATGTCACTTCCTGTTTAGTTCAAAATGGACGTCAGCAGAGAACACCAAAGGTTTTACATCTTCACAAGGCTGCAACTTGGAGATGAGTTAAAGCAAATTCATGAAGATTTGCATACGGTATATAAGGAGTTAGCTGTATCTTATAACACCTGTTCCAGGTGGGTGAGAGAATTTAAAGATGGAAGAAAGCTTATTGCAGACAAACCAAGGTCAGGAGCACCTAAATTCAAGGTGAACGAAACTTTGATCATAAATGTTAAAAATCAAGTAGACAATGACCCCAATGTTTCGGTGCGGGAGATTAGTTCAGACTTAGATGTGTCCATAGGTATGATCCATAAAGTGCTGCATGAAGAACTAGGGCTGCGAAAGATTTCCGCGCGATGGGTACCTCATGTGCTGACTCCCGAACAGAAGAAGAATAGGGTTTCTTGTGCAAGGCAACTTTTAGACATGTTCGAACCCAACGGCCCAAAAAGGATATCTGACATAGTCACGGGAGATGAAACTTGGATATACTTCTATGGGATCCCAAACAAACGTTCTAACATGATGTGGCTGACAAAAGATGAACCCAGACCTGTGGTCTGTAAACCAGGTTTTCAGAGTCGGAAGAGGCTTTTCACAATTTTTTTCAACCATGAAGGACCTGTAGCTGTAGATGTTCTACCAGAAAAAGCAACCATGACTGGGCGATACTACAGAGACACTGTACTTCCTCAGGTGGTTTCTGAGTTGAATGACCGTCGTCCCATCACAGGAACATCGAGAATCATGATTTTGCATGACAATGCGAGTGCCCATAAAACAGCAGCTGTAAACCAGTATCTGTTAGAGAACAAAATTTCTACACTCCCCCATTCTGCCTACAGTCCTGACTTGGCCCCATGTGACTTTTGGTTGTTTCCTAAACTGAAGGAGATCTTGGCAGGAAACAAGTATACACGTGTCCAAGACCTCTCTAAAGCCGTAAATGCAGAGTTACGGGGTATACCTAAAGAAGAGTACCGAGCAGCATTTGATAGATGGCGCAGGAGGCTGCAACTGTGCATAGAGAGAGAAGGAGAGTACTTTGAGGGACTGTAGAAAAATAAATGAAATCGAATGACGGACACCCGAGATATGCAGCTGTTTTCATTATTTAATGAACGCCCCTCGTAAAATGGTCCTTTCTTGACCAGAGCTAGGTTTGTGGTTAACCTTTATCCTGTTAAATAAGTTAAATAAAACTTTCAAGCCGATAGTAAAAACCTGAATAATGCTACTTCAGACTTATTTCTCGGAGAAAAATATCTCCTTATCAGACTGTGTAGATCCAAGATCAGACTGCACGTTCTGTGCAGTCTGATCTTGATCTACACTGTCTGCAAAAGGTCAGTAAGTCGCGCTTAGCAGCCTATGGGTTAAACGTATGTTGACGGCGTTCATTAGAATTCCTTCTTATTCTTCTGAGTGAAAAAAAAAATACACAAGCCACGCTCTGGCAAAAGGGGATTTAATGCATCTCCGTGATGCATTAATACTAAGTAAGTTAGCACATGATTACAGATCCATAAAATCCACTTTGTCCAACAACCGGCTAATTCCATACAATCCACTTTGTCCAACAACCGGCTAATTCCATAAAATCCACTTTGTCCAACAACCGGCTAATTCCATAAAATCCACTTTGTCCAACAACCGGCTAATTCCATAAAATACACTTTGTCCAACAACCGGCTGAATCCTGAGGTTGAAAGGTCCCTGGACATACAGAAATTTTACCAAATTACCAAAAGCAAACAAAATTTTGACCTCGGTCAGCCGGCGCTCATTGCGATATCGATATTTTTTTGCAGATACATTGAAACCCCCCACCCCACCTTTCACAGAGTATGACTCATATGCACCATGCTCTGGCAAATGGGGGCTTAATGCGTCTCCGTGATGCAATATACCAAGCAAGTCATCACATAGTTATGGATCCATAAAATTCATTTTGTCAAACAACCGACTGAATCATGGGGCAGAATTATCCCTTGACGAGCAGAAATTTTAAAGATAGCGAAAAGTTTCGGTTCATGTCAGCCTGCGCGGATTGCGCAGGCTGACATGGGTCGATACTTTTCGCGAATGCATTAAGCCCCCTTTTCACAGAGTATGCCTCGTATAGTTTGAATCAGCTGAAAATTCTCGCTTATAGCAATTTCAATAAATTTTCTAAATTGTAAGGAACGCATTTTTTTTATACCCATTGTGTTGTTACTGAAGGAACAAGGAAATAGAGGAAAACTCATACCAATCACTCTATCAACAAAGGAGGGAGATAACTTAAACGCATAATGCATTCGGCATATCTCGGCTGTATCACGTAGCTCGATATGCACCTACACGCTACATTTCGCACGTCTCCGGAAGTACACCGTTTTACCGTTATTGAAATTGTAAAGCTCCTCTTAAAAAAGAAAACATGAGCCAGTTTTCTATCGTTATCTTTCTAAGAATATTTCAGTCGGCAACCAGTTTGTACATTCAGTTTTTAGCGTGGTTTATCAATTTCCGGTTGGGAGCTTTCATCAACAGATCGATAGATGTGAATAACTTCATGTCGTTGCTAAGCGATTTACAGGGGCGTCTCCATGTTTAAGATCATGTGATTGGTAGTTCAAATGGAAGCCTCCTTTATGCGGACGAGGTTAGAGGTAGGCAGGAAATCGGCCGAGTTGTGACGAGTGACGCATTATGGCGTAAGCAAAAGAAGGGAAATAACTCTTACACTCGCAAGGCTGTTGACGTAGGTGTATTTTGTGTAGATTCCAGCGTCCTCGTATATCAACATGTCCATGTGTATGTAGTGTCCATCTTCATATGAACCAAGCTGAAATTACCTGGAGACGGTTAAGTTGTGACCTTCACAATAAAAAGAGCTAAAGAAATGATGGGAAAAATGGCCTGAGAGAGAAACCTAGAAGATGAAAGAAAGAAAGATGAATAGACTTTCACAAATTCAGAGAGCTAAAAGAACTGATGAAAGAAAATGACCAGAGAGATAGACAAAGAAAGAAAGAAAGAAAGACGGATGGATGGAGACCATCAAGAATAAAGAGAGCCAAAAATGTTGAGAGAAAATAACCAGAGAGAGAGAGACAGAGAGAAAGAAAGAAAGAACGTTTGCGTGGCGGAAGCTCAGTGTCAGTGAGACAAGTCATCCAAAGGTAACGAGTTTGAACCCCGATTCAGCAAAAATTCTTTTCCTAGGACAGAAGAAAGTCTATGCAACAGGATTTATTCCTCTTTCATCGCTGTAGCCAGAGATTTGAAAAGAGGGTGGTGCGTACAACTGGTAACCTCTGTACTAGAAGACAACATTTTAGAATGCCTAAAATTGAAAGTTTTTAAAGATTTACTGTTAAAACGTGGCTTAACTGATAGGAATTGTCTTTGGAAGGTTAGAAAATATTGTAGGAAAAGAAGAACATTCCAGTTACCAGCATTTCCTCCTTTTCCCACAATGTTTTCAAAAGATGGCACGCATGAATAGGTGCTCTGGCTACCGTTACATAACTGATATAAAGGCCTGCTATCGTCTAACGGTGTGAAACACCAAACAAAAGAGCAAAACTTAGAGCCAAACCTGATGTGTAGCGAAAAATGGCGGAGTCTTTATACTAGCCATGAAAACACCGTCAGATTTTCGCATAACGAGGAGGCGCGAGTAGCCATCTTTCTCATAGGTAAAGAACTGTGAAAAAAAGGGCTTTGTGTTGTCGTAATGGGCTGAAAAGTAAAAAAAGTAACATTCTGTAAGTCTAGCTTAATACCGAGCCCGTTAGCTCAGCCGCTAACATGTCTGGCTTAAAAACCAGGGGGTCGCTGGTCCAAAACCCGCAGGCTCAGCCAATTTCTTTCCGACAATTGATGAGTCATTGCGATAGGGTTCTCATCGCTGATCATTGTTTCAACGACGGAAAGCAGCCAGCTGCTTAGGAAGAATATTTCGCCAGGTACTGGTGAAAGATATTCAAAGAAAGCATGGTCAGGTGCACTGGCCACCACGATGTTGCTGAAATAATGTTGAAAACGGCGTTACATACCATACAAAGTCTGCCAAACGACCTGTTTTTAACGAATTTGAGGGGTAAAAAAAGCCTTTCGTAAAACAGTGGGTAAAGTAAAAAATGCTAATGACCTTTACTTGCTCCTTTTTCCACATTTTTTTTCTACTCTTCCAAATACAACTCACATTAGTGGAGCCATACTCGAGTTGTCGTCCGCAAATTCTGTCAATGTGGACATGTCTAAAATTTTCTTGTCTAGAGTTAAAGCAATCTACGAACCGATGTTCAGGGTCTGCATTCACCAACCGTTCTAAACTGCATTCTTAGTCTTATTCTAGAGTTAGAAAGTGACGCAACTTCTGACTGGCTAAACCATTTGAGACATACTGTTGGAAAAAGGGGGTTTAACCCTTTCCCAAACAAGCCCTGGTTTTCACGTGTCTGCAGTACAAGTCTTTTGAAAACACTGTGGGAAAAGGAGAAATTGCTCGTAACGAGCAATTTCTCCTTTTCCCACAGTGTTTTCTACCCTTTTTGAGACCTTTCTGCCATTTTCATCCAATTTAAAATTGTCGTCTGCAAACTCTTTCAATTTGGACTAGTCAAAAATTTGTCGTTTTGGGAAAGGGTTAATGTATCACCGTGCTACATTATACCAAGCTAGTCATCACATAATTATGGATTCATTAAAACCCATTTATTGCAACAGTCGACTGGATCTAGAGGTTGAAAGGTCCTTTGGCATGCAGAAAATTTACAAATAGCAAAAAGTTTCGAACCGGGTCAGCCTTGAGCAGACTGCGCAGGCTGACATTGGTAGATACTTTTGTGAAGATGCTTTAAGTCCCCCTTTCGCAAAGCATGGTCCATTTGGTTTAGCCAATCAGAAACTTTGTTACGTTCAAATTTGAAAAAAACAAAAAACCCTAAGAATTAGATGATGGCCAGAGAATGGTTGGTGAGAACGGGGCCCGGCAACATTTTTGTATCACTTCAAACGTCATTGATAAAGCTTCAACCCTTTACCGAACGTTCCTGTAATTTTTCTACACTAAGGAAGGTTTAACCCGTCACCAAAATTTGCGTGCAACACGAAAAGGGGCCTTTGGACATTATGCGTAAAAGTGTGTCGTCCCAAATCACCCTGTGCATTCTGTGACTACTGTATGATAAAAAAAAATCTAATGTGGTCGTAAACTGCGCTGGCTAATCCGGGACGACATTTTAGCAATTGTTCGAAGGTCTAATTTCACATGTTGCGGGCCATTTAATAGTACCGAGTTTTAACGACCTTGATGAATACGGCTTTTGAATGTGTTGTGAGACAAAGAGAACATGCTGGTATCCAGCTTTTTTTACAATTTCCAACAGAGTTTTCTGTTCTATCAAAGACAAATCCAATCATCTGAGTCATGTTTAATTTGTCGTCTGTCACTGCCTTCAATTAGAACAAATCTAATCGTCTGTCACTGCCTTCAATTTGAACAAATCTAATCGTCTGTCATAGCTTTCAATTTGAACAAATCTAATCGTCTGTCACTGCTTTCAATTTGAACAAATCTAATCGTCTGTCAATGCTTTCAATTTGAACAAATCTAATCGTCCGTTACTGCTTTCAATTTGAACAAATCTAATTGTCTGTCACTGTTTCAATTTGAACAAATCTAATCGTCTGTCACTGCTTTCAATTTGAACAAATCTAATCGTCTGTTACTGCTTTAACAAAACTAATCGTCTGTCACTGCTTTCAATTTGAACAAATCTAATCGTCCGTCACAGCTTTCAATTTGAACAAATCTAATCGTCTCTTACTGCTTTCAATTTGAACAAATCTAATTGTCTGTCACTGCTTTCAATTTGAACAAGTCTAATCGTCTGTCACAGCTTTCAATTTGAACAAATCTAATCGTCTGTCACAGCTTTCAATTTGAACAAATCTAATCTTCTGTCACTGCTTTCAATTTGAACAAATCTAATCGTCTGTCACAGCTTTCAATTCCAATAAATCTAATCGTCTGTCACAGCTTTCAATTTGAACAAATCTAATCGTCTGTCACTGCTTTTAATTTGAACAAATCCAATCGTCTGTCACTGCTTTCAATTTGAACAAATCTAATCGTCTGTCACAGCTTTCAGTTTCAATAAATCTAATCGTCTGTCACAGCTTTCAATTTGAACAAATTTAATCGTCTATCACAGCTTTCAATTTGAAAATTGCTTGAACAAATCTGAAATAAGGTCAAAGAGTTAAAAAATGGGGGGGGGGTCAAAGGTGGAAATGCTTAAAACCTGGATTTTCACCTTTTGTCACAATTTTTCTGTACCCTTTTAAACTCATATTCCCTTATTTAAATTACATTTTGTATGTCGTCTGCGAGTGGGTTCAAAATGGAATGGATAAGTCTAAAATTTTCTGTCCGGTAAGGACTTAACTATCGGACTATCGAATAAACCAGACCAGTAACATGAGTCATTTTCAGGAACCACTTTGAACTCAATTCTGACGATAAATTTCAAATCATGACATCTGGCCGAGATGTTTTGTAGAAATTATGGGCTTTTTGAAATCTGTGCGCTCACCGTAAAGAGCCCATATATTCTTCAGCAATTTAATAGAAACTTACTGTTGACCCCGGATTCATGCAGTATGCAAGTTTTTTTTTTTAGCGTACTGGTGTATATAATATATGACCTCTATTTGTACTTCTGGTTGCATTCGAAATGGCGGACTTCTTGAAGATTGAGTGCTCCCCTTAACTCTTTACCATACAACAAAATTTCAGTCTAGACCAAATTGAAAGCATAAGTAGACGTCAGATTAAATGTGGCTCAAATGATGGAATTTGTGTCTGAAAGAGTAAAAAAAACATTGTGGGAAAAGGAGAAATTGCTGGCTACCAGCATTTTCTCCTTTTGCCACAATGCTTTCAAAAGTTTCATTCTGCAAGGTCGTTAAAACTCGGGATTGTTTGGTAAAGGGTTAATGAGCTAAAATAGCCATTTAGAAACCTACTGTAGACCCACGGGTGATGCTTTCAAGCTGTTTTCGGCAGCTATACGTAAGGCTCCATTGACGTGAACATTTCACCAGAGACAAAATTTTAGTCCAATTTAAAAGCCTATGCGGACAACAACTAGAATATGGTTTAAGTGTTGGATTTCGTTTATGAAAGCGTAGAAAACTTGATGGGGAAAGGAGACAATGCTTCCTCTTGCTCCTTTTCCAACAGCGTTTCGAAAAGCCTTCTTTAAATGGGTCATTGAAAAACACGGGGTTGCTCGACAGAGAATTTCAAGGCAACGGTGTGAATATATCCAACTTCAGTTAGTTCCGTTAACGAAAAATGACTTCTTGAACACTAGATGGTTTCCAATTTGAGCCAATTCGACAACAGTTACATAGAAATCAGCCATGCTCTATGAAAAGCGGGCTTAATGCATCTGCAAAAATTACCGACCCATCTCAGCCTGCGCAGTCCACGAAGCCTGAGTTGAATCGATACTTTTTGCTATTTGTAAATTTTCTGCCTGTCAAAGGGCGATTCTATCTCCAGATCCAGTCGATTATAAGACAAAAGTGATTATATGGACCGCAACATGCGAAATGAGACCTTCGGACATTTGCGTAAAGTGTCGTCCCGGATTAGCCTGCGCAGTCCGCGCAGGCTAATCCGAGACGACACTTTACGACTACATAAGACTTTTTCATACTGTAGACTTTCGTGAAACAGAAAATCGCACAAAAACAAAACGGGAAGTGTCGTCTCGGATTAGTCACAGACTGCACAGGCTGATCTGGGGCGACACACTTTTATGCATATATCCGAAGGCCCCTTTTCCTGTGTTGCACGCCAATTATCGATCCATAATTATGTGACGACTTGATGCATCACGGAGATGCATTGTGCCCTCTTTTGCCAGAGCGCAAATCAAATAAAACTTACTGTAGGCACACGGGTCGTGCATGTAAGCTGTTTCCGGTAGAATTACGTAGTTCTCCGTCATTGCGAAGGAGTGAAGATATCCGAATCGCGACTCGTAATTAGGATAAGCTGAAAATGGCGGGCGTCTTGAACACTGAGTTATGTCTGCTGCTTGAAAGTGGTACTCTCCCACCACGTGACGTACTTTGTCAGCTCCAACTTTGTAAATAACTCTCCTATGTGAAAGATTTATATGGCAGAATAGAGGAAAATGCGAGAAAAGAAAACAAATCTTGTTGCCACAAGATGATAACCTGTGGCCACGACTTAACCCTTTACCACACAACCCCGAGTCTTAATTACCCTGAAGAAGAAGAGTGTTTAAAACAGTGTTGGGAAGGAAGAAGATGCTGATAATCAGAATTTTCTCCTTTTTCCAGAATGTTTTTTATCCATTCAAAGGTGTTTCCAGTCATCTGATTCACATCAAATTTGTCATCTGCAAATCCCTTGAATTCGGACAAGTCTAATTTTGTTGTATGGTAAAGAGCTAATTTTTTCATGGCTGAGACTGAATATCTTGTGGCCATCGAATATTTATCCCGGGTCTGTATTCACCAGCCCTTCTTATTTTATTTTTAGTCTAATTTTAGGTTGAGAAAGTAACACAACTTCTGACTGGATAAACCTTTTGGTTTAGCAAATCAGAATTTGTACAACTTTCAAATTTAGGATCAGACTAGGAATGGTTGGAGAATACGAACTCCGTCCTCTGCAAAATCTCAGACCTCGAGCTCTGGCATGTACGTTTAACAAACGTACTCTGTGGCACTAACAAATCTTTCGTACTATGATTGTTTTCAATTTTTTTCCAGGGGGTGGGGTAGAAGATGCGCCAGCAACCTGTGGCAAATTTTAATGTAAACAAGTTGGCTTCTTTGAAAAAGAAGCCAGGAGAGGTCAGCACCAAATTTTTCAAATATATTATTGGCTTTTAATTTCAATATTCTATATTTGTACATGTAAAAAAACAAGTAAGGCATTATATAATTGCCGCTGCGAAGAAACCTTAGCATTACATGACAGACACGTGACCTTCCCGCGTTTTCAAGTCGCGTGATCTTTTCCCGCGGTGTTCTCTTTTTTAACGATTTTCCCCCGCTTCGCTTTATTTGTTTAATGAAAAATTACAACTATTCGAGAGATCCTCTGCAATCAAATTTATATAACAATTCTTTTTTTTTTTTGAATCGTCACATAAATACAAGCCACGTCTATTTCCTATTTCAGATTTTTGATTTCGGGTTATTTATAAAACCATGACGAAACAGACTGTGTATCATTACAATGTCGTAAAAAAGGACATGGATTTAGACAGCAATTACTGAGGCAGTCTGCCTTTTAAGCTCACCACTCACCACTGTTAGAGAGGTCTGATGAAAACAGAGCTAGCTGTGCCGCTGTTTAACGCTCGTGCCCTAAGCCTAAATATAGCAACAGCGTTACTTGTACACGCTGAATTTTCAACATGAAATCTGTGATAGTGTCTATAAAATGACTTACAAAAGGACACGATCTATAAAACAAGCTGAAACTGACATACAAAATTTGATTTGCCGTTACGTCACGTGGGTTTTTATGTCAAGATACAGACGATATGGCCTGCAACATGCGAAATGTGAACTTCTGACATTTGCGTAAACTGTCGTCTCGGAGTCGCAGTCTGCGCAGGCTAATCCGAGACGGTACTTGACGCATACTTCATTTTTTTTTTCATACGATAAGCCTTCGTGAAACACAAAATCGCACAAAAACTGGAAGTGTCGTCTCAGATTAGTCACAGACTGCACAGGCTGATCTGGAACGACACACTTTTTACGCATATGTCCGAAGGCCCTTACCAAGGGCGAAACACAAATATACTGTCATAAATTTACGCCACACGTACCAGATTTTCAAGTTAGGCATCGAACTCATATCCGCAGCACTGAATACGCTCCAAACTGTTCCGTCCTTTTCCGTGTGTTCGTGAGCAGGATTGTTTATGAACATGACCGTCTTGTCGTAACCCAGGTTATCATCTTTGTATTCTATATGCCCTTTCTGCTTTACACTGTGCGGATCAACAACCACCCCGACTGGCATCTCTGTCATCGCCACCACCTGGTTTCCAACCTTCCACCAGCTCACGTTTGGCACTTCTACAACCTTTGTTTCCCCAGTCATATTTTTCTCCCACTTTTTGAATTGGTCTTTGTTCTAAATGACAGTGAATAAAATCAACTCGTTACAAAACAATTGCTTTACAGCCATGGAGGAAATTGCTTGCGGAATACATTGTAACAAATTTAAAGACCTTTGTTCATTCTCTTCCGGACAACTACAAGAACATAATTATTATATCAAAAGACCTTGGATAAATGACCAAATGAAGCCTGTCCTTTGCAACCCTTTTCAATGGTACGAACCGCATGGGAAGTTTATCTGAAGATTAATGATGCAGGTCAGCTTATCCTGGTCAACAATAAGGACAGGGTAGATCTAAAGATTCGGGACAAAATGATAAAATCAAGCATGCCCTTTGCAACATTACGTTTTGTATTAAGAGTGTAAATCTAAAGATCACGGTCATAGGTCAGTTGGACAGGTATTCACCAACTGTTAGACTCTGGACAAATGACAAACTACAAATGTCACAGGATTCAATTTACACGGGTTAATTATATACGGATTCAAATCCGCTTGATGACGTCATATCTGATCTCATAGACAAGGACTGAGTTAACGATTGCAAAACCACCAACCCGTTATTCAACCGCCAAGAAGTGCACCTTTATTCTAAGTTTAACCGTACTGTTTCTTTACTCCTGCAAAGCAAATATTTAGATGTATTTATCACTTTGTAGGTAAAAAATTTTGATTGACGACAAGGATAAATAATTTAGTAATGCTCTGTGAAAGGGGGCTTACTGCATCTGCAAAAAGTAGCGCAGTCCGCGCAGGCTGAACTTTTTCATATCGGTCAATTTTCTGCATGTCCAAGGACCATTCTACCTCGGGATTCAGCCAGTTGTTAGATAGATTGTATATCATGGATCCATAATTATGTGATGACTTGCTTGGTGTAATGCATCACGGAGATGCATTAAGCCCCTTCTGCCAGAGCATGACTCATGTCTAAATAGGCCCCTTAGAGTCGCGTGGATGGGAAATACTTTACATACCTTTTTACTGTAAACGGTCCAATGAAAGACGCTAGATTTGTTCATATCCCGGCCGTAGATGTTGTATATGTCGTTGACCACGGCATCGTAAAATCTGTAACAATAAATTGTTTGTTTGTTTGTTTGTTTGTTTGTTTGTTTGTTTGTTTGTTTGCTTGCTTGTTTGTTTTTTGCTTGTTTTTTGCTTGTTTTGTGTTTAATTCATTACGAAGCGACAATTCTTTGTAAACCGCTCAACTTGAAAGTATTTGCAAGACAAGACAAGACAAGACAAATCTTTTATTCTCCCATGTATACAAATCATACAAAAAGGGGAAATGACGAATACCAAGCAAAGTTAAAACAAGATTTCCGGTATATTCAGTGGTTTTATAACTATCTGATATCTTTTTAGAGTAAACCATTTCCGATTAACCCCTTCCCAAACGACAAATTTTGGACCAGACCAAATTGAAAGCACTTTGCAGATGACAAATCAACAGTTGCCAAAAAGATGACCCTTCTATATGATAGGGTAGAAAACATTGTGGGGAAAGGAGAAAACGCTGGTTACCAGCATTCTCTCCTTTTTCCACAATGCCCTCGAAAGGCTTCTATATCTGACCCGTAAAAACCAGAGATTGTTCGGGAAAGGGTCAAATAGCCCAAATCTCTTTTTGTTGAAGTGCAAGGGTTAGTGGGTGGGGGTCCACACTTTGTGTATTTGGCCAATTATCTGAGCCAATCGTAGTTACGTAGCCCCTTTCCAAACGACAAAATATTTAGCTAGACCAAATTGTAAGAATCTACAGACGACAGGTTAAATTGGATGTAAGAAAAACAATCATCTCGGTCATTGACAAAGTAGAAAGCATTTTGAGAATGGGCGAAGATGCCGGTCATCAGCATCCTCTCCCATTTCCACAATGTTTAAAAAGGCCAATTTCCCTGTAGCAAGTGCATATTGCTTATATATATCAAAATAGTTCAAGAAGATAAGACCGAAGGCAAAATAAGACCGAAGGCAAAATAGGAAAGTTGATAAACGTAGAAAGCATTTTGAGAATGGGCGAAGATGCTGGCTACCAGCATTCTCTCCCCTTTTCACAATGTTTCAAAAGGCCTATTTCCCTGAGGCAAGGATATATTGCTTATATGTACATATCAAAATTGTTCAAAAGAATAAGACCATAGACAAAGTATGAGAATTGATAAAAGTAGAAAACATATTTTGAGAATGGGCGAAGATGCTAGCTGACTACCAACATCCTCTCCCCTGTCCACAATGTTTCAAAAGGCCTATTTTCCTGAAGCAAAAGTATATTGTTTATACGTATCAAAATTGCTCAAGAGAATGAGACCGAAGGCAAAAAGTGAAAATAAATAAAGTTGAAAGCATTGTGAGAATGGGGGAAGACGCTAGTTACCAGCATCCTCTCCCCTTTCCACAATGTTTCAAAAGGCTCATTTCCCTGTAACAAGAGTATATTGCTTATACATATCAAAATTGTTCAAGAGAATAAGACCGAAGGCAAAAGATGAAGATAGATAAAGTTGGAAGCATTGTGAGAATGGGGGAAGACGCTGGTTACCAGCTTACTCTCCCCCTTCCACAATGCTTCAAAAGGCTTATTTCCCTGTATCAAGAGTATATTGCTTATACATATCAAAATTGTTCAAGAAAATAAGACCGAAGGCAAAAGATGAAAATTGATAAAGTTGAAAGCATTGTGAGAATGGGGGAAGATGCTGGCCACCAGCATTCTCTCCCCCTCCCACAATGTTTCAAAAGGCCTATTTTCTTGTTGCAAGAATAAATTGCTTATACATATCAAAATTATTCTAGAGAATAAGACCGAAGGCAATAGATGAAAGCTGAAAGCTGAGGGCACTGGCGAGACTAAAAGTTTCGAAGAATGGAACGAATGACTTGACATACCTTTACTAATGTCTTTCTACATTCAGAATTAATTAGTCTTGCAAAAAAAGTATCTTGATTTTGGCGAGTTATTGTTATACATTTAGATCGAATTTCAGCAAAGTATGTACATTCAAGCAGGTAATGTTTCTCAGATCCAACTTTGTCAAGAGAACATAATTCACATTTACGATTTTCGAAAGTAGTTCCATCATAACGACCCGTTTCAATGGGCAATCGATGATTAGCAGTACGGTATCTAAAAAGTATTAAATAATCTTGTTTTGGTAGGATTTTAAAATAGTTTTCTAACTGGAAATTTCCCTTAAAAGACATATAGACTTTCGATTTATTGGACAATTCTAACTGGGAATGCCAGTCTTGTTTGAACTGGTCTATAAGTATAGCTTTAATTTGTTTATTGACTGATGTTTGATTTAAGAGTGGCTGAAATAGCCATATATCATTTCTTCCACATTGTCCAAGTATTTCCTTAATTTTATTTATCCATTTATAGTTTATATTTTGGTTAAGCATGTATCTATAAATTTTCATGGATAATTCATGCTCTTTGCCCATTATTAATTTATTCCAGAAAGAGACCATGCGGGTTTTGATAATGATTTCTAATGGGTAACGGCCCAATTCTCCATAAAGCATATATAGTGGGGTACTTTTACGGGCTCCTGTAAGTTTCCGAAGAAATTCTTTGTGTACATTTTCTATCATATTTATGTTTTCAAATCCAAATATTTCTGAACCATAGGTAAGTATGGGAGTAACAGTATGATCAAATAATTTCAGGGCAAGATCAACAGGTAAGTATGCATTGTTTATTTTGTGAAAAATGGAGTACATGGCCTTTTTGGCTTGTTCAACAAGGTGTTTGCGAGCTTGTAAAAAGGAACCATTGCTAGTGAATATGACGCCTAAGTATTTATACTTCGATATGATTGCGATGGGGTTTACACCAATTTTAAACTCGAAATTTTGCGTATTTCTAGCCCCAAATACGATTACTTTTGTTTTTGATAAATTAACTTTAAGTTTCCAATTAACACAGTATTGCTGGAAGGAGTTAAGACAGTTTTGAAAATCAATTGCGTTGTCAGAAATAATAATTGTGTCATCAGCATAGAGAAGAATAAGCAGTTTAAGCCAATGAGTTTCATCGATTGTATCATTCAACTCTACACCAATAGCACTGTCGTTTAGGAGATGATCCTGTAAATCATTCAGGTAAATAGAGAAAAGAATAGGAGATAAATTCTCGCCCTGTCTGACACCAATTTCAGATCGGAAGAAGTCCGATAAAGCTCCATCGTGCTTAACACATGATTTTATATTCTGATACATATTATAAATAACCCGAAAAATTTTGCCATCTATTACGGCAAGAACTTTTTGCCAGAGACCGTAACGCCATACTTTATCGAATGCTTGATTAAAATCTATGAATGCACAAAACATTTTTTTCTTTTTCTTTTTTAAAATTTCTATTAGAGAATGCAGAGTAAATATATGATCACAGCATGAGTATCCTTTCCGAAATCCAGCTTGATTTTCATTTAAAAAGTTATTCGCATCGCTGAAGTTTGTAATCCTATGGTTTAATACTGAAGTAAAAAGTTTGCCCAATCAACTTAAAATGGTAATGGGTCGATAATTACTTGCATCTGTGGGACTACCCTTGTTTTTATAGACTGGTATGATATAACCCTCTAACCAAGAACGCGGTAAAATTCCTGTTTCTAGTATGATATTAAATAATTTGATATATATTGGTGTTAATACTGACTTCGTAGTTTTGATATATTCATTAATAATATTGTCGGATGGGCTAGGTGACTTGGAGTTGTTAAGGTTGTCTATACATTTATTAATTTCCTCTTCGGTAAAATCTAAATTTAGATTATTATTGCCGTTAATTGGCAAATTAGACATATCTATCTCTTCATATGAGTCACTTGTGTTCGTAGACTTAAAATAATCATAAAAGGTGTCGATATTCGGAGAATCTATTTTTTGTTTTTTCTGCGTTATTCCATTCAGAAATCTCCAGTATTGTTTCGGTGATTTTGTGCTCATACTTCTTAATTTATTTGCAAATTTATATCTATATTCTTTAATGTAATAATTCATTATTCTCTTATATTGTTTACTTGAATTTTTTAAATTAACTTTATTTGTATATGTTTTATTTTTTTGCGTACGTTGACTTCGCTCTGTGATAATTATCTCGCGATCGTTTACATTTTGACCCAAACCAGGGTTTGTTTGTAGAATTTGGATAATTTGTTGTTTGCCTCGAATTTGCTGAAAATGCAGACTGAGCCGCTTTTTGGAAGAGATTTTGTAATGAATATGTTATATTGTCTATTGTAGATCCAGAATGTGGATAAGTATTAAGTTGAAGCTCAATAGAACTAATAATTGACTCATCAATATTTGATACAAAAGAAGGTATTTGACTATTGTTCCATGGCGGTCGCATATTATCTGAGATACGTTGTTCATTTTGTTCAGTATACATAGTAACGTTTCTTTTTAATTTCAATGACCATTGTAATGCATTATGTCCATCTGAATATAGCGGGTCCGTCTCATAAATGTCAAAAGTATGAAGAGAATCTAGGCGGTTTATAGAAGCAATAACATAATCGATAACAGATATATCGCGAAATGTGAAGTTTCCAACTTCTTTATCTGAGCCGCAGCGACCGTTTAGGACAAAAAGATCATGTTCTTTACATAAATCGATGAAGGTCAGCCCTCGGGCATTTGAACGGGTATCTTTGCAAAATCTTTGTTGCGAAAAGGACATACTTTCAAGTAAAGTGTTCTTATCTGATATTCCGGTTAAGCCGTCATTAGTATGAAACAAGTCATTCAGAAAAGAGTCACTTTCAATAAAATCGAGAATATTTGACATGCGAGCATTCAGATCGCCTGCCAGCATAAAAAAAGGGTAAGCATTACTTAATTCCGTAACTTCATTTTTAAAAATGGTAAAGTCGTCTTCTTTAAAAAAGCGCGAGTTGTCCGGAGGAATGTACACTATACCTAAAACGATGTTTTCGGACGACATATTTAACATCGTGGAAATGACTGACTTTGTTTATAAAAGCTGTGGTGTTTAACGCCGTTTTCAACATTATTTCAGTTATATCTCGGCGGCCCTGGAGTTTCTCTTGCCAGTACTACGCACAATATTCTTTCCAAGCCATTGGCTGCTTTCCCACATAACCATTGTTGAAACAATGGTCAGCGGTGAGAGAGGTATGAATCCTGTCGCAATTACTATCATCAATCCTCGGAAAGAAATTGGCCGAGCCGGGGATCGAACCAGCGACCTGTACTTGTTTCTAAAAGGGTCGAAAACATCGTTGGTTACCAGCATTTTCTTCTTTTCCGACAATGTTTTCAGATAGGCTTCTTTCTCAGGGTCGTTAAAACTCAGGATTGTTTAGCAAAGAATACAGGTCTGCTGTTTTCAACATCATTCCAGTGTATGTCGCGGCCAATGTACATTTTCATGCACTGGCTTTTGGCCTACTTCTTGGTATAATGAAATCGAATGAATAAATGGTAATTTACGATTGGTGAAAAAAATGCGCACATGTTTATTTGGCGGACCCTTGCTTATATATACGGCCGACCCTTGCTGGCCTGTTTGCTCTCACATGTATTTCAAGCATTTGATACCGTTAACCCTTTACCACACAATCTCGACTTTTAACGACCCTGAAAAAGAGGCCTTTTGAAAACATTGTGGGAAAAGGAGAAAATACTGATAACCAGCATTTTCTCCTTTTGCCACAACGTTTTCTACCCTTCTCAAATCAAATTTCAGTTTTTGAGTCACATCTATTTTGTCGTCTGCAAATGCTTTCAATTTGGACCAGTCTAAAATTTTGTCGTTTTGTAATGAGTTAATCGATACTCATGGACCTTTCTTTAAACCATAGCAAATTGTATTACCGGGGATGATCCTTTTCTCGCACTATTTGATTTTTTTTTTTTTTTTTTTCTAAGTTTCACCCTTTGGTCAGTCATCTAGTTACTCTTAAGCCGTCTTTTTTAAAGTATATTTCTTGTACATTATCTGTGCCTCGTATAACTTCCTTACCAATCAAATGGCTACTTTCCCACATTATCGTCGTCGTGACCAAAAGAAATGCAGATCTGTTTAAGTAAGGTTGGTCAATAGTCCAGTCACTGGCAGAAAAATAAAGATAAAAACCGGAAATGACGTTGTCAACATTAATTCTAATATTGAAATTCCAACGTTGTGCCTGGCGCTTTAACTCTTTATCACATGTTTCCGAGTTTTGACGACCCTGAGGAAATAGCCGTGTGGAAATCTATGGGAAAAGGAGAAATGCTGGTAACCAGTATTTTCTCCTTTTTCCACGCGATTTTCTACCTTTTTACAGACAACTATCATCATTTCAACTACATTTGATTTGTTGTCTTCAAATCCTTTCAACTTCGACATCTCATCGTTTAAAAGAGTTAATGCTTGAAATCGTGAAAAAAGAAGACTGTTCCCTACCTGTTGGTAAAAGTTACTTCCCCATTCTCAAGCTTAAATCGGGTTCCCATGCTAACACAGTCAAACAAATGTTCGACATAGTTCGGAAGTTCAAGATTTTGTTCTCGGGTGTTTCCGTAAATGGCGCATCCATGACGTATAAAGTTGCCTGAAGAGGATACCAATACAAAAAATTTAATAAACGCCTCCACACTTTACCAAACAGTCTCGAGTTTTTTATGACCTTTAAGTAAAAGACATTTGAAAAGCATAAAACATCGATGTAAAAGGAGAAAATGCTCCTAGCAGCATTTTCTCCTCTTCCCATACTGTTTCAAAAGTCTTCTTCATTAGTGGCATAAAACGGGATTGCTTGGTAGTAAAATTAGAGTTGGTTTTTCCGTTTATCTATCGTCGCCACCGGTTTCCCATATGGCTTTTTCCCAGAAGGCTTTTATTTATGTTACGGAGTAAAGTGAAAGATACAGGACGAAACCATCCTAAGTTACGCCTGGTTTTGTTTAGCCTGGGTTCCAGCCCGATCATTTTTTTTTTTAATTTATTTATTCGGGCGTTACTTTGCCAAAAATGCGTTATTTTTTGACCAAGTAACGTCCGAATATAAAAAAAAAAAATGGAAAAAATGATCAGACTGGAACCCAGGCTAGGTTCTGTAACGTGCTCGGTGAATCATAGGCCACTGAAATTCCATTGATCTATTACGGGATAACAAAATTTTCCTTAGCGGACACCGTTTCTATAAATAGCACATTGGCGACTGCCTCTATATTGTATATAGTAGGACAAGGTGTGCAACGAAATCGACGAAAGTTTTTACCCTCTCCCCTATCAGAGACAAGTTGGCTTCTTTAAAAAAGAAGCCAGGAGAGGTCGGCATCAATGTTTTCAAATAGTTTATTAGCTTTTGATTTCAATATATTTTGGTAGATGTAAACAAACAAGTTAGGAATTAAATGAATGAGAAAAAAAAACATCTTTTTTTTTTCAATTTTGCTGGTGTAAAGGTACAAAACAGTACATGTTCCACATTGTTATAATATTCTAGGAATTGTAGGCCATATGCTATTAACATGCTCAGAAATGCATTTTTTTTTTTTTTTTTTTTCAAAATTCAAGGACACAAAACTTAAGATGATGACCCATTTGGCTCTTTTTCAAAAGGAACAAACCTCTAATAAATGTATGTAATATGTGCTCAGATAAGCCAAAATATTTTTGGAAAGGAGAAATCGTTCAATTAAAATTTGATACGATATGCTAATTCCACTGAATATGCAAGAATCTTACCTGATAACAACAAATAAAGGTGGCCTATACATAATACTAGTACCAGACATGTTAAAAATAAATGTAACATTTTTTAATCCTTTAACAAACAGCAATTTTTGGACTGTCCCAAACAGAAAAGGCATGCAGACGACAATTCAAACTTTGATAATTAATGTGGAAGATGGTGCTTTGATGCGATGGAAACCATTGTGACAAAGGAAGAAACTGCAGTGAATAGCAGCTTCTCCACTTCCCACAATATTTTGAAAAGTTGTCTGCTGCAGACATGTAAAACGAAGAGGTTGTTTGTCTAAACGTTAAAAATTTAAGAAAGTAGATAAATGAGCCATGCTCTGAGAAAAGGGCGCTTAATGCATCTGCAAAAAGTACTGACCCATGTCAGCCTGCGCAATCCGCCCAAAACCAAAGGACCACGGACTCTTTTGAGGTGTAGGGTACGTTGGGCGAAGAAGCAGGACTTTTTTCCCGCTCATAAGTTGATTTTCACGGGATTCTCGGAATCCCGCATAATAGAGGCAACTCTGTGTGTTATTTCATCAAATCTATATCATTATAAATCCATAGAATTTTTGTATAAAACTGAGAAAAATGCAAAAGTCTAGTCAGTTTTGAAAAATAGAACTTGAAAACATACTGATCAACCTATTTATATTTATTTGTGGGGTACGAGTTCTCCAGAGAACTCGTGCTTTCGCGATTAGGGTACGAGTTCTCCAGGGTACGAATTCTCCAGATAGTATCAAGTCACGTGATCTTTTCCCGCGGTGTTGTTTCTCTTTTTTTTTGACGAAATTTGTTTCTCTTTGCTCAGATTTATTGCATTTATTGGAGAGATCATTTACAATCAATATAGTATAATAAATCTTTTTAGAAATCCGTCATATAAAGAAAAAACGTTTATTTCCTATTTCAGTTTTTTGATTTCGGTTTGTTTATAAAATCATGACGAAATAGACTGTGTATCAGAACAATTTCGCAAAAAACAAATGGATTTAGACAGTGATTTCTGTGGCAATCTGCCTTTTAAACTAAACACTGTTGGAGAGGTCTGATGACCTCTCCAATAATATTTAACCGAAAACGGAAAAGTAAACCTAGTTACCGTTGCAGACGGGTTTACAAATGATTTATCTTATGTACCTTGGCCTTCAAAAGTACCAAACGGCTCTTGCAATCAAGCAATAGCTCTGATCTGAAAAATTTTAAAAAGCTTCCACATTTTCCGGATCGCCACGCGCTGACGTCACACTATTTATCATCCCGAAGCGAGTAAAATATTTTTTTCAAACAAAGATCTAACATTCTTTTATTGATATATTGATGAAATCATTGAAATAATATTTAGTCTGATATAATTTATCTTTTCATCTAATCCAGTATCACGATTTTTATCTTCCATTTCGCATATTCTCAAACGCGTATTTATCGGTTATTGGTCAAAAACTTTGGCGCGTCTTTTCACATGAGTTATAATTCGCTGTGTCATAATGAAATGTGTGACGTCAGCGCATGGCGATCCGGAAAATGTAGAAGTTTCTTAATTCTTTTTTCATCAGAGAATTGCTTTATGGCAAGAGCCGTTTGGAACTTTTGAAGGTCAGGGTACACAAAAAAATCATTTGTGAACCCATCTGCAGCCGTAACTAGGTTTACTTTTTCGTTTTCGGTTAAATACTATCTCTAACAGGGGACAGGGGTAAAAATTTTCTTCGATTTCGTTGCACACCTTGTCTTATTATATATAGTATAGAGGCAGTCGCCAATGTGCTATTTATAATAACGGTGTAATTGAAAATTTGAGTATTCCGTGATATACAGGCGATGCACCAATCTGCAAAAGTGTTCGATGATCGACCAAGGAAAATTTTAGTATTCCGTGATAGACCAATAGAGTTTCAAATGCCTGTGGGTGAATAGCAACGTCATACGGGACTTCAGTCTAACGTCTCATCCGAAAGATTATGGGTAATTTTAAATGGCAAGCCGTGAGGTTCAAACCCACACCCTCAAGTGGACAGTGACTTGACGTCTACAAAGTCTTACGCTCTACAAATTGAGCGATTCGGGCTGCTCAAAAAGTTGGTTTCATTCACTATATTTTTGTAGACAAGCTTCAGCCTGCGAGTGATAATGTGTTTAGCCGGAAGTACAGGGGCTCACCCACGCCAATAAACTGCCACGAAACGTAGTCCTCTTGAGCCTAATCGATCACCCACTGTATTCAGCCCGTAACCCTTTACCAAATGACAAAATTTTGGACTTGTCCAGATTCAAAGCATTTGCAGACGACAAAATAAATGTGACTCAAATATAGAAAATTGTTCTGGGACGGGTTCAAAACATTGTGGGAAATGTAGAAAATGCTGGTCACCAGCATTTTCTCCTTTTCCCACAATGTTTTCAAAAGGCTTTTTCTTCAGGGTCTTTAAAACTCAGGATTGTGTGGTAAAGCGTTAAGCTGTTTGCTACCGTGGGTCTTCGAGGAGAATGCTGACTATGGTTAACTTGAGGCACATGTAAACATTTCTTTTCGAATTGGTCATGGTCGAAATTAGAAATAATGGAGAAAGGTAGGTTTTCAATGCAATTTTGACAAGAAGAGCAGTTATTACACCCCATGAATTGTGCAAGATTATTGAAAAGAAGCATTCAGTTTGTATTTGAAACAGGAGGTCATGGCATTTCCTTCTTTGTTCTATTAGTTTTGACCCCAAATGCGAAACTGAGGGGTCGTGGATTTAGTAGCTAGTTTTAGCCGTAAAAACGATGGTGGGCTAATGCCATGAGAGATTGCGAAAAAATGACATGGTAACGTGCTATTTTTTTTTTTATTTTAACCCCAAGTTATGTATTGTTTTGAGTTTCAATTTAGCTTGGCATGTTCAGGCTATTCTCCTGGGTTTGCATTTTGTAAAGTTTGGAATAAAGGCTAAATGGCTTATTTTGTCATTTTTTTCCCAACTATGCCAGTCGCCTATATTGATCAGTAATTTCACTTTGTCACAAGTTTAACATGATTTTTTGATGAAATCTAAAGAATTGGGGTTATGCTGTTACATTTAAGTGCTCTTTATCATTTCAGGCTGATTCTATAGACCTTTTGTTGAAGAGATTGTGTTTGGCGTGTTGACCGTCGACAAGAGTTTAGCCGAGAACCGTGTTCTGGTGCCTGGACATACGTGATCGACTATCTCAACTACTGTCGATAGGTATTGAAAATACATACCGTTAAGCCAATCTGGAATGGTTCCCGCGTCGACTTTCACTTTCCCTTCAATTGTCTCCTTCTGTACGTCAACCAGTCCTGCCATGATCGGTTTGTCTCGGTTCGAGTCGTTGATTGTCATAAGGCCGATTAAGACCATCAGAGTGTGTAAGTATTGATAAAGCCACATTGTGTCCAATTCCTTGCGCTTATGCCGGTAACTCTGAAAAATCAAAGCAATGAAAGTACTGAAAGACTAGCGAGTGTGGAATACGCGGCCTTGCTAAAGATAAACTTGGGTTGATCCATACAAGACTGAATGAAAATGGTCCAATCCTGTTATTAAGTCAGATCTGATCCAGTCCGGTTATTTTGTCTGATCCAGTTCGGCCCGGTCTAATCCGGTTACTAAGTTCGATCCATTTCGCTCCGGTGACTTTACCCACGGCCCATAGCCGTTAACTTGTCACAATAGGAAATGCCGTGAAAAAAAATATATATCAGCCGTGCTCTGTGAAAAGAGGGCTTAATGCATCTGCGAAAAGTATCGACTCCAGTTCGCTCCGGTTACTTTACCCACCGCCCATAAATTGTCACAATAGGAAATGCCGTGAAAAAAATATGGGTTGTGCTCTGTGAAAAGATGGCTTAATGCATCTGCAAAAAGTATCGACTTAGGTCAGCCTGCGCAGTCCGCGCAGGCTGACCTGGGCCGAAATTTTTCGCTATTGGTCAATTTTCTATATGTCAAAGGTCTAGTCTGTCTCATGGTTTAGTCAGTTGTTCGATAAATGATACCCTATGAATCCATGATCCTGTGATGACTTGCTTAGTATCATGCATCACCCGGAGATGCATTAACCTCCCTTTTGCCAGAGCATGGCTCATATGTTTGTGTATCTCTAATTGATAAAACCAAATGAAGAACATATCAACCTGATGATAAGGCATGTAGATATTTTCTTTTGAATGAACTTTCCATGCTTTTTCACTTTCTTATCTGTTGGAACTCGTAGCTTACGAGACGTACAACACACTCGAAAAAGGTTACGTTGGGATAAGTAAAAATGAGCCTGATTTGCACAAGTCACTGACTTAATTTTCATATAAGCAAACATGTTTATCTTATCGATGACATCTTGTTCATTCTATGACTTTGTAAGTAGACATCGTTCAAATTGTAGTGGTAGAGATTTTGTAGATAATGTCAACATTGGCATGTCTAACAGAATTGTGATTTATAATAGAAAGGTTAATTTTATGTAAGGCAGTATTTGGCGACTGTTCGTTTTATATGTTAACATTTATATCTGGGTTACGCTCGATGGTAAAAGACCAGCGTTTGCCAGTCTGAAAATATAAATCAAAGGACTGAAATTCCTGAATAAACTATAGTCCCCTGTTAAACGCTTTGAAACTTGACACGTTCTTTCAATGAATACAACTCTTTACCGCACGACAAAATTTTAGAATTTTCCGTATTAAAAGCTTTTGCAGACGTCAAACTTAACCTAGCTTAAATGATGGAATTTGCCTTTGAAAAGGTAGAAAACATGGCCGGAAAGGGAGTAATCGTTTCCTCCTTTTCCCACAATGTGTTCGAAAGTCTTAACCCTTAGGCTGCTAATCGCGACCCACTGACCTTTTGCGGACTGCGTAGATCAAGATCAGACTGCACAGAACGTGCAGTCTGATCTTTGATCTACACTGTCCGATAAGGAGATATTTCCCAAACCTCCGTAACTTTGAAATACCAACATAATGGTTTTTACCATCAGCTTGAAAGTTTCATCTAAGTTATTTAGCAGGATAAGGGTTAATCATTAAATCTCTGGATTCAACTTGTAAGGGTTAGAATGTTAAAATATTCTTTTCTAAGTCAGAATATCACGTTCAGCTTTGAATGATATTTGAGAAGTACCCTACCATTGAACGTCTGGTGTACAATACCATTCTCTTTATATACCTTGACGAAGATGGTTTTTGAAAACATTATGGGAAAAGGAGAAAATGCTGGTATGTTTTCAACCCTTTTAACTCTTTCGGCGCCAAATAAACAAACCCCGCCTCTTTTGATGGCTGTAAATACAGTCCACTGAGTCTCCGGAAGATTTTTATCACATAGGCTTGACCAAACAAGCGGAGGGTATAGATCAAAGATCAGACTGCAAGTTCTGTGCAGTCTGATCTTGATCCATGTCGTCCGCAAAAGTCCCTGTTTTCGCCTATGGCGCTGAAAGGGTTAAAGACATATGCTACCATTTGTGCCACACTGAATTTGTCAACTGCACATGCTTTCGATTTGGACTAATCAAAAATCTTGTCGTGTGATAAAGGGTTAAGGAAGAAAGAGTGACTTTATATGAGCCTTGCTCTGGCAAAAGGGAGCTTAATGCATATCTGTGATGCATTATACCAAGCAAGAAACACATGATCAGCGACCCGTAAAATTTGTTACATCTAACAACCGACTGTATTATAAAGTAGACTGGTTCACTGACATACAGAAAACTGACCAATAGCGAAAAGTTTCGGGCCAGGTCAGCCTGCGCACCTGGGTCGATATTTTTCGTAAGATTTACCCTTTTCATAGAGCATGACTCATATCATTTCACCTTAGATCCAATTCGTGGTTTTGCAACCTGTAGATAAAATGGTAACTTGTTAGTCACTTAGGCACAACCGAGTTTGTTTCTGTAGACAGTACATACCACGATCCTTTGAAAACATTGTGGGAAAAAGAGAAAATGCTGGTGGCCAGCATTTTCTCCTTATCCCATAATGTTTGCCGTAATGTTAGATATAGATGCCATCAATTGCGCTACATTTTATTTGTGTGTCTGCAACTTCTTTGATTTGGTTGGGCCCAAAATTTTGACCTCTGGTAATGAGTTAAGGTGTTCTAACCAACGTTACCCTAATAATACTTTCTTTGTTTGTTTGGATGGGGTTTCACATTATTCCTGCCGAGCCCCGGTAGCGCTGTCGGTAGCGTACAGGACTTGAGAACAGGAGGTCGCTGGTTCGATCCCCGACACGGCAAATTTCTCTCCGGGGACTGATGATAGTCATTGCGACAGGATTCATTCCTCTCTCACCGCTGACCATTCTTTCGACGATGGTTATGTGGGAAAGCAGCCAGTGGCTTTGAAAGACTAGTATTTTAAGCAATGTAATTGAGTCAGGCTCTTTGAAAAGGGGGTTTAATGCATCTACAAAAAGTATTGTCCCGTATCAGCCCCTGCAGTCCGCGTAGACTGACATGGGTCGAAACTTTTTGCTATTGGTACGTAATCTGCAATGGTCCCAAGGACCATTCTATCTCATGCGTCACTTGTTTGTCAGACAAACTGGATTTCATGGGTCCATAATTATGTGACGACTTGCTTGGTAATTATGTATCACGGATATACACTAAACCCCCCTTTGCCAGAAAAAAGTACACATGATTGATTCATGCTCAGTGAAAGGGAGTTTAATGCATTTGCAAAAGTGTCGACCTATGTCAGCCCGAGCAGTCCGCGCAAGCTGACATAGGTCGAAACTGTTTGCTATCGGTAAATGTTCTGCATGCCAAAGGACCATTCTATCTCATGAGTCAGGTGGTTGTCAGACAAACTGGATTTCATGGATCCATAAACCTATGAGCCATGCTCTGTGAAAAGGGGGCTTAATGCATCTTTGTGATGCATTGTACCAAGCAAGCCATAAGCTAATTAGGTATCCATAAAAATCTAGGTTGTTTAACAAACTATTGAATCACGAGGTAAACTGGTCATTAGACATACAGAAAATTAGCCAATAGCGAAAAGTGTCGGCCCAGGTCAGCCTGCGCGGACTGCGCAGGCTGACCTGGGTCGATACTTTTCGCAGATGCATTAAGCCCCCTTTTCACAGAGCATGGCTCATATGTTGACTTGCTTGGTATAATGTATCAAGGAGATTCATTCAATACCCTCTTGTCAGAGCGCTGCTCTAAATGTACAACTATTGTATGTTGCTTGTAACAAACGCTGGTGATTTAGATGACGTAAATGAAAAAAATATCAAAATAATATTTTCCTAGCTGGGTATCAGTGTCTTTGTCTATGTCCAACTAAGCACTGAAATCAAACTGACAAAATATATGTGCCATGCTCTTTGAAAAGGGGGCTTAATGCATCTCCGTGATACATTTTACAAAGCAAGAAATCACATAATTATGGATCAATAATAGCTACCTTTTTCTTTAAAAAACCGACTTAGTCATGAAATAGACTGGTCCTTAGACATAAAGAAAATTGACCAATAGCGAAAAGTTTCGGCCCCGGTCAGCCTGCGCAGTCCGCGCAGGCTGACCGGGGTCGATACTTTTCGCACATGCATTTAGCCCCCTTTTCTGAAGCATGGGTCATTATAAATTTACTCAAATAATATTTTTTTTTACTTGGGTATTCTATACCTTTGTCTATGTCCAACTAAACATTGAAGTCTGATTGACAAAATGAGTTATACAAATTTACTGATATAATATTTTCCTACCTGGGCACCTAAATCTTTGTCGTTATCCGACTAAACATTAAGTTCAAATTACATGGGGCGAAATTGCAACTGTATCAACCTTCTTACTTAACAATCCTGTCTTTAACGACCCTGAAATGAAATGCTTTTGAAAACATTGTGGGTAAAGGAGAAAATGCTGGTAACCAGCATTTTCTCCATTTCCCTGAAATGTCTTCTACCATGTAAGTTACTATCTCATTATTGCGACCACATTAAGTTTGTTGTCTGCAAATGCTTTCAGTTCGGACAAATTCACATTTTTGTCGTGTTGTAAAGGGTTAAACAAAAATTATCAGTCACAACAGTGCGTAAGAGATAACTGGTTTTGATAATTGTGTGAGAATTAAAGCCCTAATAGCGGTCAAAAGTAAACAAAGTGGGTATTACAATAGATTTAGATTTAAATCATACCATTTGAAAGAACGGAAATTATTTTGAAGGTGACAAGCTGTAATTGTACAGTCGGTCCAAGTGTAGAAAATGAATTTTAAAAACTATGTTAAAAGTTGCCAGGTCGCTTTATCTTTTGTTTACTTTTTAGGCCTACCTGATTTTAAGATTCATTTTTCTGCAAGTGACTAGCGGCTGGAGGGACCGTACAATAACAGATTATCATCTTCACAATAGCTTCCATACTTTTAATGATTGATTGATTGATTGTATGGTGTTTAACGCCGTTTTCAACATTATTTCAGTTATATCGCGGCGGCCAGTGCACCTATCCATGCTTTCCTGGAGTTTCTTTTACCAGTACTCCGCACAATATTCTTTCCAAGCCACTGGCTGCTTTCCCACATAACCATCATCGAAACAATGTTCAGCGGTGAGAGAGGAATGAATCCTGTCGCAATAACTATCATCAATCCTCGGAAAGAAATTGGCCGAACCGGGGATCGAACCGGCGACCTCCTGTTCTCAAGTCCTGTACGCTAGCGACTGAGCTACGGGTGCTCGGCTCCATACTTTTAAAAGGTATGATTTGGCCGGCAAAATGCGAAATTAGACCTTCGGACATTTGCGTAAAGTGTCATCCCGGATTAACCTGCGCAGTCCGCGCAGGTTAATCCGAGACGGCACTTTACGACTACATAAGATTTTATCATACAGTAGACTTTCGTGAAACAGAAAATCACAGAAGAACGGAGAGTGTCGTCTTTGATTAGTCAATACGGACTGCACAGGCTGATCTGGGACGAAACACTTACGCATATGTCCGAAGGCCCCTTTTCGTGTGTTGCACGCCATTTAGTTTCACCCGCTTTGTGTTTAAGTGAATTTTACACATTAAAACAAGAGCATATGAAAAAAGTAGACGGCGTATGAGGCACTGGAGTCTGAATATTTAGACCCCTTTTTATGGTTCATTATGAAAGAAACAAAAGTAATATGACTGATAATTGCCTCTTTTGTCCCATTGTTTTGTATAACGTGGAAAGGTGAAATTTTCTACATGGTATGAGTCGTGCTCTGGCAAAAGGGGGTTTAATACATCTCCGAGATGCATAATACCAAGCAAGTCATCACGTAGATATGGATTCAAAAATACCATTTTGTCTAACAATCGACTGAATCCTGAGGTAGATCTAGAATGGTTCATGGACGAGTAGAAAGTTTACCAAAAGCAAACAGTAGCGGCCAATGTAACAACCGTTACCCTGATGTTGGAGAAGAACTTTATAAGCTAAGCTTTCGTTCTAATCCATTTCTTCAATGATAAAGCCCTTTGTTAATAATTTTGTGTTCCTTTTCCCTTCTGTATATTGTATTACTGATGAATAAAACATGTTTAAACTAATGGCAAAGTTCATACTTAATTAAGCTCAACTGTTTTTTTTTTTTTATCTTTGCTATCTAGATAACGGATTACAAGTATGAGCAAACGTGTTGTAACTTTTGCGGTCACTGGTCGGAAACTGCATCATTTTTAGGGGATTTGTATGGCAAATCCACTTACTGTGATCGTTCCGACCGGAACCAAATACATCGTGCGTAACGACGCATGCGCGCTCACATTTTACTGTGATATCGGTTTGACCTGAACGAAATATACCGTCATTCACGCTTGCGCTCTACCAATTCTACCTTCAGTTTTAGCTGATATACCTCAACCACGCTTTTGTCACATATATACTGTTCTACACATGTAGCCTATACTACATTATTTATTCCGAAATCTAATACCAGCAGAAAAATGCGTAAGATTTGCAGGTCAAATTAACCACTCCTTAAACAGTAATAGAATAACAGCTGCCCGCTCGGCAGAACAATTTTGCCTTTCTCTGCCCTTGCTAACTCCATTTTAAAATGATTGCTCATGTGTTGCATGTGATGTTATTTTTTTATTACAACATATTACAGCTTTATGCTACTCCACAAATCCGCTTTCCAGGACTTTGAGTCCTTTGATTTCAAATATATAACGCAAACACGTGTATTCCAGTAAAAAATGCCATAAGCTTACATGTATACGTGTGAAACAAGGACTGAGTGGCGACTTGATACCAAATCATAAATATTTGAGTCATGCTCTGTGAAAAGGAGGCTTAATGCATTTGCGAAAAATATCGATCATGTCAGCCTGCGCAGTCCGCGCAGGCTGACATGGTCCGAAATTTTTCGCTATTTTAAAATTTTCTGCATGTCAAAGGGTAATTCTACCTCATAATTCAGTCGGTTGTTTGATTGATTGTATGGTGTTTAACGCCGTATTCAACATTATTTCAGTTATATCGCGGCGGCCAGTGCACCTAGCCATGCTTTCCTGGAGTTTCTTTTACCAGTACTCCGCAAAATATTCTTTCCAAGCCCCTGGCTGCTTTCCCACATAACCATCGTCGAAACAATGGTCAGCAGTGAGAGAGGAATGAATCCTGTGGATGACTATCATCAATCCTCGGAAAGAAATTGGCCAAGCCGGGGATCGAACCCGCGACCTCCTGTTCTCAAGTCCTGTACGCTACCGATTGAGCTACGGGGCTTGGCGGGTTGTTTGATAAAATGTATTTTATGGATCCATCATCAGGTGATATCTTGCTTGGTATAATGGATTACGGAGATGCATTAACCCCCTTTTTGCCAGAGCAGGGCTTATCTTAAGGATCTATCTTACGTTGGCATTTAAGATTAAATGTTATCACATAACCTCCTTTGTTTTCAGTGTAATATACCCTTGACGAATTTTCTGATCTTACAGTACATGTTTGATATCTATGTCAGTATCAGAATTGCATGAAGTCATTTGTGACATCATTTTGTACGTTATTCAGAGAAGTGAATGAGTTTGTTTGAGAAATTACCGCTTGTGTATAAATGGTGTTGCCTCTTCTAATCTGTAATTTGTGAAATATCGTTATTTGATCAAAAGAATGTAGTATTTGTTGGTTTTTTATGTATTTTTTTAAATCGTCAAAAAATGCTGTAAAGCTCGCCAAAGGGTCGCTTAATAACAGTTTTCTAGACTCGTTTAATAACTCGTTTAACCCTTAAAGCGCCTTTCACGACTATAGTTGCCTTTTCGGCCAGTGTAGATCAAGATCAGGCTGCACAAAACGTGCAGCATGATCTTCGATCTACACTGTCCGCTTTGCTGAGACACTAGACATAAAAAGTGACAACAAAATTGCAATTATCTTGGTTTTATTCTAGACTGAAAACGTCCAATGGGTACATTCGGCGCTTTAAGGGTTAATATTAATAACTTTTTATCTCAAACGCCAATTTATGTCAGGTCCTATATTCGTTAAACGGGTCGAAGAAAATGTTAAATGAAAAAGTGAGCTAAATGATATTTTGTAGACGAGTTGAACTCACTACCACACTACCAGCCTACAAAATTTTAGCCTTGTCCACATTGAAGGCTTTTGCAGATGACAGATTAATTGTAACTCAAAATATGAAATGTATCTATCATCGGGTAGAAAACAGTGTGGGAAAATGAGAAAATGCTGGTAACCGACATTCCTTCTTTTCTCATAATGCTTTCAAACGCCTTCGTCCTCACGGTCTTCAAAAGTCGAGATCGTATGGTAAAGAGTTAATAAAATTTTGCCTCAAAGCCAAAAACTGTCAAAACCATACATGCACACAAAGTCATGGTAATTACCGTAAATAAAACTCGATTCACTTCTCTAAATGAATTAGATCTATAAAATGACGTCACATATGACGTCACTTAATGCTTATCTAAACCGTATACATGTAAGATTTTAGGATCTGACATAAGCTAGTATTTGAGATGAAATTTTATAAAAGGAGTCTAGAGAACTATTATCAAGATTACCTTTGGCGAGCATAATAACTTTGTACACGAGTTTAATAAAACTATATCTCAAAAGCTAATGAATGTCAAACTCTTTTAGCACATACTGATATTTCACGAATTATCGGTCATGATATTCAAAACCATACATTTAAACTCGGTAATTTCTACGAATATATAGAGAATACATACATAGTGTTGTCGTAGATCAAAAATATCTAACGAGGTTGGGAGAATTGATAATTGTCGAGCAATTATCAATTCTCACAACCGAGTTAGATATTTTTGATCTAGACAACGCTATGTACGTATTCTGTTTATCTTTTAACCTATGATTTGTACTCATTGTGAAAAGATGTGAAAAATGTTGCTTACAAATACATTTTAAAAGTTTTAAAAGTTTATTTATGTCGGAACTCCCATTTTAAAATTGCTTTACCCACATACATAGTACTTTATCGTAGTAATTAAACGTCCGAAAATTGCGATTGAGATCGCTTGGGATTATTCTATTTAAGAAGACGTAGTAAACGAGCATTCAAATGACGTCACGGGCAGGAATTACGTAGGCAGATCATCGGAAAGTAGCGCGCGTGCTATGACATCGTTCTTTTTTCGCGGGCTTTCTGTAGTAATCGTTACTATTTTTGGAATGCATTTCATTCATAAATGGTGATGGGGGCGGAGTCAGTGGAAATTACTGTTCTATAAATATCCATGGTATATCAAAAATCTATAAATATCCGTGGTATATCAAAAAAAAATATCGCATGGGTGTTATTGCATGGATATCCGGTTAGCTGAAAGATAAAGCTCGATTCACTTCTCTGAAGGAAATACAAAATGACGTCAATTATGACGCCACGCAATGCTTATCTCAAACGTGTGTAGGATAAGAAAATTCGTTATGGGTGTGTTACACTGAAAACAATGGAGGTTATGTGATAAACTTCAGAATGGGTATTTTACACTGAAAACAAGGGAGGTTACACGATAACGGGTCTTGTTAACTTGAGACTGCGCATAGACGTCCTAGAATATCCTTTCAAGCACCAACAAGCATTTTAGACAAAATTGTATATATATATGTCCAAATTGAAAACAGTCGCAGACGACAAATCAAAGGTGATTCAAATGATTAGATATGGCTGTGAAAGAGCAAAAAAGCAAATGTGGTCATTCACCAATTACCTATTTCACTCTTCATCTAACGACATTTTATTTTAAAGATACAGCCAGAGAGAAAAAAAAAAACGATGTTAAAACTTAAAAGTGTGTAGAATGGCTCGACTTAGGTCAGTTATGTAAACATAGATAACTTACCAATATATATGGTGTAAGGGATAGAGAAACTCGAGGAATCTGTCCTCATTTAAAACCGGAAGCAACAACAGTGATTTCTTTGAAGGCTGCCAAAAAGTGAAATGCATTTTCTATCCGTCGTAATCTGTGCAAGGTTGCAACCGTTAGGGGCAATGTTTGGCATGAAGATACAAGAATGACTATAGTTTCATAACATAAAGATGAAAATGGTTTAAAACGGGATGAAAACGAATATAGATGTATCTTTAACCCTTTACCGCATAATGCCGCCTTTAACGACCCTGGCAAAGAAGCCTTTTGAAAACATTGTGGGAAAAGGAGAAAATGCTAGTAACCAGCATTTTCTCCTTTTCCTGCAATGTTTTCTACATTATCAAAGAAAAATTGCACCAGTTGAGCCACATTGAAATTGTCGTCTGCCAATGCTTTCAATTTGGACATGGCTTCAATTTTGTCGACTGGTAAAGGTTTAAGTTGTCCAACTTGAAAGACGTTGTAGACGACAAACTAAAGATACATCCGTCAACCAGAGAGAAAAAAAAAAAAACGCTGTAAAACTTTCATAGACTGTAGGATGGTTCAAAATTTAGTCATCTGTGTAAAAGCAGATAAATTACCAAATTTTCTGTTGTAAGGGATAAATACATATACATGTACGTGCAGTCTTCGATTTAAAACCAGAATCGTCACAACAGTGATTTCTTTGATTGCCCCAAGAAAATGAAATGCATTTTTTATCAGTGGTAATCTATGCAACGTTGCAACCGTAAGGGCCAACATTTGGCATGAAGATACAAGAATGATTATACGTAGTATGATAAAACAAAGATCACATGGTTTAAAACTGGCTAAAAACGAGTACATGTATAGATAAAATGTTGCTCTGCAGATGGTATTTGCCTTTGACAGGTTAGAAACCTTTTTTTGAAATGGAGAATATGCTGGTAACCATCATTTTCTCCTTTCCCCACGATGTTTTCATAAGACACCTTCCTCAGGATCTTCAAAACTCGGGATTGTTCGGTAAAGGTTTAAGGAAATAAATAGGTCAAATAACACAAAAGTAGGCAGTCGAGGGAAGACAACATCCAAATGGGACAACATTCTATATGGAAAACG